>CM062261.1:28536570-29136570 GCA_031216405.1 Syzygium malaccense
CTATCTTAGGAGTTTGAAAGTGTTTTTCTTAAGAAAAAAAACTATTGCTGTTTGTAGAAGTATTACGTTCCTATCCATCCAAACCAATTGCTTTGTGTCAACTTGAAGTTCATGAATTCGCAAGTTTTCTTTCCAAAAGGATAACACTACTTATGTGGTGATTGATTTGCATGAACAGAAAGGTTGCGCTCTTGCAGTACCCAAGGGAAAAATTCTCAGACCTGGGTACATCCCACCTGTTGATCAAATGGCTTCGTGGAAACCCATATAATCAATGATTATCACAACTCGTGTCCGAACAAGTCCTTAAGCACAAGAGTGACTTGTCTATATTGTGACAAATAGTTCAGACGTTGTCCTTTTTTTTTTACCTATGTGCATGATAAATGTCTAAGGAAAAAGAAAGGAAATTTTGCAGTGAAGGTAAAATTCCATGATTGGTCTATGGGCCATAAGGAAAAAGTATGTACCTCGCCCTCTGATTCTCTATAATCTCGACCTATGACTTTCGACTTCTTCCGCAGTTCTACATTTTCTTGTTCGACGTCGTCAACCTGTAACGCCTCATGAAATCAGTCAAATACAGGGATGAAGCAATTCTACTGTACTATTACAGAGAGAGAGAGAGAGAGAGAGAGAGAGAGTATTTTTTCCATGTCAAACCTTCCTCTTTAGCTCCCTCATTTCTTCCACGAAACTCTGTTCCTGTGTAGACGAACATTAAGAAATTATTCTAATGTGAGAACATAAGTCAGGATCTTTCTTGCACAATAAGTGATAGAGTCTTCATGTATATTACCTTCCTCGAGCGGACATTCTTCAAACCCATTTCTAAGACATTTTCCAAATTTTTCAAGTCCTCCAAACTTAGTTTGGAAAGCTCTTCTCCCATTAGTCGCCTGCGTGCTCAATCACAGTCATATTCATCGCAAATGATCAGTTTTTTTTGCAGACATTCATGAAATGCTCTAGTAACATGCATTATTCTGGTGCCAAGATACATGTTAGAGCGTATAGCAAAAGATCGATACCTTCACTAGGGGAAACTGCAAAGTGGAAGGTTATATCTGAGCCCGTTTACATATCTAGTTGGACTTATCTTCACTCAAAAGCTTAAGCTTATGAATTATGGGCCAATTAGGATTTACTAGCTACTTCACACCACACAAGTTCTCCAATGTGAAATTTTCTTAACACAAGTCACACGTGTATCTTAACAAGGAAAATATAATGTGTGTTAACTCCATGTTCACTAATGGTTACTTAAGACTTCAAATCTAGCCAACATTGTCAATGGCATCCTTTTACGCATTTACGATATCTTTTAGCACCTTTGGTTTTTCACTACACTTGAAAATAAATTTGGGCCTCGAAGGAAAAATTTTTAGAGGGTAAGTAAACATTCATTTTAAAGTTTACATACTTGCAGACGAGAAACTCCACCATGGGTTGTCTTACTATGATTGACTACACTTCCAAGCGTGATATCGAGTTACATATTGATAGAATATTTAAATATTTAAATTACGTTTTGATTTAACAGTTTAAACTTATAAAAGAGTTGATAGTGATCTAACAAAATCTCATGTATTATCAAAGTGGAAGGTTTTGAGTTCAAATCTTTTCATGCCCTAATTGCCTTACTAATTAAATATGTCTATGCTTAGTACTAGGAAAAAGACCATACTAAACGTGAGTGATAAAACATTTAAATATTAAAACAACGCATTTATCTAACAGTTTAAACTTCTATAACAGTTAGCAGTGATCTCACGCATACTGAACTACTTGTAGTTACAGTATTAGTTAAGCTAAGCTTGTATAGCTTCTTGAAAATTCTGTCTATATGCCGGTCATTTCCAAGTTGAATTAATCCTCAGTTAGATGGAAAATGCAACTTGCAACCAAGTAATTAATAATGGGTAAAGCAAAAGATGCACCTGTTGCATTCCTGCAAACACCTCAGCTGCTGCATCATGCTCTCCGCGTCTTTTTTCAAAAACTAATGCAGTAAAATTGTTGCACACAATTAGACTCATGCAAATAACTACGATCTTTACATCTGGATGCTGTAATAAACTTTAATTACTCTCTAGTCCTTAAAACTCACATTCTTACTCAGGATAGTACTAATCTAGTTCTCCCCGTTTTGTTTTGAAATTAGTAACATAAAAATTGGCGGAGCTCATAGGGAAGAGAGAGACCTTTAAAGCATTTAAATATAAAGTCACGCCATTTATACATATGTCTACTAGTTTAAACTTTTAGATATTGAGAGAGGGGCACAAAATTTCACTAGTATCGGAGTCAAGTTCTAGCATAGATTAGCTTGCTCATCTTATTTTCCATTCTTCGACTTCAAGAGTAAATCCTCATTCTATTTGCACTAAGTGGGGGTGCGGTAAGATTGACATCTCATTTCTCATTATAAGCTCCATCCTACCTTATATATTTGCACCATGCTCTACCTATATGTCGATTATAAGTCTTTAGATGGAGTAGTGCCCCCATAGAATTTTTCACATAGTATTAGAAATGGAGGATATATATCGAGACCATCATTAAATAGCATCGTTTTATCATAGCTAATTTTTAGTGCTTGACAAGACCAAAAAAAGAAAAACTTTTAGTGCTTGAATCTTTGGCCCACATGCACATGCCTAGAAGATCTCAATCAGATTGTTTCTCCATCAATTACCTTAAACCTTTAGAAGAATTGACAGTGATCCCATAATGAATATAAAGACCCTACATGTCTCACGATACGCTATATTAAAGCTTTGGAGATACAATATAACTTCTTTTCGCAAATCTAATTCTACTAGTTGTTCGGTTCTTCTCCATCATTAATTTGAATTTCTTCTTTGTTCACAAATTTCCATGTGCAAGCATTTAGCATGATCTAAAATTGAACCTCCAATGGGGTTAAGCAAAAGAGAGATTTAGTTTGTTGGTGTCAAATGAAGTGTCAACTAAAGAAAAAATTACCTATTACTATGTTAGAGAGTAGTGTTGGTCTTCGGCATTTACCTGGATCTCGGCAGCAGTAATAGATTGTTGCCGGTTATCTTGCTTCATTGTGTTATAACGTTCGATAACTGAACCCATGCTACAAAGAGAAAAAAAAATGAACATTTTCAAATGCTGCGTGAGAACTCAAGAACAGATTCCATGCAGATTGTTAAGTTACTAACAAAATTCACGAGGCACATTGTTCTTGTCTAGACTTGTTCGTGCTATCTGGTTATTTCAATGGCCACATCTAATATTAGATTGTAAGCAAACAGATCCTGAGCAACTGAAGTAGTCAGCTATGAAAGACTAGATATCGAGCCTGAAGAAAAATTACTTTCATGACAACTTTTTAGAAGATTTGTTTTCTTTTTTCACAAAATTTGTATGGAATCGTGGGAGAACTTCTGAGTTTTAAGGCAAGATGAAAAATCCCCAAGTTTAGCTAGCACTAATAATTAGTCCAAGGTAAATTGAGAATTGAAACTAATTGATGAAATTCAACTTTTGATATACATTTCCCCCATATTCTATTGCAACGGAGTAATACTGGAAATAACCCGGCTCTGTTCCTCACACAAAGCAAATGAATCCGTTGAAGTGATTGAACAAATGAGAGGGTCTATTTATTTTCAACCACAAGATCGAACTTTTTATTTATCTCGATCTCAAATAGAGGCTCCAACTATTTGGACTGAAAAGGAATATATATACCACCAATGGATTTCATAATTCCAATTTTTTCTACCAAAATTATTACATCTCTTCTTTTCTTTTTATTGGGCACCAAAGAAAATTTATTTTGATGAAGGGAAGATCGAGCTTACCTGGTGCTTGCGTAGTCGTAAAGCTTGCCAGTGCAAGAGAAGATGATGACACCGATTTCAGCGTCGCAAAGAATGGAGAGCTCCTTTGCCTTCTTTATTAGCCCAGTCCTTCTCTTGAAGAAAGTCACTTGCCTGCTCTTTGAGCAATTAATCTTTCGGATCGCAATCTTCCCCTTCACCATCTTCGCTTCTCACCACTCGCAAGCAAATCTTTCTAGATCAGAAGTGATGACGGTCCCTTTTTCCCGGAAAAAGCTGAGAAAAATAAACGACGGAAGAAACTGGCTGAAATGAACGATGATGACCAAAAACAGCGTTTCGCTGAAAACCCTTGTGATTCTTAACCTTCAAGAAAAAGAAGAAGACAAAAGAGAAAGATCAGTAGGACTTACGAGTTCTTGGTTAGGAACTTGTGACGGGAGATTGAAGAAAGTCGTCGGTCGTCTTGAAGATGCACTCTCAAAGTGCAGTTCTTTTTAGGTGAGGCTGCGTTTTGAAGGGTGGAACGATGAGGGGAAAAAGAACAAAGGAAAAGCAACTTATTTTAATGCTTGTGAATTTTTTTTAATGAGATGGGATTAGGTATCACAAAGCCCACTGTTTTGAGGCTTCTGCATGAGGGATCGAACCATTAAGATGGTGCAGAGAGAAATAAAGAGAGGTGTGTGTGCTCTTATGTGAACAAAGATCCACTCACCCTTTGGCCAAAAAAACTAAAATGATCCACGAACCCCGTAAGAATTTCGTTTTTGTGACACCTCTTTTCAGCATTTGATTCATATACATAAAAATGGAAAAAAGGATATATAAGCCTGCCATACATACCATGGCCATCGGAAAAACTATAGAATAAATTGGGTACTGTGACTTTAAATGTTGTGTCGCTTTATTAATCCCAAAAAGGGAAAGCCGAATGATTCGTTGATTCTCCTTCGGGGAGGTGTCAACTCGGTCCTGCAAGAAGACATTACTTATGCTCTGCACCGTATCTTTACAATCTCTTACAATATTTGGTGAAAGCGTTATATTTGTTAATCTCGAACTTTTTGCTCAGAGCTGATCTGTTAATCTTGTACTCTCTCTCTCTCTCTCTCTCTCTCTCTCTCTCTCTCTCTATATATATATATATATATATATATATATACATATTTGTGTGTGTGTGGTGAGAATGTATATCCAGGCTACTTCTCAAATCATGGACGAAGGTTTTTCATTTTATTGCAAACGAGGTAAAGTTAATCAATATTGTTTCTGGCCATCAAATCTGATCATTAGTCGCTCAAACTGTTTTTGATATGTGAACATAGAAAGAATATATACTGATTTAGAGCTAATCACAACCACACTTCAGCTTCAATGGTGTTCTATTCTTCATTCGATGTTCGATGTTTTATTTTTTCGTCGATAAATGTTCGATGTTAGATAATCATGTAAAGAATATAAAACATTGAGCTATCCAAATTATTTGTTATTTCGACACGCACATAAATACATGCAGATATATACACGCTTATATTTTGGTGTCAATTAGTGCAACCAGGATTAGGGTGCCTGAGACATCAAGTGGTTGTTTCATCCAACACCGCCGGGACAAATTTGATTCTCCATATTGTCCACAAATCTTCATTTGGCTATGACGGTATATATTAAGGTGTCGTAAGTTGCCTTTCCTAGATAAAGGCTTTTCCACATTCGATTTGGATAATAATCTAAACGAAATGGGAGAGTAGGGTGCTGTCTTAAGTCTCCTGAGTGGCAGGACACATTGAGGTAGATCAACCTGCCAGTGTTTTACAATAGACTTCTGCTCTATATCTTCTCAGATGGAACTTGTTGGTATTGATGGTTTAATAAGTTTCTGTCCCATTTTCACTACAGGATGGCCCATTGGTTCCTTATTTGTCTCTCGTAATGTCTCATTCGTAGCAATTCATGTTTCCATGTTGATCATATATCATGTACTGGAGTTTGTCATCTTTGGGACATTATATAATGGGTCGTCTTACTTTTGTTACAGCCAATTCATGGCAACTTATATTAGGGCCTGTTCGTCAATTCTTCTGTTTACATCTCCAAATAAAAATCAAAACACCTTTTCAGTTAACTATTTCTACCTACAAACTATAAACCAAAGTTACTTTCATTTCAAATGAGAACCTAGTTCCCTTTAAATTGAAAATGCGCTTAACTTAGCAACAATGCAACAGAACACATCTTCAATTTTTATTCGTCTTGAAAATCTTTATTATTGAGAACCAAACATGTTTTCAAGAAGTATAAAGCTGCAGATTATACATGAAAGCCCGTTTTCTATTTTGAAAGTCGAAAATCGGAAAAATTATCACCAACTAAATGGGTCTAGGTTAAACAGAGTTTCTAATCAAAACTTTTATGTGTAGGCAATATCTGAGGTTGACGTCCCAAAAAACTCCATTTATAGGTCAGACGAGATTTTTCTGTTCAAGCTAAGAACAACTGCGTTTAGAAATGTTTTCACAGATGCTTCAACCAGAATATATACTTTCGTACGTATATACACGCATATTCATAAAGTCTCCTTGCATTCAAAGTCAAATGCTGAAAATTTCCAAGAAAGATAATTTAATGCTCGCGAGTTTTTTTAATGGATTAGGATTAGGTATCGCTAAGCCCAAGGTTCTGAGGCTGTTGCGTGAGGATCAAATCATTAAGATGGTTTAGAGAGAGATAAAGAGAGGTGTCTGTCATTAAGTGAACACAAAGATTCACTAACCATTTGGCCAGAAAAGGAACAAGACCCACGAAAGTGTTAAGAATATTGTCTTTCACATTTGTTTTTAGAAATTTGATTATAAACAAATATGAACAATAGCATTATCTATGGGCATTTTTTTAAATAAAGAACGTTTGGTGGACTTGCAGCGAGACTAGTTTCCCATCATATGTTATATTCTCAATGGATATATATACTCATTTTAAATATATATATAATATATATCGTGGAATGCATGATATGGCCATGGCAAAAAGTATATATTAAATTGGGTGCGGTGGTTTCAGCAGTTGGTGGCTACTATCAGTCCCAAGAAGGGAAAGCCGAATGATTAGTTGATTCTACTCGGGGGAGGTGTGAACTTGGTTCTGCAAGAAGACATTACCCCTGCACTGCACCTGTTCTTCACAGTCTTATAGTACATATGGTGAAAGCATTATAGATTAATCTTGTACTTCTCAAATCAAGGATTATATATATATTTCTTCCATTAATTGCAAAAGAAGTACACCTAATCGAGTTGTTTTTTTTTCTTTTGGCCACCAAAGCTATAACCAATATTCTTACACTTCAGCTTTATAGAGCTCTACTCTGCATTCGATGTTAGATAATCATGAAAAGCATATAATAAATGTCCAAGCTACGTCGCTTTATGTTGACAGCACAAATTTTTGAAAGTTTGTGAAATTACGTCAATATCTTCACTTCTTGATTCTATATATATACTTATATTTCAAAGTCACTGACTGCATCTAGGATCAAGACGCATGAGGCATCAGGTCGTTGTTTAATCGGTGGATCCACATCAGTCCAGTTAATCGGATGTTTGATCATTTTAATTGGCTTAGAGTGAGCGAAAATCTAGCCTTTCCTTTCGAAATTCCTGGTCCAAACATAGAAACACTTTGCTTCTGGCGTCTCTTGAACTTCGAGCATGTTTTGTCTTCTCTTTCCTATTTAGGGTTTTGTCTTCTTTTCGGGGGTGTTCTAGGAATTAGGATGGAGTTTCCAAATAATTTCTCGCACTGCTCAAAAGGGACACAAACATCAACAAAAGAGTCCTAACATAATTTGACTTGGGAACTTGCCTTAGCCTCTTCTCCACCGGATGACACCATCCCACCTTCACTATTCAACACTCCGCATGGAAAACTCGTGACTCTAGCTTTTTGTCCATGAGGACAAAGAATTTTCTTTTGCAAGGTATATGTTAGGTGTAATAGTAATTATCGGGTCAATGCCATGAATCGTGACAAAAACTTATATGATGTGACTGTTAATAATAAACGTATTCACACACACATATATAGTGGGGTCGATATGAAAAGTGATTAAAAGGAGAACTGGTAGTCATCTATTACTTCAACAAACATGATGTGCATGACGCTTACCCACCACTTGCCAATGCGTGCATTGGAGAAAAATACCAAAGGAAGTGCTTAACGCATATATTATCACTTCGTTCAATACCACTAGATGAAATTTGATTCTCCATTTTGCTCTACTCTATATATTTTTTGGATATCAAACAATACATATAATATAGATCCATATACACACATATATAGATATTGGAAAAAGTATGAAAAAAATTATAAACCTATTGCAATAGTACCGATTCAGTCTTAAACATTTTTATATTTTACCAATTGAGTCTATTTGGCCAATTTAAGTTGGAAATTGCTAACGTGCACGTCAGCTGTTCTATATGGCATAGTTGGTGTGACATCCCGAAAATTTGTCCATTTGAGATTTATAAATTATTGAGTTTTATAAATGTATTCGCAGTTGATTCTCGCCCGGAACTGATCATTCCTGGGATACTAACCATTGGGGGAAGGCTAAATTAGGGAACTAAATTCGTACAACTAATAGAAAATTTGATTGTGATTTATTTTCGACCATGAAATCGCCGAGGTGATATTTTGAGCCACTGTGAGCCGATCCAAAGATAGTCAGGGGTCAGTTCGCCACTGTCATAGTAGTGGGTCGCGGGTGATTCCGCTGGACCACAAAATAAATTGACGAATGATCCTGAACCTATACCGAACGATCGTACCCCACGGATCTAGCGATTGATACTCGCGATTTTAATGACAATCGAAATTGTCACGAACCGAACGAACTTGCACGTGACTCGATATATTATCAGTCACAAGTCGAATATGCGAATTTCTCCAACAAGCCGCCCGTTAGTTTAAGAAACGCTTGAGTTACGTTTAATAAAATTTAATTATTTAATTTAGCCCAAATCAAACACCGGAAAATTTGGAAGTCACAACAGGGCATTAGGACAATGTTGTGGTTGTAACGTGCAATTTTGGATGTACTCGAATCCTTCAGAAAAACTTGATTTTGATGAGAAACGGAGAATCGGACCATTTTATCCTTGAGAATTAACAAAGGGCATATTTTATGGGCAAAGGGTATTTTGGTCATTTTGCCCTAACTTTTTTATTGGACAATTTTGCCCTTGGACTTTTTGAAAAATTACAAGTATACCCTTGGATATTTTTGGTAAGATTCGATGTGGGCCGTTGATTTCAAGATAAGATCGAATCTGGACCATCGGATCAAAAGGACTAGAGAAGGGTATTTTGGTAAATTGCCAAGATTGGTCTAATTTGCACTATTTAGGTCAAGAAGACCCATTTCTCTCTCTCATTTCTCTCCCCCTTTGCCGTGAAGCCCCCCCCCCCCACCGTGGACTCTCTCTCTCTCTCTCTCTCTCTCTCTCTCTCTCTCTCTCTCTCTTTGCCGATCGCCGCCCAAGCCGCGCCGTCGCCACCCAAGCCGATTGCCGCCACCTGAGAGCCGTACACTGTCGCCGCCGTCCCCGATTGAGTGCCGCCGCTTTCCGTTCTAGCCGCGATAGTCTAGAACGCAGGGAAGTCGCGCTCTAAACCTAACTTAGGACTTCGGGTATCGACGGACGATTTTGGGTGAAACCGGGCATAGGGTAAGTGCGGAATTGCATGATTTAGGAGTGGGATTATATGGCGAGCCTTAGGATTGAACTCGGAAAATTTTTCTTGGAAATTTGTGAATAACAGTGGGCTGTGGACTACTGTTCATGGGGCTGTGATGGGCCGATCGGGTCGCAAGTTGGATTTTTAGAACCAAGAATTTATGGCAAGAAAGTCTCGTGAGGACCCGAATCGATTTGAGACCATTTGGTTAGAGAAAAATAGCAATTTCCGTGTTTTTCGTGCGTTGAAATTATGACCGAGTGTGGTGTTGGAAATTGAGAGTGTGATTGTGTAATTGGTTGACTTAATTATGCCTGTTGGGTGCACGCGTGGGCCAGATTATTTTAATTATTATTATTGGTCATGTCAAATGCTGATTATGCATGAATTTGGTGTAATTAATGCGTGCATGGGCCACGTGCGAAGGGCCAATTGTGTGTGACACATGCTTGTTGAGCATATGCATAAGTAAGAAAGTGAATATGAGATGGCATGGGTGATCGTGGAATTCGTGCCGTCCTAAGGCATGTACTTCAACGCGGGACGATGCCCGATTTTACTGGAAGACTGCCAGCCTAAGGCGTGTACTTCAACGAGGGTTGCGCAGTAGATGGTAGATGTTGAGCCTGAGGCGTGTACGTTTACGCGGGCAAGAAACATGGCCTGAGGCGTGTACTGTAACGCGGGCCTGAAGTGTGACATCCTGAAAAATTAGTCCATTTGGGAATTATGAAATACTGGATTTTATGAAATGTGCTCGCAGTAAATTCTCGCCCGGAACTGATCACTCCTGGGAATGCTAACCATTAGGGAAAGGCTAATAGGGGAATTAAATTCGCACGACTAAAGGAAATTTGACCGTGAATGGATTTCGACCATTAAATCGCGAAAGTGATATTTTGAGCCACTGTTGGCCGATCCAAGGATAGTTAGGGGTCAGTTCGCCACTGACCTAGTAGTGGATCGTGGATGATTCCGTTGGACCATGAAACGACTTGACGAATGATTCCGAAATTATACAGAACGATCGTACCCCTCGGATCAAGTGATTGATCTCCGCGATTTTTATGACAACCGAGATCGTCACGTACCGAACGGACTTACACGTGACTCGATTCAGTATCAGTCATGAGTCAATTCTGCGAATTTCCCCAGCAAGCCGCCCGTTAGCTCGAGAAACGCTCGAGTTGCGTTTAATAGAATTTAATTATGGAATTTTTGCCCAAATTGGACACCGGAGAATTAGGAAGTCGCGACGGACCGTTAGGACGACGTTGCACGTAACACGTGTGAATTTTTGGTGCGCTCAATTCCCTCGGAAAAATTCGATTTGGACAAGAAACGGAGAAAGTGACCAAAATACCCCTAGGATTTATAAAAGGGCAAGCTTTAAGGGTAAATGGCATCTTGGTAATTTTGCCCTCAAATTTTGATTGGACAATTTTGCCCTTGGATATTTTGGAAATTTCAAGAATACCCTTGGATATTTTTGTGCAAGAATCGATCTCGGCCGTCGGATCAAGATAAGATCGAATCGAAACCGTTGGATTAAATTTGTGAGACAAGGGTATTATGGTCATTTCCACCATTGGTCAAAATACACTATTTAGTCCAAGACACTTTTCTCTCTCTTCTTTCTCCCCTCTCCATCGTGAAGACCCCCTCCCCCATTTGGTTCTTCTTTTTTTTCCTTGCCGTGAGCTCCATTTGGCCGTTCCTCCCTCCACCGCCGACACCGCCGCTTGCCACACCGCCGGACCGTCACCTTGCCGTCGCCGTGCCGCCCTCCAACCTCACCGTCTCTCTCTCTTTCCCCTCTTTCTCTCTCTCTCCCCGTGACCCATTTCCGGCCGTGCAAGACCCACGCCGCCGCCGGACCGTCGCCGCTCAAGCCGGATGCCGCCGTGAGTCGCCGCCGTCCCCGATTTAGTGCCGCCGCTTTCCGTTCTAGCCGTTTTAGCCTAGAACGCGGTAAGTCATACTCTAATCCCGATTTAGGATTTTGGGTATCGCCGAACAATTTGATTTTGGGTGAAATTGGACTTGTGCGGGTGCGAAATGTTGGGGCTTTAGACCGGGAATGTATGGCGGGCCTTAAGGAATTAATTTGGAATTTTTGGAGGACGATTTGAGGGAATTTTAAGCTAAGAGTCACTGTTCACGAGCTGTGATTTACTGTTCACGAGGCTGTGATGCTCGGTTCGGGACGCAAGTTGGATTTCTAGAACCGAGATTTAATGGTGATAAAGTTCCATGAGGACCGGAATCAATTTGGCGTCGTTTGGTGGGAGAAAAATAGAAATTTATGTGTTTTACGTGTGTTTTAATTATAATTGAGTTGTGGTGGTAGAATTGTGTGTGCATTTGTGCAATGGGCTGGTGTAAATATGTTTGATTCATGCACGTTTGGGTTCAATTGAAATGATTGTTCAATTGACCATGTGATATGCTGAGTTAGCCAACGCGGGTAAGTCGTGCCTAAACTTAATTTAGGACTTCGGGTATCGACGGGTAATTTCGGACAAAATCAGTATGAAATTAGGTGCGGAATTACATGGATAGGGAGTGGAAATTTTATGGCGGGCCATAGGAATTAATTCGGATTATATTTATTGGAAATTCAGAAAATTGGGGCTGCGAATTACTGTTCATATGCTGCGAATCACTGTTCACAAGCTGTTGATTACTGTTTATGGGGCTGTGATGGTCCGATTGGGACGCAAGTTGAATTTTTGAAACCTAGAAAATTATGGCGAGAAAGTCCCGTGAATGATCGGAATTAATCCGATGCCATTTGGTTGGAGAAAAATGGGAATTATCGTGTTGGATGTATATCTAAATTATTAGTAAATTGTGGTGATTAAATTGAGTATGTTGCTATGCAATTAAGTGACTGAATATGCTTGTTTGGTGCACGCGTGGGCCAGATTGAATTAATTGTTGAAATTGATCATGTCGAATGCTGAGTGAGCATGTTTTACGTGTTAATTGATGCGTGCACGGGCCACGTGTGATGTGCTAGTTGAGTGTGGTAAATGCTTGATGAGCATGTGCATGAGTAAGAAAGAAAAGGGGTGTGGCATGTGATAGTGGAAGTTATGTGAAGGTGTGTAAGTGCGAGAATGGGATCGGGCCGAGTATCATAAACTCGGGCAGCGATCACGTACGTCTGTTGCATTTGGCACAGGCTGAGGCTTGAAAAAGCATGTATGAGAATCGGTCCAAGGCATGACCAGCTCCGGTGAGACCGGGATTGGACCGAGGCATCATAAACTCGGGTTCCAATCATGTAGGCCTGTCGCATTTGGCGCGGGCTGAGTTGGGATCGGGCCTAGGGCGTGTGATGCTCAGGTCGCAATTGGGGCATGAGGCGTGAACGGGTACGCGGGCCAGATGTGGTGAATGATCGCAGTGTGCCTGAGGCGTGTACTTCATCGCGGGTTACTGGCGAGTGTTGTGGAAAGTGATTAATGATCGCAGTGTACCTGAGGCGTGTACGTTTACGCGGGTCACTGGTGAGGAATGTGAAAGAGGAAATGAAAATGAAAGGATCAGAGAAAGGAAAATGTTTCATGCGCGTGTTTGCATACAGTGTGATTGTGATTGAGCTTGGCTATATTAATTGATATGTCTGCTTTGTGATTACTTGACGTACGTGAATGTATGTGTGCTTGCTAGATTGTCTGGAGGTACGTGATAGCCTAGGTTGGGTTTAGGGGTGTACTTACTGAGAAGTGTCTCACGGTTGTTTTCAACCAAATATTTCAGAATCCAAACCAGAGTCATGAATCCTCCATCGCCACCACCCCCAGTACGTTTTGGAGTTCCAGTGCATACAGAGTATGAGACAGCTGAGTTTCTAATGGGAGACGGGATGATGTGGAGTTAGATTCTGAGTGGATGCCAAACAAGGGGTGTTAAAGGTCGTTACGGGTTGGATGGCAGGTCATCGGTTTTTGTTCTTACTCTTGAAGGGTTCGTAATGTGTGCACTGGTAAACTAAGGTTTGTATTTTGTAAATATGGTGGTACAAGTTTGACCGAGTAATGGAAATGTATATATTCTCCCAATTCTCCCCAGTTTAATTTGTCAGGGTGTTTATGGTTTCCGTTTGCGCGATTAAATCTCTGATGTTTAGTTGAGGTCGGCGATAACCTGGGACATCACAACTGTTCGACCTGTGGCGGGTGTCGCGTGCCGTTGTGGTTCGGGGCGTGACATGAAGTGTTGTGATGAGATAGTCGCAGTGGACCTGAGGCGTATACTGTAACGCGGGTCACTGGCAAGTGGCACGGAAAGGAACGTGATGAGGCAAACGGAAATGCACGAGAATGAGAATTAATCATGCATGTGATTACTTATGATGTGATTGCGACTAACGTGTAGAGTGCAAGCAGGATAAGCCCATGTAAACTAATTGATGTGCCTGCTATGTGACGATTTGGTGTTTGTGTGTGATTTGTGTTTGTGTAATTGTCTGGAGGTACGCGATAGCCTAGGTGGGGTTTAGGGGTGAACTTACTGAGAAGTGTTCTCACGGTTGTTTCAACCAACATTTTCAGAACCCCGACCAGATCCATGAATCCTCCGCCACCGCCAGTACGTTTTGGGGTACCTATGCACACCGAGTTGGACATGGCAGAGTTTCCGATGGGCGATAACTTTACTTGGATTAAGTATACTTCCACAGTGTTTGTAGATGTAGTTCGGTGTGTACCTGTATATTTAGTGACTTGTAGTTTTTGGGGTACTTGCATATGTGGTGGCTTTGTAATTATAAATATCATGGTCTAAGTTTGGCAATGGGAAATGAAAATGTATATTCTCCCTATTCTCCCTAGTTTTATTTGTCAGGGATTAATTGTTAGTATCCGCTGTGGTTGTAAATCTCTGATGGCGATTTGAGATCGGCGACATTCCTGGGACGTCGCACTAATCGACCAGGTAAGGGTGTCGCACGCTCGATGGGGATCGGAACGTGACAGTTGGCGCTGACATAGACATTTTTTAAATTTTTTATTTTTTCTTTCTTTTCTTTTCTTTTTCTTTATTTTCTCTTCCATGGCCTGTATCGGCATAGGCCATGGCGACGAGGGCTAGCCTTGCCTGAGCAAGGGTCGGCCTCACCAGCCACCGACACAGACCATGGAAAAAAATTTAAAAAAAAGAAAGAAAGAAATTCAAAAAAAATTATTTAAAAAATATTTATGTCAGCGGCAGCCATGCCACGTAGGACGGCTGGCATTCACATTAGTAATTTCCAGCCAAAATTGACCGGATAGACTCAACTGGCAAAACATACAAAGGTTTGGGATTGAATTTGTCTAACTGAAAGATTTAGAAATGAATTGATACCAATGTTATAGGTATATGATTTTTTTGTTATTTTTCCCGTGGATGTCTCAAGTTGCCTTTCCTAGATAAAGGCTTTTCCATATTTTGTTAAATAATTTAAACGAAATTGCGGAGTTGGGTGCTGTCTTAGTCTTCTTAGTGGCAACACACTTTTGGCAAGAACGTGAGAGGAAGACTCCAAATCTCAAGGATAAAGTGTGCTTATTGGCAGCTACATTAGTAGAGGAGGCAAAATCATCCCTGGCTAGATAATACCTGCGAGTATTATTTTACAATTAATTTCTGCTCTATCTTCTCAGATGGACCTTGTTCTTTTTAAATGGTATGATGAGTTTCTGACACATTTTTCACAAGAGGGTGGTCCATTGGTTCCTTATTGTTTCTAGTGACGTCTCATTCATCACATTGACGCACTCACTTTGTGCCACCACTAGGGTTTGTCGTGTCATCTTACGTTGTTTCCCTCCAATTGTTGGCAACTTATACTTGGCTGGGCCTGTTTGGCATAGAAAGAACTGGTCAATTTTTCTATTGACATCTTCAAATAAAAAATTAAAACAAGAAAAAAGTTATTTTCACAATTTGTTCAGTTTCGAATGAGAACCCGGTCAATACAACCACATATACTTTCAATTTTGATTCATGTTGAAAATTTCTATCTTCGAGAACCATGTGTTTTCCAAAAGAAATTGAGAAATATATACAATAGTCATTTTCATTTTTGAAAAGCGAAAATAGAAAATATTTTCACAAACTAAATGGGTCACTATATGTTTCAATCACAACTTATTTGATCGTTAATTTATGACACATCAAGAATTACAAAGATTCATGGCCACTTGTTTTCTTGGTTAAGGTCCATTTAGTTTAATCATAGAATATTGGAATGAACTATCTTATGGAAAAGGAAAGAACTTAATCAAAAAAGGCATATACTTCGCCTAATTCTGGATGTGCAAAATATTGTCTTTAACTTGTGCAAACAGAGAAGAATCTGGCACTGGCAGAGTTTCCAATCCAAAACTTTAATTTAAAAGACAACTTACGAGGTTGAGGTCTGTTGACACCTAAATTTTGGCGCATCATTTAGTTTAATTTGCATAGAAAATTAGGGATTAAATTTTTAACCCCTAAACAAAAATATTTAAATGGCATAACATATAGTTTAAATTCATTGCATTTTTGCATCGGACCGGCGGTGACGAACGAGCTTAAATTTCATCAAACAGGACTCGGCTCGCTTAAAATGCACGGGCCGGGAATTACAAGTCAAACGGGCTCGGTTGTTTTAATTTGAATTTAATTCAGCTCATTATCATTAATTAATTCAGCCCATTTAAATTAAAGCCCAAGCCTAGACCCATTAGGACTAGAAAGCCCATCTAATTGACCTAGATTAATACTATATATACTTCATTAGGTTAGAATTTTAAGGGGGACACACAATATTCAGATCAAAAAAATTTTTAGAGTGTGAGAGTGAGAAAGAGAGAGAGAGGAGGAAGACCTCGCGCGACGCGCCCGCTGCCGCGCCCGCTCCCGCTCCCGCGCCCGCTGCCGCGCCCGCGCCCGCTGCCGCGCCCGCGCCCGCGCCCGCGCCCGCGCCCGCGCCCGCGCCCGCGCCCGCGCCCGCGCCCGCGCCCGCTCCCGCGCCCGCTGCCGCGCCCGCGCCCGCGCCCGCGCCCGCGCCCGCGCCCGCCGCCGCGCCCGCTGCCGAGCGCCGCTGCCTCCCGCGCCCGTCGTCGCTGCCTTGCTGTTCCGTCGCCGTTGCCCCGCCGTCATCCCGACACCGCGCCGCCGGCCCACCGCTCGCCGTTCATCCCGATCCGCAAGTTCGAATTTGGGAATTATCTGCAAATTAGGTAATTAGATATTATCTGATATTTTTCAGAATATTTAATTTACTAATTTGTGCTTTTGAATATTGCGTGAATATCGTGTAGAATATTAGATATGTTGGGATAATTATCTGATATCTGCAATATTTTTAAAATATTCAAAATTAGGAAACTTTCCTAATTTAGCAACGTATCTAGACGACTATCCTACCTTATCCCTAAGGTACGATACGCGACGATACGGAAAATCATTATCCTATCCATAATCCCTTGGATACGATAATGATTTTTATCTGCTTTCCAAATTTGAACGATCGACTTTCCGTCAATATTTATAACCCTATAGATATGACTGATAGCTCGATTTTTGTGCCTAATCTGAATTTGAAACGAATCTTGTGGATTGCGTGGTTGTTTTAAATGTGGATGCTATCTCTGTTTAAATTATCTTTCCTTTTCAAATAAAAAAGAAAATTTAAAAAAATATCAGTTAGGATTTGAATTTGAACTTTGCATGTTTAGGAATCCTAAATATATCTAGACGATAGAGTAATTATTTAATTTAAATTAGGATTTGAGATAATCTATTTCCTGGTTTAAATTAAGTAATTTTCTAATCTTAATAGATTATTTAGGTTAATTTTTATTCCGAATTTTCATGAAAATCCCAAAAAAGAATGAATTGTTTTATGGTAGATTAGGATAGATTGCATTCTTAATTTAATTAATTTATTATTTCGAATTTTAACAAAAATCCCAAAAATAAATCATGTTAGGACATATTAGGTCATCATAGGTTGCACGTTAATTTAGGCATAATTTTATTCCGAATTTCATCAAAAAATACCAAAAATAAATCATTTGCCCGTCATCAGAATTAGGTCACGTCGTCGCATGACATATAGTTTGCATGTTAGGTTGCATTATTCGCGTGTCAATTTTTGCACGTCATTGCATGTAGATTAGCTTTCATTTAAATAAGTGAAAATCCAAAAAAATGTGGAGTGAACTGCTTGTTAATTAGAAATCATATTAGGTTGTTGATGTGATTTTCTAGCTAACAATGCAGATGCTTACGTTGCTTCGAGGTAAGTAATTCTTCCAAACTTGCAATTTATTCAATGCTTTCTTGGGTGTTAAATTGGTGGTTTGCGCACCCGCATGAACACCTCATATGTTAGTGACTAAGTTAAAATGGATCCAAACTGTCTGCCAAAATATTTTTGAAAAGAAAAGGTACCGAAAGGGCGTTAGACTAGATCTAGCGTAATCAAGTCCCCGGGCTTAGAATCTCTGGTTCGTAGGAATAAAACATACCTCCCTATGTTTTATTTAGGTTTCTAATCGACCTACCACAAATAGATTAGTGGCGACTCCGAGCATGAAAACATTTGCATGTTAAAAACTTAAACCCTAAGTTGCGAATTGGTAGGGCTTAGGAGGGCTCGAGTTAGGTTTAGTCCTAATAATCCATTAGCCTGAGAGGAAAAACTTCAGGTCGCGACAGCTTGGCGACTCCGCTGGGGATCATGAGTTAAAACTCTTAGTGGACTTAGGCCAGTTTTTCTTTTCAAAAAAAAATATTTTTTGCTTGGCAGCGAGGATCCCAGGTACGTCCCTAACATTTTAGGTGTTAAATGTTTTTGCAGTATGGGAGGTATAAGGGGAGGCGTGATTGTTAACCCTTGTTTTGCAGGGAGGTGTTGGATGTATGGTTTATTTTATGCACGAAGCGCTGTATGATATAACCTGCTGTGCATGCCTTGCATTTACACTACACCGCACACACTACCCGCTGCCGGACCTGGGCGGCACAGGTTTAGGATGGTACTAAGACAGTGGACACCCCGACCACACCCGCGTGGTATGGGTCGCCCTCCTTGGTCCCGAAAATTCTTTCATGGTGTCATTGAATACCTACCACGGTTGCACCCTTTGCAACCCGGGTCGGCTCTTTGACTAAGCCGGAGTCAGGGGAATCCCAGCCTAACCACCACCATGACTGGTTTAGCTCGGTAATCCTCATGTCTCCATTTTGCAAGCCAGAGTCTAGGTAGAAATCGAACCTCACGTTTCATGCGCGTGTCTATGTGATTGCCATCATTCTACCCGGTGAAGTAAGATTTCTAAACCTTTATCTCGCAGTTTATTTATGTTTCGTCTTTTTCTTTGGTCGGTCCATGACATTAGGTCGGTCGTGAGTCTTGATCTATACACTATGGGAGGGGCAGACATCCGGATTCTTGATGCTCCTAAGGACGAGCTCCGTGCCTGGTGGAATCTACTCAGTCCGACCAACCGCAAGCTAGTTGAGGGCCACATCGGGAGGCTGCTCCCCCTACTGGAGGTCAAAGTCCGTACCGGCCTCGTTCGAGCATTGGCGCACTTCTGGTGTCCCGAGACCTCTACCTTTATATTCGGTAAGCACGAGCTCACCCCGACGTTGGAAGAATATAGCGTGCTCATTGGAAAACCATTGGAGTCGGAGTTAGTTACACCACCTTTGGGAATTGATTCCACTTTAATGTTGGCCGAATTTTTGAATGTCGGAAAAGATGAATTGGGAAAAGTTTTAAAAGCAAATCGCGGCACATGTCCTTTTTCATTCCTGAGTCAGTGTTTTGAAAAAGCCACATCTTTTCAAAAGGGCAGAATCTTTTTGCTAGCGTTTTTCGGGTTCGTGATTTTTCCTTACTGTAAGAATGCATGTAGTCCGTCAATCGCATGGTTGGTCCAACAAGTCTGTTTTGAAAAGAATTTCATCAACACCATTTTAGCCGAGACTTTCATTTCCCTCACTAAATTTAAGCAACATGTCGACAAAACTTTTCATGCTCCCCTCGAACTTTTGCAAATCTGGTTTTTGTCTCACATAAAAGGGTGTGGCGATTTACTCACAATATCCGAGCTTAGTGATTCTAGCCATCCTGTCTTAAAGTACAAAGAAAAACAAGGGGATGCACCCGATTATCATTACTCTGAATGGATCATTTTCATGAAAAATGCTAGACCCCAAGGTTTCCAATGGCATGCTAATTGGTTCAAAGTCGAGGAAGCTCGGCTTACATGTAATGGTATCGGGCCGGTTCCACTATTGGGTTTCACCGGCGCAATCGAATACTACCCCGCCAGAGTGTCTCGTCAGTATCAGATTCTCCAAGGGCTCCCTCCAGCGTTACAACCAGAACTCCTCCAAGTCGACTTCGCCGATGATGATAAAGACCACGAAGCGACCGTAGCCCAGCTCAATAAGATGTGGAGGAAGTGTCGTGTGTTGAAGATAGCACGGCCCGAAAGAGAACTAAAGGGAGAGCAGAAGTCCTATTTCGCGACGACCCAGTACATTCGTCGGCACAAAATCCCGCAAGAGTGGCTCCCGAAGATACCTAAGGTGCCTCTCAAGTCCGCCAATCGCTCAGAGAACAATCGCCTCAAAAGGAAGGCCGAAGAAGCTGAAGAAAAGGCATCCAAGATAGCTCGAGCTTATGAGCAATTGAAGAAGGAAGTCGCCTCCCATATGTCTATAGATCAAGCTAAATAAAAAGCTCGAAGTTCTTTTCTCATTTCAGTTTCAGTTTTTAAAATTTGTTTAGGAATTGAGTCATTTGTCTTTATATTCAGTTCAATTTCAAATCATTAATTGGTGTAAAAATTTTTTGCCACTTCAATAAAGGGGTCCTTTCAATTCAAAGCGGTTAGACCAATATCATGGATTGACGTATGATTTTGCTTAACACTCATGCATGCCTGTTTCGTTCCAAAATTAGGTAGCTACGGACCGATCACGGTCGCCCATTCGTACACGGTCGAGAGCCAGAATGGCCGATCAAACCGACTTGCAAGAGCGTGTTGTTGGTGTGGAAGACCAGATAAAGCAATTTGTCATCGCGATGCAACAAATGTCCGCTGAGATCAAAGCTCTCCGGTCGGTTCCTGTTTCGACACCCCTCGAAGCGTCAGTCCCAAAGCAGAAAATCAGAAAAAATGTCGATATTGACGGGGATGACGATATTCCTGATTTAGAAGATGACCCCGTCCAGATCATCGTCAACAAGGACAAACCTGATGAACGGGTCAATAAACTTGAAGAAAGAGTGAAGCAGTTGGAAGGTTCGCAGGATTCACCTTCGATCGATCTGTCCCTTTACTCACAGATCAAAATCCCAAAGAAGTTCAAAATGCCGGATTTCGACAAGTACAATGGCACCACATGTCCAAAAGCCCACCTACAGCTCTATCACGTACAAATGACTTCGTACGTTGATAACGAACTCCTGATGATCCATGCCTTTCAAGCAAGTTTGACGGGTCCTGCTTTGAGCTGGTATCTCATGAAGAAGATAAATGGCCTCAAAACTTGGAAAGAGGCCAGTGAAGCATTCTTGAAGCAGTACAGATTCATAACGGACATCATTCCTACCCGTGATGATCTCGAACGCGCTCAGATGAAAAAGACTGAGTCCTTCAAAGACTATGCTATCAGATGGAGGAATCTAGCTGCTCAGGTTGTCCCAGAACCCATAGACAGTGAGTTAAAGAGGATGTTCATGAAAACTCTCCCGTTCGAATACCGTAATCGGATGGTTGCCATTCCAACTGACAACTTCAACCAACTCATCCCCATGGGCGAACAAATTGAAATTGGGTTGAAAGATGGATGGTTTGTCGAGCCGTCCTCCTCGACCAGAAGATTTGGTGCGAGAAAAGAGAAGGAACCGGCAGCTGAAGTGAATGTAGCTTATAACCAACCGAGCCGGCGGAATGCTAACTCCGCCCCAGCAATCCAAGTAGTAGAAGCTCAGCAACAAAACTCGAGTCGTCAACCTTTTCAGAGGAGGAACAACAAGAGGCAATTCACTCCCCTCCCCGGATCGTTGTCTCAGGTGTTGACGGTGCTCCAGAAGAAAGGTTTGCTCACTACTGAGCCAAAGCGGCCCAATCCTGAGCGGTTCTATAACTTCGACCCGTCAAAGAAATGTGATTATCACATGGGTGAGCTGGGACATTCAACCGATGATTGCTATGCCCTCAGGCACCGAATCCAAAACCTCCTAGACACGAAGGCTTTCTCATTTCAACCTGCTAAGCCGAATGTTCAGAGCAACCCACTCCCTGATCACGCAGGCAATGTGAATGCCATATTTAGCTTCGACGCTGGTCGAATCAAGAATGTTAAGGTGTATACTACTGACGTCTACGGTGAGCTAGTGAAAGCCGGGTGTTATCCGAGTAATGAAGACCTTCCCCTGGCTCTCATGAAAGAAAGAATCTCAAGAATGGTAGAAGCTGGGATGATCGTTTACGCTGACCACACTGGCATCGTTTCCACTATCTCCGAAGTGGTTATTAATTGGGAGGAGGAGTTTGCTACATTGAACACCAGGAGCGATAAGGGCGACTCTCTGCCTGAAGACATGCCTCCGCTTGAAGACGCGTCTGATAACGAGGAGATCGTAGTAAGCACGCCTACAGCTGATGAAGGGATAGTGATCGAGATACCTCAACCGTATGAGTACTGTGATAATAAGGCGGTTCCCTGGTCCTACAGTCTCGATGTCGACTTAATTACCAGGTCTGGGCGTTCCTACGGCCAAGCTAATGCCCAACCTGCAAAACCCGTTACTGATGAGGAAGCCAAGGAATTTCTAGCTGTGATCAAGGCTAGCGAGTACAACATAGTTGAACAATTGCGCAAACTGCCCGCGCAAATCTCTCTGCTTGAGCTGCTCCAGACATCGGTCAAGCATCAAAAGGCCTTAATGAAGGTGTTAAGTGAAGTCCATGTGCCAGAAACGATCGATCATGACAAACTAGAGGAATTTGTGGGCTCTATACTCCTCAAGGACCTCATAGCCTTTTCGGATGAAGAGTTCCCTCTAGAAGGGAGGGGGCATACCAGGGCACTCTATATTTCCGTTAAATACAAGGCCTCACATGTTGCCCGGGTACTCATTGACAACGGATCAGCCCTGAACATCTGTCCTTTGGCGACTTTACACCGCCTTAAGATAGATCCTTCTAGGATAAGTTCTGCAAGAACCTCCGTACGAGCCTTTGACGGAACGAAGAAAGAAGTGATTGGGGAAATCTACCTTGACATACAGATAGGACCAACAATGTTCAATGTCCTATTTCAAGTTATGGACATTCCCACTGCATTCAATTTTCTGTTGGGTCGTCCATGGATTCATACTGCTGGAGCTGTGCCATCCAGTCTACATCAGATGGTGAAGTTCGTCGTGGAGAGAAAGTTAGTCACGGTCCACGGTGAAGAAGAGCACCCAATTTACCACGCAACGGCTATCCCCTATGTTGAGCCGGATTGCAAAATAGAATCGAGCTATCAGTCGCTCGAGCTCGTATCAACCATACATGCGTCTAGAGGATCATCACCACCTATTCCTGAGGTGTCAAATGCTGCAGTCATGGTTGGCAGAGTAATGGTGTCCCATGGCTTTACTCCAGGTGAAGGCCTTGGTAGGAATGGTCAAGGTATCCGCCAACCGGTGGAAGTCTTTCGGAGGCCCCATGCTACTGGGTTGGGATACCTGGGGTCAAGTGAGCCGAATAATCTGGCACGTGGACGTGGACGTGGTCGAGGTCAAGTTCGAAGAAATGGTCAAAATAGATTGCGATCCGAAGAAGAGCCGAATGGTAAAGAACGTGGGCGTGGTAGGTTGCCTCCACACCTCCGCACCACATTCCCAGGCCCTGCAAGAATGATGCATGAAGAGAAGGAAGTGATCGACACCCTGGGGCAACCAAGCGGCAAGTTCGATTATTATACTCGGCACCCCCGAGCTTCTATGTTGACCCCCGTGACATTGTCCCGGATGGATGGGGAGGTATGGATGATCCAACACCTCTAGTGACAGAAGATTCTGATGACGCAATGGAAGGAATCACTGCCCTGTTCGATAATTTCTTAGTTGGAGCCATCGAGGAAGGACCGTTGGAGGAAATGGGCATTGGCCCGCAAGAGTAACACATTTACCTTTTTCGCACACTCTCCTACGCGGGAATTTTTACTGCTTTCTAGGATTTGCCCCGTCTCGGGAGCTTCTTTTTAGTACTTTTCATTTCTAGGATTTGATTGTTGCAATTTCCATTCCAATAAATGTAATTCATTTGGTCATAAATCAATGAAATTACAAGTTATTTTCGTTTTTGAGGGCATGTTGAGGTACATCAAACCAGCCCGGTGATGATATCCAACCGATAAAAGAAAATATAATCCAAGGAAAATTCTGAGGCCTGGGCTTCTTCATGCTTCCTCGTGTTAAAACCTTTTTGAAAAGAATTTCAAAATAAAAAATCAATAGAAATACACTGTTTAGTCATGTTTGTCCTACTGAACCCCCTACTTTATGTTTCAGGGGCAATTTTGTGACACGTGAGGGTATGGGAACGGTCCAATCTGATGAATTATGTGCTATTGAACCTGATCTCGATGACACCGATAAACTCGAAGATTCCTCGGAACTTCAGCGTGGCCTAGAACGACATGAAAGGTCCAAAGTTCTCACTTCAGACTGAACCATCACTATTAACCTGAGTGATTCCGGAGAACCCAAAGAAGTGAAGAGAGGCAAATCTCCCTGAAGTAAGACGAAAAGCTCGATCCAATTGCTTCATGAGTAGGTAAGTCTTTCAACCAAAAAGTGCGTCCAAGACACTTCGAGGTAAATGATCTAGTCCTAAGGAAGGTACTGCCAGTCTTTCCTGTTCCTGGAGGAAAATTTGCCCCAAACTACATTGGTCCGTATGTGGTTAAAAAGGTGCTTCCTGGAGGTGCCCTGATTCTCGCAGAAATGGATGGTCGTGAGTTCTCCAGTCCTGTTAATTCTGATGCTGTGAAGATCTATTATCCCTGATAGAATCTAACATTTTGCAGCAAAAGTTTTCAAATGTTTGGTTTTATACTCTGAGTCACAAACATTTCACTAATGAATAAATGGTTTCAATCAATTGAAAGATGGAATGTGTGCCTTGGCTTTAAATTGTGCTTGATCATTTTGTCAGTCTACATTATCGATTTCAAAAGGGGAAATCTATTTAGACAATATGATAACTCACGTGGAATGAATTGAATGTGTTGAATGAGGTACATCGGGATGATGAAAGGCAAGCCATATCCTATACACAGTCCCATGCACTAATCCCCAGTGAGTTGAGTGGAAAAATTCCATGTCTGCAAGGTAAAGGGTTATCTCGCAAAAGGTACGGCGACTGAAATGACGAGAGGCGGTTCATTTCTCTATCCCAAACACTACAGATTATCCATTGTTTCACCACTTTGAGCCTAAACACTTGAAAAAATTCATTCAAATTACCCCTGTCAAGAACCACCCCACATCGGGGCAAACTGGAGGTAAGTCAACGTCATAAGGTGAAAAATGAGTAGAAATTTTCATGCTCTCACTTGCATCAATCTTCGAGTGTTGCTTTTTCAGATGGATTCACGTGAAATTCAAGTGCCTTAGGATGACGAAGAGCATTTCTTTCTCTATCCTATACACACTTTATCCTTTGCTAAGCCCAATTGAGCCCGCAAATTCATTTCTTAAACCCAGTTGGTGATCATCCCCCACACTGGGGCAAGGCAAAAATCATCATTGTTCAAGCAGCATATCCGGAGCACCGAAAAAAGACGAAGACCCTGAGAGTCCAAATGTTAGTCATTCGGTCGAAACAAGCCAAAGTGTGACTGGCCAATGTATGCATTGTAGATAGTGTGTGTCAAAAAAAAAAAAAGGGGCAAGAAAAAAGCAGTGTGCCTGGTAAAAGCAAGGCCGATGCCCGTGAAAGAAAAGAAAAGAAGAAGAATGAAAAATGGAGAAAAAGTGACTTTGGATTAGAAAGTGTTGAGGTGTGTCAAAGTCACAAAAGTATCTAGAGTCTTGAAGAGTCAAGCGATAAGTTCTCGAGGCCAATGGAACATCTGCGGAGAAGACAATCCCTGGTGAAGAAGGAAACTGGTGACAATGCCGAGATGATCACCAACTCTCACCCCAATTATACACATTTTGAGCCTTATGATCCATTCATTTCTCAACCCATGAGCCTAGCCTGCGTTACATCCCTTGCAAAGTCTCTTCAGATTAGGGCACTTGAACTAACGTAGAGTTTCTGATGTTTATAAGCTTAGCTCGAAGAAGTGCGAGCAAGTCCATTTCTATCTCATTCTGCAGGTTCTTGACTTGTAAACCCGGAGACAATTGCAGAGTATTTTCTTTCAATAGCCTTGACTCAAAGAGTCTCTTTTGCTAAGCCATTGACCAAGCCCATGTTACAGTCCTAGCAAAGACCTCTCAGATTGGTAAGGTCGTACCGTTTGCGAGAATACTCAGACCCTTGTCGACATGATGATGGTGAGATAGGGTGATTTTCATAAATCAGCCTTTTTGATGAGAATGAGAGAAAACCCTTTTGGACCGGAAGTCCCTCATTCGACATTTTCAAGATATCCGCTTGTGAGTTCGGATTATCTTATCATGATTTTTCCCCAGCGAAGTTGGTAATGCTGATTTGACAAAACCATCGTGCATGAAAATCAGTTGAAATCATAGTGCATGTGTATATGTGTTCTTGACAGTATGCTAATGCATATTACATGTTACTTGAAATCGTGTCTAACAGGAGACACGTCTTCAGAGTTGGAGATGTCACCAGGTGTCTATTGATCAAACCTTTTCAGGTACTTCTGATGATATCCAGGTACTTTGTCAAGGAACTCTTGAACACTTGGGCTAGCCCCTTTGTTCATCAAATCACAGATTTTTATACAATCTCGAGAAGATTCCCCCGTTACATGACTATGAGCAGGTATAGCCATGGCGGCCAAATCTTTACATATGAGCAGGTATATGTAAAGGTCGGAATATTCTCCCCAAATTTCAGGTATTCCCCCGCTAATCACCTATGAGCAGGTATAGGTGAAGCGGCCAAATCTTTACATATGAGCAGGTATATGTAAAGGTCGGAATATTCTTCCTAAATCTCAGGTATTCCCCCGCTACTCACCTATGAGCAGGTATAGGTGAAGCGGCTAAATCTTTGCATATGAGCAGGTATATGTAAAGGTCGGAATACTCTCATTATCTCAGATGTTCCCCCGTTACTCACTTATGAGCAGGTATAGGTGAAGCGGCCAAATCTTTGCATATGAGCAGGTATATGTAAAGGTCGGAATATTCTCTCAACCCCAGGTGTTCCCCCGCAATTCACTTATGAGCAGGTATAAGTGAGGCGGCCAAATCTTTGCATATGAGCAGGTATATGCAAAGGTCGGAATATCCTCTTGATTTCAAAAGTTTCCCCGCAATTCACTTATGAGCAGGTATAAGTGAAGCGACCAAATCTTTACAAACACCTATGGAGATGTATAGGAAGTTTGTAAAGATCGGAACTATTCTCACGAATCTAAATAATGATTGGATACGTCGAGCTTTCTTCGTGTGTTTTGACTTGACTGCAGATCACCGAAGTTCATCAACATATATCAGGCAATACCAATGGGGACTGAGCCCATACATTTGCCAAAAACAACATACAAGTTGAAGTTGTGCCTCGAATTGCATTATCTCACTCCTGTCAGGTAAGTAATTCCAGGTATGTTCTCTACTCATGTCAGCATGCATCATTTCTTAATGCATTGTAAAATGGGACTCATAATCCCGACAAAAACAACATTCATTGCATTTGCATAGTTGAAATTTAGGTATCATTTAGTCTTTGAATGCAACCTCTACGAGCTCACCTTCAAAGAGGGGCAGCTGTTGACACCTAAATTTTGGCGCATCATTTAGTTTAATTTGCATAGAAAATTAGGGATTAAATTTTTAACCCCTAAACAAAAATATTTAAATGGCATAACATATAGTTTAAATTCATTGCATTTTTGCATCGGACCGGCGGTGACGAACGAGCTTAAATTTCATCAAACAGGACTCGGCTCGCTTAAAATGTACGGGCCGGGAATTACAAGTCAAACGGGCTCGGTTGTTTTAATTTGAATTTAATTCAGCTCATTATCATTAATTAATTCAGCCCATTTAAATTAAAGCCCAAGCCTAGACCCATTAGGACTAGAAAGCCCATCTAATTGACCTAGATTAATACTATATATACTTCATTAGGTCAGAATTTTAAGGGGGACACACAATATTCAGATCAAAAAAATTTTTAGAGTGTGAGAGTGAGAAAGAGAGAGAGAGGAGGAAGACCTCGCGCGACGCGCCCGCTGCCGCGCCCGCTCCCGCTGCCGCGCCCGCTGCCGCGCCCGCGCCCGCTCCCGCGCCCGCTGCCGCGCCCGCGCCCGCGCCCGCTGCCGCGCCCGCTGCCGCGCCCGCGCCCGCGCCCGCGCCCGCGCCCGCGCCCGCGCCCGCTCCCGCGCCCGCTGCCGCGCCCGCGCCCGCTCCCGCGCCCGCTGCCGCGCCCGCGCCCGCGCCCGCCGCCGCGCCCGCTGCCGAGCGCCGCTGCCTCCCGCGCCCGTCGTCGCTGCCTTGCTGTTCCGTCGCCGTTGCCCCGCCGTCATCCCGACACCGCGCCGCCGGCCCATCGCTCGCCGTTCATCCCGATCCGCAAGTTCGAATTTGGGAATTATCTGCAAATTAGGTAATTAGATATTATCTGATATTTTTCAGAATATTTAATTTACTAATTTGTGCTTTTGAATATTGCGTGAATATCGTGTAGAATATTAGATATGTTGGGATAATTATCTGATATCTGCAATATTTTTAAAATATTCAAAATTAGGAAACTTTCCTAATTTAGCAACGTATCTAGACGACTATCCTACCTTATCCCTAAGGTACGATACGCGACGATACGGAAAATCATTATCCTATCCATAATCCCTTGGATACGATAATGATTTTTATCTGCTTTCCAAATTTGAACGATCGACTTTCCGTCAATATTTATAACCCTATAGATATGACTGATAGCTCGATTTTTGTGCCTAATCTGAATTTGAAACGAATCTTGTGGATTGCGTGGTTGTTTTAAATGTGGATGCTATCTCTGTTTAAATTATCTTTCCTTTTCAAATAAAAAAGAAAATTTAAAAAAATATCAGTTAGGATTTGAATTTGAACTTTGCATGTTTAGGAATCCTAAATATATCTAGACGATAGAGTAATTATTTAATTTAAATTAGGATTTGAGATAATCTATTTCCTGGTTTAAATTAAGTAATTTTCTAATCTTAATAGATTATTTAGGTTAATTTTTATTCCGAATTTTCATGAAAATCCCAAAAAAGAATGAATTGTTTTATGGTAGATTAGGATAGATTGCATTCTTAATTTAATTAATTTATTATTTCGAATTTTAACAAAAATCCCAAAAATAAATCATGTTAGGACATATTAGGTCATCATAGGTTGCACGTTAATTTAGGCATAATTTTATTCCGAATTTCATCAAAAAATACCAAAAATAAATCATTTGCCCGTCATCAGAATTAGGTCACGTCGTCGCATGACATATAGTTTGCATGTTAGGTTGCATTATTCGCGTGTCAATTTTTGCACGTCATTGCATGTAGATTAGCTTTCATTTAAATAAGTGAAAATCCAAAAAAATGTGGAGTGAACTGCTTGTTAATTAGAAATCATATTAGGTTGTTGATGTGATTTTCTAGCTAACAATGCAGATGCTTACGTTGCTTCGAGGTAAGTAATTCTTCCAAACTTGCAATTTATTCAATGCTTTCTTGGGTGTTAAATTGGTGGTTTGCGCACCCGCATGAACACCTCACATGTTAGTGACTAAGTTAAAATGGATCCAAACTGTCTGCCAAAATATTTTTGAAAAGAAAAGGTACCGAAAGGGCGTTAGACTAGATCTAGCGTAATCAAGTCCCCGGGCTTAGAATCTCTGGTTCGTAGGAATAAAACATACCTCCCTATGTTTTATTTAGGTTTCTAATCGACCTACCACAAATAGATTAGTGGCGACTCCGAGCATGAAAACATTTGCATGTTAAAAACTTAAACCCTAAGTTGCGAATTGGTAGGGCTTAGGAGGGCTCGAGTTAGGTTTAGTCCTAATAATCCATTAGCCTGAGAGGAAAAACTTCAGGTCGCGACAAGGTCCTATAAACTCTATGCATTAGGTTAGACGAGATTATTCTGTTGACGGTAAGAACAAACTAAGTTTATAATTGTTCTAATCTAGATCCATGTCCTTCATTTGCATTGAGAGTCAAATGTTGAAGGTTTTCAAGAACCCTGAAGCATTCATCAAGGTACGAGTCCATTTGTTTTGTACCAAAAAACTGATGTTTTTTTCCATACTAGTAGATTTTTGAAAGAAATGATAAATGTCAAAAAACCGTGGGTAGAAGAAAATCACTTGTTAGCTGAGTTCATTGGGTGTATTTTGACAAAATTCAATAATTAAGCGATTTTAATTTAGGTTGGTAATTTCGTACAAGAGTTAGCGCATTCAAAGTGGTAGTAAGTTTTGCAAATAAAAATTGGAAGTTCATAAAAATTGTAAATTTGCAAATTATTAAAAAAAATTATAAAATTGTAGATGGTTGTCAACAAGTTACCAAGAAAAAAGTCATTGGTCATTGTTTTTACCGACAGTTTTTTGACGCTTCCCAATACTTCTTGAAATTTATCAGTATGGAAGAATTTATATATCTTTTGACTCGTGACAATATAATTATGCATAAAAAAGTCAGGTGAAGGCTCTTTCGGACTCCTCTTATTCTATTATGTATTATGGATTTTTCGAACTTTCAACTTCACTAAATAAAACTCATTGAAGTAAAAGGTTGTTGTCTATCATGGACGAATCTGATGAACTTATCTGCTCGTTGGATCACGTGACACTCACCGGTACATCAATGAGCATGATGAATTAATTAAATCCAGAATTTTGACGAGGATTGCGCATAAAACTTCATGTTAGAAAACAATGCTATCAAATCTACGGCAAATCGTTTTTCATCTATCGATTTACTTGATCTATGCATATCATTCCTTCAATTTTTTCCACATTTTTGCGTCCATACCAAGGTGTTGTAATCGCTCCTTTTATCTCACTGAACTTTCATTTCACTCGAGAAGCAAAAACTGCAGAGGAAAATAAATTAAGCACCTGCATATCTTTCTGCTACTTCGAAAATTAATTGATTAAACCAGTCAAGTTCTTGGCAGACACTTTTGACAGTTCGTACAATATTGTAGAGCATCAAGAACACAAAACTGGTATATAAAATTCCCCGGTCAGCTTGTGCTCCTGATACTTTTGGGATTATTATATGGCGTGTTCGCACTCAGGACTCGATTATAGTATCTCATGGCTGATTCGTGTTCACACTTGGGGATTCCCTTGATTCATGTCGCTTCTGCATTGAGGATGTACCCTAGCTTTGCAAGAAAATCACTAAATCTTTGCTGGGTTTAAATTCTGCGCTTATCATAGGTTTTCCACTAAGCATGTCATCTTAGATATAATCGTATCCCTCACTTTTAAGTGGGTTTGAAGATAAATTCATCATATTCAAAGTTGGACATCTGTTGTTATCCATTAGTTGCCTATTTCATCAAGGTAATCATGTTGTGTATATAAACTGTTGAATGATTTTCTGTTTCATGAATATCACTATTACTTTTAACTCTCTGATCTGTTACTTCCATCAAAGACATGTGCAAATACTTATAGCTGCCCGCTTGTTCTATTCTTTAAAAAACTCGAACGAAAATAATTATGTAAACACCACAGTGGACATCTCTTTTCAAAATGCGGCAAATCTCGCCAGTTTTAGGCCATTGGAAATTCTTTTTTAAAAGATACAAAGTATTTCTTACGCGTAAATACCTGAAGAAAAATCTTGTCGTGGGTTTTTTATCCCCTTCGCCTAAATCCAATGTCCGTCTCTGTCATATTGAGCAGATGGGATCACACATTGCTAAAAAAGAAACTCGGTGACGACAATATCTATAAGATATAATGGAGCGACATCTTAAGCTCATTGTATTGCATCTAGATTATATCGTTAATGATGATGAATCTAATGCAATGAGATGTTCTATAGTTTGACAAGAAACTGTCTGCACCAAACTTAGCATCAAGCTTTATTTGATCATTGATCAACATATTGGATTGGATCCACTTGGCATGATTGATAAGAATAAGTAAGGTGTGTATGAAAAAGTTTCTCAGGAGCTTCTACAAAGAGTCCACAACGTCAGTGCAGGGAATTTTCGACGATGTGGTCTTCCTCGACATGCGTGTGTTGACCCTGGTTACTCCTTGATGCAACAGAAACCTGTCGAGAGACTTGAAATGTAAATGGTCATTTTCACTAGAATTTGGTTTGAGCTGTGTTAGGAGAAGTTAGAACTTATTGTGATAGTGATCATACCTTAGCTCCATCTCAACCTGTGCTGCTTCATTTGCTTCAGAGCGTGAATGACTCGAATACAGGCGAAAGTGAATGGAACTTCCCTACTTATAACTTCGCTAGATGCCTATGATGCGAATCATAATCTGATGTCGTTGTCTCTCCTTGGAGATGTAAACAGGATGGGGCAGTTATCAAAAAGCGAAAAGAGAGAGAACCTTTTTTTATTGAGCTTTTCTATTTCTTCTTTTAAAACCTGATACCGTGGTGGGGCGAAAATCATTAGGGCAGAGTTACTACATAAAGAAAAGAAAGTATTTACATTGTGACGTCCTTATCTAATTAAATGTATGACACGTACACTTTCTAGTTACAATATTTACCGAAACGATTTGAATGAAAGTAATTACATAAAATTTTAACACCACAAAAAACTCTAAATTATGTATACTGTAACATAAATATCATGAACTTTTTCTCGTGTCACATAAAATCCTAAACTTGTTCATTGTGACACAAATACTCCAAATTTTTTTGTCATGAAAAACCTCGAACTTATGCTAGTGTGACAAATATATCCTAAACGGAACTGAAATAAAAGGTATATATGTAACCCATATATAAGTTTGGTTTTTTTTTCACGACACAAAAAAAGGTTGAGGGTATTTGCGTCACAGTATGCAAGTTTAAGGTCTTCGGCGACAAAAAAAAAAGTTGAGTATTTATGTCATAATGAGTATAGTTTGGGGTTTGTTGTGGTATTTGCTCTTGCATAAACCAAGACACGTGTCCTCAATACCGAACTTTCCTTTTCTTTTTTTTTATTTTCTACAAATTCTAAAATATAACTTCAAAGAATTTCTTGAGGCTTTTGCACGAAGTCAAACCATTAAGATGGTGCAGAGAGAGATGAAGAGAGGTGTCTGTTTATATGCGAACGAAGATCTACTTACCGTTGTATAAGCATATTTTCTTTGACACTTCTTTTTAGCATTTGATTCACATAAATAAACATGAGAAAATAATTAAGTCTGGGAATTTTTTGAAAGTGAACATTGGATGGACCTGTAGCGGGACTAGTTTCCCATCACATGTCCTTCTCAATGGACATATACTTATCCAAAAAAAAAACATAAATAATGCAGTACATAATATGGCCATGGGAAAAAAGTAGGGAAATTGACACAAATAGTCCATAAATTTTGACTCAATATGTAATATAGTTCCTGAACTTTTAATTTGTACGATATAGTCCATGAACTTTAACCTAATGTACCATGTGATCCCTGAACTTTTAATTTATTTAATGTCATCCCTGAACTTTTGGTACATATTCAATTTAATCTCTAAACTATATAAAAATGTTCAATATAATCCTTCAATTAATTCAAGTTCAAGGATTACATTGAATATTTTCTTATAGTTTAGAGATTATAATGAATATGTACCAAAAGTTCAGGGATCACATTAAACAAATTAAAAATTTAAGGATCACATTGAACATTAGGATAAAATTCAAGGATTATATCGAACAAATTAAAAGTGCATGGGCTAAATTGCACATTTGATCAAAGTTTAAAGATTATTTGTGTCATTATCCCAAAAAAATATATATCAAATCGGATACAGTGATTTCAAATGTTGTGTGGCCTTTGCTAGTCCCAAAAAGGGAAAAGCAGAATAATTAGTTGATTCTACTTGGGGGAGGTGCGAACTTGGTTCTGCAAGAAGACATTACTTGCTCTGCACCAAATGTTCAGTCTTGTACTATGTATGGCGAAAGCATTATTTAGTAATCATGCGTTGTAATTATAATGAGTTAATGGCTCAATATGTTTCTTATTATTTTTCTAGTTTTCTTTGTCATTAATAGACATGAACATATCTCTTTAATAGACATGAATATGTCTTTTCAGATAATTTTCTGTAACAGTTTTTTTTGTCTTTAACAGACAGGAATATGTCTCTTTTGATGGTTACCAAAAAAAAAAATATGTCTCTTTTGATCACGTCCTTTCAATCTCTATAAATTGAAATAAACTATTCTTCATTTAAGAAGTAGAGGTGAAAACACAACATTTTTAGTGCCTCTTCTCTTCAATTTTCTCTTTGGTTAAATCTTTAAGTGCGCTAGTTCAAGGACAAGTTCCATTGAGTCCTACATCTATAATGCTAATACAAATAGATTCGAGGTGTTGTATATTGAGAGGCATAATTCGTAAATTTGCAAAGTACTGTTGGTAGGAACTAATTGGCTGAAGGAGATTTGATAATCCATACCTCACATCCTATCTAATTTTGTTACAATTTTATAGCAATTTTATAAGTTTATATCTGGTTTGTGATGCAGTCTTCTTTACATGTTAAGAAGATTCATTCAATGAATTTATTCATTGATTTGGTCAATTTTTAAAATTGTTATGCCTTTCCTAGAGTTATTATTTCAATTTAATTTTTCCGGTTACAGCAAGCAATATTGTATTACGTTTCTGCAACATCTTGTACTTCTTAAATCATGGATTAAATATATGTCTTCAATTAGAGATAATCAATCGCTGACAATATGATCTAGCAGACAAAATCGCTAACAAAATTTTTAATATATGAAAATCGAAAGAATATAAACTGATTTGGATCTTTCTTGCGACCATACTTCAGCTTTATAAAGATCTACTCCAAATTTGATGTCAGATAATCAGGAAAAGCATATAAAAACTGAGACATCCAAATTCATGAGAGGATCATAAAAATACATCAATATCTTCAATTCTTGACTCAATATGTACACTTACAGTTCAGAGTCATTCGGTGCATCTAGGCTGAGGACGCACGAGCCTTTCCTTTTGGGGTTACTGGTTCAAACCATAGAAACACTTATGCTTCTAGCGTCTCTAGAACTTCTATCTTGTGTTATTTTCTCTTTCCTATATGGGGTTTTGCTTCTTTTTGGGGGGCTTTCAGGAAGTTAAGCTGGAGTTTCCAAAATATTTGTCTCACTGCTCAAAAACGGACACTAAGATCAACAAAAGAGTCCTAATACAGTTTGACCTCTGAACTTGCCTACGACTCTTCTCTACCAGATGACATCTTGCCACCCTCACTACACAAACACTCCTCTTGGAAATACTCAATCCCTCTAGCTTGTTGTCTATGAGAACAAAGAATCTACTTTCACAAGCTATATGTTAGGTGTCATAGTAATTATTGTGTCAACGTCGTGAGTCATATCAAGACGTGATAGCCGATGACAGCTTAACGCACACATATGTATATAATGGCATCGATATTTAAAATCACAAAAACTTATCGAAAGGAGAATTAGTAATCACATACCGCTTCAACGGACATGATGCGAGCGACGCTTATCCACGACTTTCCAAATCGATGGTTGTCACGCATGCATTGGATGCTTAATTTGATGAATGCCGTCCAGTTAAATTTGATTCTCCGTTATCAACACCTAATTATTATATAGATGTCGTAATCTGCCTTTCCTAGATATAGGCTTTTTCCACGTTTGGTTTGAAATAGTTTAAACGAAGTAGGAGAGTTGGGTGCTATCTTAGTCTCCGTAGTGGCAAGACACTTTTGGCAAGAACGTGAAAGCAAGATTCCAAAGTGTTGTTATTGGCAGCTAGATTAAGAGAGGAGCAAGATCATCCCAACCAGATAAAACCTGCGACTATTATTTTAGGATTAAATTCTGCTCTATCTTCTCAGATGGACCTTGTTGTTATTAGATGGTATGATAAGTTTGTGACCCATTTTTCACTAGAGAGTGGTCCATTGGTTCCTTATTTGTCTCCACCGATATCTTGCTCACAACATTAGTCATTAGTGCACTCACTTTGTGCCATCATTTGCCCTTTTTGTTGTCATCTTCCTTTGGGTGGGCCTGTTTGGCATGAAAAGAACTGGTCAATTTTTCTGTTCACATCTTCAAATAAAGAATTAAAACACCTCTCAAGACACCTTTAGTCACACGTTGAAAATTGCTTTCATGTGAAAACTGTTTGCCACTTTTTTGGACCTGCCAAACCACAAAAACAAGACAAAATGTGCTTCTTAACTTTAAAACAATACAACCACAAATATTTTCAAACTTTTACTCATGTTGAAAGTTTTTATCTTCGAGAACCATGTGTTTTCGAACAAATAGAATAATATACATAATAGTCTATTCTCATTATTGATAAACGAAAATAAAAAATATTATCACGAACTAAATGGATCTCTGTTTATGTCACTCACAAGTTATTCGATAGTTTATTTGTTACACCTCGAAAAACAGCGAGATTTATGTTAGATTTCTTTTGCATCTTTTTCTCGATTGAGGTCCATCTAGTTTAAATATAGAACATCGGAATGAGCCATCCTTTTTTTTTTTCCATTTTTGGGTCCATACCCTTGTATTGTAATCACTCCTTTTTATCTCACTAAACTTTCGATTCACTCGAGAAGAAAAGAAGTGCAGAGGAAATTATATTCAGCGCCTGCATATCTTTCTGCTACCAAGGGATTAGTTGATGGAAACCAAATTGCACAAACATATTCAAGTCAAATTCGAGCAGACACTTTTGAGTCGGGAACACAAATCTGGCATCTACAATTTCCCGGTCAGCTTGTCGGGAATATAATATACCGTGTTCACACCCAGGATTCGATTTTAGTATCTATGTCTGATTCGTGTTCACACTTGTTTTGCATCTTGGAAGAACCCTAGCTTTGCGAGAAAATCCCTAAATTTTTACTGGGAGACAGTTCTGCGATTATCATATGTTTCCAGTAAGTTAGTATTGAGATGATGTGTTAAATAAAAACACGTCATCTTAGATATAATCGAATGTCTCAATTGTTTTCTGGGTTTGAAGATAAATTCATCATATTAAAGTTAGACAAATGTCGTTATCCATTATTGCCTATTTCCTCAGGGTAATCAAGTTGTGTGTATAAACCGTCGAATGATTTTCAATTTTATGGATGCCACTCTATCCTTTTAGCTGTCTGATTTGTTAGTTCCATCAATGACATAGAAAGGACGTTCTGCACTTCTTTGCCATAGACGAGCGTAGACATGTGCAAATATTTATAGCAACCCGCTTTTTCAGTTCCTTGGAAAACTCAAATCAAAAGAATTATGTAGACCCCACAGTGGACATCTCTTTTTAAAATGTGGCGATTCTCAACAAAGTTTTATCGTACATGCATCTCACAGAATAATGACAAATCCACAGGATGGTGGTGAGTGCAAATCACTAAGCCACTGGAACTTTTGATATCACAACAAATGAGCCTGAAGAGTGCCATCGCTAGAATGAAACTCAAAAGAATTTACAGGGCCGGCACAAGCGGTTGAGCATATGGTTTATAACCTTACATACAAGGTTACCAAATAGCTACGCAGAGGCACATTACACTACTTGTATGTGCCGAACTTTTATTAAAAATGGGAGCATAAGGGTCGGTTAGCGCCTAACCTTGAGATGTAAATCATCCAAGGCACATTAGCATGGCCTGCTTCTCTTGTATGAATTGGGTGTTACCCCAAACCCGTCTTAAGAGGATAGATGGAGCGATTAAGGTGGGTTCCCCTTTTGTTGAATCATCCAAGGCACATTAGAGAGAACTGTCTCGCATCCCTAAGTAGTCTTTACCTTACCTACCCACTTGTGTCAGTTTTAGCTACAGGTACCTTTTTGTTGAAGGTCATTCGAGCTTTTGCTAGAAGTATGACTTGCGTTACTTCAACACCTTAGCGCTTGGTACTTGAACAATGGCTTGAGATGTTTCCTCTACCCGTTCTCACCCTAAAAAAGTAGGGGCACCTTCCATCCTTGAACTGATCACCTTTCGCATAACCTAGCCTCTTCTGTCCCTCGAGACCAAGGTAGCACGGGAATAATCATCTGTTGTCCATCGACTACGCATTTTGGCCTAAAGAATTTCTGTCGCAAATTTCTTGTCTATAACCGCCTCAATCTACCTAGTCCCTTCGCCTAAATCTGAGGTCCGTCTCCACCATAAAGAGCGGGTGGGATCACAATTAATCTCTGAGTTATAATGGAGTGACATCTTAAGCTCATTGTATATGCATCTAAATTGGATCTTTAATTGTGACCACCTCAATGCAATGAGAAGTAGTACAGTTTGACACGAAACCCTTCGCACCAAGCTTTGCATCAAGATTTATTTGATAATTAATAAACATATTGCACTGGATACACTTACACACAGTGGATAAGAATGAGTAAGGTTAGTATCAAAAAGTTCCTCAGGAGCTTCTACAAGCAGCATGTAATATCAACGCAGAGAATTATCGACAATGTGATCTAGAATGTGCACAATTCTTCCTCGACATGCATGTATTGAGCCAGTTTATTCCTTAATGCAGTCCCAACCTGCCGAAAGACTTGACATGTAAATGGTCATTTTCACTAGAATTTGGTTTGAACTGCGTATGAGAAGTTATAATGTATTGTTATCCTGATCATACCTTAGCTCCATCGCAATCTGTGCTGCTTCATTTACTTCAGAGCGTGAATGACTTGAATGCAAATGGTGGTGCAAGTGTAAGTCACACAGATCGGCGAAAGTGTATGGAACTTCCCTACTTGTGACTTCTCCGGAAGCACTTGCATTCGACCCCTATGATGCGAACCATAAACTGATATTGTCGTCTTTTGTTGGAGACATAAACAGGATGTTAGGGAAGAGTTACTACGTAACAGAAGAGAGAGTACCTTTTTATTGAGATCTCCTATTTCTTCGTTCAAAACCTGATACTGTGGTGGGGAAAAATTCAGAAATGTTAGGGCAGAGTTACTACATAAGAAAAGAAAAATTACATAAAGTAAGACAAAAGTATTTAACACAAAGTTCAAACTAAAACATTAGCATCATGTATCAACTACATCTGACTTTAAAGCTTTTAACAAATTATGAACAAACAGTGCTAAGAAGCCGTACTTTGGCACTGAACGAGGCTTAACTCGATTTCATTTCTTACATAAGAATTAAAGAAAGACCATATTCATGTTAAATCATAAATTCCACGTGCCTGAGCTAGTCAATACAGAAAAAGATATAGACAAGGAGGGCGAAGAAGTGGAACAAATATTTAATCTAATGTGGAAGAGGAAGAATTCAAAAAATTTTGGTGTACGAAAAATTACAAGGATCTGGCGCGTAGAAGGAAGAATTCAAGTTGGTGAGGAAAGGACTACGAGATTTAATTGTGGGGGACGCATCTTAGATACCTCATTCATATGTTATCGTTTTTTTTTTTTTTGGTAGAACATTTGTTATCGTTGACTAACAGTATATATTTTCCTATTTACCAAAAAAAAAAGTATATATTTCCATCTGAAATAGATGAACTTCTTGGACATTAATTAGGAATAAGTAGTGAGAGGACAAATGTTTCTTTTGTGCAAAAATTGAATGAATGATCAAGGTGGGATCACAATAATTGGTTCAGTAATGAAAACAAAACAAGAAGTACTGAACACGCTAGCTTATGACGTTCGACATATGTGTAGAGACCTTCCTCATTCGGATAGCCTTCAAGCTCCTCTCCAATTGCTTTTCCAGATTTTGCAAGTTTTTGAAGCTTAACGAGGACAGGTCTTCGCCCATCAGATGCCTGCACATTTATATAACAGGGGTTTGTCATTGTGCCTACATATTTCTCACGTCCTTTAAATTTGATTTGGGACTCTACAGCAATATTTTTGCAGGTATATATTAACCGAAGTCGGGAAAAGCACGGGAAATTCAGGCAATCAATCTAAGAGCCTAAAGGACGGTTTACTTATGTGTGTTGCTGCCAAACAACCTATCACTTCTCTGGTTAAGTATTACTCGAGTGGTGTTATAATGTGAGGAAGTACACAATTTATCAGACCTAGTTTCAAACCAAAACCAAGTCTATTTCATCTAATGAAGACTGAGTTGTAGGTTGAAATTTGGGATCACCTGCGGTTATCCTGCATGTCGAGCAGTTGCTGCTTTAAATCTGCGACCTCCCTTTGCCGAAGCTAGCATAATGATCAGAAACTGTTAAGTCAAGCCTTCATATTGAAGCATTAAACCAAGCAATCATCCTTCTTAAAAGATCTGGGTAACTATATATTTACAACATATGTAAGTATATATAATTCTGGGGAGCATTGGTTCATTGAGTTTTATAACCGGTTTGATCTGGGTCCTTGCACACACGCTTTTTGTGCAAGGAAGAGGGCATGAGTAGGTTTTTCATGGTAGATCACATAGAATTCACAGGTTCACCTTAATAACTTTTCAAAGGGAACCTTAAGAGAGCAAGGATGAACCATGGCTCTGGAAAATAGAGAAGGAATGTAGCCATGATACACATAATTACCTGGAGTTCTTCGACAGGATTCTTCTCTCCGTGATGATCTTGTTTGGATTTAGCGTAACGGTCGATTGTGGACCTCATGCTGATTCGGTTGGATATAAATTGAAAGACACATTTTAGCAGATATGAAATGATTTGCGATGCTCACAACAGAATAGGGCTCCACAGATAATTGAAGAACTGATAAAAGAAATAACGCCGTGCGACTAAGAGAGAGAGAGAGAGAGACCTAGAGCTGGCGAATTCATGGAGCTTGCCGGTGCAAGAGAAGACGACCACCCCGACCTCGGCGTCGCAAAGAATGGAGAGCTCCTTGGCCTTCTTGAGCAGCCCATTTCTTCTCTTTGAGAAGGTCACTTGCCTGCTCGCCGAGCTGTCTATCTTTTGGATCACAATCTTTCCTCTCCCCATATCGATCTGCACACTCTCTCTAGCTAGTCTGTACTAAGTTTTCTCTCCCTTGTTTGAGTGATCATATATCAGCGCAGTAGCACACCAGAACGAGCCTAGCAGTCGGCAGATCCGCAGATCTGCTCCAGTATATTTCTCAGAGATCTCACGCAAATCACCTCGGACGAAAGAAAAAGAATCACCTGCAGCTTGCTGATGAGCAACCAAGAGAGCAAGGTATCAAAGGGGTTCACTCCAAATGATTTTGATCTGATGAACTGATTGACCTTTTAGAGATCAGAGAGAAGGAAAACTCGGATTCCAGATAAGGAAGAAAAGCCGTCTCTTGTACAGCTTTTTAATTCATGTATACCTTGAAACTGGTGCTAAAACCTCGTAGGAAGGAATCTATTATATTATAGAGTATATATTCGCCACCATTTTGGATTTATTAGATTTACTATGACCGTTGTGATGTCTCACTATCATTGCTTGACAAATCTAATTTAATTAAATTATATGGAAAGCTAATCATGAATTTTAATAAAAGGTGTGAAAATGACTTAGTAGGTACGGATCACGACAAGAAACAATTATGAAATCCATCTCTAGCATCAAATAACATCAATTCATTTCACAAATAGTAAACTAATTTTATATACCGAGTTTTAATCAAGAGAATGCATCAAATGATAACAAAGATAAGGGCACCTTTTCCACGAAAAAGATTGATCCACCGGAGCCCTTGTTGTTGGCTTCAGAAACCACAAAATAACAAAGCATATTGCATCTATGTAATTGGGCGTCTAAATCAAATTAATAGCGACCTACAAAAGTGGCCTTATAAAACTATAGTCTAGGAAAGAGACTTCTAATGAAAAAATGTGCATGCATGTTGTATCACCACTTGCTTGTGAGCACCAATTAAAGTTTACACAACAGAACCAGCAACATCATTAGGGTTTTGCTTGTCCATATAGATGTCACGGGCTACTTATCCGCCATCAATATCTTTCAGATCCACATGCCTACAGAACCTCCAGCAATCGTTCAAGGAGGACAACACGATCACTAACAATTCTCGACGAAATTCAAGTCGCGCCAATACAAGGTTCATGTAAAATAGGAAATCGAGTACAAACGTAACATATAATATTTCGTCAATCATGCATTAATCGATGAAAATGGTGGGTCCGCGACGACGGAATTCCAATCCCGTTACTGTACCAAGTGAATGCAAATTCTGTAATGGGAGGCTGACCCCTGTGTCCTTTTCATTCGTTCATCTTACTTGTCGGTTCCCTATTTTGTGTGTGCTTAATTAGTCTCAATTAGGGATATATAATTGACTTCAACTTTTTTGTCAGCTTAATTGTCTGCGTACATCAATTAGGCCCACATCGGTGACAGAAATTGGGCTGTGATGTAATGGACCGGCCCATACTACGCAGGCCCATTAGCGTATCATGAAAAATAGGAAAATCGACCGATCTAATTGGCAGTTGCACAGGATTCACGTGGTCCCTAGGGCAGGCAATCGGAGCCATCCTAGGAAAAGATCCGGTTAAAGTAAAGGGTTAATACCACAAAAAAAAATTTCAAACTGGTACACTTGTGACAATTTTACTCTAAGTTAGTTTTCATTAGATTTTATTGTTAAATTGCTTTGTTAAATGACACCTGGTAGTTTCGGTTTTAGGTTTTACTCTCTATTTATTACAAATATATCAGTTTGTGATTTTTTTTTTGCATTAATCCAATTTAACTGAAATTAACAGAAGTTTGAAATTTTTTATGATCAAAAAATTAATTTAGGATAAAATTATCATAAATATATTAATTTAAAATTTTTTATGATTAAAAAATTAATTTAAAATAAATTTATATTAATTTGGGGTTTTTTCGTTTTATTATTCCTAAAGTAAAATGCGGCTGCCAGCTGGCCGTATGTCGCTCTGACATTTTCTTTCTCTCTCTCGCTCGCGTGGGGCTCGCTTTCGCCACACGACTACTACTCTTCGCCAGTTTCCATGGAAGCAGAGCAGAGCAGGATCCAGTCGCTCCTCCCTTCCGCGTCGGAGGGGGGCGGTGGGTTCCGGCGGCCCGAAGAGATAGCTGAGGCGGCCCCCTGCTCGCTGGCGGCGAGCAGCGGCATGGACCTGACCGTCTTGTCTCCGCGCGGTCGCCCGTCGACGGTTGGCTTGGCCCAAGGATGTGTTCCTGATCATCATCTTCTTTGTTTTCTTTATTCGTGAAGATGGGTTGCGGAGGAAATGGGTCGCCGAAGAGCATGAGAAGATCGGAGCTTGATGAGCTGAATGGACGGGTCCGAGTTTCGGGTCTAAAAATGGTGTCCGGTGGGTGGAGCGAATGGGCAAGTGGGTCTCCCCTGCTCCAAGCCTCCCGAGGTGTCCTCCAATGCTCACGTCTGCTGTGACGAATGGGCTCTCCCTCCATGTACTTGCCAAATCGAGAATTCCTGAAATTGTCTGGAATGGACAGAAAAAGCTCTGGACTTTACGTCCTATGGGCACTGACGTAGCTTCTCCATTTCCGTCCCTATCTCTCTCTCTTTTTTTTTTTTGGGCTTCGCCATCGGATCGAGGTCAGTTTCTTTGGGACTTTTGCTGGTGATTCTCGCGTGAGATGAGTATGCTGTTCGCAGTTACGGAGCAGTTGAAACGGAGGAGTGATTCTCATCTCTTGTTCGTGATTTCCTTCGGTCTGTCGTTTGATTCGGCAACGCCCGTGCTAATTCGAGCGCGGCTATCTGGTTATAGATGGGTTTGAGGCGCCAAATGAGTCGATGGACTGAGCTCCAGTTCTTAGTCTTTGTTGTAGCTGAACTCATCTGTTTTTTTCTGTTCGACATCGTCCTTTATCAGGGTGCTTCTGCTGATTGCGTCTCTCGTCCCACGCTCTTCCTCTGTCTTCTCTTGCTTTGGTTCAGTTTTGAGCTTGCCCGAGAATTGTTGGCCTTCTTTGAGAGCTTCGAGGACTGTCAAAAAAGAGGCTTGATTCTGAGTAGCCGTATCATGCTCCTTGGTCGATCTCTGTCCTTGTGCTTCATGAGGAAGCAAATGTTGGAACACAGACCGCAAATGGCAATTCTCAAGTTGAAATATTTATCCAGGAATTATAATATCTGCTTGTTTCCGTAATCTAATCCCGTTTCGATATTCTGGGGCCACTTTGCTTAGATAATGAATAACAATTCTTCTTTTAGCCATTACTCGATGTTTGTTCTGCATTTGCGTCCTCTGTGATGTTCTTTCCCATGTTATGGAGGAGGAGCTAACACGGTTTTTCGGCCACCCCAATTAGATCAAAATCCCAACCTCATTCAGTAGGATAAGGCTTGGTCATTAATGTTGTTACAGTCAGGTTGAACTGCTGGGAGGCTGTCTTGGTGGAGATGGGCTAAACTGATGCATGCGTGATAGAGTAGAGCCTTTTTGCCTGGTCTGTTGACATATAAGTATGTAGATATGTCAGTTCTTGTCGGACATATTGATAAAATCACTCCAAGCTGTTTTTCATTCATTCAACGGTAGTTACAATACTAGGCTAAAGTTTGAACAAGACCAGTTCATCCTTGAAATTTAGTGATGGATGAAAAGATTACTGTCCTCTTCCATTCTTGACTGTAATATTCAAATTCTTCATATTGCCAACTAGCAGCATCCCCTTGGGACCTTCATCCACTTCAACATGAATTCCATTCTAGGCTCCCATCATGATCCTATATTTTGTCTCTTTGCCAGGTCTGATAATATCTAAAACCAATGGATGTGTTTCTATGTTTGCTGTAGGGTCCATCTTTTTGTGCACCATAGGAAGACTCACTAGAATAGTTCTGGCAATTTCCAGGCAAGACGTTGCTCCACGTGATACTTGTTATGCGGTTGCACATTGCCATTATGTAATTGTTATGGGAGCCGTTTTTGCTTTATTTGCAGTATTTCGCTATTGGGTGGGTAAAATCTCTCGTTGGCCATACCCTGAAACTTTAGGCCAATTCCATTTTTGGATCATTTTTTTCAGTGGTGACCATCCTCTAGATGTAGCACTTATGTAGCTCCTCATTCTTAGTTCTGAATTGGGGGATGCATCAACATGAGCAATGACTTATAAAATTGTGCTTTAAATCCCCTATATTTGCCTTTTGTAGATAAACTTGTTTCTTGCAATTATTATTCTCGAATTGTCTGATGATGTGCTGATGGTTGCCTTATGCACCCTCACATGGAGTCTGCTGTTTGTTCCTGGAGACAAGGTACTTGCTTTAGTAATGCTTTAGAAATAGTTGAACTCTTAATGCATTTTATTATTTTTTACCGTTGTTTCCTATAGCAGCTTTAATAGGATTTTCCAACTGTAAATTGATTTGCAATTTATTGTGGCACGGTGGTTTACATTTCTTCACTGAAAAGATCTCCCGAATTTTTAATGGATTTTCACTGCGGTTTCCTTTTATTGGCTTGTTTTACTTACTTTGTCAAATTACTGAACCACTAACTCCATGCGAATGTATGCACCTTCTTTGGTTACAGAGGAAGTTTCTTCTCCTTATTTAAAAAGTGCAGCACATTGGTGAAGCTCCCACTATGCACGGTGTCTGGGGAATGGTCAGACCACTTTGGGTCTAACGTCCATAGCCTTACCTTGCAATTTTTGCAAGAGGCTGTTTCTGTGACTCGAACCCATGACCTCCAGTCACACGGTGACAACTTCATTGTTTGCGCCAAGGCTCTGCATCATTTCTCATAAATCAATTTTTTCTTCTGTATTCAAATGTATCAAAAACATAGGTAGAATAGCAGCATAATCTATCATAAACGTCCACTCATAGATCCCGACAAGCTTGAAATAAGTAGGAAATTCAATGAAAAAGTTGCTTCCTTTATTTCGCAAATATAATCATACATAGCAGTGATATCCATTCAGAGCAATCAGAAATAATGGGACCTCATAGAATTACACCATGCCTCAAGGTACATCCACTAGTATCTTTCAGAGTCAAATACCATATCTCACTCATGGAAGCTTGAATGTAGTTTCTGCTTTGCCAACTGATGGTAATGAATGTCTCTCTAGCACCCTTAGCCACAAAATGCTGCTACTGTAGTTGCAATCTGACTTCAAAAGTAAATGGTAAGAGATCATATTTATGGAATGCTATGACTATGAAGATTAAAGTTGCACTTTTGGAATTCTAGGTTACCCCAATTTTGTCACTTTTGCTGTATATTCAGGCCTCGGTTGGCTTAACCGGAGATTCATGGGTGAATGTGAGCCATACACATCACATGTATTGGATGATATGTGGCAACTGTTTGATTTAGTCACATCACTAGCCCTGTAAACCTGACACCAAAGCATCATTTTGTTTAGCCAAAATATAGTTTAAATAATGCATAGTCCAACTTATTTTACACTGACTCATACTGTGCTTCAACTCAGAGATTGAGATATGCAGACAGATGGCTTGATCTGGCTAAGTTGGTTGTGACTCCCAGAGGTTTTATTTGGCTGTATAACTCTCATAGGTTATGGATAAAATTAGGTGTTCATAACAATTTTCTTTTATGGAAAAGAATGTAGTGTATTATGTTAGAATTTCCCTTCATGGAATTATTTTGTAAGGTAGAAAAGTTCTTTGCTGTCTAATTAGTACCTTGTATTGTAGTTCTGTGTTTTCATGGCCAGTGAGATCCACCTTCTTGTACAGCTCTCTATTTTCCTGATGCATGAGAGCTCCCTGAAATAAATTGAATTAGTGGTACTTGATGTGAAATCGGTGGAAAAGAGTTTTTGGGTAGGAGATTTTAAACTTCTGTGAAAACCTTTCTGTTAAGTTCTCTTATTTCTTCGATCAGAATTTGATCCTGCATGGGGAAACAATACAGCGATGTAAGTACGTATGCATGTGGTGTAGAATTCAATGGACTTGGAGCCAATAAGGGGTTGAGCAGGGATGCACAAAAAGGAAATTGGTCACACCTTTTTCGCACGAATACCCTTCAAGCTCATTTCCAATCTGTTTTCCAAATTCTGCAGTTCTTTCACATTGAGACCAGATAGTTCTTGTCCCATGAATTGCCTGCATGTATGGAATGAAGAAAAGAAGTCCACATTGTTGACTTTTGGTTTGATGTATTTTCAGACTCGGATTGATTGAAGTACCCATGAACTTATCCAATAATTACCATAAGTCTTGTCTTTGAAATCTTGAGTTGGGCATGATCTACTTAGCAATCTGTTATATCTCAGTGCACATTTTGCATCCTGTGATATTGGTGCAAGTTTTCGACCCAAAAAAAAAAAAGATATTGGTGCAAGTGACGACTTGTTTTTTTCATATCCTCATTTCAGTAAGAGATGAATTCTCAGGGAAGGGGCATTATCCATCTATAGTTTGCACCCTTTCATTTCAATTGTCAACCTACGTCCATTCTTCTTAGCACAGTCAAAAATTGGTCACATAAGTCTATGCCAGCCTCCTGTTATTCTAGGCAGACCACTAGATGAAACACTTTGGTCGCTGCTCTTAATTCTGTTTTCTTAAGCATAAGAGACGTGCCACTTCAAAAGTTTTCCCGGGCGTATGAGATGTTATACCTGTGACATTCTTGCAAATGCTGCAGTTGTTGCTTCAGGCGTGCTAACTCCATTTGCCAGAACTAGTGAAAAAAAAAGGGAGATCATTCTCCTTAGTGTGATTGAAATGATAACGGGAGCATCTAGAGTTAATCACGTAAAAATTCGTCTCTGTCGTATGAATAGAACCCTTAAATCGAAGAACCCTTACTAATGCATTGAGGACAGATGACTTTGAATGTATAGCACAATGATGTAGAGTAACTCATATAAGAAAAGGCAACACATGAATGTGACGTGATAATGAGTTGCTAGAAGATCGAAACGTATCAGCTAGATGGAGAAGTATCTCTTCTGAGACAAGAAAGCTAACAAGAATAACTTGAGTGTTACCTTGACTTCTGAAGCTGGATTGAGAAGTTGATATTGTTCCTCTTTTAGCTTTTTGTAACGTTCGACTACAGAAGTCACGCTGTCAAGAACCCAAAAAACAGTAAAGCAACATAAGACTCACTGAAAATTATGATGCGTCGTTATATTATTGCTACGGCTACATACAAACCAAAAGAATGCAACATTATAGAGCTGAAGTATATCTGGAGTGTTATGTGGCCTACCAAAAGCTTCTGCCAAGATTTGGTCATTTATTGGAATTCCTAGTTTCTTGTCAAAATCCATATTTCTCATCTGTTCATCTACTTAATCTATGTTTTTGTCCACAGCTATTAGCAGTGATATCTTCTGCAGCTTTACCTTTTCCTTTGGCTAGGTTCATGGGAGTGTTTGAAAGCTGAATGCAACGTCAAAGTGAACATTGGCTCATGCCGCAGAACATTTTCGACTGCCTAAGTGTCCTAATGAAGAACCAACATGGTCAAACTTTGCTGTCATATTCAATTCATAAAAAAAAAAAATTGGCTTGACATGTTACGACAATCACTAATTACGGATTAACTTGGTTTAGCTGGGCTAGCAGAATGGAAATATGTCGTTTGCTCAAGTCCTGGTACCCACATGGCATCCCATTTTTGCAATAAACCTTTATATTGTAAATATGTTAACTATTAATGGATTGGTTGGTTTCTGCTATAAAGTAATCACCCAAACTAATGTTTGGCTAGTAAATTCCCATCTACCTGCTCAATGTTATGTCTAAGGTCGATCAAGCAAGTGAATGGCTTCTCAGCCTCTTGCTTAAAAGAGGCATATTAAAGCACTACATTAGCTGCATGCTCGGCTATAAAAGATCAGCTGCAACGGCAGCTTCTGCACGAATTATGTTGAACTGCGATCAAGTCCCACCCCAGGGAAGGGGTAGTGTTAGAGCATCCAACAGGACAGACGTCCAGATATGATCAGTCAGATCTTTCCCATGCACATTAAAACGCAAGAATTGTAGTTGCACTAGGTCTGTAAGGATGACACTGACACATAGCGTTCCATAGCAACAACCATGGGCAACCCCTTGCCTAATGCAAAGTTGACCGGATGTCCGTGAACGATGAATAGGTGTATGACCAATTTATTTAAAGATCCGATCTTAATATGCATCAGCACATTAGCACGGTAAAACGTGAGGAATTACCAATTAAAACAATAATAAAAAAAAAAAAGATCCGTGATTTTTCAAAAATCAACTTCCCCGGTTGAGGAATGTAGTGAACAGTAACGGTCGGAAACATCCTAATGGAACAACTAAAGTAGTAAAAATACCCATGAGCACTGCAAGATCAACCCTATAACTATTTCATCTACCACATGCTTTTTTATGTTTAAGTTCATCAAACCCTATGTCATGGCGCTACTTCAGCTTTTTTAAAGCAGCAAACAACTTGCTCCAAAGCACCACCAAGGAGGAACTAAGTTGGAGTTGGTCTTTGAGCTAATTATCAGAGCTATGATGCATATGGAACTTACTCTATCTTACAATCACCCAAGAGAAGACCTTGTGTGTACAAAGCATGATAAAGCAAGACTTAATCTCCTGACACAAGAGGTTATCGATTCTGCATACTTGTGTTGTTTAATGCAAACTAGTATTAGGTTATTATGACGCGAAAGGTTTATGTTCCTCACATGGATCTGTTATCCTTCTCGCAATATCATGAGTAGCTCTGGGGTTCAATTCCTTACAATGAGTGGACAACATCACTTGATAAGACACAGATACACAGAGCTGGAATATGATGCAACCGAACGCGACTGCCTTGGAACCGGTACTCTTTTGCATGTTTTGACCCATTCTCAATGTTTAAAAAATTATCATCACATTAAAATATTTTTTTTGTAATTAAATGAAATGACACGAAGAACCAACATAAAAGGCAATAACATGACACGAGTTGGTGGTAGGGTGTTTGGTGTTCTTACAACTTAGAAAAATCTTCCAATCAATCATTAACTTGTTGTACAGATGTCAATTAAGTCCTAAACTTTTCATTTTTTTTCCAAATTAATCATAAACCTTTGCACAAAATTTAAATGTAGTCATTCCAGTACTACATTCGAATTTCATAAAAAGGGTGAGGACTAAATTGACAAAAGAAGTTTAGAACTGAATTGGTATCCATGCAATAGGTTTAGGACAAAGTAGGCAATTTTCTCTATAAAACTTCTGCCGATTCTCATAGTCAGTAAGTGATGTTAAAAATCCAAAGTTAAACCAGTTATATCCCCAACCAAAAAAAAAACCAGTTATGTCGCTTCCATCCATTCAAAAGCATAAAACTAGTCCAATGTGAATTCATTTATCCTTGTACTAAGCAAAAGAGAACAAAAGACTGGGTCAATGGGATTGTCCTACACCTACACGCCCAAACACCACGTCGGATGCTTGATGCTAGAACTTATTCTATCATAAGGTATTTAATGAAAGTTATATATATCTTGGGGAGGGTTGAACAACACTAAAGATAGTAGAAGTTACATCTTTTATCAATGGTTTAGCATGAAGAAATTCATTGAGGCCGTAAGACAGATGAAAATGGAGAAGCAGTCAGATATGACCATATGTCGAGAAAAAAGCGGAAGGTGTTGGCATTTCAAAGCAATAGGCCTATCTTCTTCCTAAAGTCATCTGACTGAAACCTTGAAAATTAAGAAAACTTTATATGAGTGGATCAATGAAATAGAAAAAAGACAGTAATTAAGGCCATTAAAAAGATGAATGGAAAAGCAGACAATTTTATGACCCTATGTCAATAGAAGAGCAAAATGTTTTGGCTTTTAAAAGAGATAGGGATATTCCCATCGAAAAGTTTTATGAATAAGATCAAGAGAGTGGAGAAGATGGGAAACATTGCACAATCAGTCCTAAATTTATTTAACGAAAACCAATCGATTCTTATGCATTTGATTGAATCAATTTAGTTTTAAATATTTGAGTGACAGTACAATCAAGTTCTCTTGGCTGAACTTACTGTACAATCAAGGAACCACTAAACTAAATGCCAATGCAGCCATTGCTATGGTTCTTCTGGCCAAATTGTGTTGGTGGGTATTGCCGTTGTAACTCGAGATGCTAATGGGGAACTAGATGCCTTGGGCAAAGTGTTTCTGCGGGCTCGATCATTCCAGCTGAGGGCAAGACTGGAATTGGGGTTTCTCGAGGGAATTAGGTTCGAGCATGAGGGATCGATTTGGCGATTTAAGGGCTGATTTCGGGCTATTATGCAAGACCAAGAAATGACACCATTTATCTAAGCAAAAATGGCATCCTTTGGTTGAAAATCAGACCATGTCACGCCATTGCCGCTACTTGTAGGAAAGCTAGCGATGAATGGAATACAACAATTGGATAAATCAGGCAAAACTTCGTCGAGAGGACTTGATTGCACTTTCTATCAAGGGTCTAGCACTACATTAGTTCAATTAAAAGGTTTAGGACTTGATTGGTTTCCATACAATAAGTTTATAACTAATGGTGAAATTTTCCTTAGAAAATGTTATAGGGGATGTTAAGAATTTTGTGACCTATAGGGCGATCGAATCATCATGTCACAAAATGAAGTTAAGACATGAACCAGTCATTGAGCACATGTTCAAGGAAGAAGCATGAATGAATTTAGTTTTCTATGGAGAAAGATCAATATGGTTAAAAGGTGGAGGATATTTTCAAGAAGCTAAGAGGACATAAGGATTTGTCCACAGTTTTGCATAGATATGGATTGAGCATATGCGTCACCCTAGATGTCATCAAAGGGTTTTTAAGAAGAGAGATATATATGTTGTAGTGTGCATAAAAACGACCATGATCATGTATGACAGAAGTTGTGACTTCCTAAAGAGACTTGATTTCCTAGAAGCAGAAAGAAGATATCAAGGTTGTGCTTTAATATGCAAGATAGGTAACTATCAATCATGTCTTTGGAATTTGTTTGTTTCTTCCTTATATAAAAGTTATGTTTCGATGTGTATGATAGATAATTCTTGCTTCTATCAAGTGTGTTCTCAGAAATAGCAATTGTTTGCAGCTTGTTATTGTCATTTCTTGGCAATATGGAATCATTTATGTTTCATGTTTCAATAAATAGTCATTTTTGAAGCGTACCTTAAAATCTAAGTACCTCTACCATCTTAAACATTACAGATCAATCTAAATGAGATGAGGATTTAGTGCTGGCGATTACATGTCAACATCTGCAAAATATTCCAACATATAATTTAAAATTAGAGATGCCTCTCACAGTCTCACTAACAAAGTGTGTCAAGTACACCCTTAAAAAACAAGTTAAATTAAATGATACTAATAAGAACATAGATGGCGATCGTTTCTGAAAGGAAAACTATTGATGTCAAATAGAGAAAAGTTTAACATTGTTTTAGTACATTGTCTTGCGAGTAAAAAAGATTTATCCTGGTAATAGGAATCGTGAATAAAAATTATACTTGGAAGTTTCGTTTTGTGTTAGATATATAAGTAAAGATTCAAGATGGTTGAAAAACATATTATTGGAAGAACAATAATATGATTTTAAATGATTATTATCTCTTTGGTAATGTGAAATATTGCTGTGTTGGACCAATTTATTTATGCTTCTGAATCAAATCTCTATCTTTTATTGAAGGCATGCCATCATTCATAGTCAAAGTAAGGAAGTCGATCAAAATATGAACCTTTTATACATACTCAAATCAGTCTTTGTAAATTTATTCCAAGAAGAAAGATCAAAACATCATGGTTACCTATTACCACCATAGTGCAGTAAAACAATCAGTGAACTTATTTATCGTGGTCGACCAAAAAAAAAACTTATTTATCGTGGGTGACGATACTAAAGAAAACTTTCTCTTACTAAAACTACTTACCATATACACAATTGATGCAATCTAAGGCAAATCATGTGAAGGGAAATGACACAGATTACTTTGGTCTCTTGAAGGGATACCGAAGGAAGACAGTCTTTTTATGCCAATTGCACTGAAGTGGTCCTTTCATTTTTCTTCTGGTGAAATAAATAAATTAATTAAAATACATGAAAGCAGGCAATGATCATTGGCACCATGTTTGCCTGCCAAGCTCTTCTAAAAAATTTCTCGATCAAAGAAGCAATACAACAAAAGACAGGAAGATGTAAAAATGCAAAAATAGAATGAATGTCAGCAAATATATGCGGGTGAAAGCAGGAAACGCAAAATCAACTGAATTTGCACAATGCAATGACATTGCTGCCGATAATTAATGTGAAAGTCCAACTGTTAACGCCAATTCATCAGCCGAACTATACTAGGGGAAAAGAAAGCCAGCTAAAGAAAAGCTAAGAAAAAAAGATATGAGAGCCAAAACAAGAAAAGAAAGTGTGTATACTAAAATTAAGACTCTCTTGGTGACCAAGAATAGAGAGAGAGAGCGAGAGAGAGAGAGAGAGAGAGAGAGAGAGAGAGAGAAGTGATGATATCTAAACTAATGCTTGATTGCACTTTATCTCAAAGGTTTAGCACCACATTAGCTTAATAGGTATAGGATTGGTTGTGTGATTTTCCCCAGAAATGTTATCAGGGATGTTAAGAATTCCATTATCGATAAGGAGTCCATTAAGCAAGAAGCATGAAAGAATTTAGTTTTCTACGAGAAAGATCAATATGGTAAAAAGGTGAAGGATGTTTTCGGGAAGGTAAGAGGATCAAAATAAGGATTTGTCCGCAGTTTTGCATAGATATGGATTGAGTATATGTGTCACCCTAGATGTTATCAAAGGGTTTTTTAGAAGAGAGATGTATATGTTGCAGTGTACATATAAACTATTATGATCACGTATGACCGAAGTTGTGACTTCCAAAAGTGACTTGATTTCCTAGCAGCAGCAAGAAGATATCGAGGTTGTGCTTTAATATGCAAGATAGGTAACTATTGCTTCTATTAATCATATCTTTGGAATTCGAACATTTTTTCCTTATATCAAGGTTGCATTCCGATATGTATGATAGATAATTCTTGCTTCCATCAAGTGTGTTCTCAGAAATAGCAATTGTTTGTAGCTTGTTATGGTCATTTCTTGGCAATATGGAATCATTTGTGCTTCATGTTCAATAAATAGTCATCCCGCGTACTTTAAATTCGAAGTACCTCTGACATCTTAAACATTACAGGTCAATCTAAATCTGATGAGGATTTAGTGCTGGTAATTACATGTCAACATCCGCAAAATATTCCAACATATGATCTAGAATTAGAGAAGGGTCTCACTAACAAAGTATGTTAAGTACACCCTTAGGAAACAAGCTAAAGTAAATGATTATAATAAGAACACATATGGTGATTGTTTTTGAAAGGAAAACGATTGATGTCAAATAAAAAAGGGTTTAGTATACTATCTTGCAAGTAACGAAGATTTATTCTAGTAACAGGAATCACGAATAAAAGTTATGCCTGAAAGTTTCATTCTCTGTTAGATATATAAGTAAATATCTGAGATAGTTCGAAAGCATATCATAGGAAGAACAATAATATGATTGAGATGATTATTTCCTCTTCAGTAATGTGATATTTTGCTGTGTTGGACCCATTTATATATGCTCCTGGACCAAATCTCTATGGTTGGTTCAGTTGAAGGCATGCAATCATTCATACTCAAAGTAAGGAAGCCGATCAAGAAGTGAACCTATAGTCAAAATTAATCTTTGTATACTTATTCCAAGAAGAGTGATCAAAACACCATGCTCTCCTTTTAACTCCGTAGTGCACTAAAACATATAGTGAACTAAGGGATTCATCGTGGGTGGCGATAATAAAAGAAAACTTGTCCTTATTAAAACCGCTCACCATGTACACGTCTGATGCAATCCAAGGCAAATCATGCAAAGCGAAGCGACAGATTACTTTGGTTTTAGCCATGAATGACATGTCTTTTGAAGGGATAATGAGGGAAGAGAGTCTTTTTATTCCAATTGCACCGAAGTGGTCCATTCATTTTTCTTCTCGTCAAAAATAAAAAATATATATAAAAATACATGAAAGCAGGCAATGATCATTGGCACCATGTTTGCCAGCCAAGCCCTTCTAAAAGATCTCCCGAGCAAAGAAGCAATACAACAAAAGACAGGTAGATGTAAAGTGAAAAACTAGAATGAATGTTATCAGCCATATGCGGGTGAAAGCAGGAAACGCAAAATCAACTGAATTTGCAAAATGCAATATCGCTGCTGATAATTAATCTGAAAAGTCCAACTATTAACTCCAATTTATCAGCTGAACTATACTAGGGGAAAAGAAAGGCAGCTAAGAAAAGCTAAGAAAGCAAAGACATGAGTGAGTGCCAAAACAAGAACAGAAAGAGTGTATAACAAAATTAAGACTCTCTTAAGGGCTGTTTGATAACCGGCCAAACAATACCCATTTCTATTCTTTTGTTCCCGGGAACCAAAAAAAAAATAAAAATTCGTTTGGTAAATCTTTTGTTTCCAAGCACAAATTTGTTCCCAAAATCAATCTTGGAATAGAATTCCTGATTCTGGAAATAAGAATTAGAAATGAAAAAGAAATATTTTTTTTCTTCTTCTTCTTCTTCGTGACCGGTCTTCTTCATCTTTCCTAGCCTATAGCTGGTCGTCAGTGGGCTAGAGGCGATCGCTGGCCACCAGTCACAGGCCGAGGCTGACAACGGCGAGGGCTGGACCCTCACGGCTTGGGCGAGGGCCACCCTCACCGGACCTAGGGAGAGCCGCCCTCGCCCAAGCCGCGATCTGGCGAGGGCAGTAGCAAGGGTCCAGCCCTCGCCCTCACCCACGCCCTCACCTATGGCCAATCGCCGACGCCAGCAACAGCGACTTGGCCATGGGCCAAGGAACAAGAAGAAGAAGAAGAAAAAAAGAAAGAAAGAAATATTAAAAAATTCAAAATATTATTAATAAGAAAAAATTTTATGTAGTTACCAAATGCATTTTTGTTCTTTTTCTATTTCAGGAATAGAAATTTTGGATAATTACTAAATACTTTCAAATGCTTAGAAATTGTTTCCAGAAATGAAATAAAAAAATCATTTTTAAGCAGAAATTGTTTCCAGAAACATAATGGTTACCAAACGTACCCTTAATGACCAGGATGTGAGAGAGAGAGAGAGAGAGAGAGAGAGAGAGAGAGAGAGAGAGAGAGGTGATGATATCTAACCTAGTGCTTGCATATTCATACAGCTTGCCAGTACCGGAGAAAATGATGAGCCCAACCTCAGCGTCACACAAAATTGAGAGCTCTCTCGCTTTCTTGAGCAGCCCCGTTCTCCGCTTCGAGAATGTTACCTGACGATTTGCTGTATTGTCGATCCTCTTTATCACAATCTTCCCTCTCCCCATCTTGATTACCACCACCCACCTCTCTAATCTGCGCAAAACCAGCTCTAGAGTTTCGTTATCACTCCAATTATTCGTCAAATCGACGATAAGTAGAGTAAAAAAGTAAAAGAAAGAAGCTCTTCGTCACCTATACCCTCTAGATATCAAGAAAACATACGGGGAAAGAAACCACTACAAGAGTAAAGAAGCGAACAAGAAAAGTATATTCAAGATCGAAAGATACAGTTGATTATTAAAAAACGAGCGTCACGACACGAAAGAATTCGAAGTAACAACAAAAACAAGCTAAAGGAAGCTTACTCATTTGGAGGTAAACGCTAGACAGTATCAGCGACGGCAAATGCAGCTTTTTTCTGAATAAACTCAGGGGGGTTTTATAAGTAAATGAAGTGTAGAGAGAGAGATATAGAGATAGAGATAGAGATAGAGAGAGAATTTTCAATTCCGGGTTAAGAAAAACCGCTAATTTGCAAGAAACATGGAGCGGCTATGTGCTTATAAAACAGCCAAGTGGGTCTTAGCGTGGAGATCAGGTTTACAGAAGAAGACCCACGCCCGCGAGTGCCGGAACTCTCGGGTACTCGCTCTGTCGAGGCAGTAATAGAGATAGAGATAGAGAGAGAATTTTCAATTCTTTCAATTCCGGGCTAAGAAAAACCGCTAATTTGCAAGAAACATGGAGCGGCTATGTGCTTATAAAACAGCCAAGTGGGTCTGAGCGCGGAGATCAGGTTTACAGCAGAAGACCCACGCCCGCGAGTGCCGGAATTCTCGGGTACTCGCTCTGTCGAGGCAGTAACAAGTCTAGTCTACCGAGACAGGTTCACGGCGATGTCCCAGCCCGGACAAAGAGATCTCTGTCCACAAATTCCAGCCGCTGGGCGGCGAGTATCGGCCACTGATACTCGAGCGAGTGGGAAGAAAGACGGAGCGCGCCCCGGCTTCCTGTGGACGTGGAAATAGGAAATTCTGGTGACGTGTCGATGGCTGCCACCATCTTTCTTAGGCACAAGTAATAGATCGCTGACACGTTATACTCAAGAGAACCAAAGGCTCCTCAATATTCCTTGTTTTCTTTTTTGTTTGGTGCCTTGCCCTACCATCTCTCCTTGCGACATCGCCGGGATTTGGCGAGCGCAGGTCACCAATCACACCACTTACAAGATCAAATTCTTAACATATTTTATGAACTTTGGATTGGGATGCCATCGGTAATTTCTTCTCCTTTCAGAATGGTTAAGTAAAATTTCTCCGTCGAGATGAACCGAATATGGTAGTTGTATTCGTTGTTTCCTTGTGAATTATGTTGCGGTATACTTTTTTCCAACAAGGGTTCGGCGGTTCGAAACCCGTTGCCATACCAATCGCCCAAGCTCGTCCTTAAAAGACTTAGTCATAGACCTCAGATTCTCGTAAAGGCAATACTTTCTATGGCCGTGTTAGTCTAGCATAGTAACAACGCAATTACAAGGCGATAGGTAGACCATCGTGACCAAACGGGAATCAATCGAAAACGCAAATACTCCAACAGGCTCGGACATCCAATCTTATATTTAGGGATAAAGAAAATGAGCGGCAATAGTTTGCCAGTAGTTATTAAGAACAATAAAGGTTATCCATTTTCCCAAATATTAGGCTAACAATGTTATTGATCACAAGGTCGGCCCTTCGGAAAGTATTTTATGTATAGCTTAGTATCATGAAGGTCTTGAGTTTAAATCTTTCCAGGTCCTATTTGCCTTTATAATTAAATATGTCAACGCTTAGTGTTAGGCAAAAAACAAGACTAAGCATGGGGGAGAATGTTAGAATAATGTCTTTATTTAATAGCTTAAACTTTTAGAACAATTAACAATGGTCCTGCAAAATTTCACAGTTAAAAACATTGTCCAAGTAACATGCATCGAAATCGAATTTGTGTTTAAAACCCTCTCCTACATTGACTTGCACTACAAAAAAACTGGATTTTTGCTATGAAAATTTGCGACAAATTTTCCAACGAAAAGTAAAATTCGTCGGAAATTAGCGATGAAAAATTTGTTGGAAATTTCCAACGAAAAATTTTTCGTCGCAAAACTCGTTGGAAATTAGTGACGAAAAATTTTTCGTTGGAAATTTCCAACGAATTTTGCGACGAAAAATTTTTCGTCGCTAATTTCTAAAAAATTTTGAGACGAAAAATTTTTCGTTGGAAATTTCCAACGAATTTTGCGACGAATTCAAAAAAACCCGGTATTGTTCTGCATTTTTTAAATTTGTGGAAAAATTCGTTGGAAATTTCCAACGAATTTTGCAACGAAAATTGTACACACTAAAATAATTGCCCGGAAAATTGAATTCGTGGGAAAATTCGTTGGAAATTTCCCACGAATTTTACAACAAATTTGAAAGATGTCGCATGTACTAATTTTGTCGCAAAATTCGTTAGAAATTTCCAACGAATTTTCCCACGAATTTCAATTTTCCAGGCAATTATTTTAGTGTGTACAATTTTCGTTGCAAAATTCGTGAGAAATTTCTCACGAATTTTGTAACGAAAACCCTACTCCTTCCTTATTCAACATTTTCGCGCTCATTATTCCCGCAACGATTCTCAATTTCCACATTCTCTCTCTCTCTCTCTCTCTCTCTCTCTCTCTCTCTCTCTCTCTCTCCGCGATCGACGCCTCCACCTGCTCCACCGCGTCCGCGTACTGGTCAGCGCACTCGCTAAGGCACTACTCCACCGTCGGGCCCAAGCTCCCCCCGTCGCCGCCGAGCATCCGGCCGATAAAGGGGGCGGTGTCCGTCGCGTTCGCGGCGGCAAGGCCGAGTGTGACCGTCGTGAGCTAGGCCCTCGCCATGGCGGGCGAGCTCAGATTTGGGCGAGTTCTGGGCGACCTTGAGCTCGCCGGCAACGAAGCTGGGCCTCGTCGGCCATGGCGAGGGCCGAGCTCGCCATGGCCGGCAAGCTCGAGGTCACCCAGAACTCGCCCAGATTTGGGCGAGCTCGAGCTCGTCGGCCATGATGAGCTCGCCCCTCGCCATGGCCGGCGAGCTCGAGCTCACCCAGAACGCTCGCCATGGCCGGCGAGCTCGAGGTTGCCCAGATCTGGGCGACCTCGAGCTCACCGGCGACGAGGCTGGCCCTCGCCGGTCATGGCGAGGGCCGAGCTCGCCATGGCCGGCGAGCTCGAGGTTGCCCAAAACTCGCCCAGATCTAGGCGAGCTCGAGCTCGCCAGCGACGAGGTTGGCCCTCGTCGACCATGGTGAGGGCCGAACTCACCATTGTTGAGGAAAACTCCTACCAGTTTCGAAGTTGACAAAACCTTCTTGTTTTATTATAAAATCTGATACTTGTTCTAAACTTTTGATTTCAGAATCCAAGTTCTGAGATGCAGACGCAGATGCAGACGCAGAATTTATTCAGACGCAGATGCAGACGCAGAATTTATTCAGACGCAGAATTTATTCAGACGCAGAAATTATTCAGACGCAAAGTTCAGAACGAAACATAACAGCTAGTGATCTGGTATGGATTTCACAGAAGGAATGTTTTGATTGTCTTAAACCTCAATCAAAATTAATCGACAATCAAATATTACAACAAGAATGCATTACAACGGACAAAGCTCTACTTATGGAAACCAAGATTCTGATTGTATGGGCGAACAGAATCAGCGGGATTCAGAATCTGTCATCCAACGGCTACTCAATCTTTCTTTTACAAATCTGTCCATAGTAAAGATTGGAAGATGATCCTCTTGAAGCTGTCCAACGGCTAGTTTGGAAGTAGAGGAGTATTTAAGGAGATCAACGAGCAGCGAGAAGGATACAGATTCAAGAATCAACAAGTCCAAAGTCTGAGTTTACTCCATTCATTTCTCTTGTTGTTCCGAGCCCAAATACTGAGATCTTGAGGGTTACTTTGTAAGAGTGACTGTGTGAGATAGAGAGTCCTATCATACACAAAAGTGATATCACTCAAAATCTGTAAATTCCTCTTGATTACATAGTGAAATCCAGCCGGTAGGCTGTACGCGTGGGAGAGTGGACGTAGGCTTGCTATAAGCCGAACCACTATAAATTTGTGTGCAGATTCTCTATTCCTTATCTCTTACTTTACTTTCTGCACATCATAAGTTTCTTCTGCATCTGAACTTTATTCAGACTATTCTGTGATTTACCTTAATTCCGCATAAATAATCTTAAAATTGTTTTAGTCACCTATTCACCCCCTCTAGGTGATTCCTGCTAGTCACATCAATTGGTATCAGAGCAGGTTGCTCATTTTTTTTGAAGTGTTTTACTTCTGAGCTAACGATCTATATGGCTAGCTTTGGTGCTCCAGGGCTCATTGAAGGTCAGAGTAATAACAGGCCACCATATTTCGATGGCAAAGAATACAGCGTCTGGAAGAACAAGATGAAGGCATTCATAAAGTCAATTGATCATGCGCTATGGGATGTCATCATCAAAGGAGTCAAACCAAAATCCTCTGATTCAAAAGAAAAAGCAGACGAAAGCAAATCAGCAGATCCTCCTTTGTCTCCAGCTGAAATCTCTAAAAGAGAAACTCTAGATTCTAAAGCAATTTATTCTCTTTATTGTGCTTTATCTCCTATTGAATATAAAAAGATTGCTGCCTGTGAATCTGCTAAAGAAATCTGGGACACTCTCTACATTACCTATGAAGGAACAGATCGAGCCAAGGAAACTCAAATCAATCTTCTGCTTGGTCAATATGAATCCTTCAAACTGAAGCCTGAAGAATCAATTGCTGATATGTATGATAGGTTTACTGACATAGTAAACGGTCTTGCATATCAAGGACAACCAGTTCCAGATACATTGAAAGTCAACAAACTACTGAGAGGATTGACAAAGGAATGGGATAACATCAAAACATCTCTTCGTGAGACACAAAGGATCAAGCCTCTATCAGTGAATGAGTTGATTGGAACTCTTCAATCATATGAGACTGAGAAACGAAATGAGGAGAACGAAACCAGAGGTAACAAGTCAATTGCATTGAAAACTAACATTGATTCTGATGCAGATTCAGAAGATGAAAATGTTGATGATGAAGAATTAGCTCTCTTCATAAAGAAGTACAAAAGAATGAAAATCAGAGGAAGAAATCTCAAAGGGAAGAAGCCCTTTGAAAATAAGAGATCTGTCGATGAGACAGAAAAATCAAGGGATGTGATATGCTTTCACTGTAGGAAACGTGGACATATCAAGCCTAACTGCCCACTCCTGAAAAAGAAAACAAAATATGAAAAAGCAAAGAAGGCATTGAAGGCAGAAACCTGGAGTGATACAGAATGTGAAGACAGCGATGAAGAAATCTCAAACTTTTGTCTAATGGCAGAATCAGATTCAGACTCAGACTCTGATCCTAGAATGGAAATCGAGGTAAAACCTTCCGAAATGACTATTGAAGTGTCGAATTACATTGATGAACTATGCTTTGAATTCAAGACTGCTCTTAAAAGAATCTCTTCTTTAAAAAAGGAAATTTCTTCTCTGAGGCAACAGGATATCTTACAAAAGGAAAAGATTAATTCTCTTCAAAAAGAATTTTGCCTTATAAAGGAAAGTCAAGATTATCTTTCCAAAGAAAATGCTGTTTTAAAAAAGGAAGTCTCAGGAATCACTTCCAAGTTTTCAAAAGGTTCAGAAACCTTGAAGCATATCCTTTCCATTCAAATTCCTTACTATAACAAATCTGGTCTAGGATTTGTAAAGGAAAGTGACAGCTTGATTGATTTTCCAAAAGTCAAGGAGCGATTAAAACAAAGACCTCCTCGACAAGCTTACAAAAATCATTTTAAAAGGAATTTTGTAAAACCTGCTGGCCGAAGTACTCTCAAGTGCTCAAATTGTGGAAATCCACAACATTTCGAGAATGAATGTCCTAAGGTCTGGAGACCTGTTCGAAGAGATTTTGTTAAGACAGCCTATACTAATGCTCAAGGACCCAAACAAATTTGGGTACCAAAGAAAACTTGAGAGGTTTTGATTTTTGCAGGTTACCACAAAAAGAAAAAGAAAGTGGTATCTAGACAGTGGATGCTCTAGACATATGACAGGAGATCCAAGCATATTTGTTGACTTACACAATCTGAATGGTGGAAAAGTTTCATTTGGAGGAAATACCAAAGGAAAAATAGTTGGCAAAGGAACAGTTGAAATTGGAGGACTTACAATCAATGATGTGTCATTGGTAAAAGGACTCAACTACAACCTGATAAGCATAAGCCAACTATGTGATACAGGTTTCAGAATAAACTTTCAAGAAAATACATGTTCAGGGACAAGCAAAGATTCTACTCAAACATTTACAAGAAGAAGACATGGCAATATCTATCTTCTGGATGTCAATCCAAATTCCACTCATTGTTTAATCTCAATCAAAGAAGATGAAAACCTATGGCACAGAAGGTTGGGACATACCAGTATGAAACAAATCTCAAAGGTCTCAAACAAGAAACTGGTTCGAGGATTACCAGACCTGAAATACAGAAAAACAGAACTATGCAATGCATGCAGCCTAGGAAAGCAAGTAAGGAGCTCTTTTAAATCTATACATCAAGTTTCCACTAATCGTGCCTTGCAGCTACTTCATATGGATCTGTTTGGACCAACCAGAACTCAAAGTATTGGTGGTAAGAAATTTTGCTTAGTAATTGTTGATGACTTTACAAGATTCACATGGGTGTTCTTTCTTGCTCATAAAAATGAGGCATTTTCATACTTTTCAAAACTTGCAAAAAGAGTTCAGAATGAAAAGGGCTATACTATCTCTTGCATTAAAACAGATCATGGGGGAGAATTTGAAAATCAAAGTTTTTCAAACTTCTGTGAGGAAAATGGCATTCAACATAATTTTTCCACTCCATATACACCAGAACAAAACGGTGTTGTGGAAAGGAAAAATCGTTCTTTGCAAGAAATGGCAAGAACTCTTTTGATTGAAAGCCAGATTCCTTCTCATTTTTGGGCAGATGCAGTCTCTACAGCGTGTTATATCATAAACAGGATCTTTCTCAGACCCATAATTGAGAAAACCCCCTATGAACTTTACAAAAGTAGGAAGCCCAGCATATCATACTTTCGAGTGTTTGGTTGTAAATGTTTTATTCTCAAAAATCCAAATGATCGCACTGGAAAGTTTGATGAGAAAGCAGATGAAGGAATCTTCCTTGGATATTCAACCACAAGCAAAGCATACAGAGTCTTCAACAAAAATTCTCAGACTGTGGAAGAATCAATGAACGTGAGGTTTGAAGAAAATATTCAGACTCACAAAGATGAATCTGAACCATTCTCCAACATTCAAGAGTCAACAAAGGATCATCAAGTATCCCAAACAATTGAAGAATCCTTAAGAGAAAAAGAAAAAGAGAACATCCAGACTCAACCGGAAAATTCAGAGTCTGTAGATATTCAGAAGGAAAAATTTGCCAAAAACTGGAAACAAAAATCCAGTCATCCGAAGAATCTCATCATCGGAGAAATAGAAGATGGTATCAAGACAAGATCCAAACAAAGGGAAATCATCAGCAACTTAGCATTAATATCAGAGATAGAACCGAAAGAAGTTGAAGAAGCTTTATCAGATGAAAGCTGGTTAGAAGCTATGCAGGAGGAACTTCAGCAGTTCAGAATCAATGAAGTATGGGAGCTTGTGCCAAGACCCAAAAATCATCCAGTAATTGGAACAAAATGGGTATTCAGAAACAAACTGGACGATAAAGGGAAAGTCACAAGAAACAAAGCGAGACTAGTTGCAAAAGGCTATTCTCAAGAAGAAGGCATAGACTATGATGAGACTTATGCACCAGTTGCAAGGTTAGAAGCCATTCGGCTACTATTAGCTTATGCTTGTTTTCATAACTTTAAATTGTTTCAGATGGACGTGAAAAGTGCTTTCCTGAATGGATATATTAAAGAAGAAGTATATGTGGATCAACCACCTGGCTTCGAAGAACCAAACAGAACTGATTATGTCTACAGACTCAGAAAGGCTCTTTACGGACTGAAACAGGCACCCAGAGCTTGGTACGAAAGGTTAAGTAATTTCCTTCTGCAAAATGAATTTACCAAAGGTAAGGTCGACACAACGTTGTTTGTTAAGAAAAAGGGTAAAGATTTTCTACTTGTTCAAATTTATGTTGATGATATAATCTTTGGATCCTCTAATGAATTACTCTGTAAGGAATTCTCTAAGGATATGCAGAACGAGTTCGAAATGAGCTTAATGGGAGAACTGACATTCTTTCTTGGCTTACAAGTAAAACAAACCAAAGATGGTATTTTCATCTGCCAAGAGAAGTATGCCAAGGAGATTATCAAGAAATTTGGACTGCAAAATGGTAAGAAAATAGATACTCCAATGTCCCACACATCCAAACTAGACAAGGATGAACAAGGTAAAAAGGTGGATCAAAAAGTATACCGAAGCATGATAGGTTCATTATTATATCTTACTGCATCCAGACCTGACATACTTTTTAGTGTTTGTATGTGTGCAAGATTTCAATCAGATCCAAAGGAATCGCATCTCTCAGCAGTAAAAAGAATAATCAAATACATTGGCACTTATCCAATGCTAGGTCTTTGGTACTCCAAAGATTCAGATTTTACTCTCATTGGATATTCAGATGCAGATTTAGCCGGTTGTAAAGTGGACAGGAAGAGTACCACAGGAACTTGTCAACTGCTTGGAAATAGGTTGGTATCTTGGTACTCAAAGAAACAAAATACAGTTGCTCTTTCCACAGCAGAAGCAGAATATGTAGCATTGGGAAGTTGCTGTGCACAGATTCTGTGGATGAAGCAACAGTTGAGCGATTTCGCCGTTGAAGAATCCAGTGTTGCAATCAGATGTGATAACACAAGTGCTATTAATTTGTCCAAAAATCCGATTCTTCATTCACGTGCAAAGCATATAGAAATCAAGCATCATTTCATTAGAGATCATGTTCAAAATGGTGATGTGAATATTCAATTTATTGATTCAAAGAATCAATTAGCTGATATATTCACCAAACCTCTTGACAAATCTTCATTTGAATATATTAGAACCAGACTATGTGTCACTTATCCTTTCCCTTGAGGTGTTTACAGAAAGGAATTCTTTCAGATTCAAGATTTCTCGGTCTGAACATTTTTCAGACTCTCAACAAGGTACGTACATAGTTTAAATTTTGGCGGGAATATTTCTGGCAAGATATTTTCACATTTGGAAGCAAATCGGGTACGTATCTTATTTTATCTGAATACTTATGCTTATAATATTTTAATCATATTATCCTGATCTTTTGCGCTTTAAAAATATATTTCTTTCCTATCTGATTGAGATATTTTTACTTTGCAAAAATAACCCTTTGCCTCTGTGACCCGTTCTACTCGTTTATAAACCTGTCCTACTCTTTTCAAAACCCTATCTGTACGCTTTTCGTCCTTCTCAAAACCCTCCGATATTCAGACTGTCCTCGTCTTCCTCCTACAAAGATCGGAACTTTCTGCTCTTAGAGTGATCAAAATGCCGTTCAAAAGGAGATCCTCACGCATTCTGAATCAAGACTCTAAATCTACTGCACCAGCAGAGTTTATGGAGCTATCAGATACAGAGTCGGAGCATCGTGAAGAACTCTCTGGGGAGACTCCACCCAAACGATCGTCGCCACCAAAATCCTCCGGTAAATCTGATTTTCGCTTTCGGAGTATTAAACACGTATGGGAAACGTATCAGAAGTTGAAAAAGTATAATGCTTCGGCATCTGTTCTTCATGAATGTCTGCGAGACAACAATCTTTTCTCGGAAGAACACCTTGTCCAAAGCTACACCCTTTTTTGTTCCAAGCCTGAGGAAACTCCAGTCAGTGTCACTACAAAAGAGCCCTCCTCCAAAAAGGGCAAGGAAAAAGTTGGAGAATCCTCCACTCCCTCTGTACAGAAATCCGCTTCTATTAGCCCTAAATCGAAAACTGCCTCAAAATTTATTATTCCTGATGATGATGCTCGTCTTTTTGAAACTTTTGAGATGAAAGTAGGAATAGCATCAGGCGTGCCTGGTAAGGGTGGATTATTCAGAAGTTCGGAGCACAGTATTTGCTACAAGTTGTTACTTGCTAGAGGGATAATAAACCACCGAACTGTGGACTTCGACTTTCTGGAGAAGGCTGACATTTCAGTAAAACACCTGTTTCAACAATTAGGCATGTATGAATTTTGCCTTCAATCTGCAGATGTATTCGCTGAACTCACTGCCTATTTTTATTCAAATCTATCTATCTTATCGCCCAACTGGATCCAATTCACGGTTGGTGACAAGAAATTTGATCTCAAAGCTGAATTGTTGGCCAAGATTATTGGAGTAACACACTACAAGTTTACTCCACTGGCAGTAGCTATTGAAGATGCTTCAAAGATTGCTTCGGAAAATTCCAATCTTGCTCTTGGATCACATCGACATCTCTCATATTCTGATTTATCCAGAAGATCAGTAATCTTGCACAAGATCATCATCAACTGCTTGAGGCCCAAGGCAGCCTCCAAGACCGACCTTTCCAAATCGGAAATCAAGCTCATCTGGGCTATATTGAAAGGTCAACCTTTTTCTCTCCCTCACATCATCATATTCCATATGTACAGGACATTACATAAGGAGAAGGGGCAACTACCGTATGGTGCCCTAATCTCTCGGATCTTCATGTTTCTGAAAATTTCAATTCCTAATGAATTGCGCAAAAGTCCTGTTCCCTGTATGTGTGTTGGAGAAAGGATGATCTCCAAAATGAAACAGTTTGATGATGTGAAAAGTAGACTAAAGGGAAAGGAGGCTCATCAATCTGAAGCAAGAGCCTCTGGAAAGTCTAGCTTAAGAAAAACAGAGCAAAAACAGAAAGCATATTCAGCAAGCAAGAAGACAGCTTCTTCGACCCCACTTAGAGTGTATAGCAAGAAAAGAAAGATCCTTCTGCATGATGAAAGTGACGAAGCAGAAGCAGACAACACTTCCACAGGTCATGTTGATACTCCAGAACATGTTTCTGAACCAACTCCTACAGAACATGTTTCAGAAGATCCAGCACCTGTTCAGGGGGAGAATCCGCAAGAAGCAGCTATGGAGTTCGATCAGCCTGAACCAACTCATTTCCAAGATCAGCCTTCAGGTTCTCAGAACATTCTCAATATTCTACTCGAAATCAAAGACAAGCAAGTTGCTCTTGAACAAGACATGAACAATCTGAAGAAAATTGTTGAGGAAAACTACAACAATCAACGTCTTCAAGCAGCAGCGGATAAAGCAGAACTTGGGGAAGCCATTACCCTGTGCTCATCCAATATGGATAGGGCTGTAGGGCAGTGCAGTTCAAAGATTGAGGAGGCTGTTTCGATATTGGAAAACTTTCAACTCATTCGTACTCCGACAAAACATTAGCCTGTTTTCTTTTTCAAACCATTCCAAAAGTCCTTTTTATTCTTGGTCTGTAACTAAACTAACACTTCTTATTAAACTATTTGTTCAATATATGCTTCCTATTTTTTGCTGATGACAAAAAGGGGGAGAATTTATTTGATGCAGATCATATGCAGGCTATCTACAAAGAAAGTAAAGACACAGATATCAACAGAGTTTGCTCTCTCAAATTTCAATCTGTGATCCATGCGCTAAATATGCTTACCTACTTCAAAATTAAACTCACAATGATTCAATCTGCAGAAAGTTTTGTCACCATCAAAAAGGGGGAGATTGTTGAGGAAAACTCCTACCAGTTTCGAAGTTGACAAAACCTTCTTGTTTTATTATAAAATCTGATACTTGTTCTAAACTTTTGATTTCAGAATCCAAGTTCTGAGATGCAGACGCAGATGCAGACGCAGAATTTATTCAGACGCAGATGCAGACGCAGAATTTATTCAGACGCAGAATTTATTCAGACGCAGAAATTATTCAGACGCAAAGTTCAGAACGAAACATAACAGCTAGTGATCTGGTATGGATTTCACAGAAGGAATGTTTTGATTGTCTTAAACCTCAATCAAAATTAATCGACAATCAAATATTACAACAAGAATGCATTACAACGGACAAAGCTCTACTTATGGAAACCAAGATTCTGATTGTATGGGCGAACAGAATCAGCGGGATTCAGAATCTGTCATCCAACGGCTACTCAATCTTTCTTTTACAAATCTGTCCATAGTAAAGATTGGAAGATGATCCTCTTGAAGCTGTCCAACGGCTAGTTTGGAAGTAGAGGAGTATTTAAGGAGATCAACGAGCAGCGAGAAGGATACAGATTCAAGAATCAACAAGTCCAAAGTCTGAGTTTACTCCATTCATTTCTCTTGTTGTTCCGAGCCCAAATACTGAGATCTTGAGGGTTACTTTGTAAGAGTGACTGTGTGAGATAGAGAGTCCTATCATACACAAAAGTGATATCACTCAAAATCTGTAAATTCCTCTTGATTACATAGTGAAATCCAGCCGGTAGGCTGTACGCGTGGGAGAGTGGACGTAGGCTTGCTATAAGCCGAACCACTATAAATTTGTGTGCAGATTCTCTATTCCTTATCTCTTACTTTACTTTCTGCACATCATAAGTTTCTTCTGCATCTGAACTTTATTCAGACTATTCTGTGATTTACCTTAATTCCGCATAAATAATCTTAAAATTGTTTTAGTCACCTATTCACCCCCTCTAGGTGATTCCTGCTAGTCACATCAATAAATTGATGTGACTAGCAGGAATCACCTAGAGGGGGTGAATAGGTGACTAAAACAATTTTAAGATTATTTATGCGGAATTAAGGTAAATCACAGAATAGTCTGAATAAAGTTCAGATGCAGAAGAAACTTATGATGTGCAGAAAGTAAAGTAAGAGATAAGGAATAGAGAATCTGCACACAAATTTATAGTGGTTCGGCTTATAGCAAGCCTACGTCCACTCTCCCACGCGTACAGCCTACCGGCTGGATTTCACTATGTAATCAAGAGGAATTTACAGATTTTGAGTGATATCACTTTTGTGTATGATAGGACTCTCTATCTCACACAGTCACTCTTACAAAGTAACCCTCAAGATCTCAGTATTTGGGCTCGGAACAACAAGAGAAATGAATGGAGTAAACTCAGACTTTGGACTTGTTGATTCTTGAATCTGTATCCTTCTCGCTGCTCGTTGATCTCCTTAAATACTCCTCTACTTCCAAACTAGCCGTTGGACAGCTTCAAGAGGATCATCTTCCAATCTTTACTATGGACAGATTTGTAAAAGAAAGATTGAGTAGCCGTTGGATGACAGATTCTGAATCCCGCTGATTCTGTTCGCCCATACAATCAGAATCTTGGTTTCCATAAGTAGAGCTTTGTCCGTTGTAATGCATTCTTGTTGTAATATTTGATTGTCGATTAATTTTGATTGAGGTTTAAGACAATCAAAACATTCCTTCTGTGAAATCCATACCAGATCACTAGCTGTTATGTTTCGTTCTGAACTTTGCGTCTGAATAATTTCTGCGTCTGAATAAATTCTGCGTCTGAATAAATTCTGCGTCTGCATCTGCGTCTGAATAAATTCTGCGTCTGCATCTGCGTCTGCATCTCAGAACTTGGATTCTGAAATCAAAAGTTTAGAACAAGTATCAGATTTTATAATAAAACAAGAAGGTTTTGTCAACTTCGAAACTGGTAGGAGTTTTCCTCAACAATCTCCCCCTTTTTGATGGTGACAAAACTTTCTGCAGATTGAATCATTGTGAGTTTAATTTTGAAGTAGGTAAGCATATTTAGCGCATGGATCACAGATTGAAATTTGAGAGAGCAAACTCTGTTGATATCTGTGTCTTTACTTTCTTTGTAGATAGCCTGCATATGATCTGCATCAAATAAATTCTCCCCCTTTTTGTCATCAGCAAAAAATAGGAAGCATATATTGAACAAATAGTTTAATAAGAAGTGTTAGTTTAGTTACAGACCAAGAATAAAAAGGACTTTTGGAATGGTTTGAAAAAGAAAACAGGCTAATGTTTTGTCGGAGTACGAATGAGTTGAAAGTTTTCCAATATCGAAACAGCCTCCTCAATCTTTGAACTGCACTGCCCTACAGCCCTATCCATATTGGATGAGCACAGGGTAATGGCTTCCCCAAGTTCTGCTTTATCCGCTGCTGCTTGAAGACGTTGATTGTTGTAGTTTTCCTCAACAATTTTCTTCAGATTGTTCATGTCTTGTTCAAGAGCAACTTGCTTGTCTTTGATTTCGAGTAGAATATTGAGAATGTTCTGAGAACCTGAAGGCTGATCTTGGAAATGAGTTGGTTCAGGCTGATCGAACTCCATAGCTGCTTCTTGCGGATTCTCCCCCTGAACAGGTGCTGGATCTTCTGAAACATGTTCTGTAGGAGTTGGTTCAGAAACATGTTCTGGAGTATCAACATGACCTGTGGAAGTGTTGTCTGCTTCTGCTTCGTCACTTTCATCATGCAGAAGGATCTTTCTTTTCTTGCTATACACTCTAAGTGGGGTCGAAGAAGCTGTCTTCTTGCTTGCTGAATATGCTTTCTGTTTTTGCTCTGTTTTTCTTAAGCTAGACTTTCCAGAGGCTCTTGCTTCAGATTGATGAGCCTCCTTTCCCTTTAGTCTACTTTTCACATCATCAAACTGTTTCATTTTGGAGATCATCCTTTCTCCAACACACATACAGGGAACAGGACTTTTGCGCAATTCATTAGGAATTGAAATTTTCAGAAACATGAAGATCCGAGAGATTAGGGCACCATACGGTAGTTGCCCCTTCTCCTTATGTAATGTCCTGTACATATGGAATATGATGATGTGAGGGAGAGAAAAAGGTTGACCTTTCAATATAGCCCAGATGAGCTTGATTTCCGATTTGGAAAGGTCGGTCTTGGAGGCTGCCTTGGGCCTCAAGCAGTTGATGATGATCTTGTGCAAGATTACTGATCTTCTGGATAAATCAGAATATGAGAGATGTCGATGTGATCCAAGAGCAAGATTGGAATTTTCCGAAGCAATCTTTGAAGCATCTTCAATAGCTACTGCCAGTGGAGTAAACTTGTAGTGTGTTACTCCAATAATCTTGGCCAACAATTCAGCTTTGAGATCAAATTTCTTGTCACCAACCGTGAATTGGATCCAGTTGGGCGATAAGATAGATAGATTTGAATAAAAATAGGCAGTGAGTTCAGCGAATACATCTGCAGATTGAAGGCAAAATTCATACATGCCTAATTGTTGAAACAGGTGTTTTACTGAAATGTCAGCCTTCTCCAGAAAGTCGAAGTCCACAGTTCGGTGGTTTATTATCCCTCTAGCAAGTAACAACTTGTAGCAAATACTGTGCTCCGAACTTCTGAATAATCCACCCTTACCAGGCACGCCTGATGCTATTCCTACTTTCATCTCAAAAGTTTCAAAAAGACGAGCATCATCATCAGGAATAATAAATTTTGAGGCAGTTTTCGATTTAGGGCTAATAGAAGCGGATTTCTGTACAGAGGGAGTGGAGGATTCTCCAACTTTTTCCTTGCCCTTTTTGGAGGAGGGCTCTTTTGTAGTGACACTGACTGGAGTTTCCTCAGGCTTGGAACAAAAAAGGGTGTAGCTTTGGACAAGGTGTTCTTCCGAGAAAAGATTGTTGTCTCGCAGACATTCATGAAGAACAGATGCCGAAGCATTATACTTTTTCAACTTCTGATACGTTTCCCATACGTGTTTAATACTCCGAAAGCGAAAATCAGATTTACCGGAGGATTTTGGTGGCGACGATCGTTTGGGTGGAGTCTCCCCAGAGAGTTCTTCACGATGCTCCGACTCTGTATCTGATAGCTCCATAAACTCTGCTGGTGCAGTAGATTTAGAGTCTTGATTCAGAATGCGTGAGGATCTCCTTTTGAACGGCATTTTGATCACTCTAAGAGCAGAAAGTTCCGATCTTTGTAGGAGGAAGACGAGGACAGTCTGAATATCGGAGGGTTTTGAGAAGGACGAAAAGCGTACAGATAGGGTTTTGAAAAGAGTAGGACAGGTTTATAAACGAGTAGAACGGGTCACAGAGGCAAAGGGTTATTTTTGCAAAGTAAAAATATCTCAATCAGATAGGAAAGAAATATATTTTTAAAGCGCAAAAGATCAGGATAATATGATTAAAATATTATAAGCATAAGTATTCAGATAAAATAAGATACGTACCCGATTTGCTTCCAAATGTGAAAATATCTTGCCAGAAATATTCCCGCCAAAATTTAAACTATGTACGTACCTTGTTGAGAGTCTGAAAAATGTTCAGACCGAGAAATCTTGAATCTGAAAGAATTCCTTTCTGTAAACACCTCAAGGGAAAGGATAAGTGACACATAGTCTGGTTCTAATATATTCAAATGAAGATTTGTCAAGAGGTTTGGTGAATATATCAGCTAATTGATTCTTTGAATCAATAAATTGAATATTCACATCACCATTTTGAACATGATCTCTAATGAAATGATGCTTGATTTCTATATGCTTTGCACGTGAATGAAGAATCGGATTTTTGGACAAATTAATAGCACTTGTGTTATCACATCTGATTGCAACACTGGATTCTTCAACGGCGAAATCGCTCAACTGTTGCTTCATCCACAGAATCTGTGCACAGCAACTTCCCAATGCTACATATTCTGCTTCTGCTGTGGAAAGAGCAACTGTATTTTGTTTCTTTGAGTACCAAGATACCAACCTATTTCCAAGCAGTTGACAAGTTCCTGTGGTACTCTTCCTGTCCACTTTACAACCGGCTAAATCTGCATCTGAATATCCAATGAGAGTAAAATCTGAATCTTTGGAGTACCAAAGACCTAGCATTGGATAAGTGCCAATGTATTTGATTATTCTTTTTACTGCTGAGAGATGCGATTCCTTTGGATCTGATTGAAATCTTGCACACATACAAACACTAAAAAGTATGTCAGGTCTGGATGCAGTAAGATATAATAATGAACCTATCATGCTTCGGTATACTTTTTGATCCACCTTTTTACCTTGTTCATCCTTGTCTAGTTTGGATGTGTGGGACATTGGAGTATCTATTTTCTTACCATTTTGCAGTCCAAATTTCTTGATAATCTCCTTGGCATACTTCTCTTGGCAGATGAAAATACCATCTTTGGTTTGTTTTACTTGTAAGCCAAGAAAGAATGTCAGTTCTCCCATTAAGCTCATTTCGAACTCGTTCTGCATATCCTTAGAGAATTCCTTACAGAGTAATTCATTAGAGGATCCAAAGATTATATCATCAACATAAATTTGAACAAGTAGAAAATCTTTACCCTTTTTCTTAACAAACAACGTTGTGTCGACCTTACCTTTGGTAAATTCATTTTGCAGAAGGAAATTACTTAACCTTTCGTACCAAGCTCTGGGTGCCTGTTTCAGTCCGTAAAGAGCCTTTTTGAGTCTGTAGACATAATCAGTTCTGTTTGGTTCTTCGAAGCCAGGTGGTTGATCCACATATACTTCTTCTTTAATATATCCATTCAGGAAAGCACTTTTCACGTCCATCTGAAACAATTTAAAGTTATGAAAACAAGCATAAGCTAATAGTAGCCGAATGGCTTCTAACCTTGCAACTGGTGCATAAGTCTCATCATAGTCTATGCCTTCTTCTTGAGAATAGCCTTTTGCAACTAGTCTCGCTTTGTTTCTTGTGACTTTCCCTTTATCGTCCAGTTTGTTTCTGAATACCCATTTTGTTCCAATTACTGGATGATTTTTGGGTCTTGGCACAAGCTCCCATACTTCATTGATTCTGAACTGCTGAAGTTCCTCCTGCATAGCTTCTAACCAGCTTTCATCTGATAAAGCTTCTTCAACTTCTTTCGGTTCTATCTCTGATATTAATGCTAAGTTGCTGATGATTTCCCTTTGTTTGGATCTTGTCTTGATACCATCTTCTATTTCTCCGATGATGAGATTCTTCGGATGACTGGATTTTTGTTTCCAGTTTTTGGCAAATTTTTCCTTCTGAATATCTACAGACTCTGAATTTTCCGGTTGAGTCTGGATGTTCTCTTTTTCTTTTTCTCTTAAGGATTCTTCAATTGTTTGGGATACTTGATGATCCTTTGTTGACTCTTGAATGTTGGAGAATGGTTCAGATTCATCTTTGTGAGTCTGAATATTTTCTTCAAACCTCACGTTCATTGATTCTTCCACAGTCTGAGAATTTTTGTTGAAGACTCTGTATGCTTTGCTTGTGGTTGAATATCCAAGGAAGATTCCTTCATCTGCTTTCTCATCAAACTTTCCAGTGCGATCATTTGGATTTTTGAGAATAAAACATTTACAACCAAACACTCGAAAGTATGATATGCTGGGCTTCCTACTTTTGTAAAGTTCATAGGGGGTTTTCTCAATTATGGGTCTGAGAAAGATCCTGTTTATGATATAACACGCTGTAGAGACTGCATCTGCCCAAAAATGAGAAGGAATCTGGCTTTCAATCAAAAGAGTTCTTGCCATTTCTTGCAAAGAACGATTTTTCCTTTCCACAACACCGTTTTGTTCTGGTGTATATGGAGTGGAAAAATTATGTTGAATGCCATTTTCCTCACAGAAGTTTGAAAAACTTTGATTTTCAAATTCTCCCCCATGATCTGTTTTAATGCAAGAGATAGTATAGCCCTTTTCATTCTGAACTCTTTTTGCAAGTTTTGAAAAGTATGAAAATGCCTCATTTTTATGAGCAAGAAAGAACACCCATGTGAATCTTGTAAAGTCATCAACAATTACTAAGCAAAATTTCTTACCACCAATACTTTGAGTTCTGGTTGGTCCAAACAGATCCATATGAAGTAGCTGCAAGGCACGATTAGTGGAAACTTGATGTATAGATTTAAAAGAGCTCCTTACTTGCTTTCCTAGGCTGCATGCATTGCATAGTTCTGTTTTTCTGTATTTCAGGTCTGGTAATCCTCGAACCAGTTTCTTGTTTGAGACCTTTGAGATTTGTTTCATACTGGTATGTCCCAACCTTCTGTGCCATAGGTTTTCATCTTCTTTGATTGAGATTAAACAATGAGTGGAATTTGGATTGACATCCAGAAGATAGATATTGCCATGTCTTCTTCCTGTAAATGTTTGAGTAGAATCTTTGCTTGTCCCTGAACATGTATTTTCTTGAAAGTTTATTCTGAAACCTGTATCACATAGTTGGCTTATGCTTATCAGGTTGTAGTTGAGTCCTTTTACCAATGACACATCATTGATTGTAAGTCCTCCAATTTCAACTGTTCCTTTGCCAACTATTTTTCCTTTGGTATTTCCTCCAAATGAAACTTTTCCACCATTCAGATTGTGTAAGTCAACAAATATGCTTGGATCTCCTGTCATATGTCTAGAGCATCCACTGTCTAGATACCACTTTCTTTTTCTTTTTGTGGTAACCTGCAAAAATCAAAACCTCTCAAGTTTTCTTTGGTACCCAAATTTGTTTGGGTCCTTGAGCATTAGTATAGGCTGTCTTAACAAAATCTCTTCGAACAGGTCTCCAGACCTTAGGACATTCATTCTCGAAATGTTGTGGATTTCCACAATTTGAGCACTTGAGAGTACTTCGGCCAGCAGGTTTTACAAAATTCCTTTTAAAATGATTTTTGTAAGCTTGTCGAGGAGGTCTTTGTTTTAATCGCTCCTTGACTTTTGGAAAATCAATCAAGCTGTCACTTTCCTTTACAAATCCTAGACCAGATTTGTTATAGTAAGGAATTTGAATGGAAAGGATATGCTTCAAGGTTTCTGAACCTTTTGAAAACTTGGAAGTGATTCCTGAGACTTCCTTTTTTAAAACAGCATTTTCTTTGGAAAGATAATCTTGACTTTCCTTTATAAGGCAAAATTCTTTTTGAAGAGAATTAATCTTTTCCTTTTGTAAGATATCCTGTTGCCTCAGAGAAGAAATTTCCTTTTTTAAAGAAGAGATTCTTTTAAGAGCAGTCTTGAATTCAAAGCATAGTTCATCAATGTAATTCGACACTTCAATAGTCATTTCGGAAGGTTTTACCTCGATTTCCATTCTAGGATCAGAGTCTGAGTCTGAATCTGATTCTGCCATTAGACAAAAGTTTGAGATTTCTTCATCGCTGTCTTCACATTCTGTATCACTCCAGGTTTCTGCCTTCAATGCCTTCTTTGCTTTTTCATATTTTGTTTTCTTTTTCAGGAGTGGGCAGTTAGGCTTGATATGTCCACGTTTCCTACAGTGAAAGCATATCACATCCCTTGATTTTTCTGTCTCATCGACAGATCTCTTATTTTCAAAGGGCTTCTTCCCTTTGAGATTTCTTCCTCTGATTTTCATTCTTTTGTACTTCTTTATGAAGAGAGCTAATTCTTCATCATCAACATTTTCATCTTCTGAATCTGCATCAGAATCAATGTTAGTTTTCAATGCAATTGACTTGTTACCTCTGGTTTCGTTCTCCTCATTTCGTTTCTCAGTCTCATATGATTGAAGAGTTCCAATCAACTCATTCACTGATAGAGGCTTGATCCTTTGTGTCTCACGAAGAGATGTTTTGATGTTATCCCATTCCTTTGTCAATCCTCTCAGTAGTTTGTTGACTTTCAATGTATCTGGAACTGGTTGTCCTTGATATGCAAGACCGTTTACTATGTCAGTAAACCTATCATACATATCAGCAATTGATTCTTCAGGCTTCAGTTTGAAGGATTCATATTGACCAAGCAGAAGATTGATTTGAGTTTCCTTGGCTCGATCTGTTCCTTCATAGGTAATGTAGAGAGTGTCCCAGATTTCTTTAGCAGATTCACAGGCAGCAATCTTTTTATATTCAATAGGAGATAAAGCACAATAAAGAGAATAAATTGCTTTAGAATCTAGAGTTTCTCTTTTAGAGATTTCAGCTGGAGACAAAGGAGGATCTGCTGATTTGCTTTCGTCTGCTTTTTCTTTTGAATCAGAGGATTTTGGTTTGACTCCTTTGATGATGACATCCCATAGCGCATGATCAATTGACTTTATGAATGCCTTCATCTTGTTCTTCCAGACGCTGTATTCTTTGCCATCGAAATATGGTGGCCTGTTATTACTCTGACCTTCAATGAGCCCTGGAGCACCAAAGCTAGCCATATAGATCGTTAGCTCAGAAGTAAAACACTTCAAAAAAAATGAGCAACCTGCTCTGATACCAATTGATGTGACTAGCAGGAATCACCTAGAGGGGGGTGAATAGGTGACTAAAACAATTTTAAGATTATTTATGCGGAATTAAGGTAAATCACAGAATAGTCTGAATAAAGTTCAGATGCAGAAGAAACTTATGATGTGCAGAAAGTAAAGTAAGAGATAAGGAATAGAGAATCTGCACACAAATTTATAGTGGTTCGGCTTATAGCAAGCCTACGTCCACTCTCCCACGCGTACAGCCTACCGGCTGGATTTCACTATGTAATCAAGAGGAATTTACAGATTTTGAGTGATATCACTTTTGTGTATGATAGGACTCTCTATCTCACACAGTCACTCTTACAAAGTAACCCTCAAGATCTCAGTATTTGGGCTCGGAACAACAAGAGAAATGAATGGAGTAAACTCAGACTTTGGACTTGTTGATTCTTGAATCTGTATCCTTCTCGCTGCTCGTTGATCTCCTTAAATACTCCTCTACTTCCAAACTAGCCGTTGGACAGCTTCAAGAGGATCATCTTCCAATCTTTACTATGGACAGATTTGTAAAAGAAAGATTGAGTAGCCGTTGGATGACAGATTCTGAATCCCGCTGATTCTGTTCGCCCATACAATCAGAATCTTGGTTTCCATAAGTAGAGCTTTGTCCGTTGTAATGCATTCTTGTTGTAATATTTGATTGTCGATTAATTTTGATTGAGGTTTAAGACAATCAAAACATTCCTTCTGTGAAATCCATACCAGATCACTAGCTGTTATGTTTCGTTCTGAACTTTGCGTCTGAATAATTTCTGCGTCTGAATAAATTCTGTGTCTGAATAAATTCTGCGTCTGCATCTGCGTCTGAATAAATTCTGCGTCTGCATCTGCGTCTGCATCTCAGAACTTGGATTCTGAAATCAAAAGTTTAGAACAAGTATCAGATTTTATAATAAAACAAGAAGGTTTTGTCAACTTCGAAACTGGTAGGAGTTTTCCTCAACCAATATGGATAGGGCTGTAGGGCAGTGCAGTTCAAAGATTGAGGAGGCTGTTTCGATATTGGAAAACTTTCAACTCATTCGTACTCCGACAAAACATTAGCCTGTTTTCTTTTTCAAACCATTCCAAAAGTCCTTTTTATTCTTGGTCTGTAACTTAACTAACACTTCTTATTAAACTATTTGTTCAATATATGCTTCCTATTTTTTGCTGATGACAAAAAGGGGGAGAATTTATTTGATGCAGATCATATGCAGGCTATCTACAAAGAAAGTAAAGACACAGATATCAACAGAGTTTGCTCTCTCAAATTTCAATCTGTGATCCATGCGCTAAATATGCTTACCTACTTCAAAATTAAACTCACAATGATTCAATCTGCAGAAAGTTTTGTCACCATCAAAAAGGGGGAGATTGTTGAGGAAAACTCCTACCAGTTTCGAAGTTGACAAAACCTTCTTGTTTTATTATAAAATCTGATACTTGTTCTAAACTTTTGATTTCAGAATCCAAGTTCTGAGATGCAGACGCAGATGCAGACGCAGAATTTATTCAGACGCAGATGCAGACGCAGAATTTATTCAGACGCAGAATTTATTCAGACGCAGAAATTATTCAGACGCAAAGTTCAGAACGAAACATAACAGCTAGTGATCTGGTATGGATTTCACAGAAGGAATGTTTTGATTGTCTTAAACCTCAATCAAAATTAATCGACAATCAAATATTACAACAAGAATGCATTACAACGGACAAAGCTCTACTTATGGAAACCAAGATTCTGATTGTATGGGCGAACAGAATCAGCGGGATTCAGAATCTGTCATCCAACGGCTACTCAATCTTTCTTTTACAAATCTGTCCATAGTAAAGATTGGAAGATGATCCTCTTGAAGCTGTCCAACGGCTAGTTTGGAAGTAGAGGAGTATTTAAGGAGATCGACGAGCAGCGAGAAGGATACAGATTCAAGAATCAACAAGTCCAAAGTCTGAGTTTACTCCATTCATTTCTCTTGTTGTTCCGAGCCCAAATACTGAGATCTTGAGGGTTACTTTGTAAGAGTGACTGTGTGAGATAGAGAGTCCTATCATACACAAAAGTGATATCACTCAAAATCTGTAAATTCCTCTTGATTACATAGTGAAATCCAGCCGGTAGGCTGTACGCGTGGGAGAGTGGACGTAGGCTTGCTATAAGCCGAACCACTATAAATTTGTGTGCAGATTCTCTATTCCTTATCTCTTACTTTACTTTCTGCACATCATAAGTTTCTTCTGCATCTGAACTTTATTCAGACTATTCTGTGATTTACCTTAATTCCGCATAAATAATCTTAAAATTGTTTTAGTCACCTATTCACCCCCCTCTAGGTGATTCCTGCTAGTCACATCAACCATGGCCGGCGAGCTCACCGGCGGTGAGGCTGACCCTCGCCCGCACGATTTTTGTCACGACAAAACTAATTTTGCCACGATTTTTCGACCAAAAAAAAAAATTTTGCCACATTTTTGCAACGAATAATTAGCGACGAATTTTGCAACGAATTTTGCGACGAAAAAATTTCGTCGGAAATTACCAACGAAAATTTATATTTTTTGTCGGAAAAATTTGCGACGACGAATTTTTGTTCGTCGGAAATTTCGTTGGATTTCCAAATTTTTCGTTGGAAAAAAGTTGTTTTTTTGTAGTATTTCCAACGAATTTAGCCACGAATTTTCCAACGAAAAAAATTTCGTCGTAAATTTCCAACGAAAATTGAAATTTTTCGTTGGAAATTTGCGACGAAGAATTACCGACGAATTTTTTTTCGTTGGAAAATTCGTTGAAAATTCATTTTCCAACGAATTTTTCTCAATTTTTCGTTGGAAATTTCGTTGGAAAAAAGATGTTTTTTTGTAGTGTTGTTCATATGTCACTAAAACAAATGATGTATTCGATGTACGAAATACCTAATCCTCAACTTCGAACGTCAAATGAAGAGTTTCTAGATTATTAATGCAACTGCTAAAAAATCCACTGAAAAAAAAAAGAAAGAAAAACAAGACTAAGTCCCGAAAGTATGGCGTGCTTTAACAAGTGAAGTTTTCCCACAAAGAGGCAATTAAATAACTCCAAGAGGCATCCCTCTTGATATTGAAGAATAATAAAACCCGACCCAAGTCGATGATGATCACAATAGAAATTGACTGTTGCCTTAGGGACCTTTATCTCACTATTACAAAGTTTTGACTAAATCAAGAAGATAGGTTAAGATAGCTACATGCTCTGGATTTTTGCGAGTACAAGGGGGGGATAAAGAAGAAAGTATAATGACAACTAAAAAACCCTAGTTTACCGCCACTTGTTGCTTTCCTATTGCTGGCTAGTTTGGTTGGAGGTTGCAACTGTCAACCATCAAGTCCAGCTAAAGTGAAATTCAGAAAACGACGAAAAAAATTTCGTCGTAAATTTCCAACGAAAATTGAAATTTTTTGTTGGAAATTTGCGACGAAGAATTACTGACGAATTTTTTTTCGTTGGAAAATTCGTTGAAAATTCATTTTCCAACGAATTTTTCTCAATTTTTCGTTGGAAATTTCGTTGGAAAAAAGATGTTTTTTTGTAGTGTTGTTCATATGTCACTAAAACAAATGATGTATTCGATGTACGAAATACCTAATCCTCAACTTCGAACGTCAAATGAAGAGTTTCTAGATTATTAATGCAACTGCTAAAAAATCCACTGAAAAAAAAAAGAAAGAACAACAAGACTAAGTCCCGAAAGTATGGCGTGCTTTAACAAGTGAAGTTTTCCCACAAAGAGGCAATTAAATAACTCCAAGAGGCATCCCTCTTGATATTGAAGAATAATAAAACCCGACCCAAGTCGATGATGATCACAATAGAAATTGACTGTTGCCTTAGGGACCTTTATCTCACTATTACAAAGTTTTGACTAAATCAAGAAGATAGGTTAAGATAGCTACATGCTCTGGATTTTTGCGAGTACAAGGGGGGGATAAAGAAGAAAGTATAATGACAACTAAAAAACCCTAGTTTACCGCCACTTGTTGCTTTCCTATTGCTGGCTAGTTTGGTTGGAGGTTGCAACTGTCAACCATCAAGTCCAGCTAAAGTGAAATTCAGAAAACGTGTCAATCTTTGTTACCACTTAATAATGTGAACCTCAACACTCGCTAAAACTAGAATAAAGATACGATATCAATTCCCTGGACTACTGGGAAAGTCCATATGTTGGGTCATATGATTTACTTGGCCAATTAGGGAAAGTCCCAGATTGAAACATTGCAAGCAAGATTCCAACTTAACCATCCACGCTTATATGCGGATCAAAGGAATAAAGATCTTGACTATGTGAAAACAGAATCAACTAGCTATTGAAAGGAAAGGAAGAATATAAAGAAAAACAATTAGATAAAAGTGGTCCAGGGCTGAAAATCACTTGATTCAACGTTTGGTTGGATTTTGGCTATGTATATAATCTTAATTACCTTTTTTTCATAATTTATGTATAATTTTTGCAATTTCTCTGACAATGGTTACCTAGAAAGCAAATTCAACTCTGAAGCCCGGAGTAGACTAAAAGTAGGATGCACCTGAAGTGCAAAAGTTATCAAGAAATCTGCTATTTTTACGTAATGCCTCACGCACTTCGTCCCGCAGCTTATCACAATAAGGGAATATTTGAACAATAAACTAGGACAATGTGAGTGATCTCAACTTTCTTGCATTAAACTATGTTCATCACTCTACTTTATTTAGTACAATCGTACCTCTCACACTCCACAAATCTTTATTCTATTTGGGAATTGTCGTCGAAAATAAGTTGTAATTGGTGGTAACCCATGTGAACAAGATTCTGCAGATTAGTAGAGAGATACAATATTCATTCTACGAAAAGATTGTACAATTTAATATGCAAAACCTAGGACTTTGGGACCATACAAAAAGAGCCTTCCTGATATTTGTGAATATTTATTAGCTCGCAAGAACCTTGGACCCAAGTGCTAACTGGCCAAGTGTCAATCATAAAGAAATCATGCAACTTCATGGACCAAGCAAAAGTACAAAAGCGACCTGCTTTGATTGTATAATTTATTGGAGGATCATTATCCCAACAATAGCTACACATACATTCAATTCTTTTCCAAGTCATGCCGTCAATATCAAACCTTGGCAGTTTCGATCCACAATAAGCAGCAGGACCTGACCCGTGAAGAAAATACTTCTCGGGTATGTGATTCTCGTTGGACTTTTATTTGGTATACTGACGATGTAAAAAAATTCGGCAAGTATGGGGAAGATATAAAATACAGTTTTTAATTTTGGTTAATGACTTCTTTTCATCTATATCGGTTGTGCATTTACTGAAAGTGCTTCTTTTTTGAAGTTCTGTTTGAATCTTTAATTGAGGTACAGAGAAAGCATCATGGATGTTCTATACAATTTGTTGACTTGTCTTTGTTGACCTTTACTAGATTGGTCAAATTTACAACCTTGAATGTATCAATCCTTGGCAACGTACAAGATCTAGGCAAGAATGACCCGCTGTCTAGGAGGGCCTATAATTAATTCCTAGTTTGACTCATAGTGATCTGAAAAAATGCAATTCACACACTTTCTTGCAAATACGTCCTTGTTGGATTGACCTAAGATACAATGTCTTCCATTTTTACTAACTTTAGTGCCGAATTAGGTATGACCTTTTAAGTCCAAGTCTAACAGCAAGGATGGTCTACTTTTTACTACATACACGGAGTTTATGAACTTGATAAACTCAAGTTGACATAGGAAAAGATACTAAAACCAGTAGAAAAGAACTTTATCTCGAGATCTCTCGTTCTTTGTTACACTTGTGATTAGTATGTAGAGAGATTACGCAGTTTGTAAACAATATAAAGACTTATAAACTCCACAGAATATAAGCTACATCAAAGATGGCATACTCGCCACTAGTTTTAAGCCTCTTTGCTTTCTCCATTTTCGAAAGCCAAGGAACTTCTAAACAAGAACCTGAAAGGTGTTGTATTCCACTTATGGAAGCAGCTCTCTATTTGACCCCAACATCTAAAAAGATGTATATGGCATTGATCAATAGGTCTGCTTTTCACACTCAGAGATTCTCATCCTGAATTTACATCATTTGAGTTCGAAGTGTCAGAAGTTATAATAGCAAGTGGGTTCGACGTCGGTAAGTACGAGGATTATTCATGAGGACAGATTGAAAATCTTATTTTGAAGAACAATTGGCTAGCTGTAAAGGGTCTTTCTTGAGTGATGTTTCCCATTATAAATCTTTCCCCTCGTGAATCTCAGCAGCTCTCATCACGCCGAGCCGTACTCATTTCCACATTTCTAAAACTAAGGCTCTCTCTCTCTCTCTCTCTCTCTCTCTCTCTCTCTCTCTCTCTCATGAGTCAAGCTAATGCTTTTTATTCCTAACTAAGAAACTTTGTACTATGTGACCACTCAAAACTCTTTCACCTTTTGCAAAAATTCCTAATGAAGCATGAATATATAGTTGCAAGTGAAACCCCACCTTTTCTTCCCCTCTCAAATCTCATAATTCGCGCCTCTCTCCCCTGAACAAATCTCTATAATCGCTCTCGATATTATAAATTCATGGGTACATCGTACGACTCTGACGGGCTTAGACAACGCGAAATACGCGCTTTACAGATAAAAATCAAACTTGCCGAATACTCGGGCCCTTTCAAATAATAAATTACTCATCAGTGGAGCTTCGTCATTTCACGATCTAACGGACACGAGAGAGAAACTAAATAAAATAATTAAAAATTTGTCATTAGGAGGGAGTGGTGCACCAAAAAAATCTTTGAGGCGACTTTCATGCTCTCAAGTGGGCTTTGAGAATTAGGTTATTTATCTCCTCTTGTTCATTAGTCTCTAAGGATAGGTAGATGTTAGTTGTTCCACTGTTACATCTCTGTAATTTTTTTTCCCCCAATGAGCTGTTACCATATCTGAAGCTCAGCTTTCTGGGATCCTTCTATGAGAGAACTCTGCAACATCTTTTCTTTGTTCCTAAAGAAAGGCCATAAAAAAGTTCAGAGTTCAAGAGACCGGTGTCGGCCTGCCTGCACCAGATAACCCCATACTGCTCTGATACACTTGTACTCGTCAATGGCAATATATGAGCAGCGTGCTTTGTGAGTCGTTCAAGAAGAGGAAAGCGGTTTGGTTTAATGATATTTTATCGTATCTCCACCTTTCCAATCCGAGGCATATTCGGCCTGCACAGTTCTCCATTGGGCTTGTGTATTTTATGGGATCACTCCTATTTCAAGGTAGATCTTCTCACATGTCTTTACAGAGAGCATGTAGTGATAGTTTGATTTTCCTTTTTGTCTTGTTCCTCTAACAGGATCTCTATGCTCATGTAAGTCGTCGTCCAGAGATTAGACCTCCTCAGTTTTAGGTGGGCCATCTAAGATCATCTCTTCTTCAGCCCATAATTCGCTGCAGAGGATAAGCCTACGAAAATGACTTGCTGTCCAAACAAGATTGACTGGGAGACCTAAGATCAAGGCCGAATATAAGCCCCATTCGTTCCCATTCGGTACAACCGCACCGCAGTTCCTAGTTAAATTCGACCAATGAAATTTTTACATAAAAATTATTTAAAAAGTCCTAAATTTATTGTAATTATATCAATTCAATTTTAAATCTTTTTTTATCCTAAACCTTTCAATTATGCTAATTTAGTCATAAAAATTTTTAAATTTTTCAAATTGAATCAATCTATTTTTTTGGTCTTAAATTGTGCCAATTTGTCAGAACGACAGCATAGGTCGTGCGTCGTTAGTCAAGCCGATCCAACTCTATGACAACCAAGGCAACCTCACCAGATTCACCACCCATTTCTCCTTTGTCATTGACTCGCTCAACCAGACCAAGTATGCCGACGGACTGACGTTTTTCCTCGCGCCCAACGGCTTTTCCCTAGCGCCCAATGTCACCAATCGTTGTCTACCTGAGCTTATCGTGGGCAGCAATCTTGGGTTGATAAGCAGTGAAGAGCAATTAAGCCAAAGTGTGGGTTCTTTCGTCGCGGTGGAATTCGATACCTTCTCGAACGTTTGGGACCCAGAATTCGAGCATGTGGGTATCGATGTCAACTTTCTCAAATCTGTTGCTCATGTGAAGTGGAAGAGTAGTATTTTAGAAAGGTACAAAGGAGAGGCTTGGATTAGGTACGACTCGAGCGCAAACAACTTAGAAGTCAACTTCACGAATTTTGGAGATAATGGCATGGTTGAAATTGGTACCCTTAATTATGCAATGAATTTGAGCCAAACCCTAACTGGGTGGGTCATTTTTGGCTTCTCAGCTAGCACCGGAGGCTACATGGAGTTCCATAAAATCCTTTCATGGGATTTCACCACATATTTGCCACATACAAGTCTCATAAACCGTAATTTTCTCGTACTCTCGTACCCTTTGTGACTGGAACTTGGGGTTATCGGAAGAAGAGAGAGTGATACAGAAGGGATTAAAACAACTAGGTCGTGGAAGTGGTGCAAGGACAGTTGGTCTTAGGAGTTCTAGGACTGAATGAATATATCCTTATGAGCTCTAAAGGAGGGGTTGGCCTTCCATGCGTAAACTGATCAGGAGCTGATACCGCTCTTCAATGGGGCCATGGCAGATCAAAACCAGTTGTATGCCTAAAGTATTCTGTGTATATCGTTCGATGGACTAGACGCCCGAGCTATGCCGGGCATTGTACGATCCGATGTAATGAAGCTATTCACTGTATTGTTCTTTGGAACAACTATAGAACGAGGGCTGGCCTGGTGTAAACGACCCACCAAGAGCCGCAAGGGCTATTCCACGGCCACGGAATTGTCGGCCCGTGATAGATGGTATCAGAGCAAGATCCCTCCAGTAGGTGAGTTGAGTCGAATAAAACTTGTGGTCTACTCGATCCTTCAAGGGCGAAGAGTAAATCACCAAGGCAAACATGCTCGGACAAAGTACGGCTTTCAACTTGCTTTAAGGATGACAATGGGGGCACAGTAAAGAACCGATTCCTCATTGAATAGGAAAAACATTCCTTGATCGATTTGATGAATCTCAATATGGGTCTACTACCACGTTATCGACAAGGGAAGAAACCTCCATCGATCTGCTGAGATCATGAGAAAGTAGGCAAAGAATGGTGCCGCCAAAAAGTACATTTGGCAAAAAATGCTACACTTGTCAAGGAAAGCACAACTGATCGAAAGTATTAAATGGCTCTTATTGAGAAAAGCCACTAGTGGAGTGAAGTTGTTTTGTAGTGCAAGCATCCACCACTCATGTAAGCCTAGAAAAAGTGGCATTGATGGGCAGAAGCAACACAAGGAAGCGACAAAACAGCCTGTAACGAGGGCATTGCGGAATTGAGTGGGGGAAAATGTTATGGATTGTGATTCTCTCTACTCTCGTACTCTTGTGAATGGAGCTTGGAGTTATCAGGTGAAGAGTGAGTGACGTAGAATGGATGTTGTGGGAGTGGTGTCAGGACAGTTAGTTCTATGAGTTCTAGGATGGAATAAATATACACTTAGGAGCTCTGAAGACAGGATTGGCCTTCGGGAGTTGATGTTGCTCTCTTGATGAGGCTATAGCAGGCCGAAAGCAATTGTGGTGCCTAAAGTATTCTACATGTATTGCTCGATGGACTAGACGCTCGAGCTATGCTGGGCGTAGTACGATCCAATACGAAAAAACTATTCGTCATATTATTCTTTGGAACAGCTATAAAATGAGGGATGGCCTAGTGTGAACGACCCACCAGGCACTGCACGGGCTATTCTGCGGCCAAGAAACTGCCAACCCGTAACACAAGCCTAGAAGTCCCCTTCAATAAACTAAACACTCATGCTTCAAATAAGGAAAGGAGGAACAATGCTTTAATATTTTGGTTGTGTATTGGTGCAAGTGCTTTGGTTGCTAATCTACTCATTGTTTGGCTTGTCCGAAGTTGGAGAAAAAGAGTAAGAGAAGAAGGCGATGATAATGTTGTTGAGGTAGAGATCTCTATTGATCGTAACTTTGGAAAGACAACAAGACCTAGGAAATTCTCTTATGATGGACTGGCTATTGCAACAAGCAATTTTGATTAAAAAGGGAAGCTAGGAACGGGAGGATTTGGGGGTGTTTGCAAAGGTCAATTGAAGGATTCAAACTATGACCCAGTGGTTAAGAGGGTTTCGAAGGGATCGAAGCAAGGGATTAAGGAGTACGTGTCAGGAGTGAAGATCATCAGCCAAATGTTACATCGAAATCTGGTGCAACTCCTTCAATGGTGTCATGAGAAGGGAAATTGCTACTAGTCCACAAGTTCAAGCCGAATGGGAGCCTGGACCGGCACCTCTTTAAAGGGGGCGGCCCTTTGTCATGGGAGAAGCGGTACCGATTCGTTCAAGGCCTTGCCTCGGCATTGCTCTACTTGCACAAGTTTGGCAATTAGTGCGTACTGCACCGAGACATCAAGTCGAGCAACATTGTGCTGGACTCTGAGTTCAATGCCAAGCTTGGGGATTTCAAGCTCGCTAGGCTCATGGACCATAGCAAAGGTTTTCAAAACAGAATTAAAGCAGGGATGAGAGGATACATGGCCCTTGAATGCCTTAACCAGCAAAGCAAATAAGGAATCAAACATATACAGCTTTGGAGTGGTTGCTCTCGAAATAGCATGCGGACGAAGGCAGGTTGATCAACAAGTGTAAGAGAACCACCAGCCATTGGTTAGTGGGATTAGGATCTCTACAGATTGGGAAAGATTCACGAAGCAGTCAATCCGAGATTAGCAGGAAAATTTGGGAAGCAATAAATGGAGTGTTTGCTTATCGTCGAGCTTCGGTGTGCTCATCCGGACTCGATACTACGTCCATCGATGAGACAAGTGATCAACTAGTTGAATTTAGAAGCGGCAATGCCGATTCTCCCACCCAAGATGTTCTGAGGTACATTGCTCCGGCGCTAGATATCATTGCCTTGATGCTTGTGTCGCCAAATATCACTACCTTGATGCTTATGTCGCCTTACACCGCCACGGATTGCAACAGTTCAAGCAAAAATCAGAGCTCAAGCATTCCATTTACGATTATCTCCTCAAAGGATACCGCTTCCTCTGGAGCATCTTCACCATCGCATGCCCCATTGACTACTATTAGTCAGTGTTGTTTTGTACATATGTTTTCGCCCTCTTGATTTACTCCAAATCAATCGTTAACAATAGTATTCCACATATTTGAATAAAGTATTCTTAGGTACGTTGCTCCGTGGCTAGATGCTACCGCCTTAACGTCTGTGTCGCCTTACACCGCCATTGATTCCAATGGTTCAAGCAATAATGAGAGCTCAAGCATTCCATACATGACTATCTCCCCCAAAAACACCATTTCCTCGCGTCTCCTTCTTAAACTATAAGCTAGAGCATTCGCTCGTAACAAACAGTGCAGTTACACATCATTCGTGTAGTTAGTTTACTGGCCTAATTATGTGGTATTCTCCTTTGCTAGTATTGACAAAAGAAAAAAAAATGCTTCTTGTGTTTCCTCTACTAAAAATTCTCGGCTAATTTTGTCCATCTTCTTTTCATCCTCCCGCACGTTCATTGTTGCAAATAGCTCAAAAAGGACGTTAACTCCTAAGATGATTATCATCAACATTCAAGTCTTTGACCAGGATTGCCAATCGTATTCCTTAAAAAGTGCAGAATGTGCGAAATGAGACAAATAGACCAGAAATAACACAAGAAGAAGTCAAATGAAACGAGGAAAAGACAATCGCGGTTTCTAATTGTGAGAAAACATTGTGTACACAAGTAATGCCACGTCATGATTACACTAGCTCATTCAATGAGCGACACATGTCGCTTTTGGGTCCAATTGTCAAAAATTGGCAAAGTCTCTCCCCTCTTTCTTCACGATCTCTCTCTCAAGTGAGGCCGCAGCGAAGGCGGCTATGGCCTCACCGGCAGCAATGGCCTCACCAACGACTGGTAAGGCCGCCTTCACTCACGGCTTGCCAAGCCATCGTGAGGCTCGCTTCACCCAAATCTGGGTAAGGTGGGCTTGCCCATGATTGCTAGTGCTTGGCCCGCATCTGAGTGAGGCCGAACGAGAGCTTCGCGACCCTGGTGGCATCTTTTTCTAAAGGCTCGGCCACAGCTCAATCGAAATCTAGAGAAGGAGTTGCTCCGCCATGGCTTAGCCGAGATCTAAAGAAGGCTTGGCCGTGGCTTGGCTGAGATTTGGAGGAGGAGTTGCTTGGACTTGGCTCGGTCAGACATCTGAAGAAGGTTTGGCCATGCCTAATGTCCGGCGAACTCCAGCAACCCTCGCCGGCGAACCACACCGCCACCCTCGCCTTGTCCGTTGTCTCCGCCGCCGCCTCTGTTTCATATTTTCAAATCGCCCCTTATCTCTCTCATAAGTTTTCGTTGTAAGTCGAGAGGGAGAGACAATAGAGAGTGTGAGTCAGGTGGGAGAGAGAGACCATGAAGGGAGAGGGAAGAGCCTTTGCCAATTTATGACAGGTGAGCCTAAGAGCAACATGTGTCGCCCACTAAATGAGCTAGTGTAGTGTAAATATGACATGGCAACATTTGTGTAAACAATATTTGCCAACTGCTGATGGATTTATCTTGTAAAAATTATTCAAGAAAATAGGTTATGACACTTCATATGTATTCGGGAAATCATCCAAGTTCATTACAAACCCTAGAAATGGTTGCTGGTGAACTACATAGTAGAGAATTCGCACCTTCTTCCCATTTCTTCTTTATTGAAAAATGAAGACAAATGTAGCAATGGGCATTCCACCTGGCAAAAGATAAAATATTAAATAATGGAATGAGTATAAAGTGATAATTACGTATTTAAAGATGGATCAATCACATGCCAACTCACATTCGATAATTCAACTTTCAAGACGTTCATCACCAACGACCAGAACATATTTAAAGTTCTTATCGTAAACGCCGATGGCTTCCTCTTATCCTATTTTACAGCTAAGAATGAAGGAATTTAGAAATTTTTCATGCACCAAAATTGTCCTGATTTCTTTCTTCTTTTCATGAATCAAAACTGACCCGAACATAGTTACATGGGCTTGCAATATACGATACATATTTCTTATGATTGATTTTGCATGGTCATGAGCGAGAGTCAAAATAGTAACTCCATACACTTCTCATGTATTCTTTGTTTATATTATTGGGTTAATACCACCAAAAACCTCAAACTGGTACGTGTGTGACAATTTTATCTCGACCTTTTTTTTTACCATCAAAAATCCCAAACTGGTACATCTGTGACAATTTTACCCCAAACTTTTTTTTTACTACTAAAAACCCTAAACTAGTACACCTGTGATAATTTTACTCCAAACTGATAAATCCGTGACAAATTTACCCTAAACTATTTTTTTTACCATGAAAAATCCCAAACTGGTACACTTGTGACAATTTTACCCCGAACTAATAATTTTTTAATATTATTTTTTATTATTTCGACTTATTTATTTTTTCTTTTTTCTTTTCCTTTTTTTCATCTTTAACCTTTGGCCGGTCGCCGGTCTGGTGACCAGCTAGATGCGAAAGCCGGCGAGGTCAGCCCCGCCGGCTGCTGGTGAGGCTCGACCTCACCGGCGCGAGCGAGGGCTGTCCTCTCCCGCCCAGGCGAAGTCGATCCTCGCCTGGGCGGGCAAGGATAGCCCTCGCCTGAGTCAAGCGAGGGCTGCCCTCACCCCACGCCGTCGAGGGCGACCCTCGCCAGTATCCAGCGGGGCTTCTGCCTCTGGCCGGTCGTCGGACCGGCGATCGGCCAGAGGTTGAAGATGAAGAAAAAAAAGGAAAAGAAAAAACAAAAAAATTAATAAAAATTTGAAAAAATAAAAAAAATAATATTAAAATTTTAGTTCATGGTAAAATTGTCACATGTGTATCAGTTTGAGATTTTTTATGGTATGTCCAGGATAAAATTGCCACAAGTGTACCTATTTGGGATTTTTTGTGGTATGTTCGGGATAAAATTATCACAGGTGTAATATCCTCAATTTTAGTCCCTAGGAAATGGCTATAGTTTAAGTTTGGTAGTTTTTCAATTGGAACTAAATTTTTTACTCTTGCTATGGAAAACCCAATTTCGGATCCTTTGGACCCCTTCGTTTTGTTATTTTTGTGGAGACTTGTGTGATTCGAATTTCCAAACACTTCCTTCTTGAAAGTTTCTCCAAATATCTTGAAGTTTTATATACTTTAATTTCAGAATCTTTGAACTTGATATGAGTAGTACAACAGCCTCATTTTCGAACCGTGTAAAACTGCCAAGAATGAGTATTTCGGTGATGTTCGCCCTTTCTTTATTTTCTACAAGCTTTTTTGGGATGATTTTAGAAAAGTTTCATTCACAAAAGTTGTTGAGAACTTCTTTTTCTATAACGTATATAAATTTGGAAATTTTTCGAGATGATTTGGATTTTGGACAGAGCTTACTTTGAGAAACAAGAATTCTGTTCCAATAAACTGCTTTTAGTCTATCTTTGAGCTATTAAAAATGGTGTTTACAGAAAGATTCTGATTTTGTATTCTTCATGGGAAATGTTTGTTAAGGTCTTGTTTATGACATATTCAAATTTGAGAATTTTCGGAGTCCATTTACTATGTTTTCAAGTCCGATTTCTTGAACAGTATAAAGTTGTCCAGTTTTGTCAAATTTCAAAGATTTATCAATTTCTATATGAGAACGTTGGAATCTCGACTTGATGTCTTTTGCTGATATTTGAGGACATTCCCACGCCGAACCTCGGGTTGAACGAAATTATTATATATGTTTTATCGTGGAAAACCCTCGGAAATTATGGAATTGATTATGATGCGGGTTTGCGACTTAAATGTCAATTAGTTGTTATTGTGCAATCCGATGATGCTGAGTTATTGTGAGCCAAACCGACATTTCTAGAAGGCCAAAATAGGCTCCACGTTTGTTTAATTGGGAAGAAACTAGAAGATAAGCTTTAACATAGTCAAATCTTCCTCAAGAAGCCTTCATTATTGGCCATAAGATTTTAGGGACCCCTTTCATCATGACATGCATTAATGACCTTAACTTTGGAGGCCCTATCATGATGATATGCCATTAATGAAGATAAGCTGAGTTGTCCCTTGCATTTAATGCCTCAGACACCAATTATTGCTAGAACCAAGAGAAGAGTCAGCCAAGGAAAATGGTAGCCGAGAGAGGGAGCCCGCTCAAGAGATTAGCCAAGAGAGAGAGAGAGAGAGAGAGAGAGAGAGAGAGAGATCTAGAAGCCAATTGTGGTTAGATTTTTCTAGGTTACTCTCATCATGACAAGCCTTAATTGAAATTGGACTTTGAGGCCCCCATCATCATGAATATCATTAATTAGCTTGGATTTTGAGGCACCATCATCATGACTAATATTAATGGTCTTGAGTGAGGAGCAAGTTTGGAGTCTTATAAATAGGAGAAGGCCCCCTGCCCCTTTTTCACACACACGACCACCTCTCTCTCTCTTCATTCTCATGCCATTCTCACGCCAACACCATCCACCATCTTCCTCTCCCTTTTGTTTCTTGATTTTCTCACGTTTTGGCTCAAGAAGCCTCACACCCTAGAAGTCTCAAACTGGCCCGTGTTTCTCCTCGTTTCCACCCAAGAGCCCACAGTTTGGCCTTTGTGTGCCTCATATTAGTCGGCCAAACAAGGAGAAAGCCCGAAGATCACCGAGCTCGCCGTCTCTAACTCGTTCTCTAATTTTGTTAGTCGTTGAGTAAGTAAACTTCCTAATATCGGGAAAGGAAGTTGTGATACGTTGTGACACGATTTGCTTGGACCGTTTCTTAGTCGTTTGGTTAGTTGTAGTTGGTTCATTTCTCGATTTGATCATGTTCCATGTTGACGTTTGTTTTGGAGATAGAACTAAGACTTGAATGGCAAGGTGCACATGTTATAGCCATGCTTGATGTTCTTTTGTATGAACTTTGCTATTGATCTGCCATCGATATGGGTGTGGTAAGGGCCAATTTGTCCTAACGGCGATCCCCTCGTCCTCGCTTGATATTAGTATGTTTACTTGCTGACACTCCCCAATTCATCCTCCGTTGTTTCCTTTTCAAGTCCGAAGAACGGCGTCTCCCCGGACCCGGTTCTGCAACCCTTTGGAAATGAGAGCTGAAGTGCTCACCATGATAGATGTTCGAGAAGGCCGAGCCTACCGTCGGATTACGTCGTATGTGACGATTGATGAGGGCCTAACAGACTTGGTGCCTCACCCGTATATAGCATGGCATAGCTACACTGACGGAGAATGGGTTGGACCCATACGTGGATTCAATGGACCTTTTGGCGATGTAGGCAGTCTAACTCCGGGACATGCCACGGGTGGAGTGTAGATCGGTCATGCGAATGGGAAGCGGGGAGGAGATGTGGATGGAGTTAGAAGCGAGAAGACGAAGTAAAGGGTATAGGATCACCCAAACCGAGTTTTGCTATTCATAATACGTGTGAAATATGTATTATTTGCCATGACCCGAAGGGCTTGTTAAAACATGTTTGCATGCACTGTAAATATAAGGTTTACTTATGATGCCGCTTGTCTAAATTTCGCTATTATTCTGAATGTGATTGTCTTGAAATTATGCTTCCGCTTGTATGCAAAGAAAGATAATAATAAACGGGACGTCACATTAATAACCCTGAGGTGGGGGCGTTACAACAGGTGTACCAGTTTAAGGTTTTTGGTGGTCAAAAAAACAGTTCGAGGTAAAATTGTCACATGCGTACTAGTTTGGGGTTTTTGGTGGTATTAACCCTATACTATTTGACTTGATTTTCATAAAATTATGTTTTAATCTAAGAACTGTCTGAATTGACTTTTATCTTTTTATTTTTTTATTTAAATCTCGAGGTTCATGTATTTTGACTTTGCTTTAATTTGAAACTACTAAAACTTTCACAAGACGCAGCTATTGACACAAATATTCATATATAATTATGTCATATTCTTCAAAATACTTTAATAAAATTTTAAATCTTGACGGTAAATAACCTTTTTGCTTTTCCATAAATCCAAACAATCAGATCCTTTAAGTTTAACTTATCTTCTAAAAATAATGACTTCGGTGTTTTATTTTCATTACTAAGCTCATCAATTAATGCAATATCATTAGTGTACATTAATGTATGTAGGTATAGATGTAATGAAATCATTTTTTCAGTTATTTCATTCTTTCCGGCAAAGAGAGAATTATTTTAATTTCAAAATTATGCTCTGAGTAGACCTGTCAAATGGGTCATAAACCCATTTCTTAACCTATATATTAATAAATAGGTCATGAATGGATTAGTTATATTTAGTAAATGGGTCATAAATGGATAGAAGTCTTATATTGATGTTAAATGGGTCGTAAATGGGTCTCAAATGGGTCATAAATGAGTTTACAACTGATTTAAACTCAACGCATTTCTCTCGCCCTCACTCAATCTTGCACTCGCTTATTCTGCACTCTCATTTCAACTTGGGTATGAATTTTCCTATATTTATTTAAATATGAAAGTGTTTTAGTAATATGGGTTTAATCGGATATGGGTTAGGTATGGGTTGGGTCGGGTATGGGTCAAGAAAATTACATTGCGCATAAATAAGTCATAAACGGTTAATGGATCAATTTGGGTCGGACCATTTATGACCCGACTCAAACTCGACTAAACCCACCCATTTGACAGGTCTAGCTCTGACTCTCCTTTTATAAAATATTTTGTAGTCTTGGGACTTTCAGCCAAGATCTACTCCAGTAGATGGATCCCACTTGTTAGATTTTTGAAAAGGGCAATGTGTTTTTCCAATCCTCCTTTTGCTTAGCTTTGTAATTTTTGTGTTTTGAGCATACTTTCCCTTGTGAGGCCCAACACTTGTGTTACAACTCTACAAAAATGATACCTTTTTTTTAGGGAAAAAACCACCAAAAACCCTAAACTTTCCCACCTGTGACACATTTACCCCGAACTTTTTTTTGTGACACTAAAAACCCCAAACTTTGTTATGTGTGACACATTTACCCCAATATACATTGTCCATGGGTATTTTAATATTTTTAGCTTTTTCTTTTTCTTTTTACTATTTTTTTTCTTTTTGGCGAGGGGGCCCTCGCCAGATCTGGCCTCGCCGGCCCAGGCGAGGGCGAGCCTCGCCCTCCCTCGCCCAGGCGAGGGCGAGCCTCGCCGGCGTCGGGCGAGGGTCGCCTCGCCGGCGTCCGGCGAGGGTCGCCCTCGCCGGCGTCGGGCGAGGGTCGCCCTCGCCGGCGTCGGGCGAGGCTCGCCCTCGCTCGCCCAGGCGAGGGCGAGCCTCGCCGGCGTCGGGCGAGGGCCGCCCTCGCCGGCGTCGGGCGAGGCTCGCCCTCGCTCGCCCTCGCTCGCCCAGGCGAGGGCGAGCCTCGCCGGCGTCGGGCGAGCCTCGCCCTCGCTCGCCCTCCCTAGCCCAGGCGAGGGCGAGCCTCGCCGGCGTCGGGCGAGGGCCGCCCTCACCAGATCCGACGAGGGCCGGCCTCGCCGGCGTCGGGTGAGGGCCGGCGAGGCTCGCCCGACGCCGGCGAGGCCGGCCCTCGCCGGAAAAAAAAAAGTAAAAAGAAAAAGAAAAGGCTAAAAAGACGAAAATACCCATGGACAATGTATATTGGGGTAAATGTGTCACAAATAACAAAGTTTGGGGTTTTTGGTGTCACAAAAAAAAGTTCGGGGTAAATGTGTCACAGGTGGGAAAGTTTGGGGTTTTTGGTGGTTTTTTCCCTTTTTTTTATTTATTCAACTCTTTTTATTTTGTTTTTTTTTTCCCTTGCAGGTCCCACTTTCCTTCTTTTTCTTTCTTTCCACGCTTGTCTCGGTTCTTAGCTCTTGCAAACCTTCTTTGTTTTCTTTCTTGCAGGTCATTCTTCTTTATACACCTCCCTACTCCACAAGTCGCAAGGCATTGAGAAAAGGTTGTCTTGCGTTCACTCTAATAAAAATCAAATTCACAAAGACAAGGTAAACATCCATTGGCAATCCCAACAAGCCCCACAAAAAGATCATCCTCCATATCGTCGTCGGCCACGGACCAACCGCCTTGGGCTATTAAGTTCTCGAGATGGATGTCCAATCGTTGCATCATCAACTTGTACTGAGACAACAAGCTGGACATGTTTAGCGAGTTCTCAAGCCAAAACGATTATATCAACTACACAGTCCTCATGCCCCCCTACACTAGACAACCAGCCGATGGCAGAGTCGATGGTGACGAGCACATCCTCAAACTCCAAATGGGACACTTCAAGGGGGTACAAATCGACCCGGTTCAACTACGAAATGCAACGGCCGGGTGACAATGGTGGCTGTGGGAATGGTGGGGCAAAGATGGACCATGGCTTGTCCCTGATGAGACTCTTGAGGAGCCAAACTAGGGATTTCAACCCCACGCGGTGGCAGTTCGAAAGCAAAGGAAGTATGAAATTAGGAATACATATTGGCAAAAAGACCAAGAGGATGCTAATAATGGTGGAATGAACATGGAGGATTTCATAGGAAAACCTTGGAAGCCTCTCACTTGGAAGTTCGAGGCTCCATAAGGTGTTTTTAGCTTTCAAAGTTCAAGAAAAGGCTGCATGTGACAGAGAAAAGGGGCTCGCTGGGGAGGTCAATATTAAGCCCAATGCTTGTGTCAGCGAAAGTGTGAAGGACAACGAGATTGGCATCATAGAATTCCAACTTCTCAATGCCCTGTGAATTGAGGAGTAGGGAGGCATTGAAAGAAAAGAATGGTCTACACGAGTGTTCTGACCTCCTCGCGGTGGCTAGGGCCCCCAAAGGTTTGAGGCTAATGATTATTAAGTCTAAACTAGGACTTAACTTGAGCTTTCATATGCTCATACCAACTTATGACTTGATATTCAAGTTATTAACATGTAAATCATTTTTTATCTAGGAATCTCTACTAATCAGTTTAGGGTGGATCGATTAAAAACTCAAGTAAGGCGACGAAAGAATCGCCTTACACCTACAAACCAAAAATTCTAAGAGTTCCGGGACTAAATCACACTAGTTACACAACTAATGCTCTTTCCGCACCTAACCTTGCTTAAACACAACCTAAAGTGTTCGTGCAGTCTTCCTATCAATTGTGAATCCTAGGGTTTTAGTCCTAACCAGTTTAAGGAAACAACAATCAATACATCAGAAGTGCGCAAACAACGGCCTAACAAGCCTCTAAACATCCACCTATAAGACTAAATTAAACACGCAATTCAAATATGCGAACCAAACAACGTGCAATCAAGCATGACATTAATCACACAAAAAGGGTAAGAAAAGGCAATTTCCTTAGCCGATTACTATTTTTCCATTATTTTTTAATATTAAAATAATAATATAAATGAACCGGGGTCAGGATCGACCCGGGCGCGCCAACTCGGGTCTATTGCTGGACTGGGCTTACAGGCCGAAATTTAAAAAAAACGATAGGCCTAGCCCAAGACCTAATTCTATTATCTCAGCCCAGCCCATAGGAGAAAAGAAAGAAAAACGAAAAAAAAAAATTAGGTCCAGCTCCTCGCCCGACTCGGCTCTCCCTTTGCCCGCAAACCCAACTCCCTCTCGACATTCCCTGTGCCTCTCGGGAGTTTGACAAAGGCAGTGTCGCCTCGGCCACCGCCTAGCCAGCCGTCTGGCCAAGCACAGCCGCCGACCGAGATTCGGCTTGGCCACCTTAGGCCCAAATCTTGGCCAAGGCTCGACTCGACCAAACTTGGCCACTTCAAACTCCATGCCTAGCCTTAACACGGCCACTCCGACGACGACACCGCCACCTAGGCCGTCGTTCCTCCGCCGACCCCCACACTGCCGGCCAAAACGAAAAGGATAAAACTGGATATGGTTTCGGCTTTTCAACAAATAAGTAATGGGCGCTTCAAAAACGATCGATCCTCAGCTCAACGGAGATTCAAATCCGAGTCAAGACTCTCGACACGCAATGTATACGGATGCCAAAACATAATGTAAGGGCGACATGGGCCGGAGCTCACGCGAGTCGGACGGCTTTGAGCTCCGGCCCGAGACGCCCAAAACAGGGCAAAAACGAGTGCCTAAAACAGGGGTGCTGGCCGGAACTCGGGCGAGACTCGACCGTGATCCTTACTTGGCTTGGTGACAACGGCCGGAAGACGATCTCGACGAATCGAGCAATAGCCGATTGTCTTAGTGCCGCCAAGCCGAGATCCTCGGGTAAACGATCCGAAAATCAAACAAGGAAAAAACACAAGCGAACCGAACGTACCGAGGCTTGGTGCGAGAAAAAGGGCGACGTCCGGGGTTTGACGGCCACAGAGTGGATGCAGCGGTTGCCGAAGGAGCTCCCTCGCTCTCTATCTCGTTAGATCTCACTCTCATGGCCTCACTCTCTCCTCTGTTTTTCCTTTTCAAAACCAAACTGTTCAACCCCTTTTTCCTTTTTTTTTTCTCTCTCCTCATTGCCTTTTAGCCCATCCATCCAATCACCTTGCATCGGCTGCACCTGCTTCCATCGCGTCCGAAGCCACTCCCAGCACGTCACTTTGCCTTCACGTCCCTTCGTGTCTCCGCTTGTCCATGGTGTGAAGAAGGAGATGAGGGGGAAGAAAGGAAAGGGAGAGGGCCAGGCCAGGGAAAAGAGAGAGGTGGGACGGCCCAAGCGGAAAGAAAAAAAGGGAAAAGGGAAAAGGGATATAACAAAGATTAGTACACCCTTTCCATGAAAAAGATTGATCCACTTGAGCCCTTCTTGTTAGCTTCAACAACCAAAAAATAGCAAAGCATTTTGCATATATGTAATTCAGCATCTAAAATCAAATTAATAGCGACTTACCAAGGTGGCCTTATAAAACTATAGTGTAGGAAAGAGACTTCTAATAGAAAAATGTGCATGAACTTGCGAACATCAAATTAAAGTTTACACGACAGAATAAGTAACATCGTTAAAGTTTTGCTTGTTCATATAGATGTCGTGGCCCACTCGTCCGCCATCAATGTCTTTCCAGTCCGCATACCTGTGGAACCTACAGCAATCATTCAAGGAGGACAACACGATTGCTACGATTCTTGACAAAATTCAAGTCGCGGCAATACAAGCCTCTTGTAAAATAAGAAATTGAATGTGAACGCAACATCGTAGAATATTTTGTTGATCATGCATTAATCAATGAAAATAGCGTGGGTCGATGACGACAGAATTCCAATCGCGTTGTTGTACCAATGTAAATGCGAATTCTCTAGTGGGAGGCTAACCCCGGTGTCATTTTTGTTCATTTAGCTTAATTAGAGTCTCAATTAGAGACATAATTGACTTAACTTTTGTGGACTTTAGGGCCACATCAATGATAGAAATTGGGCTGTGATGTAATGGCCTGCCCAAAGTGCGTCAGCCCATTAATTGATTGATTTGATTGGCGGTCCCATCGAATTCACGTGGTCCCCAAGGCAAGCAATTGCAGCCGTCCTAAGAAAAGATCTCATTAGGGAAAATAATATAAATAATATCTAAATTTTAGTTTAATGTGTAATTTAGTCTGTGAATTAATAATTTATTCGATGTCATTATTAAAATTTTGGTACATGTTCAATTCAATTCTCCAATTATATGAAAATATTTAATGCAGTCCTTTTTATTTATTCAAGTTCAGGAGAGACTGTATTGAATATTTTCATATAGTTCAATAACTAAATTAAATATGTATTAAAAATTTAAGGATAATATTAAATAAATTAAAAATTCATAAATCATATTAAATAAATTAAAAATTCAGAAGTTAAATTACACGTTCCGCGAAAATTGAGAGATTATTTGTGTAGGATTAAAGTAAAAATGCCGCTGCCAGCTGGCTGTACGGCCCGCTCTGGTATCACCTTCTTCTCTCTATCTCTCTCTCTCTCCCGGGGCTCGCTTTCTCCACACTCCCGCTCTTCGCCGTCGGGCGCACGGCTCCTCCACTTCCAACGGAAGCAGAGCACAGCAGGCGGCGATCTGGTCGCTGCTTCCTTCCGTATAGGAGGCGGGCGGCGCGTTCCGGCGGCCCGAATAGATCGCTGAAGCGGCCCTCTGCTCTGCTCGCCGACCCTGACCGTCTTGGTTCCGCGATCGCTCATCGACGTTTGGCTTCGTCCAGGATTTGTTTCCTGATCATCTTCTTCTTTGTTTCTTTCCCGTGAAGATGGGTTATGAAGGAAATGGGTCCTTGATGAGCATGAGAAGAGCGGAGCTTGATGGGCTAAATGGAAGGGTCGGAGTTTCGGGTCTAAAAATGGTGTCCGGGGGTGGAGCAACAAGCTGTTTCCTGGAGCGCGGCAAAGGGGTCTCCTGCTTCAAGCCCCCTCGGTGTCCTCCAATGCTCACGTCTACTGTGGCAAATGGGTTCTCCCTCTATGTTCATTAGCCACTTGCCAAATTAAGAATTCCTGAAAATTCTATCGAATGGACAGAAAAGCTCTGGACTTTCCGTCCTGTGGGCACTGACGTAGCTTCGCCATTCCCGTCACTATATCTCGGTTTTTTGGCTCCGCCATCGGATCGAGGTCAGTATCGTGGCGACTTTTGCTGATGATTCTCGCGTCGGACGAGTGTGCTATTCGCAGTTACGGAGCAGTCGAAATGGAGGATTGATTCTCATCTCTCGTTCGTGATTTCCTTCGGTCTGTTGTTTGATTCGGCAACGCCCGTGCTAAATCTAGCGCGTCCATCTGGTTATAGATAGGTTTGAGGCGCCAGATGAGTCGATAAATTGAGCTCCAGTTCTTAGTCTTGTTTGTAGCTGAACTCATCTTTTATTCTGTTCGACATTGTACTTTCTCAGGGTGCTTCTGCTGATTGCATTTCTCGTCCACGCTCTTCCTCTGTCTTTTCTTGCTTTGGATCAGTTTTGAGCTTGCCCGAGAATTGTTGGCCTTGTTTGAGAGCTTCGAGGACTGTCAAAGAAGAGGCTTGATTCTGACTAGCCACATCATGGTCCTTGGTCGTTCTCTGTCCTTATGTTTCATGAGGAAGCAAATGTCGGAACACGGACGGCAAATTGCATTTCTCAAGTTTAAAAATTTATCCAGGAATAATAATGTCTGCTTGTTTCGGTATTTAATCCTGTTCTTTCTGGGGTCACTTTGCTTTAGATAATGAATAACAATTCTTCTTTTTAGCTGTTACTCCAAGTTTGCTCTGCATTTGCATCCTCTGATGTTTTTTCCCAAGTTATGGAGGAGCTAAGATGGTGTTTTGGCCACCGCAGTTAGATCAAAATCCCAACCTCATTCAGTGGGATGAGGCTTGGTCATTAATGTTGTTCCAGTCAGGTTGAACTGCTGGAAGGCTGTCTTGGTGGAGATGGGCAAAACTGATGCATGCGTGATAGCGCAGAGCCTTTTTGCCTGCTCTATTGAAATGTAAGTATGTAGATATGTCAGTTCTTGTCGGACTTATTGATAAAATCACTCCAAGCTGTTTACATTCATTCAACAATAGTTACAATACTAGGCGAAAGTAAGAATGAGACCAGTTCATCCTTGAATTTTAGTGATGAATGAAAAGATTACTGTCCTCTTCCATTCTTGACTGTAATATTCAAATTCTTCATATTGCCAACTAGCAGCATGCCCTTGGGACCTTCATCACTTCAACATGAATTCCATTCTAGGCTCCCATCATGATCCTATATTTTGTCTCTTTGCCAGGTCTGATAGTATCTAAAACCAATGGATGTGTTTCTTTGTTTGCTGTAGGGTCCATCTTGTTGTGCACCGTAGGAAGACTAGCTCGAATAGTTCCAGCAAATTCCAGGCTAGACATTGCTCTACATGATACTTATTATGCGGTTGCACATTGCCATTATGTAATTTCCATGGGAGCCGTTTTTCTTTATTTGCAGGATTTCACAATTGGGTGGGTAAAATCTCTGGTCCACCATACCCTGAAACTTTAGGCCAATTCCATTTTTGGATCATTTTTTTCATGGCTGAGCACTTATGTATCTCCTCATTCTTAGTTCTGGATTGGGGGATGCATCAACATGAGCAATGACTTATAAAACTGTGCTTTAAATCCTCTATATTTGCCTTTCGTAGATAAACTTGTTTCTTACAATTATTATTCTCGAATTGTCTGATGATGTGCTGATGGATGCCTTATGCACCCTCACATGGAGTCTGCTGTTTGTTCCTGGAGACAAGGTACATGATTTAGTAATGCCTTAGAAATAGTTGAACTCTTTATGCACTCGTAATTTTTTTACCATTGTTTTCTATAGCAGCTTTAATAGGATTTTCCAACTGTATGTTGATTTGCAATTTATTGTGTCACGGTGGTTTACATTTCTTCACTGAAAAGATCTCATAAATTTATAATTGATTTTCACTGCAGTTTCCTTTTATTGGCTTGTTTTACTTGCTTTGTCCAAATTAGTGAACCACTAACTCCATGCGAATGTATGCACCTTCTTTGGTTACAGAGGAAGTTTCTTCTCCTTATTTAAAAAGGGCAGCACATCGGTGAAGCTCCCACTACGCATGGTGTCTGGGGAATGGTAAGACCACTTTGGGTCTAACATACATAGCCTTACCTTGCAATTTTTGTAAGAGGCTGTTTCTGTGACTCGAACACATGACCTCCAGGTTACACAGTGACAACTTTATTGTTTGCGCCAAGGCTCTGCGTCATTTCTCATAAATCAGTTTGTTCCTCTGTATTCAAATGTATAAAACAAAAAAAGGTAGAACAGCAGCATAATCTACCAGAAACATCCATTTATAGATCCCAACAAGCTTGAAATAAGCAGGAAATTCAATGAAAAAGTTGCTTCCTTTATTTCGCAAATATAATCATACATAGCGCTGATTTCCATTCAGAGCAATCAGAAATAAAGGGACATCATAGAATTACACCATGCCTCAAGGTACATCCACTGATATCTTTCAAAGTCAAATACTATGTCTCACTCATGGAAGCTTGACTGTAGTTTCTGCTCTGCTAACTGATGGTGATGAATGTCTCTCTAGCACCCTTAGCCACAAAGTGCTGCTATTGTAGTTGCAATCTGATTTCAAAAGTAAATAGTAAGGGATCCTTTTTACGGAATGCTATGGCTATGAAGATTAAAGTTGCGCTTTTGGAATTCTAGGTTACCCCAATTTTGTCACTTTTGCTGTATATTCAGGCCTCGGCTGGCTTAACTGGAGATTTATGGGTGAATGTGAGCCATACACATCACATGTATTGTATGATTTGTGGCAACTGTTTGCTTGAGTCACCTCACTTGCCCTGTGAACCTGACACCAAAGCATCATTTTTATTTAGCCAAAATATAGTTTAAATAATGCATAGTCCAACTTATTTTACACTGACTGATACTGCAGCACAACTCAGAGATCGAGATATGCAGACAGATGGCTTGATGTGGCTAAGTTGGTTGTGACTCCCATAGGTTTTCTTTGGCTGTAAGTCGCATAGGGTTATGGATGAAATTAGGCGTTCATTAGATTTTTTTTTTTTGGATAAGATTGTTGTAGTGTATATGTTAGAATTTCCCTTCATGGAATTATTTTATAAGATGGAAAAGTTCTTTGCTCTCTAATTAGTACCTTGTATTGTTGTTCTGTGTGTTCGTGGCCAGTGAGATCCACCTTCATAAGCAGCTCTCTATTTTCCTGATGCATGAGAGCTCCCTGAAATAAATTGAATTAGTGCTACTTGACGTGAAATCGGTGGAAAAGAGTTTTTGGGTAGGAGATTTCAAACTTCTGTAAAAACCTGTCTGTTAAGTTCTCTTATTTCTTCGATCAGAATTTGATCCTGCATGGGGAAACAATACAGCTATGTAAGTATGTATGCATGTGGTGCAGAATTCAATGGACTTGGAGCCAATAAGGGGTTGAGCAGGGATGCACAAAAAGGAAATTGGTCACACCTTTTTCGCACGAATATTCTTCAAGCTCATTTCCAATTTGTTTTCCAAATCCTGTAGTTCTTTCACACTGAGACCAGATAGTTCTTGTCCCATGAATTGCCTGCATATGTGGAATGAAGAAAAGGAGTCCACATTGTTGACTTTTGGTTTGATGCATTTCAGACTCGGATTGATTGAAGTACCCTTGAACTTATCCAATAATTACCGTAAGTCTTGTCTTTGAAATCTTGAGTTGGGCATCATCTACTTAGCAATCTGTTATATCTCAGTGCACATTTTGCATCTTGTGATATTGTTGCAAGTTTTCGACCAAAAAAAAAAAAAGAAATTGGTGCAAGTGACAACTTATTTTTTTTCATATCCTCATTTCAGTAAGAGATGAATTCTCAGGAACGGGGCATTATCCATCTATAGTTTGCACTCTTTCATTTCACGTCAACCTGCGTCCATTCTTCTTAGCACAGTCAAACACTGGTCACATAAGTCTATGCCAGCCTCCTGTTATTCTAGCAAGACCACTAGATGAAACACTTTTGTCGCTGCTCTTAATTCTGTTTTCTTAGGCATAAGAGACGTGCCACTTCAAAAATTTTCCTCAGGCATATGGGATGTTATACCTGTGACATTCTTGCAAATGCTGCAGTTGTTGCTTCAGGCGTGCTACCTCCAGTTGCCAGAACTAGTGAAAATAAACAGGAAATCATTCTTCTTAGTGTGATACAAATGATCACGGGAGCATCTAGATTTAATCATGTAAAAATCCATCTGTCTTATGAATAGAACACTTAAATCGAAGAACCCTTACTAATGCATTGAGGACAGATGACTTTGAATGTAACTAGCACAAATGATGTAGAGTAACTCATATAGGAAAAGGCAACACATGAATGAGACGTGATAATGGGTTGCTAGATGAGTTGCTAGAAGATCAAGACGTATTAGCTAAATGGAGATCGAAATATCTCTTCTGATATAAGAAAGCTAACAAGAATAACTCGAGTGTTACCTTGACTTCTGTAGCTGGATTGAGAAGTTGATATTGTTCCTCTTTTAGCTTTTTGTAACGTTCAACTACAGAAGTCACGCTGTCAAGAACCAAAAAACAGTAAAGTAACATAATACTCGCTGAAAATTATGATGCGTTGTTATATTATTGCTACGGCTACATGCCAACCATAAGAATGCAACATTACAGAGCTGAAGTATTTCTGGAATGTTATGTGGCCTACCAAAAGCTTCTGCCAAGATTTGGTCATTTATTGGAATTCCTACTTTCTTGTCAAAATCCATATTTCTCATCTGTTCATCTACTTAATCTATGTTTTTGTCCACAGCTATTAGCAATGATATCTTCTGCAGCTTTACCTTTTCCTTTGGCTTGGTTCATGGGAGAGTTTGACAGCTGAATACAATGTCAAAGAAAACATTGGATCATGCCGCAGAACATTTTCGACTGCCTAAGTGTCCTAATGAAGAACCAACATGGTCAAACTTTTGATGTCATATTCAATTCATTAAAAAAAAATGGCTTGACATGTGACAACAATTACTAATTACTGATTAACTCAGTTTAGCCGGGCTGGCAGAATGGAAATATGTCGGTCACTCGAGTCATGGCATCCCATTTATGCAATAAACCTTATATTGTGAATATGTTTACTATTAATTGATCGGTTGGTTTCTGTTATGGAGTAATCTCCTAAACTAATATTTGGCCACTAATCTCCATCTAACAGCTCAATGCTATGTTTAAGGTCGATCAAGCAAGTGAATGGCTTCTCAGCCTCTTGCTTAAAAGAGGCATATTAAAGCACTACACTAGCTGCATGCTCGGCTATAAAAGATCAGCTGCAACGGCTGCTTCTGCACGAATTATGTTGAACTTTTCCAAGCACATTAAAACGGAAGAATTGTTGCTGCACTTGGTCTGTAAGGATGACACACTGACACATAGTGTTCCATAGCAACACCCATGGGCAACCCCTTGCCTAACGCAAAGTAAACTGGATCTCCATGAACGATGAATATGAATATGACCCGTTTATTTAATGATCCGATCTTAATATACATCATCACATTAGCTCAGTATAGCGTTAGGAATTACCGATTGAAACAATAAAAAAAGATCTGTGATTTTTCAAAAATCACAGACCACAGTCGAGGAACGTAATGAAAAATAATGAAAGAGGAACGTCCTAATGTAACAACTAAGTTGTAAAAAAATATCCATGAGCACTTCAAGATCAACCCTACAACTATTTCATCTTCTGCATGCTTTTTTTAGTATAAGTTCATCAAACCCTTCGTCATGGCGCTACTTCAGCTTTTTTAAAAGCAGCAAACAACATGCTCCAAAGAACCACCAAGCAGGGACTTAGTTGGAGTCTGTCATTGAACTCATTATCAGAGCTATGATACATATGAAACTTACTCTATCTAACAATCTCTCAAGAGAAGACCTTGTGTGTACAAAGCATGATAAAGCAAGACTTAGTCATAACACAAGAGGCTATCGAGCTTGCATGCTTTTTCCAGATTTAGTAACCATTCTATTCCAGTTAGGAATCAAATACTTATGTTGTATTATGCAGACTAGTGTGAGGTTATTAAGACGTGAAAGGTATATGTTCCTCACATGGATCTGTCATCCTTCTCACAAAATCATGAGTAGCTCTAGGGTTCATTATCTTACAATGAGTGCACAACATCACTTGATAAGACACAAATTTATAGAGCTGAAATATGACGCAACCGAACGCGACTTACCTTGGAACCAGCACACTTTTGCATGTTTTGACCCATTATTAATGTTTTAAAACATTATCATCACATTAATATTTTTTAATTAAATGAAATGACACGAAGAACCGACATAAAGGCAATGACACAAGTTGGTGGTATGGTGTTCTATGTTCTTACAACTTGATGAAATTGTCCAATTAGTCATTAATTATTTTACGAATGTCAATCAAGTCCTAACTTTCCATTTTTCCAATTTAGTCATAAACATTTGCGCAAAATTCCAATATAGTCATTCTGGTACTACATTGGAATTTCGCGCAAAAGTTAAGGACTAAATTGACAAGAGAATTTTAGGGTTGAAATGACATTCGTACAATAGGTTTAGGATTGGTTAGGCAATTTCCTCCATAAAACTTCAACGCAAAATCTAAAGATATTTCTGCTGATTCCTATAGTCAGTAAGTGATGTTAAAAATCCGAAGTTAAACTAGTTATTTCACTTCCATCCATTCAAAAAGAATAAAACTAGTTCAATATGAATTCATTTATCCTTGTACTATTCAAAAGAGAACAAAAAACTTGGTCAATGTGATAGTCCTACACGCCCATACACCCCTCTCCAATACCAGTAGGGCAGTACCACCACGTCGGATGCTTGATGCTAGAACTTATTCTATCATAATGTATTTAATGAAAGATATGCATCTTTGGGAGGGTTGAACAATACTAAAGATAGTAGAAGTTACATCTTTTATCAATGGTTTAGCATGAAGAAATTCATCGAGGCTGTAAGACAGATGAAAATGGAGAAGCAGTAAGACATGACCATATGTCGAGAGAAGAGCGGAAGGTCTTGGGATTTCAAAGCAATAGGCCTATCTTCTTCGTCAAGTCATTTGGATAAAACCTTGAAAATTAAGAAAACTTTATACGAGTGGATCAATGAAATAGCAGAAAGACAGTTATTAAGGCCATTAAAAAAATGAATGGAAAAGCAGTCAATTTTATGACTCTATGTCAACAGAAGAGCAAAAGGTTTTGGAATTTATAAGAGATAGGGATATTCCTGTTGAAAAGTTTATGAATAAGATCAAGAGAGCAGAGAAGATGAGAAAAATTGCACAATCAGCCCTAAATCTATTGAACGAAAACCAATCGATTCTTTTTCATTTGATTGAACCAATGTAGTTTTAAGCATTTGAGTGACAATACAATCATGTCCTCTAGGCTAAATCTTGATTGATTTATTTGACGTGATAGTCTAGTCATCGCCAACCATCCAATATGCAATGGCAATGGCCTAACATAAACCTAACACAAACTGATTTTCAATGAAAAGATGCCGTTTTTGCTTAGATAAACGGCGTCGTTTCTTGGAGCCCTCTGACTGAAGGAACCATTAAACTAAATGTTAATGCAAACACTTGCTATGGTTCTTCTGGCCAAATTGTTTTGGTGGGTATTGCAGTGGTAACTCAAGATGCTAATGGGGAACTAGATGCCTTGGGCAAAGTGTTTCTGCGGGCTCTATCATTCAAGCTGAGGGCAAGACTGGAATTGGGGTTTCTCGAGGGAATTAGGTTCGAGCATGAGGGATTGATTTGGGGATTTGGAGGCTGATTTCGGGCTATTATACAAGACCAAGAAATGACGGCGTTTATCTAAGCAAAAATGGCGTCGTTTTGTTGAAAAGCAGACCACGTCATGCCAACGCCGCTACATTTAGGACAGATAGCTATGACCGGAATGCCGGGAAAAGTGTCAAAATGAGCATATGTTCAAGCAAGAAGCATGAATGAATTTAGTTTTCTATGGAGAAGGATCAATATGATGAGAAGGAATAGGATATTTTCGAGAAGCTTAGAGGATCAACGTAAGGATTTGTCAACAGTTCTAGATAGATATGGATTGAGCAAATGTGTCACCCTAGATGTCATCAAAGGGTTTTTGAGAAGAGAGATGTATATGCTGTACTGTACATATAAACTACTGTGATCATGTACGACCGAAGTTTTGACTTCCAAAAGTGACTTGATTACCTAGCAGCAGTAAGAAGATATCAAGGTTGAGCTTTAATATGCAAGATGGGCAACTATTGCTTCTATCAATCATATCTTTCGAATTCGAACATTTTTTCGTTTTATCAAGGTTATGTTTCCATGTGTATGATAGATAGTTATTGCTTCTATCAATTTTGTTCTAAGAAATAGCAATTGTTTGCAGCTTGTTATAATTTTTGTCATTTCTTGGCAATATGGAATCATTTATGTTTCATGTTTCAATATATAGTCATCCTTGAAGCGTACCTTAAATTCTAAGTACCTCTGCCTCTTAAACATTATAGATAAATCTAAATCTGATGATGATTTAGTGCTGTTGATTACATGTCGACATCCAAAAAATATTCCAACATATAATCTAGAATTAGAAAAGGCTCTCACTAACAAAGTGTGCCAAGTACACCCTTAGAAAAAAAGTTAAAGTATATGATAATAATAAGAACATATATGGTGATAGTTTCTGAAAGGAAAACAATTGACATCAAATAGAAAAAAATTTAACGGCCGTAGTATACTATCTTGCAAGTAACAAAAATTTATGATGGTAACAGGAATTGTAAATAAAAATTATGCTTGAAAGTTTCATTCTCTGTTAGATGTATAAGTAAAGATCCGAGATAGTTTGAAAATATACCATAGGAAGAACAATAATATGATTAATATGATTTTTTTCTCCTTGGTAATGTGATATATTGCTGTGTTGGACCCATTAATATATATATGCTCCTGGACCAAATCTCTATCGTTGATTCAGTTGAAGGCAGGCAATCATTCATAATCAAAGTAAGGAAGCCGATCAAGAAGTGAACCCACAGTCAAAATTAATCTTTGTATATTTATTCCAAGAAGAGAGACCAAAACATCATGCTCTCCTTTTAACTCCGTAGTGCACTAAAACAAATAGTGAACTTAGGGATTCATCGTGGGTGGCGACAGTAAAAGAGAACTTTTCCTTACTAAAACCGCTCACCATAAACACGACTGATGCAATCTAAGGCAAATCATGCAAAGCAAAGCGACAGATTAATTTGGTTTTAGCAATGAATGACATGTCTTTTGAAGGGATACCGAAGGAAGACAGTCTTTTTATGCCAATTGCACCGAAAAGATCCATTCATTTTTCTTCTCGTCAAAAATACATGAAATTAATAGATATACACGAAAGCAGGCAATGATTGGCAACATGTTTGCCAGCCAAGCCCTTATAAATTTCTCGAGCAAAGAAGCAATACAACAAAAGACGGGAAGATGTAAAACTGCAAAAATAGAATGAATGTCATCAAGCATATGCAGGTGAAAGCAGGAAACGCAAAATCAACTGAGTTTGCACAATGCAATTACGCTGCCGATAATTGATCTGAAAAGTCCAACTATTAACACCGATTCATCAGCTGAACTGTACTAGGGGAAAAGAAAGGCAGCCAAAGAAAAGCTAATTAAGAAAACAAAGATATGAGGGCCAAAACAAGAAAAGAAAGTGTTTATAACAAAATTAAGACTCTCTTAGCGACCAAGATTAGAGCGAGAGAGAGAGAGGGTGAGAGGGGGAAGTGATGGTATCTAACCTAGTGCTTGCATATTCATAGAGCTTGCCAGTGCTGGAGAAAATAATGAGCCCGACCTCAGCGTCGCACAGAATCGAAAGCTCTCTCGCTTTCTTGAGCAATCCATTTCTCCGCTTCGAGAATGTTACTTGACGACTTGTCGTATTATCGATCCTCCTTATCACGATCTTCCCTCTCCCCATCCTGATTACCAGCACCCACCTGTCTAATCCCAGCGACAATAGCTCTAGGGTTTCCTTATCACTCCAATTATCTGTCAAATCAACTATGAGTAGAGTAAACAAAGCAAAGGAAAGAAGCTCGCCATCACCTATACCCTCAAGAGATCAAGAAAACATACGGGGAAAGAAACCGCTACAAGTGCGAAGAAGCGAACAAGAAAAGTATATTCAAGATCGATAGATATGATCGATTCTTGAGAAACGGGCATCGCGACACAAACGAATTCAAAGTAACAGCAAGAACAAGCTAGGGGAAGCTTACTCGTTTGGAGGTAAATGCCGGACAATATCAACGACGGCTAATTCAGCTTTTTCTGAAAACACTTACGGGGGATTTATAAGTAAACTAAAGTGTAGAGAGAGGGGAGTTTTCAATTCTGGGTCAAGAAAAACCGCTCATTTGCAAGAAACATGGAGCGGCTCTCTGCTTATAAAAACCGCCTCGTGGGTTTGTAGCGTGGAGATCAGGGTTTCAGCGGAAGGCCCACGCTCGGGAGTGTCGGAGTTCCCGGTTACTCGCCCTGTCGAGGCAGTAATAAGTCTAGCCTAACCAAGACAGGATCAGGGTGTTGTCCGAGCTCGGACAAAGAGATCTCTGTCCGCAAATGCCAGCCACTGGGCGGCGAGTACCCAAAACTCGTACTCGAGCGAGTGCGACCCATGGCGGAGGGCCCCGGATTCCTGGGGAGGTGGAAATAGGAAGTTCTGGTGACGTGTCGATGGCGACCGGCATCTTTCTTAGGCAGAGCTAATAGATCGCTGGCTGATACGTCAAGCTCGAAGGGAAACCAAAGGATCCTGTTCATCCCTCCCTTTCTTTTTTGTGTTGGTGCCTTGCCCTACCTTGTCTTCTTGTGACAAATGTCGCCGGGATTTGGCGAACGCATGTCACCAATCACCACTTACAAAATCCAATTCTTAACATATTTTATGAGCTTTGGATCGAGATGCTATCCGATAACTTCTTCTCGTGCGATTGACTTTTGGGATTGTTAAGTAAAATTTCCTTATCGAGGTGAACCGAATATGGTAATTGCATTCACCATTTCCTCGTGAATTACGTTATGTATGATTTTTGCTACGAGGGTTTGGTGGATTTGAACCCATCAACGTACTAATTGCCAAGCTCGCTGTGAAAAGGGTTTGTCACGACTTTGAATTCTTGTAAAGGCAATACTTTCTACAGCCATGTTAGTATAGCATAGTGATAACGATATTACAAGGTGATAGGTAGACCATCATGACCAAATGGGAATCAATCGGATACTCCAACATGCTCGGACAGCCAATTTTATATTTAGGGATAAAAAAAAATGAGTGGCAATAGTTTGCCTGTAGTTATTAAGAACTATAGGGGTTATCCATTTCCCCAAATATTAGGCTAACAATGTTATTAATCACAAGCTCGGCCTTTCGGAAAGTATTTTATTTAAAGCTTAGTGTAATCGATAACAGCATTGCCCAAGTAATATGCATCCAAATCAAATTTGCATTTGGATTCTTTAAAACAGTCTCCCACATTGGCTTGTTCACGCGTCACTAAGACAAATGATGTATTCGATATACGAAATACTTAATTCTCAGCTTCAAACTTCAAATGAAGAGTTTCTATATTATTAATGCAACTGCTAAAAAATCCACTAAAAAAATGAAAGGAAAAACAAGACTAGGTCCCGAAAGTAGGGCGTGCTTTTAACAAGTGAAGTTTTCCCACAAAGAGGCAATTAAATAACTCAAAGAGGCAACCCTCTTGATATTGAAGAATAATAAACCCAACCAAAGTCGATGCTTATCACTATAGAAAGTGACTCTTGCCTTAGGGACCTTTATCCCACCATTACATACTTTTGACTAAATCAAGAAGATAGGCTCAGATAGCTACATGCTTTGGATTTTAGCGAGTACAAGGGGGGAATAAAGAAGAAAGCATTATGCAACTAAAAAACCCTAGTTTAGCACTACTTGTTGCTTTCCTATTGCTGGCCAGTTTGGTTGGGGGTTGCAACTGTCAACCATCAGGTCCACCCAAAGTGAAATCAAGAAAACGTGTCAATCTTCACTACCACTTGATACTGTGAACCTCGACACTTGCTAAAACTATAATAAAGATAGAAGGGTCTCTTCCCACTTGCTATAGAGATGCATAAGCAAATCATACTTATGATATCAGTTCCCTAGATTGTTGGCAAAGCCCATGTGTTGGGTCATATGATTTTTACTTTGCCAATTAGGGAAAGTCCCAGATCTGAACAGTGCGTGCTGGCTTCCAAGTTAACCATCCACGCTTATTTGCGGATTGAAGGAATAAAGATCTTTACTATGTGGAAACAGAGTCAACTAGCTAATGAAAAGGAAAGGAAGAATATAAAGAAAAAAAATTAGGCAAAAGTGGTCCGGCGCTTAAAATCACTTAATTCATGTTTGGTTGTATTTTGGCTATATATATTGTAGAATCTTAATTAACTTTTTTCACAATTTATATATAATTTATGCACCTTTCGTTAGGTAAGAAGGACCTTATCTGCTACAAATCAAGAGGTTAAATGCAAACAAAATCATGACGTCAAATATCTTATGGGAGCTGCTAGATAGGGTAGAGTTCTAATTCGAAACATACAGTTCATGGATGTTGTTTAGATTATTGGGTTTGTGATAAACACACTGCCCTTACTAAATTTTGTAGAAGGAAATAATATTGTTAAACGAAGAACCGTGTGGGAGATATCAGATCTCGGTCCTCATAGAATTCTTTTTAGGATACAATTATGTGTTAATGTGAATCTTATTTAGAATGCTTATCTCAAGATTTTGAGGATGAACTTCCAATCTTGGGGAAAAGTGCCGAAAAAGTCATAAACCTTTTGTATTTGTGCAAATTTAGTCCTAAACCTTTTTTTAGTGTCAATTCAGTTCTAAACCTTTTGCATTTGTGCCAATTCAGTCGTAAACCTTTTTGTCTTTGTGCCAATTCAGTCCTTCCGGCCAATTTTGATTGGATTTTGTTGACGTGGATGCCGGCCAGTCACCAGCGATGACGTGGACAACTTTTAATAAAATTTTTTAATATTTTTTTGAATTTTTATTTATTCTTTTCTTTTCTTTTCTTTTCTTTTCTTTTTTTCCTCCCTCCTTCCTCCAGGCGGTTGTCGGACTGGCAACCGGCCAAAGGCCAGAGGCCAACGAGGTCGACCTCGCCGGCGGTTGGGCGAGGCATGACCTCGCCAAATCTGGCAAGGTCTAGCCTCACCCAGCCATGACGAGGCTCACCTTTGCCGTTGCTGGCGAGGGCGAGCCTTGCCAGTGACCGGCGAGGGCGAGCCTTGCCTTTGGCCGATCGTTAGTCTGGCGATCGGCAGGAGGAGAGAGGGAGGGGAGGGAAAAACAAGAAAATAAATAAATAAAAATTCAAAAAATATTATTAAAAGTTGTCCATGTCAGCGCCGGTAATCGGCCGCCGGCCGGCCAGTGTCCACGTCAGTAAAATCCGATCAAAATTGGCCGAATAACTGAATTAGCACAAAGACAAAACGGTTTAGGACTGAATTGGTACCAAGGCAAAAAGTTTAAAACTGAATTGGCACAAAAAAAAGTTTATGACTGAATTGGCATCAATGCAAAAGGTTTAGAATTTTTTTTGCACTTTTCCCTCCAATCTTGCTTGGATCTTGTAAGTACATAACTACATTGTGGTAAACCTATTCAACCATCCTTTGCCCGAAAAGGAAAACTACTAACCTACTCTCGTATGAGCAAGTAAGGAATGGAATGTTTCGATGACATTAACCCTAAGACACCTGAACTTTTCACAGCTCAAAAGGGTACTCTCAAACATCCTCAAAAATTATCTAATTCAAGTAACAAAACCAAGATTAGTGCAACCAAATGAATTCACAGCCCAGAGCCGACAGATATCATCAACCCCCACAATTTCTCTGACAATGGTTACCTAGAAAGCAAATTCAACTCTTAATCCCAGAATAGACTAATAGCAGGATGCACGTGAAGTGCAAAAGTTTTCATGAAATTTCTGCTATTTTTTTACGTAATGCCTTACGCACTTCGTCGCAGCCTATCTCAATAAGGGAACATTTGTACAGCAGACCACGACAATGCGAGTGATCTCAGCTTTCTTGCATTAAGCTATGTTCATCCCTCTACTTTATTTAGTGCAATTGTACCATCGCACACTCCACAAATCTTTATTCTATTTGGGAATTGGCGTCTAAAATAAGTCGTGATCGGTGGAAACCCATGTGAACAAGATTCTGTAGATAAGTAGAGAGATACGGTATTCATTCTACGACATTAGTGTACAATTTAATATGCAAAACCTCGGATTTTGGGAACATACAAAAAAAAAAACCCCTCCAGAGATTTGTGAATATTTTACGTCCTAAAGAACCTTGGACTCAAGTGCCAATTGGCCAAGTGTCAATCATCAAGATATCATGCAACTCCACGGACCAAGCAAAAGTACAAAAGCGACTACCTTCGATTGTATAAGTTGTTGGAGAATCATTATCCCAACAGTGGCTGGACATATATTCAATTCTTTTCCAAGTCATGCCATCAATATCAAACCTTGACAGTTTAGATTATCAATAAGCAGTGGGACTTGACCCTTGAATATATTACTTCTCGGGTATGTGATTCTCGTAGGACTTTTATTTGGTGTATTGACGATGTAGAAAAATCCGTCGACAAGTATGGCGAAGATATAGTAATATGTGTATAGTTTTTAATTTCGATTAATTACTTCTATTCATCTATATCGGTTGTGCTTTTACTAAAAGTGCTTCTTTTTTGAAGTTTTGATTGGATCTCCAATCGGGGAAAAGCACAAAAAAAAGTCTTAAACTTATTGCACTGGGACCAATTCAATCATAACCTTTTAATTAGACCAATTTACTCATAAATCTTTCGCATGTATGAAATCGCTATGTGGACACTGACCGTGGCACAGATAACGCTAACATGGATTTTTTTATAATTTTTTTGATTTTTTTATAATTGTTTTTTTTCCTTTCTTTTTTTCTTTTCCTTTTCTTTTTGCTAGTGGTAAGTGGCCGATCACCAGCCACAAGCCATGGTCAGCGAGGGCGAGCGCCAGTGAGGGCTCCCCTTGCCTAGGCCAGGGCGATGTCACCTGGGCGAGAGTTGGCCTCGCATAGGCTAGTGAGGCCGACCTTGGGTTTTTTTATTATTTTCTTTTTTGTCCTTTCTTTTTTTCTTTTCCTTTTCTCTAGCCACTAGCCACAGTTAAGGCCCGACAAGGGCTGCCCTCGCCTGGGTTGGGATCCCCCTTACCAAGCCTTGTTTGGTCCCCCTGTCAAATTTGGCGAGGCCGGCCCTCGCCAAAGCTAGGGCGGCCTCGTCGAGCCTTGCCCAGGCGAGGGCGAGCGCCACCGATGAGGTCAACCCTCGCCTAGACTAGGGCGGCCTCGCCCTCGCTCAGGTGATGCCCAATGAGGCCAACCTTCATCCAGGTGACGCCTGGTGAGGCTACCCTAGCCTAGGCAAGGGTTAGCCTCGCCAGATCTAGCAAGGGGAGCCCTCGCCGGCACTCGCCCTCGCGCAAGCGAGGCCAACCCTCACCAATCATGACTTTGTGGCTGTTGGGTGACGACCGGCCACTGGCAAAAAAGAAAAGGAAAAAAAAGGGAAAAAATAGAAATTATAAAAATTTTCACGTTAGCATCAACCGTCTTCCGTAAGATGATTGACATCAACGTCAGCAATTTCCAATCTAATTGACCGGATGAACTCAATTAGCATAAATGCAAAAGATTTAAGATCAAATTGTTCCAATTGAAAGGTTTAAAACTGAATTAGTACCAATACAATCGAAGACTAAGTTTTGTACTTTTGCCCTTCGATTGAGGTAAAGAGAAAGCATCATGGGTGTTCAATACAGTTTGTTGACTTGTCTTTGTTGACCTTTACTAGATTGGTCAAATTTACTACCCTGAATGTTTCTATCCTTGGCAACATACAAGTTCTAGGCAAGAATGACCCGCTATCTAGGAGGGCCTATAATTAATTCCTAGTTTGACTCATAGTGATCTGAAAAAAGGCAATTCACACACTTTCTTGCAAATACGTCCTCGTTGGATTGACCTAAGATACAATGTCTGCCATTTTTACTAACTTTAGTGCCGAATTATGTATGACCTTTTAAGTCTAAGTCTAACAGCAAGGACGGTCTACTTTTTACTACATACAAGGAGTTTATGAACTTGATAAACTCAAGTTGACATAGGAAAAGATACTAAAACCAGTAGAAAAGAACTTTATCTCGGGACCTCTCGTTCTTTGTTACACTTGTGATTAGTATGTAAAGAGATTACGCGATTTGTAAACAATACAAAGAATTATAAACCCTACCGAATATAAGCTACATCAAAGATGGCATACTCGCCACTAGTTTTAAGTCTCTTTGCTTTCTCCATTTTCGAAAATCAAGGAACTTCTAAACAAGAACCTGAAAGGTGTAGTATTCCACTTATGGAACCAGCTCTCTCTATTTGACCCCAACATCTAGAAAGACGTATATGGCATTGATCAATAGGTCTGCTTTTCACACTCAGAGATTCTCATCCTGAATTTACGACATTTGAGCTCGAAGTTTTAGAAGTTATAATAGCAAGTGGGTTCGATGTCGCTAAGTACGAGGATTATTCATGAGGACAGATCGAAAATCTTATTTTGAAGACCAATTGGCAAGCTGTAAAGGGTCCTTCTTGAGTGATGTTTCCCGTTATAAAAGCCATATTCATTTCCGCATTTTTAAAACTGAGGCTGCCTCTCTCTCTCTCTCTCTCTCTCTCTCTCTCTCTCTCTCTCTCTCTCTCTCTCTCATGAGTCAAGCTAATGCTTTTTATTCCTAAGTAAGAAACTTTGTACTTTGTGACCACTCAAAACTATTTCACCTTTTGCAAAAATTAAGCATGAATATATAGTTGCAAGTGAAACCCCGCCTTTTCTTCCCCTCTCAAATCTCATAATACGCGCCTCTCTCGCCTAGACAAATCTCTATAATCGATCTCGATATTATAAATTCGTGGGTACATCGTACGACTCTCACAGGCTTAGACAGCGCGAAATACGCGCTTTACAGATAAAGATCAAACCTGCCGAATACTCGAGCCCTTTCAAATAATAAATTACTCGTCTGTGGAGCTTCATCATTTCCCGATATGACGGACACGAGAGAGAAACTAAATAAAATAATCAAAAATTTGTCATTAGGAAGGAGTGGTGCACCAAAAAAATCTTTCGAGTGACTTTCATGCTCTCAAGTGGGCTTTGAGAATTTGGTTATTTATCTCCTCTTGTTCATGAGTCTCTAACGATAGGTAGATGTTAGTTGTTCCACTGTTACATCTCTGTATTTTTTTTTCCCCCAATGAGCTGTTACCATACCTGAAGCTCAGCTTTCGCGGATCCTTTTGTGACAGAACTCTGCAACATCTTTTCTTTGTTCCTAAAGAAAGGCCAGAAAAAAGTTCAGAGTTCAAGAGACAGGTGTCGGTCTACCTGCACCAGATAACCCATACTGGTCTGATACACTAGTACTCGTCAATGGCAATATATGAGCGGCGTGCTTTGTGAGTCGTTCAAGAAGAGGAAAGCGGTTTGGTTTAGTGATATTTTATCGGATCTCCATCTTTCCAATCCGAGGCATATTAGGCCTGCACAGTTCTCCATTGGGCTGGTGTATTATATGGCATCACTCCTATTTCGAGTTAGATCTTCCCAAATGTCTTTACAGAGCGCGTGTAGTAATAGTTTGATTTTCCTTTTTGTCTTGTTCCTCTAACAGGATCTCTATGCCCATGAGAGTCGTCGTCTCAAGATTAGACCTTCCTCAGTTTCAGGTGGGCTATGTAAGATCATCTTCTTCAGCCCATGATTCACTGCGGAGGGTAAGCCTACGAAAATGAATTGTTGCCCAAACAAGATTGACCGTGAGACCTAAGATCAAGGTCGAATATAAGCCCCATTCACTCCAATCACACCGGAGTTCCTTGCTCAATTCGACCGATGAAATTTGCACGGAAAAATTACCAGAAAAGTGTTAAACCTATAGTACTTATGTCAATTAAGTCTTAAACCTTTCAATTGTGCCAATTTAGTTATAAACATTTTTTCATATTTTGTCAATTGAGTCCATCCAGCCGGTTTTGATTGGAAATCTTTAACATGAACTCCGGCCATCCTATGTGATATAACCAGCGCTAACGTAAACATATTTTAATAATTTTTTATTTTTTATAATTTTTATGGATTTTTTTTATTTTTTCTTTTCTTTCCTTCACTCTTTTTTTGGGACTAAGTCCCAGCTAGCCCTCGCCAGATATGGGTGACAACCCTTGCCTGAGTTTATCCTTTGAGTTTTCCAAGCGGTGCAATGGACGCCTTTTGAAAGCCAGGCACAAAAGATTTGTTGCCGAATAGTGGAGGGACTTCTTGAAGACGCACGAAGAATTCTCTGAATACGGTGAATTTGTGCTATGAATTTTGCACCCAATTGAGTAATTTATTTATGAACACTTCAAATTTGAGTGTAATATAGGTGTAGAAAACACTCAGAGCGTATGAGCGATTATAATTCTGATTCTTTGATTATCGGGGATTATTTCCTATTGACTCTCTTCGTGGAGTCCGACACTCGCACCGAATCATGTAAATTTTGTGTCATTAGATTTCTCATTTATTTCTCCAATGATTTCGCATTGATTTAAATGCAAGATCCTGCCAATTTCCTCGTTAATTTTACAACAAACTACTCGGAGTCTCCCACTAGCAATGCCAATCCTAGAGCTCAACAGTCCTATTCCTTGAATAGTGCAAAATGTGCAGAAAGAGAGAAATGACCAGAAAAAATAATAAAATTGAGTATCGAGGTCTTGCTCATACAAATAAGAGCGCCGACAACGATTCTTCCCCATCGAGTTCAAACAAACGATAACAAGTCGGATAAAACGAGGAAAAGACAATCGTTGTCTATAATTGGACGTGCTATACTATTCACTCGAAATATTTTGACATGACGAGAACAAGAAAATTTTGCTTGGCTGTCCCTCTTTTGATTCCTTTTCTTTTGGTGGGGAGTTTGATAAAAGGGACAGGGACCTTAGTACAAGATGGCAACTTCTTGTCATATTCATGATTGGTATTGACGCATTATTATGATTAATTGATCATTACTAGGATTATTTATATCTAAATTTACACCTTGAACCCCCAGCTGGACTTTTCTTCTTGTTTGATGGCTGAGGATCGAGCCTAAAAAGAATACTTGCCCGTGCTATTAAGCAGCACTGAATTCGTTGCGCTATCAAATGGAGCTTGTTGGCGAATTTATGACACTTCATATATATTCAGGAAATCATGCAAGCTCATCACAAACCCTAGAAATGGTGTCTGGTGCCCTGCACATTAGAAAATTTGCACCTTCTTCCTACTTCTTCTTTATCCCACCTCCCTTACAGGATATCTTTATAATTTATACAGATTATATCTCTATTATATTCGACTTTATTTTATCTTAGATAGGAACCAAACAAAGGATATTTTATCCTATTCTAAAATTTTGTTTTGACCGCCAAACGTAGCTTAAAAGAAAAAGTGTTTGATTCTTGATTTCAATGAACAATTGTTGAGATGATTTCCACTTTATAAAGATATTACAAACTGTTACACTTTGTAAGGAAATAATACAGCAATGAAAAATAATAAATGAAAGATTATGTTATAAGAGTTGTCAATCCTTTAATTATAGCATCTCCATATTCTTCTCCATCAATTGAAAAATCAATGCCTCTATCTGTATCACAATGCAAGTTGCTATTGACGTTGCTTAGCAGTGGAAGCAATGGTGAGGATGGCATTTGGGTGACCCAACTGTCGCGACCTAAAATTTCTCAGGCTAATGGATTATTAAGACTAAACTTAACTCGGGCCCTCCCAAACCCTACCAATTCGCAACTTAGGGTTTAAGTTTTTAACATGCAAAATTTTTCATGCTCGGAGTCGCCACTAATCTATTTGTGGTAGGTCGATTAGAAACCTAAATAAAACATAGGAAGATATGTTTTATTCCTACAAACCAGAGATCCTAAGCTCGGGACTTGATTACGCTAGATCTAGTCTAACGCCCTTTCGGTACCTTTTCTTTTCAAAAATATTTTGGCAAGCAATCTGGATCCATTTTAACTTAGTCACTAACATGTGAGGTGTTCATGCGGGTGCGCAAACCACCAATTTAACACCCAAGAAAGCATTGAATAAATTGCAAGTTGGAAGAATTACTTACCTTGAAGCAACGTAAGCATCTGCATTGTTAGCTAGAAAATCACATCAACAACCTAATATGATTTCTAATTAACAAGTAATTCACTCAATTTTTGGATTTTCACTTATTTAAATGAAAGCTAATCTACATGCAATGACGTGCAAAAATGACATGCAAGTAATGCAACATAGCATGCAAACTATATGTCATGCGACGACGTGACCTAATTCTGATGACGGGCAAATGATTTATTTTTGGTATTTTCTAATGAAATTCGGAATAAAAATATGCCTAAATTAACATGCAACCTATGATGACTTAACATATCCTAACATGACTTATTTTTGGGATTTTTGTTAAAATTCGAAATAATAAATTATTTAAATTAAGAATGCAATCTATCCTAATCTACCATAAAGCAATTCATTCTTTTTTTTGGGGTTTTCATGAAAATTCGGAATTAAAAAATAACCTAAATAATCTATTAATATTAGAATATTACTTAATTTAAACTAGGAAATAGATTATCTCAAGTCCTAATTTAAATTAAATAATTACTCTATCGTCTAGATATATTTAGGATTCCTAAACATGCAAAACTCAAATTCAAATCCTAACTGATATTTTTTGAATTTTCTTTTTTATTTGAAAAGGAAAAACAATTTAAACAGAGATAGCATCCACATTTAAAACAGCCACGCGATCCGCAAAATTCGTTTCAAACTCGGATTAGGCACAAAAATCGAACTATCGGTCATATCTATAGGGTTACAGATATTGACGGAAAGTCGATCATTCAAATTTGGAAAGCAGATAAAAGTCATTATCGTACCCAAGTGATTATGGATAGGATAATAATTTTCCGTATCGCCACGTATCGTACCTTAGGGATAAGGTCGGATAGTCGTCCAGATACGTTGCTGAATTAGGAAAGTTTCCTAATTTTGAATATTTTAAAAATATTGCGGATATCAGATAATTATCCTAATATATCTAATATTCCACACGATGTTCACGAAATATTCAAACACTCAAATTAGTAAATTAAATATTCTGAAAAAATATCGGATAATGTCCAATTACCTAATTTGCAGATAATTCCCAAATTCGAATCGACTCAGGATCGAGTTTGCGGATCGGGATCGGACTCGGGCGACGGGCGATGCGGCGTCGGCGCGGCGGCTCACGGTGGCATCCGGCACGGCGGTACACTTCACGAACTTGCTGGATTGTGTGGACTTTCAGTTCAGTGGGGGTGTTCGGTGGCTTGCGTGAGGGGACCGTCGCAGCAAAGTCTCGGAACACGTGAAGAATGAGCACCGGAGGAGTGAAAGAACCTCCACTGATCAAGACTCGTTCACTGCAGGGAGCATCGTCAATGTTGGTGTCCCCACGTTGCAGAACAAGAAGATGAATCTTAGACAATGTCTTGTTTGCTCTTCACTTGCTTTACTCAACCTCCACTTCCTGTTTGCTCTTCAAGACTTCACCGCCACATTGCTTCTTTTGTATATTCTCCTTGTCTTTAGAGAGTCCCTGTGCAACTCTCCTCCTTCTCCCCAATTTGTAGACGTGAATTCTACGTGAGACTTCCGTGGACTGACGTTGGAGTGGTCAACGTGGGCATGGCAGTGTTGACTTCGAGGCAGAAGTGATTCACGGCCAGAAGTATGGCTGTGAGCAGGGGCAAGCGGCGGCGGTTGACGCAGCAGACGGCGATGATGCGACGTCGGGCATGCGGCGGCGCGGGGAACAGAATCACGAGGCAGCAGCGGCGCGGTGAGATGGTGCGGCGGGGCTCCGGGCGGCGACGTGCGGCCATGCGAGGAGCGGCGTTCTCTCTCTCTTCTTTTTTTCTTCTCTCACTTTTTCTCTCTGAAAACTCTGATCTGAAAAACTGTGTCCGAAATTGTGTTCTCCTCAAAATCCTGACCTAATGATGTATATATAACACTAATCTAGGTCAATTAGATGGGCACTCTAGTCCTAATGGGCTTAGTCTTGGGTTTAGATTTTAATTTAATTTAAATGGGCTGAATTAATTAAGGATAATGGGCTGAATTAAGCTCAAATTAAAACAACCGAGCCGGTTTGATTTGTAATTCCCGACCCTTGCATTCTAAGCGAGCCGAGTCCCATTCAATGAAATTTAAGCTCGTTCGTCACCGCCAGTCCGATGCAAAATGCAATTAATCTAAAATGAATTTAAACTATATGTTATGCAACCTAAATATTTTTGTTTAGGGGTTAAAAATTTAATCCTTAATTTTCTATACAAATTACGACTAAATGGTCGCTCAAATTTAGGTGTCAACACCAACGCTCCCGCCAGGTCTTCGTGGCAGTCGCTCTTGTGCTAATTGCGCAGTTAGGGCTCAAGGCCTTGCCGTTTGGCCTCAGTATCAAAGAGATTGATTGCAATGTCAATCAATCTCTGCATGGCTAGATATCACTGCCTTGCCGCTCATGATGCCTTACCCGGCCATTGATTGCCATGGTTGAAGCAAAAATCAGAGCTCAAGCACTCCACGCACACTATCTCCTCAAAGGATAGCCCTCCCTCCAGAGCATCTTCACCATCACATGCCCTCTTGACTACTATCAGTTAGTTTTGTTGTACATCTTTTTTTGCTTTCTCAATTTATTCCTAAGAAATCAATCGGTAACAATAGTTATAGATTGGCCACACCATTGATGCTCAACGTTAATTTTGCAATTTCCGGCTAGTGTCAAGAGATTGTACCAGAAATAGTCTTATACTACCTGGACTGTTTAATCCCATTGGTATCATTCAATGTGAATCCAAGCATATCCATTTTTGGCTTGTTGCCAACCAGCGCTTAGCTCATGGACCATGGCAAAGGGTGGCGAACCACAGTTTTAGCGGGCACACTAGGATACATGGCTCCCGAATGCCTAGTACCTAGCAAAGCAAAGAACAAATCGGACATATACAGCTTCGGGGTGGCTGCTCTCAAACTAGCATGCGGAAGAAGGCCAGTCGGATGCTAGAGTGGAAGAGAACTTGTTCATTGTTGCACATAACTCAAAAGAGACGTTAATGTGCATGCTTGTTCTAATTATCGCCAGTTCTTAACATCATTGTCATCAAACATGAGTCTTCGACTAGGAATGCCAATCCTAGAGCTCAACAGTCCTATTCCTTGAAGAGTGCAAAACGTGCATAAAGAGAGAAATAGATCAAGAAGAAAGATCAAATTGGGTATTGAGTTCTTGCTCATACAAAAAAGAAATGAATCTTCCAAATCGAGTGTGACAAACTAGAAGTCAGATAAAATGAGGAAAAGACAATCGCGGTCTGTAATTTGTCAAGCTGTGCTTTTCCCTCTGAATATTCTGACATGAACGTGAGAAACAAGAAAATTTCGCTAAGCCGTCCCTCTTTTCATTCCTTTTCATTTGGCGGGGAGTTTGATAAAAGAGACAGGGACCTTAGTTCAATGATTGCGACTTGTTGGCATCTTTATGATTGGTATTGACGTACTATTGTTATTGCTAGGATTATTTATATCTAAACTTACACCTTAAACCCCCAACACCACTTCTCTGTCACTACTTCTAATAGTTGCGTGATCCATGGAGATTAGCATCTTCAATAAATCCCACCTTCGAAAACTAGGCCTCTTCGCCACCTTCATTATCTCCGTGATCAGAAGCTCTTATCCCGCCCCGCTCTCCTTCAGATTCGCTGAGTTCAATTCGAGTACACCCAACATAGTGGTACAAGGATTCACCGATCTCAAAGACGGATACATCGACCTCACCCATGATCATATCCCGTCGGACACATGCAGTAGCATCGGCCGTGCCACATATGGGGAACCCTTGCATCTATACGACACCACAACAGGTCATTTCGCTAATTTCAGCACCCACTTCTCCTTCATCATTGATACACAAAATCAGACACAATTCGCAGACGGATTGACCTTCTTTCTTGCTCCCAATGATTCTCGCATGCCCAACCATAGTGACACACAAGGCCGCTTCCTCGGGCTCAGAAGCACGAACCCATCTATGGCCGTGGTTTCGTCTTTTGTGGCCGTGGAGTTCGACACTTTCGCCAACACGTGGGACCCGAATTTCGTGCATGTAGGCGTCGACATTAATTCCGTAAATTCCAATGCTCTAACTAGATGGGATCACCCAATAAGTGAAGGCATTACGGCTGAAGCTTGGATTTCTTACGATTCCAGGGCCAGCTTACTGAGCGTCAATTTCACTAATTTCAAGAGGATGGAGACACACATGAATTCGGCTACATTAGTGTTCCTGTCAACCTGAGCCAAGTTTTACCCGAGTGGGTTGTAGTCGGCTTTACGGCCACCACCGGGAATTACACCGAGCTGCACAAAATCCTGTCATGGGAATTCTCCACAAATGGTGACGACTTGCCTGTCCATGGAAGAGATCGGAATCGTAGAGTTTTAGTACTGTGGTTGTGCATCGTCTCGAGTACTTTGTGCAGCGGTCTAGCCATTGTTTGGTTTCTAACAAGGAGGAAACGTGTTAGCAATGAAAAGGACGATGCCATAGAGCTTTATGAAATAGATAATATTGATGATGACTTTAGAAACAGAGCAGGGCCTAGGAAACTTTCTTATCATGAGTTAGCTCTTGCCACAAACAACTTCGACGAGAAAGGGAAGCTGGGAGAAGGCGGGTTTGGTGGCGTTTACAAGGGTCGCTTGAGGGAATCAGACTCCTATTTGGCAGTCAAGCGAGTCTCCAGAAACTCTAAGCAAGGGATCAAAGAGTATGCGTCTGAGGTGAAGATCATTAGCCAATTGAGGCATCGGAACTTGGTACAACTCATCGGTTGGTGCCATGAGAAGGGACAACTGTTGCTCGCATACGAATTCATGCCTAATGGGAGCCTGGACTTGCATCTCTTCAAGGGCGTTAGCTTACTCTCGTGGGAGACGAGACATAGAATCGCGCGAGGCTTGGCCTCTGCATTGCTCTATCTGCACGAATTCAGCAACCAATGCGTCTTGCACAGGGATATCAAATCAAGCAATGTGATGTTGGATACCGACTTCAATGCCAAACTTGGGGACTTTGGCCTAGCTAGACTTGTAGATCATGAGAAGGGGTCACAAACCACCGTCTTAGCAGGAACACGCGGATACATGGCCCCCGAATGTCTCATAACAGGCAAGGCCACTAAGGAATCCGATGTGTACAGCTTCGGAGTTGTTGCTCTTGAAATAGCATGCGGAAGGAGGTCAATTGAACAAGGGTCAACTGAAGAATACCCAATACAATTAGTCGAGTGGGTTTGGGATCTGTATGGTTTAGGGACGCTTTTCGATGCGGCCGATCCAAGATTGTCAGGAGAGTTTGCGAGAGACCAAATGGAATGCATGATGATGGTTGGACTCTGGTGTGCGCATCCGGACTACACGAGTCGTCCTTCCATAAGGCAAGCGATTAGCGTACTCAATTGCGAAGCTCCAATTGTCTCACTCCCGTCAAAAATGCCTATCATGAGGTATGCTGCTCCTTCGCAAGATTTGTTAATGTTGTCTCAAGTATCTTCTTCTATCGCTGCGAACATCAGTGCAAGCAAAATTGACGAAACCTCGAGCCTCGCTTGCAAAACCAGTTCCTCATTGTATGTACCATCCTGATCGTCTTCCCCTTCCATCGCCCTAACGATCTCTGTGGGCTAGATGGGTTGTCGAAAAAAAATTGTGGATCGTGCATCTTTCATGGATTGAAGTATTCCGAAACAGTGTCGTTCGAATTGTTTGTTCCGAATAGCAAGACACGTACGGTGGGAATTTGTGTGGTTTTTGAGTTCATTGTTGGGTTCGTGCTTGATCCAAAAAAAATTTGTGGATCGTGCGTCGTTATATTGCTCGCAAGAAATCACTAGAAAAGAAGGAAATCAAATAACCTGAACTTTTCTTGTTTGAAGGCTGAGGATCAAGCCTAAAAAGAATCCTTGCCCATGCATGTTTTTAAGCAACACTGAATTCGTTGCGTTATCAAAAGGAATTAGTTGGCGAACTTATGACACTTCATATGCATTCGTGAAACCATACAAGCTCATCGCGAACCCTAGAAATGGTTGCTGGCGCACTGCACATAAGAAAATTCGCACATTCTTCCTACTTCTTCTTTATCCCACCTCCCCTATGGATATCTTTATCTAGACTATATTTTTCTTATATTCAACCTTATTCTATCTTTGCTAAGAATTAAACATAGGATATAAAAGAAATTATTATATACTAAAATTCTATCTTGACCACCAAATGTAGCTTAAAAGAAAAAAGTGTTTGATTCTTGATCACAATGTACAATTGTTGAGATGATTCCACTTTACAAAGATATTACGAACTGTTACACTTTGTAAGGAAACAATACAACAATGAAAAATAATAAATGAAGAGATTATGTTACAAGAAGTGTCAATCCCTTGATTATAACATCTCTTAGAATAAGTTTGTGATTTTGATTGATGTCTCCATATTACTCTCCCTTGATTGAAAAATCAATGCCTTTATCTGTATCACAATGCGTGACGCTGTTGACATTGCTGAGCGGCTGAAGTGATGGTGAGGACGGCATTTTGGTGATCCAATGCTCCCACCAGGTCTTCGTGGCCGTCGCTTCTTGTGCTGGTTGCGCGGTTAGGGCTCAAGGCCGTGCCATTTGGCCTCAGTAACAAAGAGATTGTTTTGCGATGTCAATCAATCTCTCCATGGCTAGATATCACTGCCTCAATGCTTATGTCGCCTGACATGGCCATTGATTGCCATGGTTCAAGCAAAAATCAAAGCTCAAGTAGTCCAGGCCCTCTTGACTATTATCAGTTAGTGCTGTTGTACATCTGTTTTTGCTCACTCGATTAATTCCGAAGATATCAATCGTTAATGCTAGTGATAGATATATTTGAATGATGTATTCTGTCAATGTCCAACTAGTGTCAAGAGGTTGTACTAGAATTAGTCTTATATTACCTGGACTGATTAATCCTATAGGCATCATTCAATGTGAATCCAAGCATATCCATTTTTGACTTGTTGCTAACCGGTACTTAGCTCATGGACCATAGCCAAGGGTAGCAAGCCACAGTTTTAGTAGGCACACTAGGAAACATGGCTCCCGAATGCCTAGTACCTGGCAAAGCAAAGAACAAACTGGACATATGCAGCTTCGGGGTGGTTGCTCTTGAAGTAGCATGTGGAAGAAGGCCGGTCAGATGCGAGTGGAAGAGAACTCGTTCATTGTTGCACATTTAGCTCAAAAGAGACGTTAATAAGTCTACTTGTTCAAATTACCGCCAATTCTTAACATCATTATCATCAAACATTCGAGTTTTCGACCACGAATGGCAATCCTAGAGCTCAATAATCCTATTCTTTGAAAAGTACAAAACGTGCAGAAAGAGAGAAATAGACCAGGAAGAAAGATCAAATCGACTGTTGAGTTCTTGCTCGTACAAATAAGAAATGACTCTTCCAAACCGTGTGTGACAAACTAGAAGAAGTCATAAAATGAGGAAAAGACAATCGTTGTCTGTAATTCGTCGTGCTTTTTCACTCAGAATTTCTCTAGAATATTTTGACATGGACGTGAGAACAAGAAAATTTCACTAAGCCGTCCCTCTTTTCATTCATTTTCTTTTGGAGGGGAGTTTGAGAAAAGAGACAGGGACCTTAGTACGATGATTGCAACTTGTTATCATCTATATGATTGGTATTGACGTACTATTACGATTATTACTAGGATTTTTTATATCTAAATTTACACCTTATACCCCCAACACCAGTTCTTTGTCAATACCTCTAAGAGTTATGTGATCCATGGAGATTACCATCTTCAATAAATCCCACCTTCCAAAACTAGGCCTCTTCGCCACCTTCATTGTCTCCACGATCGGAAGCTCTTACTCCGTCCCGCTCTCCTTCAAATTTGCCAAGTTCAATTCAAGAACCTTGAACATAGAGGTACAAGGATTCGCCCCTCTCAAAGATGGATACATCGACCTCACCCATGATCATATCCCATCTGACACATGCAGTAGCATTGGCCGTGCCACATATAGTGAACCGTTGCATCTATACTATTGAATAAAACAACACCAGCACGTGGGTTGCCTTATGACCAAGTATTGCGTATCATTAATATATTGTTGTTTATTTGTTATTCTATTATTAAGTCCTTAGCATCTATTACGCTGATCCTAGTTTATAGGAATTATGGGTTAGTGAATTTATTACTTAATATTAGTGGTGAAAGTGGAGAACGTGTAAGTGCATCGTTTGAGCTATCAGCCTATATAAAGGCAATGATATGCATCGAATAAAATATCCTACACAGCATTTTCTCTTCTATTGTTTACTCTCTCTAGAGGTTATTGGACCATTATTGCCGCTTGTTCTTTCATCAATCTGGTATCAAAGCCAAGTTCTGGGCATTTTGGTGAGTACCTCTATTGCCAAGATGGGTGATCTTCAAGTCATTGGCGGAATCAAGAAGCTCAACAACCAGAACTACAATTCTTGGTCTACCTACATGATGTCTTACATGCAGGGCTAGGATTTGTGGGAGGTTGTAAATGGAAATGATGTGAGACAATTGGAGGCTGAAGATGCGAATGGGACATTGCGGAAGTGGAAGATTAAAGAGGGCAAAGCCATGTTCGTTTTGAAGATGACGGTTGAAGAGGATGTGCTAGAGCATATCCGGGATGCGAAAACTCCCAAAGAAGCTTGGGATACGTTCGCCAAGCTATTCTCTAAGAAGAACGATACGAAGTTCCAACTCTTAGAGGGTGAGTTGTTGTCGGTGGCGCAACGCGACATGACAGTCACACAGTACTTCCACAAAGTGAAGACACTATGTCGAGAGATTACTGAGTTGGATCCGGAGGCTCCTATTGGCGATACCAAGACGAAGCAGATCATCATCCATGGTTTGAAGCCAGAATTCAGGAGTTTCATTGTTGCCATACAAGGATGGCAAACTCAGCCGTCGCTTGTAGAATTCGAAAATTTGCTAGCTGGTCAAGAAGCCTTAGCTAAGCAAATGGGAGGAGTCTCGGTAAAGAATGAAGAAGAGGCACTCTATGCCAACAAAGGCAGGTGGAATTCCAAGCAGCATGCCGATGGTGGATCCAAAAAGAACGATGACAAGGCGAGAAGTCATCAAGGCGAAGGGAGCATTCGTGCAAGGAGAGGTTCTAAGAACCATGGCAATGGCCAAAAGTTTGAAGGGAAGTGCTACAACTGCAAGAAGAAGGGTCATATGGCAAAAGATTACTGGTCAAAGAAGAAGGTCGTCGAGAGTAACGCTGTTACTTCCAAAAGTGAAGACAAATAGGATGCTGCGGCTTTCTTTGCTATAGACGAAGAGGAGCTAGCCCTTACGGCAACAACATTCAATCAAATCGATTATGAGAATGATTGGATCGTTGACTCAGGCTGCTCAAACCATATGACCGGTGATAATGAGAAGCTACAGAACTTGTTAGAGTACAAGGGAAGTCGAGTGGTGGTGACGTGGAATAACTCAAAGTTACTGATAGCGCACATCGGTAATACGGTAGTCTCTCCCTAATATAGTGATATTGTGGTGCCACTCCAAAATGTCTATCATGTTCCAGGTATGAAGAAAAATCTTCTCTCAATAGCACAATTAACATCTTCTGACCATTTTGTCCTGTTTGGTCCACAAGATGTGAAGATATTTCGGGACCTTGAGATTACAGAAGAGCCGATTATGAAGGGACGAAGGTTGGAGTCAGTCTACATGATATCTGCAGAAACCGCATATATAGACAAGACGAGAAGGAACGAGATGGCAGACTTGTGGCACATGCGGCTAAGTCACGTTAGCTATTCCAAGCTAGATGTGATGATGAAGAAGTCAATGCTGAAGGGACTTTTGCAACTTGAAGTGAGAATAGACAATGTATGTGCAGGTTGTCAGTATGGAAAAACGCATCAGTTGCCATACGAAGAGTCCAAATTCAAAGCGAAGGAACCATTAGAGTTGATTCACTCTAATGTGTTTGGACCAATTGAGCAAGCCTCCATTAGTGGGATGAAGTACATGGCGACCTTCATTGATGACTTCTCGAGGTACGTGTGGGTTTTCTTTACGAAGGAAAAATCTAAAACTCTTTCAAAGTTCAAAGAGTTCAAGAAGGTAGCAGAAGCGGAGGTTGGTAAAAGAGTCTATTGTCTACGCACCGATAACGGGGGAGAGTACACCTCAGATGAGTTGTCAGATTTCTTTCGGGAGTGCAGTATACACCATCAATTGACATGTGCCAGCACTCCGCAGCAAAATGGGATAGCAGAAAGGAAGAACGGGCATCTAGCAGAAGCATGTCGAAGTATACTTCATGCAAAGAATGTTCCGGGACAATTTTGGGCAGAAGCGATGAAGATTGCAGTCTTCGTGACCAATAGGCTTCCTCAACAAAAGTTATACTTTTTTTTAGCTTTTGAAAAACTATGGAACATAAAGCCTGATGTTGGTCATTTTCGAGTTTTTGGATGTGTATGCTATGTATTTGTACCTGACCACTTATGTAGCAAGATGGAGAAAAAGGCCGTTAGGTGTATTTTTGTAGGATATGACAGTCAAAGGAAAGGGTGGCGATGTTGCAATCCAACAACCGGGAAGTGCTACACATCTCAGAATGTGGTGTTTGATGAAGCTTCCTCATGGTGGTCCTCAAACAAGGAAGTACTACCAGACTCAGATGTTTTTAATGAAGTGTTAGAAATTTCTCAATTCCAATTGAGTTCAGGTGTCACAAAGGCCGCAGACGATGGTAGAGATGTTGAAGAAGACATAGCTCAAAATCCTTGGCAAACAGGTGTATACCAAAGGCCAAGTGAAGAAGATGAGCCAAGTGGAACAAGTACACCAACTGCACTTAGAAGATCAACAAGAGCCAGAAAGCCAAATCCCAAGTATGCCAATGCTACCATTTTAGAAGAAGCAAATGCAAAAGAATCAGAGACATTTGAGGAAGCGTCTCAGAGTTCAGAGTGGATTAAAGCTATGGAAGAGGAAATTGCTGCATTAGAGCGAAATTAGACTTGGGAGCTCACACCAAAGCCAAGAGATGTGAAGCTTATTTCTTGCAAATGGGTGTACAAGATAAAGCGTCGCATTGGTGGATCAATAGAGAGGCACAAGGCTTGTTTGGTAGCCTGAGGGTTCTCTCAACAATATGGACTAGACTATGATGAAACGTTTAGTCAAGTTGCAAAGTTTACAACTGTACGAGTCCTACTAGCACTTGCAGCTACCAAAGTTGGAACTTGTGGCAAATGGACGTGAAGAATGCATTTTTGCATGGGAAGCTAGATCGGGAGATTTACATAGGCCAACCGATAAGCTTTCAGAGTCAAGATCATCCTGAATATGTGTGTAAGCTCCGGAAGGCTCTCTATGGGTTGAAACAAGCACTGAGGGCTTGATATAGTAAGATTGCCAAATTTCTTACTCAGTGGTTATTCGGTGACATATGCGGATTCTAGCTTGTTTGTCAAAGCTAAAGGAGGGAAGCTAGCAATTTTACTGGTGTATGTGGATAATTTAATCATCACAGGAGATTGTGAAGAAGAAATTCTCTAAACCAAGGAGAATTTGTCAGTTCGCTTTCAGATGAAAGAACTTGGATAGCTTAAGCATTTTCTTGGTTTAGAGGTCGACTGTACTTAGGAAGGAATATTTCTCCATCAGCAAAAGTATTCCCAAGATTTGTTGAAGAAATTTGTAATGTTTAAATGCAAGCCAATCTTGACACCGATGGAGCCAAATGCCAAAATGTGTGCTCATGAAGGGAAAGATTTAGAAGATGCTACCATGTACCGACAGTTGATGGGTAGTTTTATCTACTTAACTTTAACAAGACCAGATATTTCTTTTGCAGTTGGTGTGATGAGTCGCTACATGCAAAGTCCAAAGAAGACTCATTTGGAATCAATTCGTCGAATTGTGAGGTATGTAAACAGTACGCTTGGCCATGGTATTATGTACAAGAAAGGTGGAGATTACAGACTAGTTGGCTATTGTGATGCTGACTATACAGGTGACCATGATACTCAGCGTTCAACAACCAGGTATATTTTCATGCTTGGGTCCGGAGCAATTTCTTGGTGTAGCAAAAGACAACGAACAGTGTCTTTGTCAACCACGGAAGCAAAGCACCGAGCAGCAACAATGGCAGCTCAAGAAAGCACTTGGCTTATGGAATTATTGAAAGACTTGCATCAACCAACAGAGTATGGTATCTCTTTGTACTACGACAACTTGTCGGCAATACGTTTGGTAGAGAATCCAGTTTTTCATGCAAGAACTAAGCATGTGGAGGTGCATTATCATTTTATCAGAGAGAAAGTCTTGCAAGAAGAAATTGAGTTGAAGCATGTCAAAACGGAAAACCAAGCTGCAGATTTGTTTACAAAAGGCTTAAGTGACAACAAGTTCGAAAGTTTCTGTCATCAGCTCGGCATGGTGAGAAGAGTAGAAGCTGGTGTTGAGGGGGAGTATTGAATAAAACAACACCAGCACATAGGTTGCCTTGTGACCAAGTATTGCGTATCGTTAATATATTTTTGTTTATTTGTTATTCTGTTATTAAGTCCTTGGCGTCTGTTACGCTGATCCTAGCTTATAGGAATTATGGGTTAGTGGATTTATTGCTTAATATTAGTGATGGAAGTGGAGAACGTGTAAGTGCACCGTTTGAGCTATCAGCCTATATAAAGGCAATGGTATGCATCGAATAAATTATCCTAGACAGCATTTTCTCTTCTATTGTTTACTCTCTCTAGAGGTTATTGAACCATTCTTACCGCTTGTTCTTTCATCATATACAACACCGCAACGGGTCCTTTCGCAAATTTCAGCACCCACTTCGCCTTCATCGTTGATACACAAAACCAGACACACTACGGTGACGGACTGACCTTCTTTCTTGCTCCTAATGATTCTCGCATTCCCAACCATAGCGTCACCGAAGCCGGTTTCCTTGGGCTCACAAGCGAAGACCCTTCTTCTGTGGCCCTGGGCACTGCGCCCACGGGCTCTTTTTTGGCCGTGGAGTTTGACACTTTCACCAACATGCGGGATCCACGGTTCGCGCACATCGGCATTAATGTCCATTCCCTAAATTCCAGTGCTCTGACTGAATGGGATCACCCAATAAGTGAAGAGCTTACCGCCGAAGCTTGGATTTCTTACAATTCCAGGGCCAGCTTATTGAGCGTCAATTTCACTAATTTCAAGGATGGAGACGCGCATGAATTCGGCAACATTAGTCTTTCTGTCAACCTGAGCCAAGTTTTGCCCGCGTCGGTCATTGTCGGCTTCACGGCCACCACTGGGGATTACATCGAGCTGCACAAAATCCTATCATGGGAATTCTCCACAAATAGCATCGACTCACCAGTCCATGGAAGAGATCGGAATCATAGAGTTTTGGCACTGTGGTTGGGCATCGTCGTGATTCCTTTGGGCAGCGGTCTAGTTATTGTCTGGTTTCTTTCGAGGAGGAAACGGGTTAGGACTGAAGAGGAAGATGTGATAGAGCTTGATGAAATAGACAATATTGATGATGATTTTAGAAAGAGAGCAGGGCCTAGGAAATTTTCTCATCATGAGTTAGCTGTCACCACAAACAGCTTCGATGAGAACGGGAAGCTCGGAGAAGGCGGGTTCGGTGGCGTTTACAAGGGTCGCTTGAGGGAATTGGACTCCTATTTGGCAGTTAAGTGAGTCTCAAGGAACTCTAGGCAAGGGATCAAAGAGTATGCATCCGAGGTGAAGATCATTAGCCAATTGAGGCATCGGAACTTGGTACAACTCGTAGGTTGGTGCCGTGAGAAAGGACAACTTTTGCTCGCATACGAATTCATGCCTAATGGGAGTCTCGACTTGCGTCTCTTTAAAGGCGTTAGCTTACTCTTGTGGGAGATGAGACATAGAATTGCTCGAGGCTTGGCCTCTGCATTGCTCCATCTTCATGAATTCGGCAATCGATGCGTCTTGCACAGGAATATCAAATCGAGCAATGTAATGTTGGATACCGAGTTCAATGCCAAACTTAGGGACTTTGGCCTAGCTAGGCTTGTCGATCATGATAAGGGGTCACAGATCACCGTCTTAGCAGGAGCATGCGGATACATGGCCCCCGAATGTCTCATAACAGGCAAGGCCACTAAGAAATCGGATGTGTACAGCTTCGGAGTGGTTGCTCTCGAAATAGCATGCGGAAACAGGTCAATTCAGCGAGGGTCAATCGAAGAAAACTCGCTACCATTAGTTGAGTGGGTTTGGGATCTATATGGTTTAGGGATGCTTCTCGATGCAGCCGATCCAAGATTGTCTGGAGAGTTTGTGAGAGAATGAATGGAATGCTTGATGATGGTTGGACTCTGGTGCGTGCATCCGGACTACACGAGTCGTCCTTCCATAAGGCAAGCCATTACCGTACTCAATTTCGAAGCTCCAATGCTCTCGCTCCCGTTGAAAATGCCGGTCATGAGGTATGTTGGTCCTTCGCAAGATACATTTTTACATTGTCTCAAGTATCTTCTTGTATCGCCGCAAACGTTACTACAAGCAAGATTGACGAAACCTCGAGCGTCGCTTGCAAAACCAGTTCCTCACTGCATGTACCATCCCAATCACCTACCCCTTCCGCCGCCCCTTTGATCTCGCCCCTTTGCGTGGATCGCCCTGCTAAAATGAATCCTTTCTCGTGCTTCGAAGCAGCGCTGAATTCGCTGCGTCATCAAAAGGAACTAGTTGACAAACTTATGACACTTCATATGTATTTTGGAAATCGTGCAAGCTCATCGTAAATCCTAGAAATGGTGTCTGGTGCGCTGCAGAATAGAAAATTCCCACCTTCCTCCCACTTTCTTCTTTACTGAAAGATGAAGATGAACGTAAGCAATGGACGTTCCACTTGGCGCAAGATAAAAAAAAAAAATAGCAAATGATGGAACGATAATGGCGATGGGACTTGTGTTTTGCATGGTTCTCGAGGGTGATCACGTGGTCCACGGGGCATTTCGACCTCTTTTCCATGCATCTGCTCTTTCTCGATAGGATCCGGCCCAGTTGCGAGCCTAATCATCCGCTTCTTCGTACATTGAAACTCCTTTAAAAATTTAGGATGATTACCAAAAAAAACTAGCCATACGATGTTAATTCAGTTCTGAACGTTTTAATTTGGACAATTACATCCTAAATTTTTTTAATGATTTGTCAGTCCTTTCGACTTATTTTTTTCGAAAATTACTGACGTGGATCTCAACCGTTATACATGGCACGGCCGGTGTAGATATAGAGATATTTAGAATTCTCTTATCAAGTTATCACGACCATCGATTACTCCGCCGTATCCTGTTTTCCAACTGAAAATGAAGGAATTCGAAAAAATTGTCATGCACCAGGCTGGCATGATTTCTTTGCTTCCTTTTTCTTTTCCTTGTTTGAAAATTATTTTTAAAACTAGTAAAATACCCATGCTGCTCATGGGCTTGCAACATATATGATGTAATTTCCTTATAAATACGATTGACTTTGGAAACTCACGAGGACGTGTTAAAATTCAGACACTTCACACATACCCTTTGTTTGTATTATTTGACTTGATTTTCATAAAAAAAGATGTTGGCTTAGTCTCTCTCTTTTTTTTTTCTTTAAATTGAGGGTCTATCCAAATTGACTTTCATTTTTATTTTTTGCTTAATTTATTTATCGCGGTCCATGCATTTTGACTTTTTCAAATTTAAAACTTCACGACACTTAAATATTGACACATAAATAAACATATAATCTTTCGTGATTTTTTGAAACTCAAAATATATATTAAATTCTAATGGAAAAAAATACTTTTTGGTTTCCCACAAGTGCAAACAAACAAGATTTGGAGGTGTCCTAACTTCATCGTCCAAAAATAGGGGATAATAACATAAACAATCCCGCGACTTTGGCCCGATGTGCAATACAGTATCTAACATTTTCATTTGTTTAATGTAATCCCTAAACTTTAGCTTAATGTGCGATATGGTTCATGAACTTTTAATTTGTTCAACTTGGTCCCTGGACTTAATTTAATGGAATGATTACATTAAACATTTTCATATAGTTCACGAACTAAATTTAACATATGCCAAAAGTTAGGGACTATATTAAATAAATTAAAATTTCAGGGACCACACTGCACATTGAGTTAAAGTTTAGGGACTACATTATACGTTGGATCAGAGTTTAGAGATTCTTTGTATCATTTTCTCTAGAAATAATGACTTTCTGTTTCGTCATTATTTCGAAGAGATTTCGCTCATCAATCAATAAATATATTTGAAAGATAAGGACAACTTGGCATTTCATTCTTCCTAAAGTGAAGAGTAATAAAAGCCGTTGTTTTTTTTTTCAAATTTCTCTAGTAATTAGTGCATATTAGTATATGTATATATAGATGGAAAATTTAACTCTTTCCAGATATAAACGAATTATTATGAAATATCTCCATTTAAAAAGGTGTGGTATGATCTGGCTCACCTTTTTCGATTGATCCGCCGCCATCTTCGTCTCCCAAGATCTCCACGTACTCCCTCTCTCTCTCTCTCTCTCTCTAAAACCAGATGGATATCTCCATCTCAATCCGTTCTCCGCTTCGATCTTCGCCATGATTTGGCGTCGGATTTCGACTGTGCCGATCGTCGCGGACATGGTGAGCGGCGGAGCTACGGAGGCCTGAGCCTCTTCGGGACCACATGCGGTTCCTCGGCCCTCTCTCCCTCTCTCTCCTGGCAATCGCGTGCTTCCTTCTCGACTCGCTCAGCAGGTTCTTCTCCCACCACCTCCTGATCGGGCTCTCCGTACCGCGGTGCGCGTCGCTGTTGAAGTCGCTGAGCAGCGGGAGCGATGGCGAGGGGGGCTGCGGCGGCGGCGGCGTCGTTTTGGCGATCCGATGCTCCCGCCAGGTCTTCGCGGCCGTCGCTCTCGTGCTGGTTGCGCGATTAGGGCTCAGGGCCTTGCCGTTCGGCCTCGGCAGCAAAGAGATTGTCCGATTTCTGTGTGAGTTCAAACGGAAAGCGAGTGAATTAGGAGGTGCGGATAAGGTTTCTCGAAATCGTGTCGATTTGAAGGTTCTGGAGACTTTCGATTCGCCGAAATGGAACGGATCGGTGACCGGTAAAGCGCTTGTGAGAGGAATTGCCGGTAAAGCCAACAAGCTCGTCGAAGAAGATGACGAGGAGGAGGAGGAGGATAGAGAATGTTCGTGTCCGGAGGACGAAGTATTCGACGTTCTAGCGCTGAGGAAGATGGTGAAGATCGAGCGGCGGAGAGCGATGGCGGCGTCGATGGAGCTCGAGAAGGAGCGGATGGCGGCCGCGTCGGCCGCGGACGAAGCCATGTCCCTGATACTGCGGCTGCAGAGCGAGAAGAGCTCGATCGAGATGAGGGCCAATCAGGACCGCCGGCTGGCGGAGCAGAAGCAGCAGTACGACTGGGAGGTGATCGAGTCGCTCCGGTGGATGGCGGCGAGCCATGAGTCGCGGCGGAGGGCGTTGGGAGATCAGTTGAGGTCGTGCAGGCGGAGGTTGCGCGCGAGCAGCGACGGCTCGAGCGGCGGCGGTGAAGGCGAGAGCTGTTCCGGCGGCGGTTCAGAAGAGAGCGTCGGCGATGCGGTCACGAGGTATGGAGAAGAAGAAGAAGAAGAAGAAGAAGAAGAAGAGGCAACGAGTCTCGATGATGATGTACTGATAAGCTCGCTCGAGCTTGATTCGCTGCTGATTAAGGAATGATCTTTGCTTCTCTGGATTTCGCTGCCCACCATTTTCTTTTTCCGGCTTAAACTTTATTATGAAGATTAACTTATATCCATTAAAGATATAAAGAAGACGAAATATCCTCTACGGATGTATTTTTTTTTTTTAATCCTTTTCCAAAACTGATTTTCCGAATGTCAAATTCCAACGAATCAAGGAAAAAAAATAGAAAAGCATAATATTGACGAAGGAGAATACTCCCCGAACTACTGAGTCACACTGGAAATAAAATAATCCCCGCGCTTTAGATCTTATTCTTTCGAAAAGGTTTTCTAAATTTGTGAAGGTAAAAATATTGATAAAAAATTTCGAAATCTTTATTGGTATTTTCGTTAAAATTAATATAAAAGTCGAAAAATTATTTTCCTCCGTTCCGTCTGGGCCGAGAACTTTTCTTGTAGGCCCAAAGCCGAAAGAGGAAGAGAACATGGGCTTCTTCGTTCGGGCCGAATCCATGCTGCCTTGAAACGACCTCGTTGTTGCAGCGGTTTTGCAATACGTCCTTCACGCCGCTTGCAAACGACGCCGTCTAGAGCACTCTCTCCCTCTCTCTCTCTCTCTCTATCCCGGCGTGCGTGTCTCCGTGTCCGCAAACGGAGGGAATGTAAAATATTTTCTCAGGCGAACTAGCCTGTATCGTTTTGACCAAAAAAAAAAAAAAAAAGAAAAAAACTGGTCTGTGTCGTTTCCAGCGCCACTTCTTTGCAGAGCAGCAGGGGCCGGGAAGGGACGGATCGCGCCTCCGCCTCGCGCTCCTCGGGAAGCGCTCTGGTCCTTCGTTGACGGGTAATCCTCTGACCCCCTCCGTTCTTGGAGCTTTCTCTTGCTGCTGCTGCTGCTTCTTTGATCGTGTCCTCTCATTTATCGGTAGTAAAAGGGGCAGCTGAATTTGAAGTTTCGATCCCTGTTGTCCTGTTTGATTGCTTTCGTGCAATGGGTATGTCCGACCCATCTGTGTTTTTTATTCGCTCCCCCAGAAAGATTTCCTGCTTCGCGCCCACCATGTTGGCATTCTTGTTTTCCTCGAGGGGTTAGCGGAGCCTCGAGCTTTCTTGTTCTTTTCTTGATTTTTTTCGTGGTCAAGTGAATTCGCTTCTGTCGTGATCATCTGATGACTCGCCCGCCCCGATGTGTCTTCCATTTTTCGCTCTCCTCAAATTGTTGCTAAGCTAAGCATGGTCAGAGGGTGTATCGTAAACTAAGACTGAATTTGAAATTGGTTCTGGTTCGATGTTTCGGAAGCTGTGAGAATTTGAGGGCTGTCGTTTGTTTCTCCCCTCTTCTTTAATGATGTGGTTTACTGGTGCACTAAACGGAGGCTGCCCTTATTTTTCCTTTCTTACACGTACACCCTGAAGGGACCATGCTCCTCTTTTCCTCAACGAAAGGCGGAATTCAGGGGCAAAAGGGTATAACTTTTTAGTTGCGGTTTTGCCTTCGGTGCGTATTTTTTTCGTATTCAACTTCCTGTTGCTAGGTTTATTTCATATAAATGGTTGTGTTATGGGAGAGATTTCATATTATAAGCTTTCCGTGGCAATGCACTGCAGGGAGAGTCTTTCGGTTGTCAATGATGGATGGGGATAACTGCCTGGACGAGGAACCTCCTCAAATGCTTCCTCCTCCTCCTGGAACTTTTGTAGATCGTGAAGAACTTATTCAACATGTGGGTGATTTTGCTGTATCCCAGGGTTATGTAGTCACGATAAAGCAGTCTAAGAGGGACAAATTCGTGATCCTTGGCTGCGATAGAGGTGGTGTTTACCGTAATAGGCGGAAAACTGCTGATGATTCCTCTGGAGAACAACATAGCCGTAAGAGGAAAACGGCTTCTCGGCTTACGAATTGTCCTTTTGAGGCCGTGGGCAAGAAGGATGATGGCCTGTGGATTCTCACGATTAAAAATGGAACTCACAATCACGAGCCACTTAAGGACATCTCTGAGCACCCTTCTGCCCGTCGCTTCAATGAAAATGAAGTTTTGCTCATCAAAGAGATGACAGAAGCTGGATTGAAGCCTCGTCAAATTCTAAAAAGATTGAGACAGAGCAATCCTGAGTTGATGTCAACTCCAAAGCATGTTTACAATGTCAAAGCTAAAATTCGGCAAGGAAATGTAACAGGTGACAACTATCTGATTTCTATTTACCCATCGAGATTCCAGCAAGAGAGTCACTCATTGTATAATTGCATCATTTGATTTTGTGTTAAATTTTCTTCATTAGTGAACTGGTTCTCATGTTTAGCTTTGTAAGCTTTTCAATGTCGTGCGGCATATGCTTGTGATTCAGATTTATTTGTGGAAAGGCTGTTGCTGAGTGTGTTCTTTTGCTATTTTGAAGAATTTAAGTATCAGAGAAGATGGATCTGACAAATAACGGGAGTGGAAGCTAGCATAGTTTGCATGTTTTTATTTGTTTTTTAGTTAAATGGTGCATAGTGGGATAGCGTTCCCCATTTTGAGCCGTGATGAATCAGACATTTCAGTTTATCAATGTAAAATAAGTTTTAGCTGTCTCAGCTCAACTCTGCAATACTCAAATTTTAAGTCGTACTGCATCAGTTCTTTTTTTTTCTCCCTGGCATAGACTATCAGTCAATCAAAAGGATTTGGACATATTGTTGTCCTTCCAAATCATTTTAACACCTTCTGCAACTTGAAATCTAGTTAGACAGGATAAACCTCCATCTTTTCAAAAGCAATCTGGAAAAGTTTTTGCAAGTCTGCCTTCGGTTTCCTGAGACCTAGATGGTTTGATGTTGCAGTCAGGAACTTCAAGTCTTTGAGACCGCAGACGTCTGCCATGATAAACGACGATCAAGCGGTGACTGAGCCATCTTGGAGACTACGGAACCCCTCAGTAAGTGTACATGTAATTTCACATGAGATAGCCCAACGAAGGCTTATCCCAGCAATCTTGGGTTTAAGAGAGTTTCAGCCTGAGGTGTTCCATATCCTTGTCCTTTCTATATTGCTTGAATTGGAAACTGATTTACATCACTGGGTGCTGTGACAGAGGGTTCCCAATCTCATTGGTGGGAGATTTGTTGATTCACAGTCGTTTTCATCTATAGATGTGATAAACCCAGTAAGTCTTGGAGCAGTTTCCTTATAGTAGAGTAACTAATTGCGATTTTCTTGTAGCTAGAGAGACTATTGACTTGTCCGTGTGCCCTAAATATGCAGGCAACCCAGCAAGTTGTTTCTCAGGTTCCTTTTACTACAAACGAGGAGTTCAGAGCTGCCGTGTTCGCTGCAAAAAGGACTTTTCCATTGTGGCGAAGTACATCAATTGCTTCTCGTCGACGAATCATGTTCAAGTTCCAAGAGTTGATTCGTAGAGATATTGTTAGTTTGTTTTGATTTTCTTACTTTGTTGCAATTATTCAGAGTGTTTCCAAGTCATGATGATTGTCTTTTTCAGGATAAGCTTGCTATGACCATCACTACCGAACATGGAAAGCCATTGAAGGATGCGTATGATGATGTTTGGCGTGGGTTAGGTTTGTGCTCTCCATTCACTTACGCATTTTAGACCAAGTGCCATTGTTGGTGTCCCACCATGGAGTTTCTCTTTCTGCTGCAGAGGTTGTTGAGCACGCATGTGGATCAGCATCTACCCAAATTGGCGAATTTGCTCCAAATGTATCTAAAGGGATTGATTCTTACAGTATGAGAGAGCCACTTGGTGTTTGTGCTGGTATCTGTCCTCCTGAGTTTCCAGCAATGATTCCCTTATGGGTATGCTTGCTAAGTTCTATTATTCTCTTTTCTCATATATTGCTTCTTTTACAATTCTTGGTGGGTTAATTGCTCGGTTAGATAATGCCACAATGTACTTTTAAAGCTTCAACATTGATAATTAGCTTTTCATGAGGCTGACATATTATTAGGCTTGTAAAAGAAAAGTACTTATACACACTAGAGTTCATCTAAAGAGAAACATTAATTAGTCTTTTCCAGGCTGGCTACATGCTCTGGACCAAGCTGAGTGAAGAACAAAAACAGTGTTGCTAATGCCATTTTGTGTGTGCAGATGTTTGCTTTTGCTGTCACGTGTGGTAACACCTTTGTTCTGAAGCCATCCGAGAAAGATCCAGGTGACTCACTAGTAAATTCTGTTCTTCGGAAAATTACAGAAAGCATGTAAGGTCAAGAGGCAGAGGGCAGTTTCATGCGCATGTATTTAATGACATTCCTATTCACATGCTGCAGCTGCATGATTGGCACAGATTAAAATTGAGTTCACTGTATTCGTGATTTGGATGGTTCATGTATAACACTAGTTTTGCATTGTGGATAAAGTCAATCTTCTTACGATTTACTGTCCTGTTACTTCTTATAGTTTTGTCTGTTACTTCTTAAGCATACCTGGAGTCACGAAGCTTGTGAGTACATAACCTCTTGTATGGAAACTTTTGCTTGTATTGGAATTTGTTAAGCTACTAGCCTCCTAGTAATGCACTCCGCATCTTAGGGTTGCATGGGGTCTATATATTTCTCTTTGAGTTTGTTCCTCTGAATTATTTTTATATGACCTTTTAGTCACTGGAGGTATAATGGTCTGGTGCTTTAATTTTATTATAGATCAGTTGTCCAGGTTTTGCTTTTTTGAGTTTGTTCCCGTGAATTATTTTTTAAATGACTTTTAGTCACCGAAGGTCTGTAATGGACTGGTGCTTTATTTATATAACAGATCAGTTGTCCTGGTTATTCTTTAGGCATGAGTTAATGTATGCAGATCCAGACTTAAAAATTATGACAAAAGTCTGATAATGCTTCAGGGGCTTCCGTGGTTCTTGCCGAGTTGGCAATGGAGGCTGGATTGCCTAATGGTGTCTTAAACATTGTTCATGGTACCAATGTAAGTTTCAATCGAACAAACAATTTTTTGCTTTCACATTTATAAAGGCTCCTTTCCTCCGACAGTGAGTGTGTTGCCTTATTTGCCCATAATTTAATTAGCCTATTGATTTGAATAAAGTTATCAATGAACCCTACTTTTTTCTTGTATTTTGCCTGTCATTTTTGGTGTGCAATGTGCAGTGTTACCTGGTCCTTTGCAAATTGAACTCGACTTTTATTCAGATATGAGTCTGATACCTCACATATGATTAATTACCCAAATTTGGACAGGATATTCTAAATTCTATATGTGATCATGAGGATATTAAGGCCATCACATTTTCTGGTCCTGAGGCAGTAAGTGAACTTTATCTTGTCCTATTGCGAATTGCTTCAGTGTGCCTTATTATGCTGATATTTTTGCCCTTCCCTTCAGATTCTTCTCCCACTTTTATTTTTTTTATTAATTATTAATAGATGCAATGAGTTAATTCGCTTCAACTGCTGGAGTTGAACTCATTGGTATTATTTTCCTTTGTGAAACTTTTTTATTTCACTTTAAATTTGAGACCCCAGACTGGGTCTCTGAAGATCTCTCTTTTACCTTAAAAAGTTGTAATATAGTATTTCTATTTATGTTGTGGATATCATGCATTTTGGCTAACTTTTGTTTACAAATGTTTGAAGGCTGGCGCTTATATCTATGCAAGAGCATCTGCTAGTAGGAAACGCGCTCAAGTAAGTGGCATATATTTACCTTCCATATGCTGTTATAACATGCTCCTGAGCAGAGTTATTGCTCTTTCACTGATCCATTGGTTGAAGCCAATGTGAATTGCCTGGCCGAATATTGTCTCTAGTGCAACACGGGAGTAAAAAATCATGCTGTCGTGATGCCTGATGCCAACATGGATGCCACTCTGAATGCTCTAGTTGCAGCTGGTTTTGGTGCTGCAGGACAGAAGTGCATGGCACTCAGCATGGCCATCTTTGTTGGAGGTTTAAGTAGATGGTAAGGTAGACATGTGAAGCTTTGCTATAACAGATAAATATGTCCTGATGTCCATCTCAGGTCGTTTACCCAGATTCTGAAAGAAAAGGAATATTGAGGGCCTGTTTAATCTTTGAAATCTTTGAATTTTTAGTTTTAATTTCCATTGGAGAATGATAAACAAGCCTCGAAAAAGTATTCAGTGATTTGATGTCAGTTTTCAAACAGAATCAAGGAAAAAACTTTTCAAGATTCATAAAGGAAAAATAGCTTTTCCGTGTTTTGTTTTTTTTTCCGTACTTTTCCGTGCTTTTCCGTGTTTTGTTATTCTCTCTCCGTACAAAAAATGGAGGTATTGGAAAACCTAAGGAAAAGAAAAGGCCAATTGTATAATTTGATTGGTCACAAGCATGTTCTCACAATCTTTATTCCTAATGAGAGTTTTCATTTTCATTTTACTTGATGGTCATTTTTATGAAAATAAAAACTAAAATTGTTTCTTAAAAGCATCCCAAGTAGTCCGACAATCTCAGAGTTTAAAGCTCTTTTCTTTTTTTACAAAGCAATGGTTAGAAATTTGTTAGGTGTAGCCAATCACTTTGATTGATCCCAAAATCTGATTATTTACAAACCATTTGTCAAGCCACTCAGTAATTTTTCTTGTTATCCCTAGCATTACTATTAAGTTTTCAAATGAAGACATAGCTTAAAGTTTGAAGGATTTATATGGTTCTCATGACGTTTTCACTTTAGGATGAGTGAGCAGACAAAATATCAACATTTCACGAATCTTTTTTCCCCCAAAATTTCATATCTGGAAAGAGAGGCATGCTGATAAACTTTACTACTTTTCGCTTCTTCATTTTTGTTCTTATTATGAAGAGATTAAGACAAATGTTAGTGTGATTGCTGACATGAGATCGTCTTTTCCTTCTCCAGGGAAAGTAAGCTAGTGGAGATTGCCAAAACCATTAAAGTGAATTCAGGAAAAGAACCTAATGCAGAACTTGGTCCAGTGATCAGCAAACAGGTATTTACATGGTCTGCTTCTCACCTGTCTGACTCTGGAAAATTTCTCAATCACTCAGCCTTGGTGGCAGATTTATTTTGTTAAGCTTGTTTTTGAACCAGTGGCATCCTGCCTTTTGGTCAAGCTGCATGTGTGTCTAAATTTGATTATCTTGTGATTTGACTGGCAGATGAGGGAGAGAATCTGCAAATCGATTCAAGCAAGTGTTGAATGTGGTGCGAGACTTGTGCTTGATGGGAGAGACATTGTGGTAACTGCCTTTACGACAATGTTCTCTATTTTGAGCATGTCTACTATTCTTCCGGACACGTAACTTTTCTGTTGAAACTTAGTAGCTTTAGATGGGATTTGCCAACAAACAAAGTTACTTTCGTGTTTGAAGTGTAATTAGAGCATTCTTCTAAAGAGACTTCTGTGTTTCAGCTATAGTTAAAGATATGTCCTGTGAAGCCTTTTTTGACATATTGGCATTCATAGACAGCTGAGACAAAGCCACGCCTTCCACTGGTGATACTTTTTCCCTACAAAATATGGACAGATGCATCCACCCTGCAATTTAGGGTACCAATTGTGCTGTAGCCATCTTCTGCTTTAGTCGATCATTTTAGCTTAGAGTGCAGGCTGCAATGTTTTCTTAGTATGTGGAGACGTGCTTGGGGCATTTGTGTATCCACTAGTGTGAATGATTGTGTCTTTGTGCACACGAAGAACAGGCAAACAAACCTTGGCTTTTTCCCTTAGAGTTTTTAACATGGGATATTTTGTGCTAGATATCTGATGAAGTTATTTTAAATGGCTTTGCTGTTCTATCTAATTGATATAAATTTAGTCAGAACTTTCTGGAGAAGAGGTTACCAGATCAGCTCACCATGTGGTTACTCCTGTTCACAAGTGTGCTGGCTCTACTGGGGTGGTTAGAATTTGGGAGGTGTAGGAAGAGCAAGGCTGCTTTAAGGGACCCTTTGTAATTGTGCCTATTTGCTTTTTGTATGAGCCATTCATCTGATGATTAAGAGCAACTTCCACGTACTAATTCTGAGTTCACTAAATATAATTTCAAGAAAAGGCACTGAGGACCTTAACATATGATTTCTGTGTGATTGTTGCTATGGTCGCTCTGCACCATCATCAAAGAACTCTGACACTCATCAAACTACATGCAGGTTCCAGGATATGAACAAGGCAACTTCATTGGTCCTACCATTTTATGCAATGTCAGAGTTGACATGGACTGTTGCAAGGTAGCTTAATGTAGGCTCTATTTCATCACAGAAGTTAACAAAAGTGAATATTTTGAGTTCCCACCAATTACTATTCTGCAGGATGAATCTTTCGGGCCAGTTCTCCTCTGCATGCAGGTAACTACCTCAATAGCTCTTGGTTGGAGATGGAATCGCTGTTGGGGGAGACAAATTTTAGTAATTTTTTGTGTTTCCTTCTTTATTCAGGTTGAAAGCCTTGAAGAAGCCATAAACATCATCAACAGAAATCAGTATCCAAAATCTACTTTTTTCTCCTTACCTTTGTTTTTGGCAAAAGCAGAATATACTCTGCTCGGTTCTTTACATGATGTTGATTTCCTGCAGGAATTGCAGTGGGGCATCTGTCTTCACATCGTCCAGCCTAACTGCAAGGAAGTTTCAGGCAGAGGTTGAAGTCGGACAGGTATGCTGATAACAGTTGATGGCCACAAACAAGTAGCATAATCTATGTCGGCTCGATGCTTAAGCCTTCTCATGGTTTTATTTGTCTTTGGTGTGGAACATTTTTTGTGATAAATATTGAATTCTGTAGTGGAGTTACTTTTCTTCTCCATGTTACTTTTTTCTGCTCTAGAGAATAATTCTAGCTGATGTTTTGGAATGTTCTGATTTTGAGTCAGGTCGGTATAAACGTCCCAGTTTCAGATCCTTTGCCAGTTGCTTCATTTATAGGCTGCAGACCCTCTTTCGTGGGCGATATCGGCTTCGACGGTAAATTACATTCGACAGTACACTGCGTTCTGTTTGTCTGACTCCTTGGAATAAACCAGTCCACACGAAAAGTTAACATGTTGAGATCGTTGGATTCACAGGGAAAGTCGGAATTCACTTCTACACCCAGATGAAAAGAGTGACTCAAAAATGGAATGACAATGTGAATGTGGTAGAGAGCACTGAAGAAGGATCCTTATTGACTGTATAAGTAGTTACTTATAGCTGTACAGATCCATCTGATTTTATGCTATCAGTTTTCTTTTTTAGTTAAAATATTTCCTGTGAATATTTGCCACCAGAAAATCCTACTTCTTTGTATAGTCAATTATTCTTTTTTCTTTTGTTTAATCTAATATTAACCTCTTTTTGGTTTTTTGTATAGTATTCTTCTTGTGTTTGAACTGGTACAGAGACCCAACTAGATTGGCTTTCAACAGCAAAGGTTTGTGGTTTGTGATTAGTGGGATAAGCTTGCTTGTAAGCTAATAATGAAAAATAGAGACGATTCACGCGCTAATGGAAGCACGTGCTGTACAGTCACCACATTCCATTCGTAGTGAAAAAAAAAGGAAAAGAAAAGAAAAGAAAGAAAGAAAACGAGCTCATTGCTACTAAAATTCCCGCGCCCAAAGCACCATCCCAAGAGCTATAAGCTGAAAAATTATTAAATATCTCACTTACCGTGTTATTTTGGAAAGTGATTTCTCTTTTTCAAGATGGGCAGGGTTTAAATAGTAGTTCGTTTTTATAAAAAGAAATTAGTGGGGTAGCAAGATTGTCTTTTGCATCTAGTTTGATAAAACATGATTAGGATCTTTCATCAATGTCTAAAATCTGTCCAATCTGTCAATTATAGTATTTGAGATCGAAATATTATTTTGAATAGATATCAAAGACATTACAGCCTGTCCTTACCAAAAAAAAAAAGACATTACAGCCTGTCATATCTATAGCCTTTTTAGATGATTTTCTGTAGAAATAATGAATTTTTTTTGTTTTTTTCACTGAAGAATCTCAGTTTGTCTGCTGTAAATATTACAGAGAATCCAAACAAAATGGCACGCGCGCGGTTGGTTCTTCAGATCGAGATCACCCTTCCTTCCCACTAGAAATTTTTCTTCACTATAAAAATGCCTTTGTTTTTGGGCTATAACCAGTCGGAATCTTTTGTCGTTTTCCTTTCCTGTTTTCGATCTTATCTTTAAATTCTCACGACCAATCTGATGATGTCCTAAAGGACAACGTAAATTCAAGCGCAGACGCATGCCACTCCCTAGACGCAACTCCGTCCCATTTCGAGCATCGCCCGAATGTTTCTTGCCCATCATCGAACGGCTTAGATTGGTGGATTGCGCTGCTGGAAGCGCACTCGATCACTGACCTCGACTATAATATTCGTCGGAGATGATCTGAATATAAAAGAGTGACGTTCGTCACTTGGCCTCGCTTGGGCTCACTTGTTCACCGAAACCGAAACAATGCTGCGGTTTTCGATTCAGAGAGGTACGGATTTTGGTGGGTCTTGTGCTTTTTTCCCGGAATTCGACGGCTGATCCTTCGTTGGTTGGGAAAAAGTTCGATTCTTGATTCGCGACGCTTTGTTGCAGTGAAAAGGTTGCAGGCTTTGAGGCCGCAGGTTCTTGCTTTTGGGAGCTCTCGCTTCTCTACCGCGACCGAGCCTTCTTCGCGACATGGGCAACCGCCGGTCAGCTTAATTTATTGGTTTCTAGCATGAACATGTGGTGTTTCGGAAGCTATGCATTAATGGGCAGGACTTCTTAAGATAAAGGAACGACTTTTAAGTTTTCTGATTTTCTTGTTTTACTGGGGAAATGATCTTTTGCTCTGGCTTCATAGACATTGATTTTGGTGTTATGTTCATTATTTGGGATAAGACTGCTTAATGCTTGATCCCTGGAAGTTGGATTACTTCCTATTTCATAGGATCGTCCTCCTGTTTCAATCTTTTTTGGAAGATACGTAAGTTGAAAGTGATTCGAAAGCTCTTTTGTTTTCAAAAGTTGATGATGAATGCATTTTATACTAATTTGAATTCATGCAATGACATCAATGACGAGAGTATGGCGTTGCAAATGTTGAATCACTTCTGTTCTTTCTCGAATCTGATAATCTGTGTTTGTTTCAGAGGGTTCCCAATCTCATCGGAGGTGCTTTTGTTGATTCAAAATCATCTTCGTTCGTTGATGTGATAAATCCTGTAAGCTCAGTTGCCTTGGCATTGCTCTCATTTTCTTTCTTTTGATCTGTTCATTAGTTTCTCTTTGTAGACATGTGATTTCTGCAACGGACTGTACTGATTTTGATTATCTACAGGCTACACAAGAAGTTGTCTCGCAACTTCCATTAACTACAAATGAAGAGTTCAAAGCCGCAGTACATGCCGCGAAAAAGGCATTTCCTTCCTGGCGGAACACACCAGTCACGACCCGTCAACGCATTATGTTCAAGCTACAACAGCTTATACGGAGAGACATCGTAAGCATGTCTCAATATGTGGGCATTTCTTCTGTATCGCTAGCTTATGTCCTTCAATTGATGGAATGTTGTGTAATATCCACTTCAGGATAAGCTTGCCATGAACATCACCACCGAACAGGGAAAGACCCTGAAGGATGCACAAGGAGATGTTTTTCGCGGGCTAGGTTGGTACTTGAGTCTTTCCTTCAACAGTTAAACTGAAGTGGCTGTACAAACAAAATTCCACGCTCAGTTTATCTCTCTCCAACTAATGGAATATTTTCCAAAACACCAAATATGCAGAGGTGGTAGAACATTCATGTGGGATGGCTACGCTTCAGATGGGAGAGTATGTTTCCAATGTATCTAGTGGAATCGATACCTACAGTGTCAGAGAACCCCTTGGAGTTTGTGCTGGAATCTGTCCCTTTAACTTCCCAGCAATGATTCCTCTATGGGTAAGCTTGTTGATTTGATTTCCTTTGTATATATTATTGGTCTTGAAATATGCCCCTGTGTTGACCTTTGATTTCAAGTAGCGAAAGATTTTCATCTCCAACTTCATAGACAACTACATATTGCCTAAGGGAGAGGCCAAACACCATTAGTTTGTTTGGCTAACGTTAATGTTTCACTGTTGGATAAACTTTTGGCTTAAAGCAGACTTAGAGAATAAAACGAGCATTGTCAAATTTAGAAACTTTAATGTCTAAATACTAGCCACACAGAACTTAAGGCTTGATGACATAAGTAGATTCCACTTTAGCAAAATTCTCCGTATGTACTCTTGCTTATATTGCAATTCATCTCCACCAGTTTACTCTGACAATGTCTGATTAACGATATATAATGGATATATGCAGATGTTTCCGGTTGCAGTGACATGTGGTAACACTTTTGTTTTAAAGCCATCCGAGAAAGATCCGGGTGAGCTCGAGGTCTTTTTTTAGCTTGCTTACATCTCACTGGTCATGGGCGCATTTGTTATTATAATTTTACTTCGTTATGAAGCATAGGCAGTTTAAAGCTCTGGCAGTAATTGCTGTAACAGGCATAATGAAGATCATCATAAATCATGATCTCCTCTTCATTGAATGAACTGCAATTTGGTTGATGGTTTCATATTTTCAATTGCTTTTCTATTTGAGCTCTTTTATTCATTCTACTGTCTTCTACTCTGCAAAATCATGTTCGGAATTATTTCTTCTGGTCTTTCTAATAATTTCCTTTCTTCCTACGTTCCTTGTGTCTATGTCAGGGGCTTCCATCATGCTAGCAGAGTTAGCAATGGAGGCTGGTTTGCCTGACGGTGTACTCAATATAGTTCATGGAACAAATGTACGATCCCAACTTTGCCTCGATGATGCCACAATTGAAATTATTGTTCTTTTGTGTTTTATTTCTAGATTGGACTTGGCAATAGACATGACAATATAGGGGTCCTTCTGGCACTGCCATGTCTTTTGGTTATCCAATATAATCACTGTACTGCAGTAGCCCCATTATGGTTCATTCTTTTGCTTAGAGAAACTTATTCATTGGGAGAAAACAGTATGATATCAATAGATATGGTGCGGCTCCAGTACTTCATCCAAATGAATTCGCTTTGATTTTCTCTTTTGTTTTATGTTGTCATACTTTACTATGCTCGTAAGGACCTGAAGATTACGACATAAACCACTTTTAGCTTCTAATCCGGAATATTTCTAGTATCTTGTTACATCTTAATTTGAATATCTGCAAAGATTCCTGGTCTAAATAGCTTCTGCTATAATAATGTTACGTCAATTTAGTTTTTACAGTGTATTAGGTCTCAAATTGTACCTGTTAATTGAAATTCTATTTTTCTAATTCAAGTTTATGGTGGTGTTCCTCGGCAGGATATCGTCAATGCTATTTGTGATGATGACGACATCAGAGCTGTGTCATTTGTTGGTTCCAATACGGTGAGTCAACTTGTGGAGTTTAATCCCTTTGTCAGTCGCACATGGCATTTCAGTGGATGAGGACAAGTAATTCTTTTTTAACTTACTATCACCATCATGTGTCCTTTCATATTGACTAGTCTTAGAAGATAGTTTGCAAAGGATTTTGAAAACATTACTGATGAGATTCACCACAAATACCACTACATCTGCATGAGTAAATGGAAAGCCACTTAAGTCCACGAGTTGCAAAGGCCAGAATAATATGACTAGTCATACTTGAGTTATCTTTTGATGTGGTGTTTCATATGATTTGAAGGCTGGCATGCACATATATTCAAGAGCATCAGCCAAGGGAAAACGTGTTCAAGTAAGTGCGGAGTCAATACTTTTATTGAGTTATAGTGGAGAAATTGAATTTAGAGAATGTGACGCACTTACCATATTCGCTCCAGTCAAATATGGGGGCCAAAAACCATGCCATTGTCTTGGCTGATGCAAGTGTTGATGCAACTTTAAACGCTCTAGCTGCTGCCGGATTTGGTGCTGCTGGTCAGAGATGTATGGCGCTGAGCACAGTGGTTTTTGTTGGAGAATCAAAGTCATGGTAATCTATGTGTTTCCTGTCAGTTTCTCTGTTGTCAAAATTTAGACTTCTGGATGTGCTCTCTCGTAAATAGGATGTTATGTAGACTCACAGATAGGACACTACAGACTCATCAGGAAAATTTCTGTCCTTGTTACGTTGGCATCGTGTTCACGTGCCTGTCTATTGTTAGCATACCCCTGTTAAACAGGTTTTCCAGGGCCTAAATTGAAGCGGCTGCGATCCATCTTGCCTTTTCTCTTTCATTTCTAAAGATGCTTGTACAGTTGCATAACTAGGTGAGCACCTAATGATTAGTGCAACATCATTGCCCATGCTTAATTCTTAAAAAATGCTAGCGGACAAAAAGCTAACTCTGAGACTAACATGTGCAAAGGTAGTTTGCTATTGATATTGTTTGGGATATTCAATCTCCATGAAGTCCTACATTCGCTTATTAATATATAGATAAGATGATAAAATCTTTTCATAATCTCTATCAATATAGAAGCATTAAGTGTGGTTGCAGCTCGCAAATGACTTGAACGTTGAAAAAGATTTTACAAATCAAAAGAAGTAGGGCTTGGATTACTCACTTTCGGTTCTTCATTTTCTTTTCTTTTGATGTTTTCCTCACCGGACTGTTCACTGGATTAATCAAAACGAAATTCAAAACAACTAAGGTTAAGTTTCTACTCAGCTGTTTCTGCTGGTTGTAGTGTGTATGTTTCACCTACCTATTCATGCCTCCCGCTTTTCATTTTCTATTGTCAGTCAAGTTTTCTTTTAGATTTCAGTGAGCCTTTCTTGTCTGATATTTAGATTTTGCTTGTTTTTGCATCAAAACACTTTTAAGTGTTAGGAGAGTGTTCTGTGTAGTCATTGTCATAAGTGTAACTATAATCTCCTTGGCTTGTACATAGTATGTCGGTGTGGAAAATGTGTCGTAAGATTAGTTGTCTTGAACATAGAATCCCAACTGCAAGTTTTCAATGTGATTTTTTCAGGGAAGACAAACTAGTGGAGCGAGCACAATCACTTAAAGTGGATTGTGGAACCAAACCTGATGCAGACCTTGGTCCGGTTATTAGCAAGCAAGTAAGTAGTACGCGTTCAAAAACCTATTGACATTTTGAGCACGTCCGGGCTATTAATATTTTGATGATGGAGAATCATTGTCAAACTTGCAATTAATAGGTCCCGTGGCTGTACTTGTGCTGGTATTTTGGATCTTTGTAAATGATGTCATAATTCATTCATTGGCATGTGCTTTTATTCTATTTGCAGGCAAAGGAACGGATATGCAACCTGATACAATCTGGCGTCAGTGATGGTGCCAAACTACTGCTTGATGGGAGAAACATAGTGGTAAGATATGTTATATGAAATTTATTGGTGGCACCTATGTGATGCTATGTTGCATTACCTTCATAATTTGATTATTAAGCAAATAATGCAGTTGGCGGAGGGGATTCTTCATGAGATGAAAAAGAAGTGGAATTTATTTATGCATTAATGTTGTTAGAATTATGTTCTCATTGAATTTGTGTTTGATATTAGTTCTATACTCTGGTAAAATTCCATCCTTTGTTTTCATTTAAGTGAACAATGAATATTCACGTCCTCGAAACAAAAGAATATGTGGTACATCTTACATAACGAAGCTATAATATAGTTAACTTACAGAGGAATGCATTGAAAATTTCGAATGGTCACATCTCAGGTTCCTGGGTATGAACATGGTAATTTCATCGGGCCCACCATCTTGGCTGATGTCAAGCCTGACATGGAGTGCTACAAGGTATCTTCATTTAAGTTATCTAGCCATTTGCTTATAAAAGTTGAAAAAAAAAAAAATCTTCTTATCCTTTGACAAGTGAGGTATTCACTCTTTCAAACGATTCTGAAAAGTTCTGATTCTAAATGAGCAGGAGGAGATCTTTGGCCCTGTTCTGCTTTGCATGCAGGTATGCTCACATATTAGCTTCTCTGAAACACGTTTCTAGTTGATTGAAATGGATGTTCACTAACCTGTACTTGTGCTTTTCGATTTGATTTGCAGGCCGACAGTTTTGAAGAGGCCCTGGACATTGTCAACAAAAACAAGTATTTCTACTTCCTCAATGAGTCATGATTTTTTGTGGCTTGGAACAAATTACTCATGCCGGTTTTTTTTTCCCCCAGATATGGAAATGGAGCATCTATATTCACAACATCAGGTGCAGCTGCAAGGAAATTCCAGACGGAGATTGAAGCTGGACAGGTACTATAGTTCTCTTGAGTTGATAATTCTTTCTCGCTGCATTCAATGGAATGAGATATAGGTAGACCTAGGCAATTAGTTTCGTACCAAGAGTAACAAGGGTCAGAGGAGAAAATCTCACTTTCGTAAATTAGTGGCTTGCAGTTTATTAGAGGGAAAACAATTTTTCTCCACTGGCTTGTGTAGTTTTAATTCCTAGTGGAACTTGCATGTCACAAATGTCTGACATAGCCTGTTGTCGATTTAGGTTGGCATCAACGTTCCTATCCCAGTTCCTTTGCCCTTTTTCTCTTTTACTGGTTCCAAGGCTTCATTTGCGGGTGACCTTAACTTCTATGGTAAGTTGCTCTTTTCCAAGAACTCTAAATGCATAGAGAGTGCATGCCTTTTAATCTGGACTGTCCATTAATCTTTACTTTGTCTTGATTTCAAGGCAAGGCCGGGGTTAACTTCTACACCCAGATCAAAACCGTGACTCAACAGTGGAAAGATTTGCCTAGTGGCAGTGGGGTTTCGCTGGCCATGCCAACTTCTCAAAAGTGATCTTGTGCATCAGACTGTAATTATCCCTGGACCTTGTTGGAAAACCTTTGAATAAATCAATGTAAAGAATCTTCTTCCTTGCGAATTCAACTCTTCTGTACTGGCTCTTAGGCTATGTTTGGTTCGAAGAAACGGAAATGGAGTGGAATTAAGAAACGAAAGGAATGGATTAAGAAAGGGAAGTCATGGAATTGGAATTGGGATGGGTTTCTTTATGTTTTGCTGGTGTACTCTAGCAAGACTACTTTTTTTTTAGGCGTTACAACATTATCTGAACTTTTACCCTGTTTTACAATCGAATACCTGAACTCTTTTGTTGTTCAATCAAGTACCTTGACTTTTCGAATGTGTCTCAATGTGAGAACTTATTTCAACTGAAATTCACATACAAATGCTCAAAAAAGGAAATACTGTTGGCCTCTCTCTCTTTCAACAATTTTCAAGATCCTGAAACTATTTTCAACAGAGTCCTGAAGTCCTCGGCAGCTCTGCCGTTAGGTCCGGCCGCCACCTGAACAAGCTCTTTGAGCGCGCAGACCTTCTCTCTCATCTCCTTACCTGCTTGATCGGCCAAAATAAGCTGGAGGCTTTTGAGAACGCCCTTCTTCGTAACGGCCCCGCCTTCAACACGGATGCCAATCTCCCACACCTCCTCCACAATTCTTCCATTCATCCTGTGATCTCCAAAGAAAGGCCTGCATATCATCGGCACCCCATTCGCCACGCTCTCATACACAGAATTGCTCCCGCAATGAGTTACGAATACGCCGGTCGACGAGTGGGCTAATACTTCGATCTGTGGAGCCCATGAAACTACGATGCCTCTTGCGCCGATTCTTTCGAGAAACCCGCTCGGGAGTTTTTCCTTCAAATTGCCTTGTAGGGACCAAATGTAAGGGACATTACTTTCTTCAAGTGCCTCTGCCAAGGCATGAAGCTCGTTTTCAGGAAGTATTGCTAATGTCCCGAATCCTATATATGCGACGGATCTAGGCTTTTGCCTTTCTAGCCAAGATATGCAGTGCCTGTTTATGTCGGCATCCGATGGCGGAGACCGTGGCTTCGGAGGCGGTGGTAACGATAAGGTGAGGAAACCCAAGTACAGCAAGTTTGGCAAAGTACTCCTGAGACTGTTTGTGAGAGCAGTAGGATCTAGTTCATGATAGAAGTTCATGACAATCGCGCTAGCTCTTGGCAATAGAGCTCCAAGGTTACCCAGTATTCCTACCAGATCCGATTCTAAGTCACCCGGCGCGAGAACTCCTTCCGGCAAATCTTCGACGAGAATTTCGGGCACGTCCGGGATGACTCTGTGGACACGTTCATTATTGACATCAGGAATTGCAGTAAGAGAGTTAGAACATATTTGCTGGATCGGGCGGATGTTTGTGTATACATAGAGGGGATACGGCATCGAAATCCACACTAGGATCCACGGAACGCCCATTTCTTCCGCCAATTCTCCGGAAAACGATAAGAACACATCCGATATCAAGCAGCTGATCCCCATACCCGTCTCCGCGACTGCTACACCCATGGCCTTCCTCGTGTTCTCGGGCGCGGCCTCGAGGAATAAATTCGCGGGTTCGTGCGGGTTCCCTGTGGACGCATGGTTCGATGGCGTGCCATCCTCTACGTCGTAGGCTGTTATGTTGTCTGGGAGATTGTTTTCTACTTGCGAAAAGATCAGTTGATTCGATCTTGCCGTGCTAAAGAACGAAAATCGCGCATCGAGCATCGAGGCCTGCGCTAACCGGCACACCAGTCCTAGGAGAGGCCGAGCATGCCCGCCGAAAGGAAATGCAAGAACAGCGCAATGCCGCTTTCTCTGGCTTTCGGAATGAGATATCGTCATGTGTTCGACAAAACGAATGCTGCGCAGCCACACTTAACCGGAACCCGAACGTGGATCAGCGCTGGAACAAGCGAAAATGCGTACGGTTTCGCTTCTGCGACGGATCAAATAGAGAGAGTTCACCGAGAAATCTGTACAAAGATGGAGGAGTTCACGTCGTAGTTCAGTTGTTGCAAGTTTGTCAACCGCAAAACGAAGAGCTCAGATATAAGGCGTAACGCGTGACTTTGCACTCATCAACTTTCGTTTCTTGATCTGTTTGCTTAAATGCAAATTAACCCTCCGTTCGGAAACGGACGTAACAATCTTCCTTCAATCTTCATGGAAAAAAAACATTATAATAGGCTGATAATCGTATCAATAATCTATTACCGCGTTGAATTTATGTAAAGAAATATCGTCCAAAAAGTCATAAACCTATTGTACATAGGGCAATCAAGTTTTAAACATTTCAATTGTGTCAATTTAGTTCTAAACATTTTGACGATTTGCCAATTCAGTCACGAACCTTTCGATTATGTCAATTCAGTCCGAAACCCTTTGATGATTTGCTACTTTAGTCCTAAACCTTTTAACGTTTTGCCAATGTAGTCTTTCCAGCCAAATATCCAAATAATAGGTTTAGGAATAAATTGGCAAACGTTACGAAATTGAACAAAAAAAAAAAGGTTTATGTGTAAATTGACAAATCGTCAAAAAGTTTAGGATTGAATTGGCACAATTGAAAAGTTTAGAACTGAGTTAACTGTCGTACAATAGGTTTATGACTTTTTTGGACAATTATTCATGTAATATAATATGTCTATAAAAAAAACAAATAGATTGAAAATCTTAAAACTTGTTACGAAAGTGCAATTATTCCTTCCGTTTTTCTTTCTCCACTTTGAATTTTTTATTTTTTTTTTTTACACTTCTTCCGCTTTGACCTGCCTCTCCTGTGTTTTGTTTATTGTAAGTTTGAGTTCTCATTGATATTGCAACTGATGTATTTTTTAGCGTTGAATTCAAAGGAAAATACCCCAAATAGGCGTGAGTTTTTCCATCAATATGGCTTTCCCTCTGTTTAGAAAGAAAGAAATTTACACATCGGTTTAGATTATTGCACATGGTAGGGGTGTACATTGGTCCCGAGTTGAATCGGGGAGTTAGATCGAACCGACTGATTTTGGGTCGTTTCCAATTCCACGTAAGGAATCGGACCAGATTACTTAATTTTTTTTACTTTTTTACTTCAATGCAAATCATAAACTATACTTCCGTGATAAATATTAAAAGAAAAGCCAGTCATTCGGAGAAAGCCAATTTGATACGACACTCCAAGATGAAAATGTCAAACTTGTCTCCTCTATTTCTTCACAATGACCTACAAAAAGTTAATAGAAATTATTGCCCAATATAATCATTTAATAAATCAATTTGGTTAAGCTTAGCATTAACCTCCCTCCTTAAATGACGTCGCCTTCGCATGCCTTTGTCGGCCTTCATAGAATTTGGTCCATGCTCAGGAGCCGACAAGTCGTTTCACACGTCTGAAAAGGCGGTCTGTTCGAATTTATTGAGTACAAGAACAAATAAAATTTGCAAAAATTATAAAAATTGACACGTGACAAATTTTACGATTAAATTTCTGAATTAAAAGATACGTGATAATTGACTGATATATATATGTGCTCATTTATAATTTTTTATTATATTAATTCAATTTAACAGATAGTGAAGTTATCGGAAGTATATCATTTTTGAATTATTAATAATAAAAAAATTAATTTGAGATAAATTTATTGTAGGTATATTAGTTTACGTTTTTTTTTGTGATATTAAAAAAATGAAATGTGCTGAAAATTTAATTGATGGAGCAATAACTATCCAAAGCTCTACTCGCCTTGTGGACCGTACACGTGGCTCGTCGTCATCCAGAAATTTGCAGTTTCGCAAACTCGTGCGACATCTAATTGGGACAACTCGTGAAGATCTTTAAATGCGTGCGTTTTATGCAATGCTTCTGTTAACACGTGTGATGTTACTTAATGAAGTTAATTAATGAAACTCGAAAGTTGTAATAAAAAGAAATTCCACGTCACGATGAGGCAGTCGAAGTATTTTAAGTAAGTCGATGAAAAGGGAAATAATTGAAATAATTGACATTTTAAAAGCTGAATCATTTCGTTTTGCGTGAATATAGATTCGCTTGATTTTGCAAAACGTAATTATATCCGGACTCCGATTATTTCACGAAAAATAAATAATTTTTAAAAAAATTTCTAAAAATGATCGCTCATATATCGTTTGAAATAATTAGTTAATAAAAAATATTTTAATTATCAATGACGATTTATGTTTAAATACTTTCGTGGACAATGAAAATATTTTTTTTGTGAGTGATGCAAACGATCATTTTTAAAAAATATTTTTTAAATTACTTATTTTTCTTGAAACAAACGGAACTTCGATTTATAAATCCGATTCATGGAAAAAATTTCCCCTTGAAATAGCTTGTCAAATTGAGGTTGTGTTTGCTGGAGTTGAACGATTAGATCTTCAAATGGAAAAAGGGCTTGGAACTTACCCTTTAGAGCCTTTGCTTGCATTATTATTCTTAATTATCCGGACTTTATGTCGGCTAAACCTACTAAACGGGTGTGTCAAGTCGAGTCGAAAAAGATTCAACCCAAATTGATCTATTTAACCCGCTTTGACCTATTTCCATACATAAAAATATAATGAATTGTATTGACTTCTATTTTTAATACAATCTAAGAAAATCCACACCCAAACTAAGATGAGAGCACGGAGCAAGCGAGCGTGAGATCGAGTGAGGGTGAGAGTAGACATGGCCACGGTTCGGAACCGGGCAGTTCTGGTTCGGTTCGGTTTTGTTCCGATTCCGGCCCGGTTTGGAACTGACCGGTAAAAATTAAAAAATAAATTATGAAATAAAAAAATAATGAATTATCAAGTTATGAAATAACGAATTATTCAATATAAAATGTAATTAAAATGTACATTATAATCAAATTTGGGAAAAAAAAGAGTTTCTCCACTTATCTACATTTTTTTTTTTTGGAATCGGGCCTGGAACCAGCGGTTCCGAGCCAGTTCAAAAATTGTTGGAACCAGAACCGAGCCCGTAGGCCACGGGCGGGTTTCGATTTTGAACCGCAGGCCCGGTCAACGGGCTAGTCCCAAGTTTGACCCGGGCCGAAACCGGCCCGTGGCCATGTCTAGGTCAGAGAGAGAGAAAAGAGAATCATATAAGTGAGTTTGGTCTAAATAAGTTGTAAACCCATTTAACATTCATATTATTTTGAGCAATATCATTCTAAACCCATTTATCGCCCATTGAATATGGGTTAAAAATGGGTTTATAACTCATTTTGATAGGTTTAATGGACACCATAAAAAAGATTGTATACATCATCATCATCATCATCATCTTGTTAATTCAGAGGCACGGAACGTAGAAACTGATCACATCAAGATCCACAAAACATCCCAAAGTGCCTAACGAACAGGTTAAATGCAAGTCAAAGACACCGAGCAACTTGGATGCGGTTAGCGAGAATGAACAACCTCCTATTCATAAAATGGAAATCCCCTAACGCCTTAACCAACCGCGCTAATCCCAAGGGATTAAAGAGCAATTCGAGAATTGCGGTTTTCAATGCACCACATCTACGGAGCTATATGGACAGGTACACGATCGGACCATCTAACACTCTTGTACATGTCACAAAATCACAACAATACGAGAGATAAGTGTGTGCTTGGAGAAGAAGCCGATCTAAGCACCAAATTCGTCGAAACCCAAAATGCGAAATTAACTATGATTCATGTGACTATCGAAAGTTGCACTTCAGATCACTTCGTAATCCAATTTAATAATTGGGTTAATACCACGAAAAACTCTAAACTGATACATTTATGATAATTTTATCCCAAATCATTTTTTTACCATAAAAAATCCTAAACTAGTACACTTGTGACAAATCTACCCCGAAATATTTTTTTTGACCACCAAAAACCCCAAACTGATATATATGTGACTATTTTACCTTGAACTAATTTTTTAATATTATTTTTTATTTTTCGAATTATTTATTTATTTATTTATTTATTCTTTACTTTTTTTTTCCTTTCTCTTCAACCTCTGGCCAGATCTGGCGAGGGCTCGGCCCCGCCGTTGCAGGGCGAGGCCGACCTTGCCCAACGCTAGCGAGGCTGACCTCGCCCTGCAACGGCGAGGTCGAGCCCCCATCAGATATGGCGGAGGCCCGGCCCAGCCGGCCGCTGGCGAGGCACAACCTTGCCGGCGTTGGGCGAGGTCGAGCCTCGCCAGTGGCCGGCGGGGCCAACCTCGCCGGCTTTCGCCTCTGGCCGGTCGTCGGTCCGGTGACCGGCTAGAGGTTGAAGAGAAAGGAAAAAAAAGTAAAGAAAAAATAAAAAAATTTAAAAAATAATATTAAAAACTAATTCCGAGTAAAATTATCACATGTATACCAGTTTGGGGTTTTTAGTGATAAAAAAAATAGTTCATGGTAGATTTGTCACAAGTGTATCAGTTTGAAATATTTTATGGTCAAAAAAATAATTTGTGGTAAAATTGTTATAAGTGTACTAGTTTAGAATTTTTCGTGATATTAATTCTTAATAATTTAAACCGCATAACGAGATGTCACGTGAGCGGGAGATAGAATATCACGTGATCCCGTCCGCCGACATCCCTGACATCCTCAGTTTTTGGGACACGGTTCGGACGTAACGTGCGGATTTTGTTGGAAACGGCGTTGCCTAACGAGGCATTAAGGGCTTAAATCAAGGTGCTCATGTCCTCCGCCCCCATTTTACCAAAGTACCCCTCGCCATGACGCGTTCCATTTAAAATGCTGCGCAAATTGCGGAATTTTTATAGTTCGAATCCAGATTACTAAAGTAACCCTCGTCGTACGCCGTATTTCTTACTAATATGCACGGGGGCTATAACGGAACTTCGTGAGGAAAAATTGACGTTCGATGGACTGCACCGTCACAAACTCGCTATACGTATAAAGAGATCATTCGTTCTCGAGCCATGAGAAGATGACACGAGCAGTCCCCGAACTTTGATCCAACGTGTAACGTGATCTCCGAACTTATAATTTGTTAAATGTCATCTATGAACGTTTTGTATATTTTCATTTTAGTCCTTAAATTATATGAAAATGTTCAATGTAGTCATTCCATTAATTCAAATTCATGGACTACATTGAACATGTACCAAAAGTCCAATGACTACATTTGAACAAATTAAAAGTTCAAGGACCATATTGAACATTAGGCTAAAATTCAGGGACTATGTTGAACAAATTAAAAATTTAAGGGCCGCATTGCGTGTTGGGCCAAAGTTCCAGAACTGTTTGTATCATTATCTCTCAAGCCAAAGGGACGTTTATTCTAGCGCCAACACCAGAAAGAGATCGCCTTTTTCAATGATGCAATCCTCATGAAATATGTAAAACCGATTATTTAATTATCAAAATCAATACAGATCGGCACTTATTCACCAACACAAATCGTCTCCATCGCAGATTATCACGTGTTTAGCGATTTTTATTATTTGGTTAAACATTATTCTTCAAGTCACGTAACATTAAATCAAGAAACGACGACTTGTTTGCATGGTCGGCGGGGACGTGGCAATCCAATTTGTGGGAAGATCTCTTCGTCGGTGATCGCTAATTGGTAGCGTATTCCTCATTAGTACTCAATGTCCATTAGCCAAAAGACGCAAGAACAGCTTTTAAGCAAGAGCTAAAGCCAACGGGGTCCGCAACACTAGTCGTCCATCTTGATTAGAAGCTTCGAGCAAGAGCTAAAAACCGAAGACTAAGACCTGATTAATTCGGGCTCTCTTCGACACGTTTCGGCTACATTCCATGCAAAGTTTCGATCGCGATCGGTGCGTGCATTCTTTGCTACAGCAATCGACATCGATGGATAAAGTAACATTGCTTTTATCGGAATAATGCACTATTGTCGATTAAGACTTTGTGTAAGCATACCAAGATTCCGTTATCTTTATAAGGTCGGTCCAAGAAATTTAAAGTCATTGCGTGCGATAACGGGAATCTTTCCTTAAGATGATTCCTTTTTCTGTTTTGCTCTTTTTCTCCGTGTACGCAGTTGCCTTTTCGTTTCGATTCAGAAGAAACAATTTTCCCAAGATCCGCGGCAATATCATTTGAATGTGCAGTTGCTTATAATAGATGATAATGGATATCAGTAGTATACGAAAGAGAATTGATTTCAAGTAATTTAGGAAATGGAATTTTAGATTTCTGCGATATTTAGAACAAGAAAAAACCAATGCGAATTAAAAAATGAAAACAAAAGGCAATTATGTGACAGCGTGATAATCATGTTAAACGAATTTCGGCGCACATTAACAGGAATCAAACGAGAAATAATGATGGTGGTCCATCAAACGGGTCACGATCTTTTCATCACGTCGAAATATCACGCAGCGTCGAAATATCACGCAATCTCGAAATATATCCGTATGGTTAGAGTACCGCACGAGTCAATTGCCTCGATTTCGAGCCACAGAAACGCGCCAAGTGCGCTTTCAAACCTGTCCTTGTCCTTTGCTTTCGTTCAAGGGATTGCTTCTTGCGCCAAAACATAGCTGCTCGTGCCTTGCAAATTGGAGGTACCTTTGTTATTGGGTCCGGTAAAGGCTTTGACAGAGACGACAAGATAGAACGGCGGGGGAATGTCGACAGAGGCAATCGTCGATGGGGATTCGATCTTATTAGGAGATTTACCAAATTAGAACCGTGCCATCGCGCACTTACATGGGCGTGGCAAGCGATTTGCTTCCGTGGAGAACCCGGCTTATAATGTCCTTCAAATGGATGTCCATGTGTACGCAGCCATGGACGGACGGGCGACTTTGGAATCAATTGTCAAAGGGAGCCGGTCCGTTCGATCGGACCGACCGCGTTCATGTCTAGCCCGGCCGCGAACCCCGGAAGCGGTTGGACCCCGTGAGAGGGGGCGGGCTTGATTCGGAGCGCGAAAGTCAAACGTGGAATTCCACGCTGACCCCGACCTAAGAAAGGGGGATTTGTATTGTATTGGGTTTGGCTGGAGAATTCTACGCTTGTGAATAACATCTTGATGAATCTGTCGCGTAATCTGATCAAGATACACGCTCTCTCCTGTTGCGTCCGGGCTGGGGTCCCTTTCTCATTACTCGACGGGGTCTTGAGAAAAGACCCCAGTTTTACTCAAACCAACTTTTCGTCAGCTGAATAGTACGAGAATTCGCGATGGGTTTGGACGGCCGAACCGAAGGATTCTTCGTTCGGGAATAAGATCCCCGTTTGGATTTCCGAATCTGCCCCTTATTCTCATCAAGATACACATTCCCCTTTTTCCTTCGCGTGGCGTGATTTCCTTTTTTTCCGTGGGAAATTATTCGGTGGCTATCAATTTTTTTTCTCTCGCGGGCACTGAAAAAACGTGACGTGCGTGCGTAGTGCCGAATCGCGGTACAACATCATCAGCCCACGTGGGATAAACATTTAAAGATGTGCCCCCGTTTCCCTCTTCCTTCTCCACGGCCAGTCGACGCTTGCGCCCCCCCTCCTCCTCCGTCGTCTTCGTGACGTGGCGCCGAGGACACGTGTCAGATCCTGATCGGTCGGCTGACTCGACGGTCCCAAACCGCTTAAATACTTTCGCCTCCCGATCGTCACTTGGCCGTCTAAATGAAAGCCCTATCTTTGATCCGACCAGCATCGCATCGGCCAACAGTAAATGGAAAGGGGGATAAGATAAAAAAACACAAGGGCGGGGCCGAATAAGGGAATAGGGCACGAGATCGGGTGCAGAATCGTAAATTCAGCCCCGGTCCGTACGACCCCTTCCTGAGCTCTCGGGCATCCTCGTGTATAAATCTGCGCCTGGCCATGGCGATCATATGTGCAGACGCAGGACGTCCTCTTCGACAGAGTGGAGGAGAAGAAGAAGAAGACGAGAAGAAGAAGGCGTTGTCCTCTCTCTCTCTCTCTCTCTCTCTCTCTACTTCTCTCTCTCTCTCTACATCTCTCTCTGTGTGGGGGCGTGTTTGGAGTTGGGGAGGGAATGGGGGAGCGGAGGTTCGCGGTGCTGCTGTGCGCGGAGGACTCGGAGTACATGAGGAGGCAGTACGGGGGGTACCACGGCGTCTTCAGGGGAATGCTGGCCGAGGATGGCGAGGCCTGGGACGTGTACCGCGCCGCCGCCGGGGACCTCCCGGGCGACGGCGAGATCGGGCTCTACGACGGCTTCGTCATCACCGGCAGCTGCAGCGACGCCCACGGCGACGACGCCTGGATCTGCCGCCTGATCGGCCTGCTGAGGAAGCTCGACTCCATGAAGAAGAGGGTCCTCGGCATTTGCTTCGGGCACCAGGTAATCGTTGCAATTTTACCGGAAAAATCGTTCCTTTCTTTCTTTTTCCCTTTTTTTTTTCTGTGGCCACATCGTATGGTCATCGCGGGTCCATCCTCGTCCGCTGTCCTCCTCTCTTTATAGTTTCCTCCGGTTGTTTCTGCGTGAAAAAAGGGGTCGATCGGAGTTCGGTATAGGATCTTTGATTCGAATAGGAAATCGGGTCGACGAGAGGCTTTGAAAACCATCTGAAGATCTTTGAACCGGTTCAAAGTCCAAACGGGTACTTTCATTCGGCATCAGTACATGAAAGTTTGACGTGAGAAATCGTCTCTTGAAAGTGGTTCTGCTTCTTTTGACTGCTGATTGTCAATTTTTCTTTTGCATTTTTTGTGGCGGAATCAACTTTTTTTCCTTCTTCTTTTGACGGGGTTTATTGGGGGGGGGGGGGGGACACGAAATTGCGAGGCGTTGAACTGGACAGCCGCGAAACGCCAGTAAATGCGGGATGGCGACAACCGTTAGGAGGACGCGACCGTGACTGTCGCGAGCCGGTTTCCGGGGCTGGTAGTGGCCCCGGCACCCCATCTGATGAATTGGTGGTCCTTGAAATCGAACTTCAGCTCCTAAAAAAATCGAACTTTACATTTGGTTGGCGGGCAGAGCGGTGCGATTGCACCGACCCGGACCTGCCGGGTCGACCTCGTGTCTCCTTTTTACTGGTTACTGAGTGAATCCTTGGACTAAGGGGTCTGGTTCCGGCAACAAGTTCTGCTTCAAGTCCCCATTTTTCCATGTTTTCCCACAAGATGGCCGGACATTTTCCGGGTCAAACATGATGTGTTATTGTGAGATTCAGGGATTGAATATTCATAATCCTGGCAAGCGATATCTTTGCACCTCGTGGGACCCGAGATTGGTACGTATGTATAGAGTCAAGCAGGGGTGGCCCAAGTTCAGCCTTTTGAACTGCTCCCCACTTTGATTCACAGCGCACGTGTGTACGGCTCGTGTTCGCACGTGCTAGTGATGCCAAATTCGGGTAACATGTGGCTCGAGACGAGTCTTTCGCATGAGCTGTCCCAAGTGTCACCCTCGCCAAATCAGTGATTCACCGTTTGGCAATCAAATCCGCAATTGAAAAATGCTCCTGAAAAGGGCAAGTCCAATACAGCCCAGAAATGGAAAATGTGAGTAAACTATGTTTGTTTGTCATTCTTTGGGCCTTTAGTATGGTAGGCGATGATGTGGGTTATGGCGTTTCTCTTTGACCTGAAGGGGGGTGTGGGCTATCTTTAGCTGGACGCGACATTAACCCCGAAAACGGTCAGTGGAGAGATTGCCAAAGGAGTCCATTATAAAAATGGTGCTGAGCTGCCATTGGGTATTCTCAGCCTCTAATGTCTTATCACTTTGCTTTCTTTTTATGGACAGATCGCTTTGATCTTGAATTTGTCGTTTTTTCAAGTTGGTCTCTTCCGCGAACTTTGTTAATTAATTGCTGCGGCAACATGTATTTGCGGCGGTTAGCGATGTGTTTCATTTGCAGACAAATCCTTGCCATCAGTTACGAAGCCAACAACGAACTGCAAAAACAGAGACATACAACGTGAAGTCGCCCGTGTTATGTGAGTCGGACATGGACTGTCGGTGGTTCATTAGTTGTCCATTTCATGTGAATTTGATGCTTAGCTGCTCTATATCTCTTGTATTTCTTGGCGTTGCCCTATTTCGTTTTTCGCTGCCACTTATATGCTTAAAAACCCAATTTAGCAACTCGCCATTTATGTCGAATTCAAGTCGTGGGGTTGCATTGTCAGTGAAAAGATCCTAGTGTGGGGCACTCCTTAAATGCTGGATTATCTGGCTCGACACGTCCTTGTGACCCACGTTTTTGTCTGCCATTATGTCAATTCGACAGCACTGTGTACCTGCTTTGCTGGAGGGAATCTTATCTTTCTTTAGGTCACGTGTCGTCGTTCTCGTGACAGAACAAACCGATTTGCTCGTCTTAGATTTTTTTTTCTTCTTCGCCTCTCGCTCTCTCTCTTGCTCTTCGATTTGTGGTCATCTAGTTTAAGTTCGGCGCCTTTCTTGATCGTCTTCTTGTCTTTGGTTGTACAGATATTGGGGCGTGCACTGGGAGGCAGAGTTGAACGTGCCAAATCATGGGACATAGGACTGAGAACCGTACAACTGTCTCCATCCTTCAAGCGCTTCTCATCACTCGAACTTCCTGCGCAACTCTCTGTGATCGAATGCCACCAGGATGAGGTACAACACCTAACAACCTAAGAAAAGAGGAGAGAAAAATTAAATCGATGGCACAACGTTATTTTTTTTTTTTGGATTAAAGAAATATGAGGGTAGACTTTGAATTTGGGAAATTTAAATAGCTGAAGGAACTGCCGGCAAAAGCAGAGGTGATAGCATGGTCGGACAAAACGGGGATCGAGATGTTTACCTACGGGGATCATATGATGGGCATCCAAGGCCACCCTGAGTACACCCGCGACATTCTTGTTCACCTCGTCGACCGTCTCTTCCTCCGCGGCCTCATCACCGTAGGTTTCCATCCAATTTCGTCTTCGCCTTTTTGTACCGAAAAGATCAAGTTTAGGAGCTGACGGTTTTCTCATTTATTCCTTTGTAGGGGTCGTATGCTGATGAAATGAAGGCCAGCATGGGGGCATGTGAGCCGGACAGGGAGGCATGGAAGAGGCTCTGCATCAGCTTCCTCAAGGGTGGTTTCTCGTAATGATTTCTTTGATTGTCAAAAATAAAGCGCAACAAAAAAAAGCAATTATAAAAAGAAGAAGAAGAAGGGTATTAGTTGTCTATACGTTGGGATATTCTACGTCGCTTCCAAAAGCCGCAAATGAAAGCAGTGCAGAGAAGTTCATTAAGAGCAGGAAATGGGAGTTTAGCCACATTGATTGGCGCCCCCTAATTGAAGCATCGTGTCTGATAATTATTGAGAGGAGAGACGACGCAAAAGTGGGCGAAGTCAACGATCGAGAATTGCGTGCGTGGGGTTGTAGCGGAGGCTTAGAAATTTGGTTCGAGTTCGGCAACCATGCGTTGCTTTTTCCAAGTAGTTGACTGAGACCACCATTGTCAATTTGATGAGAAAGCATTACCTGGTTGCAGTATTTCCCATCTGGCATCTCGAATCTGACCTTTCATCTGCCTTTGACATTCAAACGTTTACCAATTCAAACGCCTTTGTTTTGCTTCCGGCACGGCTTTCCTTGGATCGGAAGATTCCTCGCGATTTGGCAGGTCAAATCTAATGGACTACTACATTTTCTCGTGCCAAATGCTTCAGCAAGTCTGTGAGTTACTGTCACTAAATTCTTTAAGATGTAGGCATAAATTGATCAATTATAGGGATGAAGAAAAATTTTAAGGTTTTCGTTAATATTCCCACCGTCCCTGTTTAAAGATGCCAAGGGGAAAAAAATAGCTTTCGTCTCATTATATTCAAATATGGCTATATATTGAGAAATATCCAAAACGCTCGTTCTTCTTTTTCCTTTTTCGCCATATGTCTCCCGCGGCACTTCTGAAGCTATAACTAAAGCTTGAAGTAGCCAATACACGCCTGCTAAAAGTTAAGAAGGCACGATTTGCAATAAGGATGCCTCCTGAACCAAACGCTTTGCCTAGTTATGTTTAGCAAAAGTGTCCCGACAAGTGCTCTTTTTAACCCTCGCTCTTTGCTTAAAGGAATTTGCAGGTCGCATCTGATGAGACTCAACAACTCCCTCAATCGGAAATCGTCGGAGGACATGCAGTGGACACGACTATTCCTGACACAGTGCAATCAATAGTTATTAGCGACGTCAAGATAATTTCAGACACAACTTTATGCTTCTTGCCGATTACAGTGTTCGATCCCCGACAGATATCAATGCCATCGCATATAAAACAAGGTCTCCGGAGCAGGCGCACCCTCTCTGTGCAAAAGACACGTGTCTGCGGAGCACTATTTTCTTACAGTAACTGTACCGCGACCTGCTTAACAGTATAGATATGTTCATAAAGGCATGAACTAATAATAATCATGCCTCAGCATTCCACTTCCCACCACAAAAAATTATGCAATAGAAGGTCATCAGATTGTAAATTCTTCCACAGCAAAAGCATCCCAAGACATTACTATCCCAATCATAAGCCGTTCCAATGACGGTTTGACAAGGCGATGATACTTTGAAAAGTTCCAACCTCGATAGGTTTGACTCGGGATTATTCAATGTAAACGATAGCCATAGACAGAATACTGCTTCCCCATCACCAGTTCAATCTCAGACTCAGTGACATCATAGAAATATTCAAACGAATTTTTGCTAATCATGGTAATGGATGACACAGACGATGATATGAGTTAGGCTCCCAGCATAGAACCGTTGTTCTTCCTGCACTCTGCCAACATATCCATGTAGAACTGGCACTTGCTGATGTCACTCCCAAAGTTGTTAACGCACTGCCAAATACAAAGGAAATACGGATATATAACCGTCAAAAGTTGAAAATATGTTCGCAACGAAATATGACAATATAAGCCATACAGAAAGACATTGACATCATCACATCAGATCCTAACAAGATTTCATTTTTGGGGGGAAGGGGATGAAATCAAATTATGTTCTAAATTCATCAGTTATAACTTCTAAACTATCCACAACCTCAAATCAACCAAGACCGAAACCTGGAATGCACACTATAGGTCTTGGATCCCGAAAGAAAAAAAAAACCGGAAATTGAACCAATTTATATGTGCACCGGCCTGGCTGGATCCCAATTGTACTTGGGCACCTGGTTTATTTTGTATGAATCAACTAATTGATATTACATACCATTAGTGTAGCCTATGACAAAATGAAGTCTTGTTAGTCAAGGTGGTCCTATAGCCTACTTCAAGTTAGAGATCTCAAATTCATTCTTCCCAATTGCATCTCACTATTTTATTTTTCTAGATAAGGTATGCAAGACTCTTTCTTTATTGGTTCTAATCTGGAACCGACCTAATTGGTCCTGGGTCAATCCAGTGGCTCTGACATAAGAATTGGGAACCAAACCGATTAAAAGCCGGTTGCAAGGTTTTGGAACCGAGAACCAAACTGATTCTTCACAGAAACAACCTGAAACAAGTTGGGTAAGGCCGATTCGGTCCGGTTCCAATTTTTTGCTCGCCCCTAGGACTGAAAACCTAAGGCCAGTGCAGCTATTCATCAAATCATCCATGCTTTCTCTTCTCCACTCTGCTATGATAATCCTCCAAATACTATAAACTGTTTTCTTCTCCCAATAAGTCCAAGTCCTATGACTGTTAATGAGGCATTTCAAAGGAAGAGAAACCCATACATCTTGGAAGGCCTTGGAGTGAATGCTGCATGCATCAGCACCACCAGTGCTGTTTGTAGTGGCTTCAGGGGCGGCAGCTGCCACTGTCTCGTGCTGAATAGTGCGAGGACCAAGCACAGCATCTACAGCCCTGTGAGCCACCGCACTTCCAGTACCAAAAGCCATACCTATCATACAATCAGAGCAATAAGATCTTAGAGTCTCAAAGCAGAAGAGCATTGAAAGGACGTATCTAATATGGACATTTAGGAACAAATGCATCGTCGGCTCATACCTTGCGCTATGGTCGAACCAATGCCACCTAGCATAGAACCGCCGCCACCTTGAGCAGGGGCTGGAGGAGGAGCATGGTTAACTGTTTCAAGATATAAGCAGATCATTCACATTAGCGGCATGCAGGATAACTTTCTTTGGATAGTTACATCATAGAACTTGTGTTCCCATGCCAACAGGTCCACCTTCAAAAGAATGTCACAGGCACAAAGAGAATACCTGGTGCAGGAGGAGGACTGCGTGCAGGTGCAGGACGAGGGGCCGCACGGGGAGCAGATCTTCCTGCAGAAAAAGAATTTTGAGACAACAGCAGCATGGAATCAGCATATTACATAAAAGGTGGTCACTTATGTGTTAACAGAAGTCAGTTTGATAACTGTAAAATGCAAAAGGGCAAGGAAGCTCTTAGAACGGCTCAGCAGGACAAGATAAAGGGGATAACATAGCTCAAGATCAATTCGTTTAGAACTAATAGCAGTGTGCTCTATCATATGTTTGGTTCGTCAATGTCTAGAGCTGCTAAAAGCCACATATGAGAGCTGCGACATACAACGATGCTTCAAACACCATCGACCTCATGCACTCATCCTCCAATTCCCCAATCATATGATAAAGAAACACAATCAGGAGGAGAGAACAGCCAAGGTAAATGAAGTAGCCAAAAACATCACATAACTGCTTGTCCAAGGCTCTATTCACCGAGACAGCAAATATTAAGGGTAGTCTCACCGTGAGATGCATGCCCAAGTTGCATAGCTAAATTACTCAGCAAGTGAGACGGAAAAGCACAAACTTTGAGGCGCAATGGACCAAAATCCACGGCAGTTCGCATCAGAATCCGACCAAAACATGACAGCGGACCTAGCTACTTGTCCCTAAGCCAAATTAGCGAAGACAACAACAACTAATAGAAGAAAGCCCGAACCAAACCAAAGATTCGACAGACCGCTCCCATTTTCCGGGAGACACGAAACCAGTAGACTCAAAGCATCTATACACGCACACAACATCAAAAGTTCCAAACTTTGATCCGTCTCCTCATATCTTCTCAACAACCAACCCTACACATTTACCGTCAAAGCTCGGAACCCTAGCTACCCGCAGACACCGAGACGAGAAATCGCGCGGACGAGAACGGCCGATAGCGGAAGGGGAGCAGGCGTTAGATCTAACAAGAGACAGCGCAAAACCCAGAGGAGAAGGAAGAGGAGGAAGGGACCACCTCCGGAGCGGCGAGGCATGGCGGCGGTAGGTGTTGCGGCGGCGGGCGGCGGGCGGCGGAGAGGGAGAGAAGGAGGGCTTTTCCTCGTTTGACGGATAAAAAGAGAGCAAATGCGTATACGACCTTCGCGTCGCCTTTATAGAAAGGGAAAGAATATCGGCATAAACGTGAAAAATCGATGCTTTTGGGCCTCCGTTTCGTCCCATGGATCCATCCAGAAAGATCTGGACTCGCTTGTGGGGCCCCCACCGAGTTTTGACTCGTTCAAAGCCTTGTTCGTTCTCTTTTGCCCCAATCCCTTCTTCCATCCCAGCAGCATTTTGATTTTGACACCCAAAATTACACGAAGTAGCATAGTTCGGAGAAGGCACACGGCGCGTTGTCGACAACTCGACTGGATTATTGATCCACGATGAAGGCGGGGCGACTACTGTCGATAAGAATCGGTAACGGTCGAGGATCGATAAAGCCGGCCGGTTGTAAAGCCGATGAGAAAGTTGGAGTAGAGACAACCAGGCGAGAAGCGTTAATGGGTAAAGATTGTTCGATCGTCAGCAAATGGAGTCGAGGCCCAGAATCTCGATAGAATTGGGAGTTGAACTACAACCCGCTTTTGACGCTCGTCAGCAAAATGGCTGATAATTAGAAGACGGGCAGGTAATTATAAAAAGAGCCTTTTGAGTCGAATCATCGAAATTTACGAATTAATCCTCCATTTTTCGACCCAAAAAAAAAAGAAAGAACCCTCCATTTTTTCGAAAAGCCTTGGCTTGGGAAACAAGTCCCAAAAATCGCGGTTAGCTCCGAAAAGATAACCACCTTACGAAAATTCGTGCGAAACAAGAAAAGGCCAGGCCATCGACGAGTCCCAAAAGGGCAAAAGAAACGTGGGATCTTTCATTTCGATTCTTCCCAAAGATCTCCCCGAGCAGCCCAACTCGGCCTCGACTCAAACCCCAACTCAACTCGGCCACCGAGTCACAAAGTCCCGAGCCGCGTAGGCCATGCCCTAACTCTCCCCCAATCGCAAATTCTAACCTCTTTCAAATCACAACCAGTGCCCCTCTCTCTCTAGAAGTGCGCATACTCTTCTCGCACCGGCACTGTGCCCCGAAACCCTCGGGCCTCCCCCTTCCCCGTCGCCGATCTGCCCCCTAGCCGCGCCTCCCCCCCATGGCGGAAGAACCGGCAGCCCCTTCGCCGGCGGCGGCGACGGCGGCGGCGGCGGCGGCGCCGCTCGGCCACTCCGTGATCCCCATAGTCAACAAGCTCCAGGACATCTTCGCCCAGCTGGGGAGCCAGTCCACCATCGAGCTCCCCCAGGTCGCCGTCGTCGGCAGCCAGAGCAGCGGCAAGTCCAGCGTCCTCGAGTCCCTCGTCGGCCGCGACTTCCTGCCCCGCGGCAACGACATCTGCACCCGCCGCCCCCTCGTCCTCCAGCTCCTCCAGACCAAGCGGAAGCCCGACGGGTCCGAGGAGGAGTACGGCGAGTTCCTGCACTTGCCTGGGAAGCGGTTCTACGACTTCTCCGAGATTCGGAGAGAGATTCAGGTGATTCCCCCACCCCGCCGCGGTTTTGACTTTTTCTCTTTTAGATTCCTGAGTTCGGGTAGAGGTCGAGGAAAATAATGAATATTGGGATTTGTTCCGGTAGGATTTTGAGATGGTAGCATTACAGCGAGGTTTGGATGTTTTGCTGGCTACTTGCGCTCGAGCATATGATTTGCCGCATCTTACGTTGTGCTCGCTTCAAGTTTCCTGTTGTTTTCCGATGTTTGTCCAAGTCTTGACTGGGCATCAGTCTTATCTAGTCTTTTGACGATCTCCCCTTGGTCACAGGCCGAGACAGAGAGGGAAGCGGGTGGGAATAAGGGTGTCACGGACAAGCAGATTCGTCTTAAGATTTTCTCTCCTAATGTTCTAGACATCACGCTGGTCGATTTGCCTGGGTTGACCAAAGTTCCGGTGGGTGATCAGCCCACTGATATAGAGGCACGCATTAGGACGATGATAATGTCTTACATCAAAGTTCCGAGCTGTTTGATACTGGCAGTCACGCCAGCAAACTCGGATTTAGCAAATTCTGATGCTCTGCAGATGGCTGGAATGGCTGATCCTGATGGTACATTTTATTATAGCAGATCATCGAATGCAATTCCCTTTTTTTGGGGGCTCAGTCTAACCTAGAATCCTTACTTGCCCAGGGCATCGGACAATTGGTGTCATCACTAAGGTGTGGCATTTGATCGATCAGTGAAAGATCTGTGAATCATTTAAAATTCTCTCTGTTATTTGCTTTTATATGTTTTTTTCTGTCTTTTTTCTTCTGTGGCTTCAGTTAGACATTATGGACAGAGGTACAGACGCACGGAATCTGTTGCTTGGAAAAGTGATCCCCCTGCGACTAGGTTATGTGGGTGTTGTGAATCGCAGCCAAGAGGTATTGGATAGCATGAAAGACATGATAAAGTCCATTTTTTATGAGCTTGAACAATAATTTTGAAGCTAAGAGGAGCATTGAACTTTTCTAAATTATTTACTTTTCTGAGCTTTTCAATGATATCGCTTTGAGCGCACAGGATTTGATTTTCATTAATAGAAATTTGCTGTCAGCTCTATGATGGCATCATGAGTGTATTTTTGTGTCAATATTTTGTGGCTTATAATTTGTGTGTCTGCCTAATTTGGCCGTTGAACATTGACATTTGACAGGACATCTTGCTTAATCGGAGTATCAAGGATGCACTAGTGGCAGAAGAAAAATTCTTCCGTAGTCGTCCTGTATGAATATATGAACTCTTGCCTATCAGGGTTTATGTATCTGATGGAGATTTTGAGCTTTGTTTTAATCCTTTTCTTGGTATCCTATGCAGGTATACAACGGCCTTGCTGATCGCTGTGGTGTTCCTCAGTTGGCAAAGAAGTTGAATCAGGTAAGGAAAATTTCTGTCAAGTAGGGAAAATTTAATATCGAATACTGTTTTTAATCAATATCTTTAATTCCGTGCTCCTTTGTGCATCAAAGTCGTCTTACATGTTATGAGTTAAAATACGTTGCATATCATGTAATATATGTTTACTTATGCTCGGCAAGTCACGGCTAAGAATAAATTTTAGAACTTCTTATGAATCACTTGAGGGGGAAAGGATAGCAATATCAAGGTAATGTGTTTTATGTAGTTGACACTCCTCACTTAGTACCAGTTCTCTTTAGTTTTTGCTTGTCTTTCTTTTTGTCTCTATTCTTTATATGTTGCTATTGTACTAGAACATTTACTCTTTTAATAATTGCATCTATTACTTATAGAAGAATATAATTCGTCGGACGGAGTTGTTGTTACATAACCTAAATATTCTGTTTGCATAACCTAATATAAGTTTCAGATTCTAAGATAAATTTGGATACCAAAGAAGATTCAGATTCAAAGATAAATTCGGATAGCTGAAGAATGATGCTAAGAGGCTCTTACTTTCATATGAAAAGGCTTCTTCGGAAAGATAAGGCTTTAGTCGTGGTCCCCTTTGGGCCTTGGGTTCATGTGTAATAGAATGCAAAGGAAGACATGGAGTTGACTAGAGCTATAGAGTTGAGGTGTGTTCAGGATGCCTTTGTATTGATAACATATCTGATGTGCTGTCACAACTTATTTGCAGATACTAGTACAACATATCAAGGCAGTGCTTCCAGGGCTAAAGTCTCGCATCAGCTCTGCGCTGGTTTCTGTTGCAAAGGAGCATGCTAGCTATGGAGAACTAACTGAATCAAAGGTGGGGTTTTACCATTTTTATTTCGAGTGATGACTGGTCGGTAGTTTTCCCTGAGACACAAGGAAATTTGTAGGCTGAGCAATTGATTTGCGTGCGCTATGCTTTCCCCTATTGTGGTCTTGGAATTTTTGAGTTTCGGATTAATTTTCACCATTGTCACTTTTTCCCATTTCTTTTCTGCTGAATAGGCTGGTCAGGGAGCCTTGCTACTGAACATTCTGTCCAAATACTCTGATGGTAACGTTTACTTGTTTTTTTGGTTTCACTATATTTTCGTTTTAATTTGCTGGATTGGCTTCTTAGCTCACTGATAATTCGCAAACTATTGTTTAAAACAGCATTTTCTTCAATGGTCGAGGGAAAGAATGAAGAAATGTCTACATCTGAGCTGTCTGGTGGAGCACGCATACATTACATTTTTCAATCAATTTTTGTCAAAAGTTTAGAGGTGTGTATACTGGCTTAAATTTTTGGAGATATACTTGCAATTTATGTAGCATTTGGACTGCTTCCTTGGCTCATGACTGGTTAAGTTTAATCCCTGAGTTTGAGTGTGGCTTTGTTTGCTTGTTATCTCTTTTGCCATTGACATCTCTTCGTGCCATATTTGTGCTGTCTTTATTTTGTTTTATTTGATCCTTTCCTTGTAATATGTTATTTGTCACCGAGTCCTGGAGGCAAGCAGTTGATTAGCACGACTACAATCTAACTTGGCGGTTGTGGAATAATGACACTTTATCCTCTCATTTGGTACTTGGCTTTTTTGCCTTGTGACCCAGTAGCTATGAGACATTGTCAACTTTTAATGTGAGTTTGAGATGTCCTTTTCATATGCAATGCTGCAACGGAGCAGATCTTGTTACTATCTGTCGCGACCTCCACTATCTAATTCAATAGACACTTTAGAGGGTTATTGATCTGTTTGATAGCGAAAGAATTCAATTTCTGTCTTTTAGGAAGTGATAAATTACAAATTGTTTACTCATTTCGTTAAAATTACATTCAGTGCTTTCATGGGCTTGATTTTCATCTAGCAGCGTAGACGATTGGCTGACTTTCTGCCTGATATTGATTTGTTCAATATTTTTTGTTAATATGTTTTACAGGAAGTGGATCCATGTGAGGACTTGACTGATGACGATATTCGGACTGCAATTCAGAATGCAACGGGTCCTAAATCTGCATTATTTGTGCCAGAAGTAGGTGTATGCATCTTCTTTTCCTTCTGAATGTTTTTTTGTCAAATATGGGATAATCATGTGGTACTTCCCGTGTGATAAAATGTGCTGTGGTTAATTTGATTAGTTTCTTGTAGGTACCTTTTGAAGTTCTCATTCGAAGGCAAATAGCTCGATTGTTAGATCCGAGTATTCAATGTGCCAGGTTCATATATGATGAGTTAATCAAGGTTGTGTATATGAGATCTCCATATTGCATCCTATGAATTATTTTGTTCAGTCCTCTAATTTTCAAGTCCTTTCTTCAGATTAGCCATCGTTGTCTTGTGAATGAATTGCAACGCTTTCCAGTTTTGCGAAAGCGTATGGATGAAGTAATAGGGAACTTTTTGCGGGAAGGTCTCGAGCCATCCGAGACTATGATAGGTCACATTATTGAGATGGAGGTATGGCGATCTCTTCATTCTTAGGTTTTAATTGTCTGGTATTAGAAGGAAAGTAGTTTTATCGTGTAATCTTTCTTTCATTTTTAAGCATTGTCTACGACATGTCTTGGAGGACGGCAGATACAGTTTCGGATGCAAGTGTGGCATACCGAGAGAGGGAGAGAGAGATCTTTCTCTGGCATATATTGGTAGCATTGATAAGATGCGCTTTGTTCTCCTCAATTAGAAGTCACGACTCTTTGGGCCACTTGATGGTATATATGCTTGTCACTGGACATAGTCTGGTGATCAGGATACAACTATGTCCAAAAGTGGGAATAGTTTCCCAATGGGTAGAGGGAGGATTGTTAATATGCTGTCATTTTTATTTTATGTTTCCAGGAAAATTATTTTACTGCTGTACCAGCAGTATTATTCCAAAATTATGATTCTTTTGGTCTTCCTATACTGTTCCTCTTTGATGGCCTTCCTATGATCATTGGTCAGGGTTATTGTTTTTCTACACTTTAGTTTATTTCTTTCGTTTTAATATTGACATAAGCTAATCCAACTTAACAGATGGACTACATAAATACTTCACACCCAAATTTTGTTGGTGGGAGCAAAGCTGTTGAGATAGCAATGCAGCAGATCAAATCCTCCAGGGTTTCTTTACCTCTTTCCCGGCAGAAGGTAGTTCATTGATACTGTTCTGTATTTTTGCAATGGTTTAACATCTATGTTTCGGAACACCCTTACCATTTTCTTCGTTGATTAGGATGGTATAGAAACTGATAAGGCACCGACATCTGAGAGGAGTGTGAAATCTAGAGCTATTCTTGCCAGACAAGTCAATGGAATTGTACCTGATCAGGTGTGTAACATTGGGTTATTCCTGCTTGCATTATTTTTTCTTAGTTAAACTAGGAGACAAGGAAACAACATCTCCTTTTTGTGGTTGTTATGGATGTACTGGTGAAGGATTTATATCTTACTTTTTTTTTTTTTATGAAAGATCACTTTTCATTTTGTTTAATTGAGGTACTTTCTATTTGTCTGAATGAGTAAATAGGGTGGCCGGCCTGTTGCGGATGCTGAGAAAGTGGCTCCTTCTGGTAAGTCACCCTTGAAGCTATGACGGATTTAAATGAGAAATAGTATGTTGAATATCTAAAGCAATTGTGCTACTTATGTTGTATCTTGGACCTGTTACGTGCATATTCTTTTGTGGTTTTACTTTTTGCTCTTGCTTTGCTGAGGTGGAAGAGGGCTGAGCTAGTCCTTTGGAGTGCCTATAGAGATGCTAAATTGTGTTATCTTATAATGTTTGTATTTGTAAAATTTATTTATAATTATGGTTGTTAGGAAACACAGGTGGTTCAAGTTGGGGTATTTCGTCAATATTTGGTGGCAGCGATAGCCGTACATCTGCTAAAGAGAGTTCAACAAGCAAGGCACATAACGAGCCTGCACACAACATGGAGCTGGCCATGTCTATGATTCATTTGAGAGAGGTATGCGCTTCACGTTGTGGTCCATGTGCATCATCCACATCCTTCTGGGAGCATTCAATTGCTTAATACAGTGGCAAGATTCTTGGCTAGAGGCATTTAATGCCTGCTTGTTTGATTCAGCCCCCAACTGTTTTGAGGCCGTCTGAAAGCCATTCAGAGCAGGAGGCTATTGAAATTGCAGTAACGAAACTGCTGCTTAGATCATACTATGACATTGTGAGGAAGAATATTGAGGATTCTATTCCGAAAGCAATTATGCATTTCCTGGTGAGTATTTGAGATATTCATGTTTGTTCCGCCTTTCCATGTCCTTCTCGTACCTAAGAGAACTTTACTAGTTGCTCTGAAGGTTTTTACAATTGGGTTTTGAATGACATGAGAAATTTTGTGTGAATGCTTGGACATTTTAAATAATAGGTGTAAACTTTGTGCGATGTCCCTTGATTAAACACAATTTGCTTATTCTCTCATAAAATATGGAGAGTTGCAGTTTTTGAAAATGCTTTCCTCTTTGGCCACGTGTCTGTTCAGTTGGAAGCTTGAACTGGATGATTAAGTGAAAGTCAGTTTGCCCATTTGAGTATTTGGACCGGAATTAATTAAAACGCTTAGCTTTGTTGTGAGCGTGAACCACTTTTCTGAGAAGCACTTTTCTGTGAGTCTGTGACTCTTGTATGCTGCTATTGTGCTTCTTCATAGGTCAGGCCAATCATGTTAGACGTCATCTGTTATGCTACATTGCCTTGTCATTATTAGGGTTACTGATGACCAGTTTTAGCTCTTTATTTACCTTTAATGTTGTCTCTGAACTGATACTATGCAACACTGATTGTAATTCAAGACTATGAAAAACGAGCTCATATGGAACTTAATGTTTATTTACTCTCTCTAAACAGGTGAATCATACGAAACGAGAGCTGCACAATGTATTCATCAAAAAGCTTTACAGGTAGGTCAATATTCACTCTCATTGTCAAAATTTCTAAGTTCAATTTCCACTGTTGCTAATTTTTCTTGTTAGTCAGTTAGTTTTCCTGTCTTTTGAGTACTAATTCTGCAAGTATTGGCTGTGAACAGAGAAAACCTGTTTGAAGAGATGTTACAAGAACCTGATGAAATAGCAATGAAGAGGAAGCGCACTCGAGAAACCCTCCGAGTTCTTCAGCAAGCTTTCCGGGTGAGTTTTTCCAAACTTCTTGTCACTGAAGGCATAGAAAGAGAAGAAAGAAAATAATAGAAGTCGAGATTCTCGTTTAGAGATCCATAATATCATGCATGCTCAGTGGGAGAGAAAAAGGCTATCTTGCACGACATATCTAAAATTTTAGCTCGGTGACTAATTTTTTTGTATCTTCTGCGGTAGACATTGGATGAATTGCCATTGGAAGCAGAAACGGTCGAAAAAGGTTACAGTTTGGGTGCTGATCGAACTGGGTTACCGAAGATTCATGGGTTACCGACTTCATCGATGTACACAACAAGTGGCAGTTCTGGTGATTCTTTCGGGGCTTCCCCGAACAATCCAAAAAGTCGAAAGTCATCCCACTCTGGAGAGCTGCAGTCATCACCCTTTTATGCTAATGCTGATTCTAATGGGAGTGGACGCCCTAACATGCCCAGTCTTTATCCAACGCTTGATCTGTGAAACATAGGGTTACTTCATCACGTCCAAGGCTGCATGGTTTTGCTTACTATGTCATTGTGACATTGTCGCACAAGAGCTTTTCAACCGTGGGGCTGGCTCGAAATGGTGACTCGTATATCCTCAGTGCACAGGCACGAGTCATGACTGGTGGCACATATCTTCTATTGATCTACAAAGTAGCATTATAGTTGCATTTTTTTTGGAAGCTCCTAAAATTAGTAACAGGGAGCTGATGATTCTTTTCTTGTTTCATTTTCTGGAAAGCAGCTTCTTTTGATGTGTAATTTTGGTGGAGAAAATCTCATTCTGAGATTAATGGAGGAATCCTTACTGAGATGCTCTTTGATAGTTGGCAGGCAATGGAACCAGAAAACCACCAGCACTGTCTCATAATCGTTGAGAGATTCTCACGAGTTTATGTTATGTCCCTTTATACCTAGCTGAGAAACCGATTTGATCTATTAGGAATGGCATCTGTGCGTTTTTTCATAGATTTGTTTGAAATTTTGGGGTTTGTTTATGCACAGCTGTGATCTGGGTTGTGCGAGAATTCAATGTGTACTGAATAAATAAGATGCTAAATGCCGATGTACAGCTCATTTGATGCTTGAAAGTCTTGTGATTGGAAAAATTTTAGTGTAGATTCAATTTTTCACTGCAGTTGATTACGGCGTGCCCTCTGATGGGAGATGCTTTCGAGATATTCTTCTCTTTGACATTGCGGATCACTTGAGATTTTGGAGAAATCATGGCGTGTGGAGTTTTAACTTTTAAGGATCTCTTTGTTGTTCGCTCGTAGCTAAATAGACCATATTATAAGGACTATTATGCGGGCGTATGGCCAACTTCTTTACAGCTTACAAAGACCTGATAATTTCATTCCTGCGTGGGTGACATTTTGTCTTTCATCTTTTCATGTCGAGGGCTTGATCTGTGATGGTTCATACGCAAGGCAAAGATGCTAAGATGATATTCGTGCTAGAATAAGATCTAATGATCATGTAACCAAGGTTTTTGGATCACTAAATATATAGTAAGGTTAATCAAGAATAGCTAAATCACGATGAAAGAAGGCCCGGCCTCAACACTAGATTTAATGGTAATTTAAATTGAGCAAACTTCCGACCATAAAAAGAAAAATGAGCAAACTAGCGTTAATCTCCCGCGGCACCATCAACGGTTGTCAATTGGTGGATGCACATCCTACGGTTGCTATCTTGTGCTTTTTCCACGTCATCAACAACAACCATAGCGAAACGAACTCAAGAATCAAAGGTTAGAAACCGAACTTAACCGACTCTCTTTGCAACTCTAACTGTCAAAACAGATTATACTCATCGCCCGCTCTTATATTTCTACTTAAAACTCCACCAGCTCCGAATCATAACCCCCGCACACTTCCTGAGAAAAATAACGGCCGAGCTCGAAGCTGTGCATTCCACGGTACTTTCTTCGAGAGTGACGATGATGAGACCATCCGCGGTGGCGCGGCCACGAATGAGGCTTCCTGCCGGCGGCTGCTTCTTCTGTTTCGTAGTGGTACTTGGACTCCTCGTTATGTACGAAAACTTCTGGTTCTTCTCCTCCACGCTCTCCTCATATCCTATGGATATGGTAGGCTCTCTCTCTCTCTCTCTCTCTTTCTCTGCGCGCGCGCGCATGTGTTCTCCTTCTTGTTGAATTCGGTATACTCCGATTAGGTGAAGGCCGATGCAGGAGGAAAACGCAATGTGGATCTGTCTTCTGGAGTTTACCACTCATGGACGGTGTTCAAGACGGACTACGAAGAGATGGAGAGGAAGCTGAGGGTCTTTGTGTACCCGGGTGGACACCGCACTCCAAGAAGGCTCACCGGCAAGTACGCGAGCGAAGGGTTCTTCTTCAAGAACATTCGTGAAAGCCGGTTCGTCACACTCGATCCCAACGAGGCTCACCTCTTCTTTCTTCCCGTTTCTTGCCATAAGCTGCGAGGCCAGGTCTCCTTCCTTTCTGTTCTTTCTTTTTTTCTTGGGTTCTAAGCAAGCTGAATTTGCTCGCATCTCACTGAAAGCAAACTTCTCTTGCGGATTCTGATGTTCGGAGCAATTCTTTATGTGCAGGGAGTTTCCTGGGAAGACATAACCAATGGCATCGGAGATTATGTTCAGAATCTGATGCTCAAGTTCCCTTACTGGAACAGAACACTTGGCGCAGATCACTTCTTTGTGACTTGCCATGACATCGGTGTGAGAGCGACAGAAAGCGCTCCACTTCTTGTAAAGAATTCGATTCGCGTTGTGTGTTCTTCAAGTTATAACAACGGGTATATTCCACACAAAGATGTCGCCCTTCCTCAAGTGAGGCTGCCCTTTTCTTATCCTCCTGGAGGAAATGATGTGATCACCAGGCATGTATCGAATAGCTTAATTCATTTTATGTCCCTCCCGGAAGAAACTATATGATGAAAGAGATGGATGGATGGTAGAACAGAGGCCATTTATCTCGTATGACATAACTTTCTTGATTTAGTGTAAATAAACCAAAGGAAGTGTCATTTGCTGGTTTGGTTTGATGCGAATGTTATGCATTAAGTGCTACTGCTTTCTAAAATAAAATATATGAGGAGCTGTCACTCACTGCCGATTTCAAAACGTCACTCATGCTTGATCAAGCTTTTGAAGCTATATGATCGTCTGAATTTCATAAGCTGCTTAAATGTTTAATCTACAGTATGGTATCGAGTCAGTTAATTCCCATTTGTTCTTTAGGGTAGGATCAAAACATCAGAAATGAGGAATACTAAAGTAATACGGAGGGCTTGTGTTAGTGAGGATTATAGTCCTCAACTCACTTCTGTTAGAATTAACTTGCTTGGCTGCCAGGAAGATGCTTGGTTTCTGGGCTGGACGAACTGATTCCGACGTAAGATCTGCATTAACGACTGTATGGAACGGCGATGCTGAACTTGATATCCAAAACAGCCGAAAGAATGGAACTACAGGGAAGCATAACAAATTTTATGGGGCTAAATTCTGCATATGCCCTGGAAAGTCGGAAGTCAACAGTCCATGGATAGCAGAGTCAATCCGTTATGGATGTGTACCAGGTATTATTACTCTCTGTTTACATTTTATGCTGTTGTGGCAAGGACGCTATCAGTTCATATCTCTATTCTTAAGCTGTTATATTGGCCCTCGACGATTAGGCTAGCTCTTCAAATGCATGAATGCCTAGAAGTGAAGAACACTGGTGCATAGTTCATAATGGTCTAAATAATACTTCACTTTCCATTTCTTTCGGTTTGAAGCTGTTATTGGAAAAAGAGAAAAACTCGGAGTTTCAATGTTGCTCGAAAGAAGTTTTGGATAAGCAACCCTTCTAGTTCTTACTCACTGTGCCTTTAAACCCTTGTGCATCATCCCTTTTGGATTTGAGCACAGAAAGTATAATAAACGTTGAACTCTCAGAAGTCTAGTATTTTCCATGTATTAAAAATCTGCAAGGATGACTATGGCCTTTTTGTCTTTTACCTTTTCTGAGCCTCCAATGCTTTTACTCTCAGCTGGGCTGCCCCAACGTCTGCTTCTCTAATTGGTAAATTTCTATTGTTTGGCAGTGATTATGTCTGACTACTACGACTTGCCTTTCAATGATATCCTGGACTGGCGAAAATTCTCTGTCATACTTAAGGAGAGTGATGTCTATCAGCTGAAGCACATTCTTCAGAACATTTCAGATGCAGAATTCATGGCATTGCATCGGAATTTAGTTAAGGTAAAAGCAGTCCCTGTTATAATACTTTCTGCAGTGCTATGCTTGTCCTGACTTTAGCTTTCAACAATACTGGTGGATCAGGTGGAGAAGCCAAATGTGGACTGTGGCTCTAGTTGATTAGCTGATGGCATTACTTTAGCAAAATAAAGAAAAAGAACAAGAAACTAAAGTCTAATCCTGGAAGAAAATTTTCCTTTTGTATGTTCTGTGCAATTTTCTCAGTAACTTCCTATCGCATGGGTTAGTTCTCTCATTCCATCTTTTATATCACGTGTTTGGTAAGCAGGTTCAGAGACACTTCACATGGAATACACCTCCGATGCGGTACGATGCATTTCATTTGGTCATGTATGAAGTATGGCTTCGTCGTCACGTCATCAAGTATTGATTTGTCCTTGTCCATTCCAACCTTACCTCTGTACATGATGATATTCTTAAACCCCTGTCCTGCCTATGATCCTTTTGGCACATTTTTTGAACCAAAGCGCATGTATAGCATTGTAGTTGATCTAATTGCTCATTTGAAGCTCCCACTTAGAATATTCTGGACAGATGGGGGTTATGTACAGTTGGTAATGCCATGCTTTTGATAGCAGTTTACTCTCTTTTTGACAGAAGCATCCTTGTACTCTTCTTCCACAGATATTGTTCCTTTATTACATACAATCTCAGAGAACTCCTTGTTATTAATCCTTTCTTTGTTATGTATTCGTGAGCTCTTCCGTTCCATTTCGCAGATACGTTTTTGAGAGGGTAATGGCTTGTGAATTGTAAGTTTCTCGGATGGACAGATAGTACCTTCGTATTTCTTATACATATGGACATTTCGTGTGGACTTCTGGCTACCAACCAGATGTTACAAAACAACGGCCTAAACAAACATATATAAACAGCTAAATTGCCAGTGGAGTGCGGGCACTCTCCTGAAATTTTTAAAATAATACGATGAGCAATGGACCAACTTCTATATATAGCCTTTCTTAGGGAATAGAGAAACAAGGCAAGAGTGCAAGCTCATATTTTCTTTTGCAAAAATGACTCCTATCCGGCTCTTGCTTCCCCTGCTCTTGGTAGTTGCTCTTGTTCCAATTCGAGCAATCCGAGCTGCTCCTATTAGCCCACCTGCAAGAATCCAATAAGAATTAACCTTTGGCAACGTCTCTGATGCCGGTTATTCCAAGTTCGAGTTCTATATCGGCAATGGTTAAGCCTTGAGTGTTCTTTCACTCGCCTCTGACTTCGTTTTGAAAACCTTCAATCAAAAAGTAGGTGAGGGAAAAGGTTACATGGAAGTGATACTGTCTTTCGAAAGCTTTGCTGGTAAGGGAATTGGGAGCTATCCTCTTGCTTTTGCCAGCATGATAGGCAACAACATACGCTTGGACTCTGACTATATACTATGTTACAGTGGCGACGTCCAAGCAGAGTTAACAGGAATCCTCTATCACGAGAGCACGCATGTGTGGCAGTGGAATGGAAATGGTATGGCCCCGAGTGGCCTTGTTACCGGCGTTGCCGATTACATGAGGCTGAAGGCTGGCTGGCCTAAGAGAGGATTAGGCCTGCGATGGGATGAAGGTTATGCAATCACCATGTACTTTCTCGAGTATTGTGATGGCCTCAGAGATGGATTTGTTGTGGATCTGAATGCCATGATGAAGTATACATATAGCGACAGTTTCTTCGTACAGTTGCTTGGGAAGATGTGTATGAACTGTGGAATGACTATAAGTCAGCATATGCGAGCTATGCACCGGCACCGGCACCCACTGTGGCGCAGGCACCGTCACCTGCTGCTGCGCCTCCATATACAACGTACTAATGGATCCAGAATCTATTGCATTAGAGAAGTCCATTTATAATTTGTTTTCTGTGTGATCACAAATTACAGGTTCTGTCATGTCAGAGTACTTGGTCATGTACTTATGTATAAGTATTAGTTGCATTTTTGAGAGAGGGAGAGATTTCCTCTTCCAGATCCAGAATTACTTGAACAAGCTGAAGTTGTGCTTCTTCTTTTTCTCCCTTTTAATTTGGCAATGCCACAAAACGTCTCTCTCAGAGTAAATAATGAAACAAAGGACTCCGTTTCAAATTTTCCTTGTAAAAAGTTTCAACCGAAAATACAAATGTAAATCTTCAAACTTTTTGAGGCTCATGGCCACTTGGATAGCATCCCATCTCGCCTACTTAAGAACAGTTCGCAAGACAACTTCTCAGAGTACCTTAACCACACAAAACGAGAACTTCCCTGTTTTTTTAGCTTCACAAGCTAGACGGGTCGACTATTATGTGTAAAGCTACAGAATATGAGATCACTTGCTTTTTTCAAAACGATGAAATGTAATGCCACCGCGATAAAAAGAAAACAGTCCAAAATGAGACACTGATTTGAATTCAAAATTGAATTCCCAAAAACTTGGAATCTATCAAAAAAGATTTCTCGTCGTATCATTAAGGAGATAAGTTGTCCTCACTGATCGTCTTACAGTCAACATTGATACTGCTTGAAGTTAATTTTTCTAGTGCAAGTGCAACCTTCACAAAATATTTTACAAAAGAAGCTCCATTTTTTCCAGTACCTACATTACTGAACAGATGTCTAAGTTAATCCATAGATTTGGTATAAAGTTTGGCGTCAATCTGATTTCCATATGTTGCAAACAATCAGGAGAAGACAAATTCGGAGCAAGTCTGAAGGTTGGATTGGATCTAACAAAACTAACTTTGGAAAGTTCGTCTTTTTCATGGCCTGCAACCTATTTCCTCTCCGTTTGCTCTGACATTGGAGCCTGAATTATTATATTGGTCGTATCATCTGAAACTAGAAGGAGGTTCATCACTTTCCAATTTTTTCTCTCAAAAATTTCTCTTCAGTTTTGGAGGATTCCTTTGAATATTCTTTAGTTCATCCGGTATGACGCATGTAGTTTTCTGCCGCTGCAGTCCACATGGTGATTTCTCGGTGCCTTGTTTGGCTAACAACAACAAGGTGATAGCGGACGTTATGTTCAAGAAATTGTTGCCAATACAATATCAAATAGTGTTTTTTTGGCTACATTTATATGTTTATATCAAACGCCATAATGAGATAAGAACAAGTAAATGCTCCCTGAAAGTTATAGATAGAACAGATCTAAAAATAGACTGCTGATGATTGATTGGTTTCTCTTTGTTACTAAGGTTGCGGCCTCTAGCTACCGAACATGAAAAAGAAGACAACAATTTGTAAGACAATTTGGTTTTCCAAACTTTGCAGGCATCATTGAGTTTTTCAGCAAACCCAATGATCCGCATTTGCGAATTCTACAACCAAATTTTAGTGCAGGGACATCTATATAAGTAACCACGGGGAAAGATGTGTGAGATCAAGCCGTACAAAGCCACAATTTCAACTTTCTAGGCAAAAATGTCTTCGATACAACTCGTCCTCATCCTCCTCTTGGTGGTATATCTCGAACCAATGCAATCAATCCTATACGAGCCCTTAAAAAATGGAGACACTATTCGCGCCAGTGAGACTGGAGTTGTGGACTCAACAAGTCCTGGAGCACCAATCCCAGTACAGGGGTTTGAAGTCACTGACGAAAGCCCTGGGAACAGCAGGTTCAAGATCGAAATCGGTTTGACTTATGCTCTCCAAAGGCTGGAGCTTGCCTCCGACTTCGTATTGAAAATTTTTGACCAAAAACCGGCTGAGGGAAGGGGCTACATGGGAGTAAGCTTGGTTGTAGAGAGCTTTACAGCATATGGCATTGGGAGCTATCCTGATGCAGTAGCCAGCACCACCGGGGACAACATTTACATAAACTCGGACTACATTCAGAGTTACGACGGTGCAGTACGTCCCGAATTTACTGGGATCCTCTACCACGAGAGCACGCACGTGTGGCAATGGAATGGAAATGGCATGGCTCCAAGTAGCCTAATCAATGGAATCGCCGACTATGTGAGGCTGAAGGCTGGGTGGCCATCTAAGTACTGGCCGAAGAGAGGGTCCGGCACAAGATGGGATGATGGATTTGCGGTCACCGCATATTTGCTCGAGTATTGCGATAGCATCAGAGCAGGGTTCGTTGCTGATCTTAATGCTCTGATGAAAGATCACTATACTGATGCCTTCTTTGTGCAGTTGCTTGGCAAGACTGTTGATGAATTGTGGGATGATTACAAGTCTTCATACCTGACACTTGCCAAGACCGTTCAGTATGAGCTCATTGACAATTCAACTAGCCCTGGTAACACTAAGTTTGAGACCGACATCGGCGCAGGTTACGCCATCATGATCCTGCAGCTCGCCTCCGAGTACGTCATGAAAACCCTTAATCTAAGCATAGGCAAAGCAAAACCATACGAGAAGGTAACATTAATTGTCGAAAGCTTTGTCAAAATTGGGATTGGAAGTTATCCTTTTGCTGTGGCCAGCACTACGAACAGCAACATTCGCCTGAACTCCAACTACATTGAATACTACACTGGCGACGTGCGTGCCGAATACAACGGAATCTTGTACCATGAAAGCACGCGGGTTTGGCAATGGAATGGCAATGGTATGGCCCCAAGTGGACTCATCACCGGCATTGCAGATTACATGAGGTTGAAGGCGGGGTGGCCATCCCAAAGCTGGCCCGAAAGAGGTTCTGGTTCGGGTTCGAGGTGGGATGAAGGTTATGCGGTCACAGCCTACTTCCTAGAGTATTGCAACAACCTCAGAGAAGGATTCGTCACCGATCTCAATGCCATGATGAAGGATTACTACAGTAATGATTTCTTCGTGCAATTGCTCGGGAAAAATGTTTACGAACTGTGGTCCGAGTACAGGTCTGCCTACAAGGGCGATGCACCAGAACCAGGACCAACTGCATCACCACCTGCTCCATCGCTCTAGCTAGATAATCATGTCCATACTAGATGGACATAGTTGCTTTTGAGAATAAACACAGTTCGTTCTTTTACTCTCTGAATTGGTTTTTTTTTTTTTGGTAAGGTACTCTCTGAATTAGTTGAACAATGATTAATGAACATTTTGACATTACATGCATTGAGATATAGGGGTGACTACATCCTCCCGAAACTGTTCAGCCATGAATGCTTCTTCCATGGTTTAACCAAATCCACTTCGTGGCCTGAGGGATACTGATGCACCTTCTTACAGAGCAACTAGATTGTTTTACTTACAGGTCTAGAGAAGCATCCTGTGTAATGTAAGGTGTCTAAATAGCACGAAAGGGTAATCGAAAAACAAAACGATTCAAGTTTATGGGTTATTTCGATTTTGATTTGGATTTGCCTTAGTCGACCATAAAAAAGATTAAATGACTCGAGCAAATCTGATTAGTACTCCTCCCATGCTCATATGATTATTCTTTTTGGAATTATTTATTTCGTTCAACTCTTAAAGCAGAATAATTTAGTTACCGAAAATGACATTTTCCTCCATTTACCCTTTGATAATCCAATTGGAGATTTTTTATGTGATGGAAAAGGTAGCTCAGAAAATATCTGCATAATGTGCATTCACGAAGTAATATCTATATATACAGTTTTCGAACAGGGGAAGGCAACATCGGAAGTAAAAAAAAGACGAGAAAAAGAAACCATGAACGTAGAAGAAGAGGTCGAGCGACTCAAAGAAGAAATCAAAAGATTGGGCAAGATCCAAGCTGATGGCTCTTACAAGGTACACATTCTTTCCTTTGACCCTTTTTAACTCGATCTGTCTGCTCACCAACGTCAAATTCTCATTCTTTGCCACTGAAGCTACCGACCCACCTCCTATTCTCGTTTCCATTTCAAGAATTTTAGATCTCCTGGAACAATTTGATATGGGATCAGATTCAATTTTCCAATTATGCAAGTTAGGTGCGTGGCTGGACATCTGATCTGGAAAGAGAGATCAAGATGGATCAGCTTTGATTCTTCGAGAATTCAAGCATATCATTTTAAGGGTGTGCCAAGATTCATCATGTACAGATGACATCTCGAAGATTCGTTTTTGGTGTTGCCATCGAAACTGTCGGATGCCAAAACCAAATAGAAACATGCCCTTTTGTTCTTTTTGATTGAACTGATGGCATTTGAAGCTTGCGTAAACTTGGACTTAAAGCCACATTCCAAGTATTGCCTAGTATTGCTCAGCTTGCTTTTCTTGCTACATCAACATACCGGCTTTTTATGCGTTTTTCTATGGAAAATAGTTTGGCTTTTATACCTAGATCTGCTGTAACTTATTCCAATTGACTTGTACTCAGTAAGGATTCCAGCGACATATTCCAATTAAGTTGGATCTATGATGGGCCGTTGGATGATTTGTTGAATGTTTCAGCACCTCTTTTGAACTCAGTTGCAGGTTGATTTTCTCTATCTAATTTGCAATTTGAGATGGAACACGTCGGTGTCAGCCAATCTGACTTTCTGTAAATGTATTTTTATAACCATACGACTAGTAATCCCTAGAATGAAGCAAAGTAGGCTTTTAATTCATCCAGTTTCTTATCTTTTTTGTATCCTCTTGGCATCCATTTGTTACTATTCCTCCTGTAGGAGCACAGGAAGTTCAAACAACAATCTGTGTCCTTAATAAGAAAATCGTGTCCATCTTGTATCCTTCGATTAGTAATTGAAACACACTTAAATTTGCCCACCTGGTGTTAGTTTCTTTACTACTCCTATCCAACTGAATCCAAAAAATTTAACTTCATTTTCTCTCTGAATAAACTTTCTATGGAGAACCTTTAACTAAGGAAAACTAGGAAATAGGCAGAGAAATGGAAATAGGTGTAATTGGGAAGAGAGCTCAAGCTCATACCCAGATGCAGTATGTCCTCCACTTGAGGATGTGTAAATGTCATTCAGAAACTGAAAAGCCCTTGATTGATCCTTTTCTTCTTTTTGGTTAAGCAGTTTATACCTTGTTTACCCAACTTTAGCAGCAAAGTCCCAGACCTTTTCTTTTCAGCATTTTGTCATTTACATTGGAAATGGAAACCAAGCAGTTGTAAGAGATAGAAATGTTCTTAATGAGTTTACGTAGTCCTGCTGGAATGAGCTACGGCTTGCACATGTACTGAAATATGCATATGTAGGTTGGTAAGAGACCTGATACGTGTCTTTGACCACTTTATGCTAGCGATGATGTGTGAAAGTTAGGCCTCATGAGATCTCAGTCGATATGTTAAGCTAAGAATTGCTGACTTTTGTCCTGCTGTTTTGCCATGTCAAGACTGCTTTTACTTATGCTACTCTTCCGCACACCACCAGCCTAGTATGAGATTCTAACGAAAAACAATCCAGTCGCCAAATTGACGTTGTTGCCTGTCTCAAGGTAACATTTGGCGTGCTATTCCATGATGACAAGTGTGCAAACATATTTGAAGCACTGGTTGGGACTCTAAGAGCAGCAAAGAAGCGCAAGTTTGTTAATTACGATGGAGAGCTCCTGCTACAAGGGGTCCATGACAATGTTGAAATCACTCTTAAACCCTCGCCACCAGCTGCGGCAGTGGCAACAAGCTGATGTTGATTGGTCCACCTGGCTCAGTCACGAAAATAATCACTACTGTGTTTTCTGTTATGTAATGGCTTGTATCTTATCTCGGATTGTATACATGTTCAGGAAAGTCAACATTGTGTTGGACAATTTCATCTGTCGTCGTTGCTCCCTGAACTCGATCTCAGTAAAACCAAATGCTATCTGAAGGGCATTTTGTCCTACTATATAAGGGACCTATGTTGTGAAGAGTTTTATTTGTCGGTGAAGTAGCAGTGATTTTTCTTGCTCGAGTGATTCTAAAATTGTTGCCTCTTCACTGAGAAGTACGGAATGGCTTTAGCCGGCGATTAGTTCCAACTTAAATATGAAATTTAACCTCCTATTTCAGGGGAAAATAAAATTATTCTTTCATGTCAGGATAACGCTTTAGATTCTCTGATTCTCTGTTCTTTTGTTCTCTGAGACAAAAAAAAAAGAATAGAAATTCGTTTGGTAATGTTGGTCAATTTTTTTGTTCTCTGGAACAAAAAAGTGATTAAGGAATAGATTTGGAACAGAATCAAGAAGTAAAAAAAAAGCTGCTTCTTGATTCTAGGAACAAGAATAAGAAATACAAGTGATTTTTTTTTCTTTTTCTTCTTTCCTGTTCTTCTTTATTGGCTAGTGGCCGGCGAGGTTGTCGTGGCGCTCGTCGGCCACAGGAGTGGGTCCCCCTCATTGCCGAGGACGAGGGCTGGAGTCACCTAGGCCGCAAGGGTCTAGCCCTTGCCCTCTCCTGTGGCCGGTCACCGGCCATGGCCAGTGACCCAACCATGGCCAAGAAGGACAAGAAGAAAAAAATATTAAAATATTATTAATAAAAAGAAATTTGGTGCAGTTAGCAAATACATTTTTGTTCTTTTTCTATTTTAAGAATAAAAAGAAATTTTGAGCCGTTACCAAATGTCTTCAAATGTTTAGAAATTGTTTCTGGGAACAAAATAAAAAAAAATCATTTCTAAGGAGAAATTATTTCTGGGAATAGAATGGTTACCAAACATGCCATAATACACCATACCATCTTAGACTTTCTCAGTGATTATAAAAATGTTCACGAAGAAAACAGTAGGTGATTTATTCCAACTACTTGGGCAGGAACAAAATTACAGCTTTCATGTTATATTCGACAATTTGGGGTACAGGTTATAACTATCGAGCCAATTTGCAGTTTAAACGATTCATATGATACCTGACGTAGTTGCAAGATACTGATGGGAGGCATCCAACATGCCTCCCATCAGTAGCATAAAGGAGTTGAACCGAGCATAATCTGCAACTGGGAGGAACAAAGCATATATGCATAAGAGGAATGTTGAATAAGTAACAAGGCAAGATACTCTCCTTCAGATGATTTTCTAGAAGCACGAATCTCGTGCCAAGAATATGCCAAGAAAAGTAGTATTTAAACGATCAAACACGAAAGTTTTCATGAAAAAGAGGATTAACAACGTCTTTGCATTTGCAGAGAAGATACACATGGCTTCCAAACATTATGAAATCATGATGTTCCCATGGTTGGCATTTGGCCACATCCTTCCATATTTCGAATTGGCCAAAAGATTGGCTTCGAAGGGGATCAATGTTTCCTTCATCTCTACTCCCAGAAATATACAGAGATTGCCTCCAATTCCTGATAACTTAATGGAAAACATACAGCTTGTCCAGCTTCCACTGACATCAGTCGATGGTCTGCCAGAGAATTCCGAGGCTACTATAGACTTGCAATTAGAGTGCACCGAGTATCTTAGGAAGGCCTGTGACAGGTTACGAGAGGCACTAGAGCAGCTCTTGTGCAAGATTTCACCCGACTTAATACTATTTGATTTTGTTCAATGCTGGATGCCACAAATAGCTGCCAAATTCCATGTGCCTTCCGGATATTTTAGTGCATATGCTGCTTGTACACTTGCATTTTTAGGGCCGCCAGCAGAGCTCGAGTCATTTGGCCGGAGAAAGAAGCCAGAAGATTTTGCAGTCACTCCAGACTGGTTTCCTTTAACTTCACTAGTGTCTCAAGGTCGTCACCAGGCACAAAAGATGTTCAGGAATTTATATTTTCCTGATATATCCAGCTTATCAGGCAGCCAAAGGTGGGCAGCGACTCTACATGGTTGCGAATTTGTTGCTGTGAGAAGCTGCTCAGAGCTTGAAGGTGAATATCTAAACCTTCTTAGAGAACTCTACCAGAAACCTGTACTGTCAGTAGGTTTATTGCCACCAATGTCCAAGAACAAAGTATCTGATCAGGCAACTGGCTCAAATTGGTCACACATCTCCAAATGGTTGGACAAACAAGCTAGAAAGTCTGTAGTGTTTGTGGGATTTGGAACAGAATACAAAATGCCTCTGGAGGAAATCCACGAGTTGGCATATGGGCTCGAGCTCTCCAAGATGCCTTTCTTCTGGATCCTCAGGAAGCCCGGTGGACTTGAGTTCGATATCTCTGAACTGCTTCCTGATGGGTTTCTGATGAGAACCTCAGAACGGAGTATGGTTTCAACAGGGTGGGCGCCGCAATTGGCAATCCTTGGTCATCCTGCTATAGGAGGGTGCCTATACCATTCTGGGTGGAGTTCTATCATTGAGTCACTTGGATTTGGTCATCCACAGATTCTGATGCCCATGGTAGATGACCAGGGCCTTAACGCGAAGCTGTTAGTGGAAAAAGGGGTCGGGTTTGAGGTGCCCAGAAATGAAGATGGATCATTTCACAGAGATGCAGTCGCCAAGTCCATCAGACTTGTGATGCTGGAAGATCAAGGAGAAGGATTGAGGGTGAAGGCAGCTCATATACAGAAAATTTTCGCTGACCAGGATCTTCACGACAGTTACATCAACAGTTTTGTAGAGTTCCTGATCAGCCGCAGAAAAGGATCATCACAGACCTGCGATAGCTAAAAAGATGTCATATCTTGGGAGAGAGGCATTAATGTCTGCATTATCGTTGAGGAATGGAGAGTTCTAGACTTCTAGTCCACGTAATTAGCAGTATGCCATTATACTGCATTAGGTATATGTTGTATTCTTGTTCTAGTTACAGAAGAGAGGGATCTGTATATTGTGAATGAGGCACTGATAGTTGTTATCACACTTCAGTGACTTAGAAAAAGCAAAATGCCAATCCTCAATCACGAATCATCTGATAAAGCTCAAGAGAAAATCGATTTAATTGCCCTATCGTTTAACATTGCACAAAAAGTCGGTCCTAATTTGGCGTGCATTATACAGGAATTGCTGATTTACATTTAGTATAGTACATATTGAGTTTCAACCAAAAAAAAAATACATGTTGAGTGACTCGATCCCAAAACCGTAACAGGTAGAGTACCATAGTCAGGAGACCCATCAGGTCAACACAACTGGGTTACCTAAACTTCATATCCAGGATTTACTTTTTGCTGAACATCTTCGTAGCTCTCCAATTCTTCAATGTCCTCTGGACTGCCCAAAAACAGTGGCAACCTTTGATGCAGCTTCACAGGTTGAATAGAAAGAATCCTACTTTTGCCGTCGGAGCCCTTGCCACCTGCCTGCTCTACAAGAAAACTTAAAGGATTTGCCTCATAAACCAAACGGAGGTGGTCTCTAGGATTCATTGCCACGCCACCATACAGCAGAGTGCGATGAAAATCAGCCACCAGAGAGCATATATAACGTGCTGAATATTTCTTGGGGTATCTTCCTTTCCCTTGCCGAACAGTGTCTATATACCGCCTTAAACCATCCGGCCAATCAAAATATCTTGCATCATTTACAGAATAAATTTGCCCTGACACCAGAAGGGAAAAAAAATTTAGAAAAGCTTCCATTATGGCTCCATAAAATTTCCTGTTTAAGAATGTCTCAATCATCAATGCTGCATATTACTGGAAAATTCAGAGACAATAGTTGGAAAGAGGATCAAGTTCAGTCAGCATATATCACCCTTACCTGAAAAATGCAAAATCATATAGAAATTTCCTAGGAACCATACATTTGGACTGCTGCTAATATGAATTTTTCAACATTATTAACTTCAGCTCTACTAGACTGATCATAAGATAAAATTACCTCTAGGAGGAATTTTAATATTTGGATGAGTTAGAATGAAGTCTCCTGTAGACTGATCCAGAGTAAAAGCATGTGTTCCGGAACCAAAGGTAGCACAAAGAATCGTGGCTGAAGAATAGAGAACATAAGCAGAAGCTACAAGCCTGGTTCCACTCTGCAGTGAGTTCAGCTGAGCCTTCTCATCTATAGGTAAATGATCAAGTTCCACAAGCCGATTATATATGCCGAAAATTGTTCCTGTGGGAATGGATGCGTCAATGTTCCTAGAACCATCTAAGGGATCCGTTACCACAACAAATGGGCCATCATCAGCTATCCAAACTGGAATATCATCTTCTTCTGAAGCCATGACGGCAACTTTTCCAGAATTCTTTAGAGACGACAAGATAATTTCATTCTGCGCAATGAAGACACAGCCATCAGACATGTTTTGTCTCACTTATTAGTAACTATATAGTCTTGAAATAACTGATATTACGGTTAACAATACGACAGCACGCAAACATCATCATCATGATGAAGATCAGCAATCTAGAACAGCTTCTTACAGTTGCAAGCAGTAGGAGCTAGAAGGCTAGAGTCAGATCGCTTCTCAACCAGTGGAATCAAACATCTGTTCCATCCCAAGTTTAAGCAAACTCTTTCGGAATATACAAGGGCTACCTCTTAACGCCATGTCAATATGGGGTAGTTACCAAGCTAGCCAGCCCCCAACCACTAAATTATGGCAACTTTATCGTCCCCAAAAACATTGGCAATCAGTTCAGAACTTATTTCTAGCCGTCAATCACAATGAAATTTGATCACGCCGCACGTGGCAAAAATTTATTTACAGAGTGCCCATTTGCCAATGCAACCAAAAACCAATGGTGGAATTTGCCCCTGCTACAATATAATCGGTTCACTTATGAGCCAAATTCTGTAGCTTGAGTTCAACTTTGCCTTGCCGAAAGTTGACGTAACTTCAAACTTTGACAAAGAAAAGTATGGGGCTTTCATCTCACACAAAAGTCCAGAAGATATGCTTCATAAGTTTTTCAAGCTAACTTCTACAACATAAATTTTCAAGCTTTTGATTGACATGTTTAAGCACTGTGACAAAGTCCTATTCATAAGCACCATCACATAGAAACCTCCTGAAATCTGCAAATTGAGTACTTGATTCCAACAAGTGACATCGACAGGTATCATGATAGCACACATAAGCTGCACCCAACGGAAAAAAAAAACACAGATTGAGCTGGACAACTTCACTCACAGAGACGATGTCCAAAGGCTTTGGGGCATCTCTGCCTGATTCACCACCCACCCCACCAACAAGACTTGCTTGCTTTCCCAAGCTGGAATTGAAAGGAGAAGCCACAAGAGAAGCAATCCTCTTGCAAGCATACTGTATGTGATCAAACAGCAGCACCACATCATCTCCCACACCAATCCCCGCCTTACCCATGAACTCTACCAATGTGCGGTATTCACTACGGCTCTCCGTTGCACCGCCGGCCGCGCTGCACCTCACTGACAATCCAGGAAAAGAAGCCATTTTCGGGGCGCAAAGCCCGTTTCTTGGAGGAAAGTTTGGCAGTGTACGAAAATTCTGGGTCTTGGGAATGAAAAGAAGGGACTTTGGAGAGGTCGATGGAAATGGGTATTCGAGGGTCGTGGATAATTGCATACTAATAGTCTCGAGGACTGAGATTAAATGAAGGGTCAAATCAAGATCCTGTATGTGGTGGCTACATGGGAAGTAAAAGTTGAGATGGAGATGATTCTTATCTGCAAAATGGATAAATGGAGAGTTTCTGGTGGTGGCGGCGGCGGACTGTCGGTGGCCAAGGCGGCGGTCAGCAGCAGCAGCAGCAGCAGCAGCAAGCAAGCAAGTGCTGAAGATTATCTTGTCAGCATCATTTGGTAGCAGAAGACCAAGGTGGGTTCCAAAATTCTTTTCTTTTATCTTTTTCTCGTTCACTTTTTTCTTCTCTGTCTTTTATTTTTTATTAACAGAAAATTGGCAATAAAAATATTATTATTCAATGATTTTTTTAATGAGAAGTATATAAATTATCTAATTTCGATTAACACCCGTGTCTATTAGAAAAGCCTTACCAAAAAAGGATATTTCTTATTTAGATTAACACCGAATTTCGATTAATACTGGTGTCTACGAGGTAGAGGATGATCGAATGCACGATCTCACGGATTGGAGCGATGCACTAAAACATGTGTGTCAGGCCTCTTCTTCCTACTTCTTCCTACGTAGTGGTCTTCGTTAAATAATCATTTATTCCAATTAAAAAAATAGTCATTCACGATCACAACTTTGAATTAATTATTTCAATTAAATAAGAGACATTTTCTTTTGTTGTACAAATTTCTTATGCCGCTAGAAAGGTGAGACCAACTTTAGAATAGTGTATTGGATCTTTTCCTAAAATGGGAAAACTTTAGAACATTGATTCACATCTCTGTATTAATGTGGATTTTTTTTTCTGTAAAAAAGATAGTTAAGAGGCTCCTTTTATGATAACATTAACAAATATGGTAATGCAATGTGAGGGAAAAAAATTGAAAATTGGGTGAGGCAACAATAGTATCCTTCCACCACCCGCCTGGGTGGCGCTGCTGGAAAGGGCACTCTTTCTCTCGCAAAAAGTTGAGTGTTCGAATCCCGGGCGCCGCAGGGTGACTTAACCGGTGCACGTGTGTGGTGGCTAGCACGTGTCGCCCCCAGGGTTTACCTCCCGGCTGTCGGCCGTGCGGGGGTTCTCTGGGTTATCAAAAAAAAAAAAAACAATAGTATCCTTCCAACTTGATCAAACAGCCCTAATGCCCATTTTATTTCATGTCAAGGTTCAAATAAAAAAAATAGGATAATGACACAAATCGCTTTTGAACTTTAACCCAATTTATAATTTAGTCTTTGAATTTTTAATTTGTTCAATATAGTTCTTGAACTTTAGTCTAATGTTCAATGTGATCGAGTTCAAGAACTGAGTTGAATATGTATCAAAAATTTAAGGGCGATATGAAACGAATTAAAAAATCAGAGATCACATTGAATATTAAAATAAAATTTATAAATTATATTAAATAAATTAAAAATTTATAAATTAAATTATATATTGAATTAATATTCAGGGATTGTTTGTCTCTTTTACCCTAAAAAAATCTTGCTTTGCTTTAATCTAGAACATCACAGCACAGACAAGGCGACAAGGTCAGGTCGGAGGGCCCCTCACGCTTGAATTTTTATCCGAGTTTATCTTGTCCCAACGTTACCACGTGACACTCCTTTTTGGCTTTGCGAGAAAACAAGTTGGAACATTTTTTCTGTCCCTGCTTGATCTTCTGTAATTCATACGACCCTTCTCCGTGGCTCTTTCTATATTCCTCTCGGGCAAAAGAAGAGCAAGAAAAGGGAGAACCATGGTGTCTCAGACGGTTGATCTACTCAAGAGCGAGCTTCCACTCGAGCAAGGTAGCGTGGTCTTGGGTGAAGATGGAGAGACGGGGCTTGTTCTTGTGGACATCATCAATGGCTTTTGCACTGTTGGTGCTGGAAATCTCGTGAGTAGAGCTTAAGCACCGTCTCTTGTTAGCTCATTTTTTTATGATATGACTATGCTTTTGGATGCAACATATGAAGTTTGTGCCTAGATATCTATCGTGAATCGATGACTGATGAACTAAGGGACGTTTGGCAAGTGCTAATTAATGAGTGAGCCTCATCAAGAACTGTCATTTGTTATATATTTATAATTGGTTTGCACACGGTCATATAATTAATGTGCCAAGGGACGCATGGTAAGTGTATGTGTTGATGTCTATGTTATATATACTGGCTGGTTGCATACTTTTTCTTGGTTTATATGCTCATGGGTATGGGTTTTCCATCAAAAAAACTAGTCGAAATCTGCCCGAAGTATTGGTCTTCACTGCGGTATTTGAAGATCTTGAGAGCTGATCATTATGTGTTTGGTATTTGCTGTTCGTAATTTAGGCTCCCAGAGAGCACAACGAGCAGATCTCGAGCATGGTAGAAGAGTCTTCGAGGCTGGCCAGGTTGTTCTGCGGCAAGAAATGGCCTGTTCTCGCATTTATTGATTCTCACCAACCCGACAAGCCTGAGGACCCTTATCCTCCTCACTGCATCACTGGCACTGATGAATCGAATCTGGTCCCTGGTAAGCTCTCCAGCATCTTATGGAATAACCTGGAGTTAGCTAGTTTGATCTATGCGCATGTTCATTCGGTAGAAATGAACACATTGATCGTGTGCTGGTATCATCTAGTTCAGTGATCCTTGTTCTGAGAATGAATGAGATAGTGGTAGTAATTACTAAACTCTCCCACGCCCGCACGCACGCAAGCACATGTTGATCGGTTTTGTCAAATTGCAGCTCTGAGATGGATAGAGAAAGAACCAAACGTGACGATCAGGCGCAAAGGTTGCTATGATGGGTATTTAGGCTCATTTGAGAGCGACGGCTCCAACGTGTTTGTGGATTGGGTAAAGAAGAATCAGATCAAAACCGTGAGTACTCCATGATCTATTTTTCCCTTTTCCCATTACATCCAGCAGAATTGGCCTCCCTAACTGAAGGAGTTCACCATACCATAGCTTTGACTCTCTAAAGTAACCATTTTTGTGGCGTGTGAAGATGCTGGTGGTTGGGATATGCACGGACATATGCGTGCTGGACTTTGTTTGCTCGACCTTATCAGCTAGAAACCTCGGCTTCCTCAAACCGCTGAAGGACGTAATAGTGTACTCGCGGGGTTGTGCCACCTTCGACGTCCCTCTCCATGTTGCCCGAAACACGAAAGGAGCCATGGCTCATCCGCAGGTACCATCTCGCGCTATGCCCCTACATGCCATTCTGTAACTTGCGTGCATACTTACGACATGCTTTTGAAACAAAAGCGTTGGCTAAAAGACACGCCTTATGCTCGATTGAATTGGTCTTTGGCAGGAACTGATGCATCATGTAGGCCTGTACATGGCTAAGGAAAGAGGAGCCAAGATAGTTGATCAACTGTCGCTTGGTGGAAAGGAGGCGCCATAAGCCCATCACAGCTTATGTAGAAATAAGAACGTATCATCTGTCACACAATACTACATGGCCCCCGTGTGTAATGTTCCCGTTCATTCCATGTCGGATCGAGTTTCTTGGAGACATACGATAAAATAGCAACAACAGAGAGCAGTTTAGCGCAGACCCCACCCATTTCGTGTCCGGCAGAAGCTTGGAGCAATAAGTCTATAAGTGGACACTCCATAGAACATGATGGAACGTGTTGTGCTTATGTTTTTAGTCTTAATTTGATCATGTGCCATACTTCTAGTTCTTATATGAGGCGCTTTTGAGTATCGTGTGGAAATTATGGCACTCCATCTCGTATGCAAAGTGGCTGGTTATTTATGATTTACCGTTTATAGGCAATTTACGGACTTAAAAGGTAATTTACAAATCATGAGATAATTTTTGCATTTTCCAATATTTAGGAATCTATAGAAAATTTACGATGGTGAAAGTTATTTTATGAAAACAAAATATAATTTACATATATCATTTTGCATTTATGATGTAATAAGGTACGTTACGATGATTAGATTTTATTAGCAATTCACTAGCAATTTACTATAAATAAATATAATTACGATCGTCAACAATTAGCATTAACTCAATTTACTGATCACAAGAGGAATTACTACATTTAAGATGAATTAAATCTTATAAGGTCAATTGAGTGAATGTTAATTGTTGACGATCGTAATTATAAGGTCAACAACTGATGGTTCACAATGGTTAGTAGCGAAAAGTGCTGAATAAGTCCTAAATCTTTTGAGAAAGTGCCAATTTAGTTCTAAACCTATTTTTTATGCTAATTTAGTCATAAATCTTTTGATATAGTGTCAATTTAGTCCTTTTGGCTGAATTTTGCTAACGTGGACGTCGGCTGGCCGGCGACCAGTCACCGGAGCTGATGTGGATAAAATTTAATAAGATTTTAATATTTTTTTGAATTTTTTTTCTTTTTTTCTTCTCCCTCTTCCTCCAGCCAGTCGCCACTCCGGCAACCGGCCAGAGGCCAAAGGCCGACGAGGTCGAACTCGCCGGCCTCGGGCGAGCCACGCTGGCCACTGGCGAGGCTCACCCTCGCCAACGACGGCGAAGGCGAGCCTCGCCATGGCTCGACGAGGCTCGCTCGGCCCTCGCCATGGCCAAGCGAGGTCGGGCCTCGCCCAACCGCTGGCGAGTCTCACCCGGCCCTCGCCAGACCTCGCGACCTCTGGCTAGGGTCGGGCGAGGCTCGCCGGTAGCTGGGCGAGGCCCGACCTCGCCGAATCCGGTGAGGTCAACCCTCGCTTTGCCATGGCGAGGGCCGGGCCTCGCCAGCCTAGCGCGAGGCTCGCCCTCACCGGCGACGGCGAAGACGAGCCTCGCCATGGCTGGGTGAGGCCCGACCTCGCCGAATCTGGCGAGGTCGACCCTCACCCGGCCATGGTGAGGGCCGAGCAAGCCTCGCCAGTGGCCGGCGTGGCGCGCCCGAGGCCGACGAGGTCGACCTCGCCAGCCTTTGGCCTCCAGCTAGTTGCCGCTCCAGCGATTGGCTGGAGGAAGAGGGCGAAGAAAAAAAAATTCAAAAAAATATTATTAAATTTTGTCCACGTCAGCTCCGGTAACCAGTTGTCGGCCGACCCGCATCCACGTCAGCAAATTTGGGCCAAAAGGACTGAATTGGTACTATATCAAAAGGTTTAGGATTCAATTGGCACAAAAAATAGGGGTCTAATTCCCTAAAAAACCCTCAACTTTAGCCTTTGTCCTAATTATATTCCAAACTTTTTTTTGTCTCATAAAAAACTCCAAACTTTTACTTTTGTCCCAAATCTACCAAGTTAACTTTTCGTCCAATTTTTTAATATTGTTTTTTATTTTTTCAAATTTTTTTATTTTTTTTCTTTTCTTTTCTTTTCTTTTTCCTTTCCTTTTCTTTTTTTTTTGTTTCACCTTCAACCTCCGGCCGGTCGCCAGTCCAGCGATCGGCCAGAGGCTAGGGCCGACGAGGTTGGCCCCGCTGGCGAGGTTTAGCCTCGGCCGACCTCGCCGTTGCTGGGCGAGGCCGACCTCGCCAGTCCCCGGCGGGGTCAAGCCTCACCAAATCGGCCCCTGCCTTTGGCCGGTCGCCGGACCGGCGACCGGCCGGAGGTTGAGGGTGAAACAAAAAAAAAAAGGAAAGGAAAGGAAAAAGAAAAGAAAAGAAAAAAGAAAAAAGAAAAAATTAAAAATAAAATTAAAAAATTAGACGAAAAGTTAACTGAGTAGATTTGGGACAAAAGTAAAAATTTGAGGTTTTTTATGAGACAAAAAAAATTAGGATATAATTGGGACAAAGGCTAAAGTTGATGATTTTTTAGAGAATTAGGCCCAAAAATAGGTTTAGGACTAATTTGGCACTATCCCAAAAAGTTTAGGACTTATGCAGCACTTTTCCCATGGTTAGTAACTTTCCATCATTAATACTAAATGTCTTTTATAATACTTAACAAGTCAATGCTATCACCCAGTAACTATCCAATAATATTGTAATTTTTCTCAGTAGCTCATAACTTACAACTCCTATTGTTAGTCATTATACCTCCATAACTGAAATTTGTTTGAAGTCCTATAGCTAGTACTTCCCCTTTTCGAGTGGTAACTTAGCTATAGAGTTCGTAAAATAAAGATGCTATCATTTGGTAATTAACCAATACCATATTAACTAACCACGAATTATCGTAAGCCATAGAACCTATAATCAATAATCGTAAATCACCTATCAGTTCATGTAAATTACACTTAGTAATCTACCTTTACGAAAGTATAAAAATCTAATTTCTGGTCAAAGAACCCATTATGGGAAGAGATTTCAAGTCAAGTCACTCGGCTAGATTGAACATTATTAAGATTAGCTATTAGAGATAAAATAATATACAAACAATTTAATTAGTAGCTACTTTTATTAAATTAAAATTAATTCAAATAAAATTAAATTTATCGTTAATCTTCATTAAAAATAAACTATTACTGATAGATAAATAATTTTTTTGTTAAATTTTACGTAAATAATAACAAAATCTCTAACATGAGTTCAGATAATAATAACTAGAATTCCTGCACATGCAAGATTGTGCACATTTATAACTTAAATTATGGAACATTTGAACGTTCTATTTGATTCCTAGATTTAAAATAGGCTTAGACCAAGTAAAATGAAATTTAAATATAGCGAGAAGAAACAAGAATGAGAAAATGAATGAGAGATGTAAGTAATATATTCGATGGTAGATATGCAGATCCATTGCATGAGAATGAGAATGAGAAAGTGGAAAAAGAGATTGAAGTAATAAAGCCCAAGGATAGTTAACAATTTTGAAATTCACATTTTGGTCCACAAATAATACATATCTAAGTTAAGATATTAAAGAATATTCATGGGAAAATAAAGGGATTTCATTGTCTAAAATGAAGGATGGGAACCCTCTTCCAATAATTATAGATACTATACGCAGATTAGATAATTAGCTTTATTATAAATAAGGGTAAACAAGATAAATGGTAATGGGGAAAATTGTCAAAAAAGTCATAAACTCTATTGTACGGCGAGCCAATTCAATCCTAAACTTTTTAATTTTGTCAATTCAGTCCTAAACCTTTTTAATTCTTGCCAATTCAGTCCTTTCGGCCAATTTTGGTCGCCTGGCATTGACGTGGCCGCCGGTTGTTCGGCCAACGCTGACGTGGAAAATTTTTTTTTATTATTTTTTTCAATTTTTAATCTTTTTTTCTAATTTCTTCCTCTAGCCGGTCCAGCGACCGGCGGTCGGCCAGGGGGAGGGCCAGCGAGGTCGACCTTGCTGGCCTCGCCCAACAGAGGCGAGGCTGACCTCGCTATTAGCCTCGCTGCTGCTGGGCCTCGCCTCGCCCAAGAGCGGCGAGGCCGAGGCTCGACCTCGCCGTCGCGATCCGGGCGTTGGTGAGGTTGGCCTCGCCTCGCCCAGCAACGGCGAGGCCGACCTCGCCGTCGCCTGGGTCGCGATGGCGAGGTCGGCCTCGCTGCTGCTGGGCCTCACCTCGCCCAGTAACGGCGAGGCTGACCTCGCCGTCACCTGGGTCGCGACAGCGAGGTCGAGCCTCGCTAGATCTGGGTGAGGCTCGACCTCGCCGTCGCGACCCAGGCGTCTGTGAGGTCGGCCTCGCCTCTGTTAGGCCTCGCCTCGCCTAGCAGCGGCGAGGCCGACCTTGCCGTCGCCTGGGTCGCGACGGCGAGGTCGACCCAGGCGACGGCGAGGTCGGCCTTGCCTCTACTGGGCGAGGCCGGTGAGGTCAACCTCTCCTCCCCTCTGGCCAGTCGCCGGTCGCCGGACCGACCAGAGGAAGAAATCAAAAATAAAAGAAAAAAAGATTAAAAAGTTGAAAAAAAATAATAAAAAATTGCCATGTCAGCGTTGGCCTGGACGGCCGGTGCCGGCCAGCGACCACGTCAGCGCCAGCCGGCCAAAATTGACGGGAAGGACTGCAAGAATTAAAAAGGTTTAGGACTGAATTAGCCGCTGTACAATAGGTTTATGACTTTTTTGACAATTTTCCCAATGGCAATGTGGTCCCAAATTTTTAAATTTGTTCAATATGATTTTTGAACTTTAGCCTAATGTACGATGTCGTTCCTAAATTTTAATTTGTTCAATATGATTTTTAGTAAATGTTCAATTTAGTCACTGAACTGTACGAAAATGTTCAATGTTGTCTTTCTATTCATTCAAGTTCAAGGACAATATTAAATATTATCATACAGCTTAAGGACTAAATTGAACATGTACCAAGAGTCTGGAGACCACATTAAATGAATTTAAAATTCTAATACGACATTATACATTTGGCTAAAGTTTAGGGATCACATCGAACAAATTTAAAGTTGAGGGATCACAGTTCAGATACCATTTGTGTCATCACCCCCATAGATGATATACCTAGGTTATGATATTGGTCATAATGTAAAAATTAGCCTAATTTTCAGTTCTTATTATAATTTTCTTTTTTTTTCTCTATTTTTGGTTGGGTGTTCTTTTAGCCTGTTACGTGTCCCCTTCTAATATGTAAGACCGCCTTAAAACCCTAGAGGGAGACCAATTCGCCTTCTTCTTCCTCCTCTGCTTCTTCTTCTTCTTCAGCAATCCTCAATCCAAGCTCCACCATCCTCTTGCGCATCGCGCCGTCAACTTCAAGAAAGGTCTGTTCTTCCTGTTCTTCATCTTCTTGGGATGTGTCCTTACGTGTCTCTGTTCCTCGGTTCTTCATTTTTTTTTTCTTCCGCACGAAACCCGTGTCCAATGCTTTGCTCTTGTTCTGTCAGTTGTTGTCGAATTCAACTTGTTCATGTGTTGTTGTCTTTCGCTGAGATAAGGACCATCAATGAGGTTGTAGCCCATGTCCCCCGAACAGTTGAGGATCGTGGGATCATTGAAGCGGATTTTGTATTGTTCGTTGTGATTGGGAGTTTAGACTGATCGCCTGAATGGAAAAAAAGTTCTGAATTTTGGACCGCGGAGAGCGGTTTTCAATCAACCCAGTTGAATTTTTTCAAAGTTATGGCGATAATTGGACCCGAAAATGAAAACTTGATTCAGTTTCGGAAATCCGTGCCCCACAGTCTTGTTCTCACGGGAACGAACTAAAGCTTGACTTTTGTTAATTGTATGGAGCTGGAAGTTTGATGAGTATTTTGTTTACTTTTCTTCCGGCTAGCTGATTTGCCTATGTGTTGTCTTGCTTTGATATCTTTTCTGGATTTTCTGGTGTTCTAATGTATTTAGCTGTGAATTTTCAGTGTATTCCGGATAGCAGCATGGCTGAAGAAGCAGGCATGTTTACGGTTCAGCAAACTGTGGGCAGCGTTTTGTGCTGCAAATGTGGAATTCCAATGGCGCCTAATGCTGCCAATATGTGCGTCAAATGTTTGCGGTCTGAGGTTGACATCACAGAAGGTCTACAGAAGAATGTTATAATTACTCATTGTCCTGAATGTGATACCTACTTGCAGCCTCCGAGAACATGGATTAAAGCACAGTTAGAGTCGAAGGAGCTTTTGACTTTTTGTGTCAAGAGGCTGAAGAATATGAATAGAGTCAGGTTAGTGCATGCTGAATTTGTCTGGACTGAACCTCACTCCAAGAGGATTAAGGTGAGGCTAAGAGTTCAGAAGGAGGTTCTAAATGGTGCAATACTCGAGCAAGCCTATGTTGTTGAGTATGTTCAGCAAGAGCACATGTGTGAGTCCTGCTCCAGGGTTCAGGCTAACCCTGATCAGTGGGTTGCTGCTGTTCAGCTAAGGCAGCATGTTTCTCACAGAAGGACATTCTTTTACCTGGAGCAACTGATACTCAAGCATGACGCTGCAGCTCATGCCATAAAAATCAAGCAGATGGATCAAGGAATTGACTTTTTCTTTGCCAATCGCAGCCATGGTGTGAAGTTTGTTGAATTCATTAGTAAAGTTGCTCCGGTGAGGAGTCGCAGCGACAAGCAACTTGTGTCTCATGATACGAAGAGCAATAACTACAACTACAAGCACACTTTCTCGGTTGAGATAAGTCCGATCTGTCGTGAGGACCTTATCTGTCTGCCTCCTAAAGTTGCAGTGAGTTTGGGAAATTTTGGTCCTCTTGTTATATGCTCGAAAGTGACCAACAGCATTGCTTTACTCGATCCATTTACTCTGAGGCAATGTTTCTTAGATGCTGACCAATATTGGAGGACATCATTTAAGTCCCTGCTCACTAGTCGACAGCTTGTTGAGTACATTGTGTTAGACGTGGAGTTGGTCTCGTCTGAGGTTAATATTGGTGGCTCAAGGTATGCCTTAGCTGATGCGCAGGTGGCTCGTGTATCAGATTTCGGTAAGAATGATCTGATTTTCTCCATTAGGACACATCTTGGTCATCTTTTGAGCCCTGGTGACTACGCCCTCGGCTATGACCTTTATAGTGCAAATACAAATGACATGGAGCTGGAGAAACACAAAAGCCTCATCCTCCCCGAGGCAATTCTGGTAAAGAAGAGCTATGAAGAGAAACGCCAGAGGAAACGCGGCAAGCCTCGTTCGTGGAAGCTTAAATCTCTCAATATGGAGGTTGACGAGACTAGAAACAGGGCTGATGAGGAGAAGGTGAACACTGAGTATGAAGAATTCCTGAGAGATCTCGAGGAAAACCCTGATATCAGGTTCAACATATCACTATACCGAAACAGAGAGTACCAGCCATCCGAGGTGGCGTCTGTAACGGATGGAGATCTACCCTCTGTTCCCCTGGAAGAGTTGTTGGCGGATCTTGATTTGAGCGATGAGGAGATGGAGGACACCGCTTGAGAGAGAGCTTAAAATCTGTATTAAGAAATTATAGTCCCTCGTTGCCTCTTTGTTTTATTTGGGGAAGATGTGTTACTTTTTTTCCATCAAAAATTGTGTTGTGCCGAATCAAATATGAGAGCCGGCAGACATTTCTGCCATCATTTTTGCCCGATGAACTTTATGTTCGGGACTGTGAGGGTCCTGGAAGGTGCATTGCATTTGTATTTGCAGATAGCCCGTGGAAAGGTTGTTTTAGTTTTCAACCAAATCTGCGTTAATGAATGACTCAGAACGAGAGTTGATTCTCTCACCCCTACGTTTAACTATAGTCTTTGTGAAGGCTTTGAATTCCTGGTACTGTATTCAACTTGGGGCTTTGGCAGTGCGGATTAGTTTCTTCTCTTACACTGATTGACCCAGTTTTAGCACTACTCTTCTACCGCACGACATTGCAACGAGACCTCGTAATTAAGTATAAAAGCTTAGTAGATAGTATTAAAATCATTTTGAGACATCATGGGGTGTTGTCGTGTTTAGTGCACTAGTGCTGTAAGAATTAAGAAGGCTGAACTGTATCATTGTTGTGCCTTAGAAATGTCCCTCTTCTACTCTTCCACGGTCGTGGATCCGAATCCATTAGAATAGAAGATTTTCTTTTCCAGATGAGTATAAAAGGGTAAAAAGCGCTTTCATTGTTGTGGAATAAGAAACCTTCGTGCCTTGATGCATGTATTCAATTTTTCGAAGTTCATCCTGGAGCATTATGTTCTTGAGCTGTCATCTTGAGTAAGCATGTGCGAAGATGATTAAATCGACATTGGGATATAGCCATTCTCAAGTTTTATCTTTATACTTCTGAATCTTGAATATCAAATTGTTCCCTCTTTGCCTTTCTTTGGTTTTCTGAAATGTCTCTGCATATTCACCTTAGATATTGTGAGCACCCACGCCACACGAAATTTTGGAATAAGCACTAGCTGATTTAACCAAATGCACCTTAGTAAGATGTGTGCATTGGAAGGATCTCCACTGTTTTCTGTGCTTTTACTCGTGAACACAAGGGGCCGCTACTTTAGAATCAAAGTGTCGTATCTCAGCTAATGATGTTGCTCTTTCTGAGTGGTTGTGTAGAAACATTGTAGTGAAATAACAATCTGAGATAAATGTGCTTCTGAATTCAAATTTAACTGAATTATAAGATGAACGGATAAGAGGAACCAAATATATTGCCATGTGCAGCAAAAGTTCAGGTCACCGTGCAGGGTAGCCATAGCAAAGGCGGCATTTCAAGAAACTCATTGCTCTGTGGCAGCACTTGCAGCATTCAGGTCAACGGAAAGATTGAGAACCTGCAATGTCGAAGCACCAGCGTCATCGAAGTATAAGATGATTAATCCTCTCTTGACAGCATTTTTTGTCATTAATAACTTGTTAATTACATACACTTGCTAGGATATGTACAATCACCATGGCTGTGCAATTTTGCACCATCTAGCTCTATATGCCAAAAGGAGAGAAACCTGTGCTGCTTTCAGATGCGTTTGTTTCTTCCCTTAATAGGGACAATGTTGTACTACTCTATATTATCCTCGTTCTTACAGCTTTTTACTAACAAGTGAGAAAAGTATAAAGTCGAGTTACCTTTCCAGTAATTCTACTGTACATCGCAAGCACATCTGTCACCGTGTTCTCAAAATGTGTAGATGCATCATAACTCTGCAAAATTCAGCCGGTCAGTGAAATATCTAACAACTACATAACGCAAAGCCAAAGCAAGACATTCGAAGCAGTCAATATCAGTAAAAACTGTCCTTCCAAGAGAGCTATTTACTTCTACCCATTGAATCGTTAGGTATGTGAAACATGCACCAAGTTTCAGTTCCAAGCTATTTTATACTCAGAAGATGTACCAATTCTACAACCAAAATGACCAGTTTGGGGAACAGCGTCCCTGGCAAAAGAAGGCAACTACTTGTTAGATCTATAGAAACTCAAAATACTATCCCAAGCTTAGAAATCTTGATTTCTAAACCTCCTTCTGATCAGAATAAATGAAGGACCTGGTATGGGTAGAGCTAAAATGTGTTTCGTTCTGAACTTAAATTTGTGCTCTCTTATGAAATAACTTAATTGGAAGCATAAAATTTCACCCAAAGTAAAAATGCCTACAGAAGGAGACAGGAAAATCCACTCACAGTTGATATAAAGCAGTTGTCAACTTCATGGTTGTTTGTGGGCACATATCGATCGTATATATCAAAGAATATTTCATCCACGGGACCAAGTAACTCGATACCGGGTTTTAGTTCTTGTTGAGGGTTATCGGTTTCTGCTTCAGCAGTCACAAAAGCTATGTATTTTCCTTTTGGAGCTACATTGTGAGCATAGGAGCAGCAGAACAGGTACCTGAAAGAAAGTTGCAAGTTGAAACACACATCATAAACTTCTATCTATCTATTTGGAAGTCGATTCTCATGTAATGAACATTTGATCAAATTAAACCTAGGAGCACACAAACAGGGTACTGGTTCTCTACGCCAAGCTTTTCCTGCCAAAACTTTTACGGCCTTCACGTGATAAAGGATGCCATTATTGTGGAGGCCATCTCAAACCAATCCAGTTATGTCTTCAGATGGTGTAGGCATTTCATATTCCTATCATAATTCTGGTCAGACATGTATATTATGCTTTTGTCTAGGCTAGAATGTATCTGCTGTGAACCATGAGTCTGCAGACAAACATGCAAAGCAAGACAGAGAGGTCTTATATAACTTAAAAGCAAGGTTAGGAGGTCTTCTGTAACTCCAAATCCATATCCCAGGCGATCCGGTGACAATTATTTTTTACAACATGTGAAGAAGACGTACATGTCTGATTTACGACCAAGTTGCTTCTGCGGCAAAATGACTTGAGCTGAGTGAGAATCATTGGTATCCGGGATTGGATGGCTCATTATGCATATAGCACGAGCGACTTTTCCGACCTTCCTGACCTATGAAGTTAAGCCAAAGGCAAAAGGCACATAATCAATATGATCACAGAGCTGCAATAATGCCTTCTTACCAGGAGACCTTCAATGCCAAAATTCTGCTTTTTCATTCTACTTGACTTTAATGTGAGAGCTTACCTTACCAGGCAAATACGATGGATCACAAACAACTTTCTTGCACTTAGCAGTTTCTCCTGCAGAACTGACACCGATGACTTTCCCACTCGCATCGAACTCTACCTGTCAATTCACATTGAACAAATGGGATCTTACCTTTACTCTGACAATTCACTTCGCTCAGAAAAGTTCAAACTTTCTTCGTATAAACATATATCCACTTACTGACCTTACACTGTGGTTTGTTAAGCATGTAAGTTCCACCATAAACTGCACTAAGACGTGCGAATGCCTGGTAATGGAGCATGTATGTCACTGCAAAGCACATTATACTTTGTTTTGATTCATGAAAGAGCAATAAGGTTGAGGACAAACCTGAGGTAATTCTCCAAGTCCATACATAGGATAGATATAAGGAGAACCTCCTTGAAAACGTGCCAAAGACTCTGCATAGAGCTTTAGACGACAAGTAGCAAAGGGCACTGATTACCATCATATGGCTATGGCCAAGAGTTTTTATTAATCAGCAGCATTTAAGAAGAAATAGCAAGAATATCTACAAATGGCAGACAGTGCTAATTAATTTCTTTGAACAGATGAAGCTCTTATCTTCTGATGAAGTTTCCCGAAATCCTCAGCCATAATACAATGTTTGTCCAGTCCCCCAATCATCTGGTGTTTGTCGGTGTATTTGTAATTTTTCAATGCATCACTCTTTATGTCATCAGTCAAACTATATGTCAATATACCAGATTTGGATCTATCGCCCTATCAATATCAACTGAAATGCATAAGAGATACGTTTCATTTTGCAGAAGGCAGTCCCATTCGTACTACAAAGAGATAGCTATAATATCTACGAGTGGCAGAGTGCACTAATTATTTTCTTTGTAAAGATGAAGCTCTTATCTTCTGATGAAGTTTACCAAAATCCTTGGCCATAATACAATGTTTGTTCAGTCCCCCAATCATCTGGTGTTTGTTGGCTTATTTGGATAATTTCAATGCATCACTCTTCACGTCATCAGTCAAACTATATGGCAATATACCAGATTTGTGTCTATCGGGTGATATTAACTGAAAATGCCTAAGAGATCTGCTTCATTTTGCAGATGGCAGTCCCATTTGTAACTCAATCAAGCATAGAAAAAATTAGAAGTCTTTTGTATAGGGAATCGCTAGGAAGATGGTGGAGGAAAAGTTGAACCTTCATTCTCTTCACAAAATCCATAGCAGGCTTATCCAAATAACTGTCATCAATATGAAGTGCCAAGGCATGACCGATAAAATCAATCGTGTCGTCTTCTAGCCCATACTTGCTGCCAAAAGAAAAGGAGAGAGGGAGAGAGAGAGAGAGAGAGTAATAGAGAGATTATACAATTATACCTATGGATGCATGAAAATTTCAAATTCTCATGCAACAGAAAAGTGCGAGGAACATACGAGATAACTTCCCTTGCTGTTACTTTGTTCAGGTCCAAACCTTCATGAGATTTCGGATCATTTTCTTCAAAGTCTTGGACATAAATGAAGAACTTTCGTGCTCGTCGCTTCTCGAAAAGCCCCATTAGAGGCGATTTCAGTGCTTCAACATCAGTGGCTGGAACTTTATAAATCTAGAGGCAAGATGGCCTTGTATTAATCTCACTTCAGAACATGAATAGTACGTCTTATGACTTCTCAAATTTAAGAGATTTTTTACTAGAAAGAATGAAAATTGCAATATGAAGGCGCATTTTTCGTACCTTTCCTTTGTTATACACAAAGCTACCATCCACAACCTTGAAGTTCAGATACTTTGTGACATCCGTGTGAATGAGAACGCGCACCAGAGCACCATTAGCCATTGTGAACTGGAAAAAGCACGTAAGAAAAAAAAAATTATCATTGTAACAATGCAGTGCATTCAAAAAAATTTCAAACCGATGGATGAAATATATATTATAAAGATACAGAATAAGCTAAAAGGAGTGTGCTTTGATGATACAATTCCAACGTTTCTAACAAGGGACCACTGGCATTTGGGCAGAGATAAAAAAAAAAAAAAGCGTAACGAGATTGTATGTTGTCACTACCTTAGGAATCATATCAACATTGTATTCTTTGCTTGGTCCCAAACTTTCTGGAGGCTTGTCACTTCCCCTGAAACGTTTCCAGAGCTATTTGCAGTAGAAAAAGACTTATCATCAATTTATGAAATTGCCAAAGCAGTCTCAATTTTTGTTTCAATACAAGGCTAAAAGCTTCACCTGGTTAAGATTGAGCGAGGTTGATTCGCCTCCATAGTAGTCATTCTTGTCCATGTGTAGGACCTGTTTTGATCAACAAAACACAGTGAACTACATATCAGATACCATAAGATCAACACGAAATGCCCATAAAATATCTAAAAGCAAATCAAATTTATTCCAGAAAATTGTAAAAGCTGAACTTTTAATAACGGATTTTGCTTAGTTCAATTGATCAACTACCACAACGGATAAAGATCTCAACTTGACATTACATACCTTGAGACCATCAACAGAGAGGAGGCCACTGAGAATGCATTCCTTGAGACCCGTCCCAAGAACAATCACGTCATACTCCTCATCCATGGTGGTTGGCCGCGGCTTCGAGGCGATGGAGCTTGCGAAATGGAAATGGGGAAGTGACTATTGTTGGCCTTGACAGGGGAGAGATTGGTGATGTGGGTGATGGTTAATATGTTTCTTGCGACATAAAGAGACCTGGTCTATAGCGGGAAAAGCTGCTATGTTTCCGCTTCATGAGGCAAGTGGAGAATTACAAGACCGTTTGTGTGGTTTTTAATTTGACTCAGGGAATGAATCTGAGATGAATAAGAACAAGGGCAAATCATTTGTCTTAGAGAGGATACAACTTTACATAAACTAAAGCTTTCGTTTTTTTTTTCTTTTTATAAATTGGGTGACTTGATCAAATCCAATGACATGAATTGATTTTTCCAAGTCCATAAATTTAGATAGAGCACGAAAAAAAAACCATTGTACAAGCCAGTCGATTCCATTGTAAATTCACTAGAGAAATTCGTCTACTTATTGGTAGTTCCATTATTTAATTCAACAAGATTTGTGATAGTGTTCGGCGAAAGAGAGATGCTAAAAACAACTAGAGTATTTCACGGGACCTTTGATTAAAAAAGTGAATTGGCAATGTCATATGGTGTATTCAAATGAACCAATCATTTTGTTCATGGGTTTCACTTGCCCAAACTTCTAATAATAAGATCTAGTAAAATCCCTTAGTAAACAAATTTTAGTGAAAATCATACTATTTCTGGCATTATTTGGTGCATGGACTCATCCCACATGTGATGAGATGAACCAATAACCCAGTAGTACCATATTTCAAAACTTTCTGTCCCTTTACTTCTTGATAAGCGACTGTCATATCAATCGGCAAGAAATTGTTGGTTAATGCAAGTAACTTAAGCATAACCTTCGCATGTTTCTGCCTGCTGGTACATATTAGCTTTGTTATCGCAATGCCCAAAAAGCATAGCATGGTCACTTTGCACAGTGCCTCCGAAATTGTGAAAATCGCAACAAATTACACATGCAGCTACCGAATTAAGAGAAATAAACCACGCAAGCCCCGCAAAACCAAGAAAAGAAGCATTGTTTGCCCTTCACTCAATAAAATTGAAATACATCGAAGAATTTCGACGATGTCGCATACATGGGATGGTATAAATACACATAACTCCCAGAGTCCCAATCACCATACAAATCCTCAGAGGAATTAAAGGGGTAAAATGGAGCGAACAATTAGAAAAAGCTCCAGATTTATATAAACCACAAAGATTAAATGACCAACCCATGGACAAAAAAGGTCTAACTCTTTCTGACGAGCATTGTCTCAAAGCCTGATGATACGAGCCTCAAATTAATCATCTGCAATCTGCACCTACTGCTTCGAGTATAGACTTGAAACCATCCCTTTCCAAGCACTCCGACAATTCAGCCTGGGTGAGGATACAAGCACATCGAGGTGGACAGTAAAAATGGATAGAAATTAGAAAAATGATGAATCTGAATAGATAAGAAGTAAATGCTTAAGAATCTCATGTAAAAGAAATAGCCCAAAAAACAGACCTTCATTTGTGGAATTAGGGCGGGACCCCCATAAGCAAATGCTGTGTAAAGCTGAAGAAGAGAAGCACCAGCTCTTATTTTCTTGTATGCATCTTCACCACTGATTAGGGAAAAACAAAATTAGGAAAGGAACGAGAATGCTGGCAATAGATCTGACAACATGATGCCAAAAGAGCTTTTTACCTGCTTATACCCCCACAGCCTATCAGAGGTATTTTTCCCTGGAAAATTATAAATAACAGTTTCAGCAAATTCGCAAGAAATAAGACCACAGCAAGTTGTCCATGCACAATACGATACATACAAAGGGCCGTCGTACAGTACACTGGAAATTGGCATCCTCCTTGCCATATGTGAATGTTTAAAAGGCACATCTTTTATCCACAAGTAAAAAGATCACTTTTGCATTCTTAACAATGCCTAGAGCCCAAAACCCACCGAAAAGTAATTTTTTATCCTTTACGACTATAATGGTGGGGGCATCTGATTAATTCCTACTTGAGCCAAAACCACCCATTCCAATCATGCTAACCACGAATAAGTCCATATTCTCAAACGATCAAGCAGCATCGATAAAATAAGCCACACAAGAGATGAGAGTCCAACATACCCGTGTTAAAATGTACATCTCCTTCAAGATTCTGGTAGACAAGTTAAAGAGAGGCTTGCCACTCAAACCACCTGCCTCCTCATACACTGGATTTTTGTTCACAGGATCTGGTCGAGAGATGGTTGTATTTGATATGATCTAGAGAAAAAAAAATAGAAGTGTAGTTTAATCTAGACAAATTAAACAAGGTCTTTCAAAATGGCATAGCAACAAGAAAAAATAACACTGTCCGACAGCAGTTACTCAACGCATACTATATTGATAAGACAGCACTATAAGAGAACATTTTGTAGACGTGTATAATAATCATGTGTAGTTAAAATAGGGTTTCAAGTATAGCATGACCGAAAATTTTCAGGACAGTTTCTACTTCCAAAATGTGAAGACTAGTAGGGAAAGGCAATGCCCCGTTTTGATGAATAGTTTGAGGACTGAAACTTGTTACAAGGAGCTATAGTTGGAACAAAAACATCCTCAACATATCTTTCCTGGCTAAGCACTGCAAGAATCTATCAGGCATCCATTATTGCCCTCCTCTAAAGTGTGACAGATTTAAGAAGTCATGAAATGATAGCCATTTGGTAGCTGGCAGTTTTATTGGTAAAGAACATTGCTATTGGCTCCAGCCCCTCAATGTGTCATGCAGGAAGCACAAAAAAATTTGTTTTTCATGGTAGAAACTTCTAACTGTTCTGAGACATAGGTGGCTGTCCTATCTAAATTTATGGTAGAGCAAAGCATACTTTTCCGATTTGATTCTTTCTATTCAATTGATTCCATATTTCTGCTACAGCTGTGCATGAAGTAATTGACAGTCAACAACCATAAAGAGACTTCCTAAGATTATATTCATGTGAGGTTAGTTTATTCAACCAACCTACATCTAACTGAGAAATGATGATTGGAAAGCCCAGAAAGGAAATTTTACCAATCCATCCAGGCGGAGAGCAAGAGCTACCTGTAATGAAGAGTAAAAAGACATCAAGAACGTTATAATAAAGAAATAGGAAAAAGCATGTTAAACAGTAGGACAAAACTGCATACCGCTGCAATGTCCTCAAGGTCTTCTCGAGACAAGTCAGGAGCAATTTTAACAAGTAAAGGAGGGGGACCCTCCTCACCCCATTGCATTTCATCACGAGCAGCTTGAATCTTAAGAAATATGATATTAACAAGACATGCATCTAATAATGCTATTTTAGAGTAAACTGAGACTACTTGTACCTTCTTAACAAGGTCTTTTAACTGCTTTCTTCCCTGGAGCATACGCAATCCCGGAGTATTTGGTGATGAAACATTAATAACCTGCAAACAAACAGCATGTGAATGGTCAAAACAATGGTTCCTAGAAGATCAAGATTGACTCAAATTCCAGGTTACCATGATTTACGGACGCATTCTCAGTATAATTAAGAGTTTCTTATTAATCACCGCATCAAGCAAGGCCAGCTAGTAGTATTGCAGGCCAGAACTAATGCAACTTGCACAAATGAAAATTCTCATGAAGCATAACAAATTATCTACCAAGTAATCAGCATACTGCGATAATGTATGGACCCCCTGTACGTAATCTGCAGCAGCATCTTCACTTGTCTTATTTTTCCCAAGATTTACACCAAGAATACCAGGACCAGCTTTTCCTCCATGTTTTACTTCCTCAATGGATGAAGGGGATGTGCTTGAGGTCTCATCCAACTTTCTTTTACCATGCTGGGCACCCAGTCGCTTAGCAACAGCAACTATGCCTTCGCTGTTGAAGCCACAGCGATTTATGATAGCACTGTTCATAAATAAAAAAGGAAGGTATAAATATCCTCAAAGAAACAAAGGCAAGGCTGAAATGTTTACACAATCATATTAAGAAACTCCGTGCTGCTTATAAGGCATTCACCCTTTAATTCCAGGGGAATTTTATGTAGAAGATGACTTAATAGCCTAAATTAACACAGCAACATCATTATCAAATTGACAATGAGAAAATGAATTAATTCTCACCCTTCTTCACGCAATCTGAAGATGCGCGGCTTTGGATTACCCTCCTGTGGTACTGGCGTGACAGAGCCCACCTCTACAAATCCAAAGCCCATCCCTAGTAAACCCTCAACAGCCTCAGCATTTTTATCGAAGCCAGCAGCAAGGCCTATGGGATTGGAGAACTTCCTTCCCCAAACTTCCAGCCCTAAATTTGCCGGATCAGGCCGCTTCTCCCTAGGAACCCAGCCACGAGAAGCAGCTGTTACAGCTAGTTTATGGGCAAACTCAGCATCTAGAAGAGCAAAGAACGGATTCACTAGTTTGGTTGCTGAGAACAGCCATCCACTGGAAATTGAAATGATGTAAAGGTAAATCTCATAGCCAAATATGAAGAGACGTTCAAAATATATCTAAAGAACGACAAGTACCAGAAAGTTGCTTCATCTACAGTACTCACATAAGCTCCACCGGCTATAACCAGGCCTATAGTGGCTCCTGTCAGCAATCTCCCCTACAGTTGTTTTGAGACCAATTTTACATGTCAAAGTCATAAATGTCTTTAAAGTTGCAATGAGAATAATATGTGGTCTGACAAATTACAGCTTGAGCAGGATCTTTGGAAAAGTAATAATCCAATGGAACTGAATAACTTCCGACATTTGAACATGCTGAATTAAACAGGCAAATTGCACTTTACACAACAACATATTAAGTTATATGTTAGAGAGAAGCATTTTGATTGGTATTTATATGGCACTGGCGTCGCGAGACAATAGTCAACTTCTCATCTCCAACAGGCAACAATAAGTTCAGAAAACTATTCAACAGAGAAAATTAAGCACAGAAGAGCCAAAATTAGGGTAACCTATCTCTAGTTTCCAGACTATGCCAAACACAGAACTACTTTCCTTAGAGAAGAAATTTGAAATTAATTTCAAGAAAATGGAAATATGACAAAAGCTTAAACTATCCCTGGACAAACCTACTTTGGTAATAGCAGTCCAATGCCCACCGACATCTCAAATTCCTTAACGCATCATGTGCAGATAGTGACAGAAGAACATTAAAAAACCAGCATTCGAAAAACCAAATGATGTCAAAATTACAGGTTGGCAGATTCTATCAATAACTTACGCTTAGCTTTAACTCATGCTAACAGAACTCAACTTGCACTTGCATCGGAATCACTATATTCATGTTCGCACGACTTCCGTTTAATTCCTTCTAGATATCTATCGTCTCCGGTCCTAAATCCATCCGTCTATGGCCAATTCTTACTTTCCGAGTAACAATTAGTTCTTCCAATGCCAATAAAGTCATGAAGAGGCCTAACCATAAGATCGGTGACCAATTTTGAACTACGAAACCCAGATTCAGCAGCCAAGTTTCAACTTTTAAAAATCACAACGCTAAGTCGTAATGGCCATTTTTGACCCGAAGGCCAACAAATCAAACACAAGAATCCTAGAGCAAATACTTCACTCGGTCGCCCAAAATGAAAGTTTGATCAGGGTAATGCTAAAAAGCAAGCCTTTTCTACACAAATTTGACCCAGGACAAGGAAGAAAAAAAAGAGAGAGAACTTTGAGCTCACTTTCTTGGAGAAATGCGGGATTTTTGGAGAAGATTCCGCCGCGGAAGAGCAATGCCGGCAGCTCCCGACGGAACTCAAAATCGCCCTCTTGGTGATATAATCAGAAATGAGCTTCCTTGAAGCCCTCGCGGCCATGACTCCGAATCGACGACGACTTGAAGCCAAACAACCAGCTGAGCTAGTTCAGAAATGCATGCAGGGAAAGTCGAGAAGCTACTGCAAGAAATTGGGAGAGATAGCGGGGGAGAGAGAGAGAGAGAGAGAGAGAGAGATGGAAGAGGAGACGGTGAGGGGTTTTAGCGCACGGAGAGAGAGAGAGGCCGAGGTTGTTTGTAAAACCCTGATTCCTCGCGCCCCCACCGCTCGCGTATCGTGCGACTTGCGAGCTGTCCCCACCTTTTCAGCGTTCGCCTTAGGCTTTTGGAAACAGAAACATCGGACCCGGTTCCATTTGTCGGGCCCATCCGAGTCTGATGCGGGGATAGGTGTGCATCGGCCTCGATTCAATTTGAAAACCAGAGTGGACCGGCGGTACCAGATGATTTCTTGAAAAACCGGACCGATTCTCAATTCCAAATTTTTGAAACCTTATCCATCCCCTCTAATCCTACTTTCTTTTTTTCTGACTTTTGCTTTGCTTTTTTGCAAAGCACGGGAATCGAAACCTATACTTATGATATTAATGTATTCATTCTCCAATCTCTTTATCAATAGGGTCGCATGCAAGTAATTCCTAATTAGTAATTTTTTTCTAAATATTTAGAAAACTCTCATAAGAAATAGAAGAAACCCAAAAAAGAAGAAGAAATCCTCGATTCCAAGATTAGATGGGTCGGTTTTCGGTTTCACAAATAAAGAAACGTTCCTGCCCGGTCCTCTTTCCAGCTCGAGGGTGGAAATCTATTCGTCCTGAAATTAATCACCCATATTGGGTGTGGATGGACGAGCGGCAGGGGTCGGGCTTTTTGTGATACTCGCTAGGCCCAAAGACACCGGGTTGATTGAGCCCGAGGTCAAGCAGAAAAGTTAAACGAGAGCGACCTTTAAACAAAACAGTAATGAATTCCTAAGCACAAAAGCCTAAGCATCGGCTGATCATAAAATCAAACACGTTGCGGACAACTGGACCTTGGTTTCTCCGTCTTTCTTGGAGATGGGACAAGTGTCCGTCGATCCCACCAACAGCCTAACCACTTCCTCGAACTTGTTCATTATCCCGGACAGATCTGAAGTCCCGCCAGCTGTTGCCGATCATCCTCTGCTCTCTCTGACCACCCCTGGTCGGGATTTGCAACGCCTGTTTTCATAGCTCGGCGCCGGACGAAATGGCGAATCTTGCACCCAGTTTCGTTTCTCCCCCCTCTGAATCTTGCAGGGGATCACTACTTGGAACGACCCGGGTAGGTTCTCTATCTCTCAATCTTTCGCGCTCTGAGTCTGAGATATGTCCAGTCTGTGCTTGAATTTTTTAATCTCCTGTTTGTTGTTGTTGATGCAGATCTCCGCTATTAAGCTCAAAGTAAGGGAAACTGAGCAGACCCATTTAAAATTAGGATCTTCTTCCAGGTAATTCAGTGCTGTATTTGGTTTTTTCTGCTGAAAGCTTTGTTTATGTGGTGAATTGGCTGCTGCTAGTGCTATCTCCATATGCATTGATAGTCTGTGCTTGTTGGAGCTCTCACTTTTGTTAATTTTGTGAGCAATGTTGATTAAGGTAGTTGAACATGTTGGATTAGTAGGTCGTAAAATATGTTGTAACATAGACAATGTCGTTTTGGTATGTCAGAAGCATGTAGGCACAAACAACTCTGTAGAGCGAAAAATCCGAACTTTGTGTGAATATGAATTTTCATGATTTGAGGTCTATTGAATACCGGTCGCATTACTGCTGTGCCTAACTATGGACTTCCTGTCCAGTTGTTGATGCAACAACTATTTGGCGTCAGCAATCTGGTTAAGCGCCTTTTTTCCCATAGAGACTTTAAATGGACCATATGATGATACGTAGTTCGTATTAGAGCTCCTCCTTGTGCTTTCTCACTCTCTCCCCTGTTGAACCACTCTTCATCAACATAACAAGACTCTCTGCTCTTTATTTTTGGATTCGATGGAAGGAGCAAGTAGGACATTGGTAACCACTCTTAACCAGCAACTTCTTGTTGCTTGCGTTTTTTCTCTCTTGACTGGCTACATGACAAGGGAATGTCTCAGCCTCCTTCGTTGCAGATTGCCACATTCATATGACCTGCCTTTTGCCAGTTTCTGGAAATATGAAATTAATACAACACTCACATGCCTATTGAAGCTTTGAACTTATTGATTTTGTGATACCATCGATTTCTATCTGTCTAAGAAGCTTATTGTCCCTAACTAGAAGTTCTTAAATCTTCTGCCCCACTCCTAAGATTCATGTAATGTGAGTGAAATTGTCGTCTGCATGTTCGTGAATGGCACATTTATCACATAGTAGAAAGTTTTCTAATTTTTATTATTTGGTGGTTTATTTTTAGGAGATGTTGTACATTTATGATTACGTACGACTACAATGCAACATTCAGGGTTGATCCTAAGAGATAAGAATGCTTCTTTTTTGTTGGTTCCCATGCCTGACCAAATCTTTGGCTGCAATGTACTGATACATTTGTTTTCGCCTCTGCACATGTTTTGCTTGGTTGTTTGCAGGAACAAGCAGGGTTTAAGAAGGAATGTGTCAAAGGAGACTCCAGGACTGATGCAGGGAATTAGGAAAGATGAATACAAGACTGCAGAACAAACAGAAGGATATGACTCGTTCAATGAGATGAAGCGACGGTTTCTGACTTTTAAAGAGAAGAAATACTTGTAAGAGCTTCTTACTTAACTACTTTCTACTTGTATTGACCACTGAAATTTAATGCTTTATGATGAGCAGCGAGGCTTAGGCATATCTTATTTTGTGCAAGCAGGGAAAATTTAGAGCTCTATCACCGTCTTGCCGAGAGTCAAGCACCTGAGGTATAGCACAGCTATATTTCTTTAGAAGTATATATAGACATCCACTTTTTGTGTGTGTTTCCCTTGCTCAACAATTCAATGTATTTCTCTTCAACTTTTTGCTTCAGATATGTTGCTTTAAGAATAAGACGTACATATCTCTTGAACTAACTCTTTCAAACAACAGTTCATGGTGATTGCTTGTGCAGATTCCAGGGTTTGTCCCTCTGTCATCCTAGGATTGGAACCTGGGGAATCCTTCACGGTTCGGAATGTGGCAAATCTTGTGCCGCCATTTGAGGTGCTTACTTGGCATTTTGCAATGGTTTTTCTTTGTTTCAGTCCTTTTTTTTTTTAAACTTATTATACTGTTTGATGACTTGAATATGAAGATTTGATGCGGTATGGGAGGCATCAGGTCTGCTACTTAGTGGTAAAAAAATACCATAATTTATGCTTCCTTCCTCTTTTTCCCTTATGTGTGCAGAGTGGACCATCAGAAACCAATGCCGCGCTAGAATTTGCTGTAAATTCTCTTAAAGTAAGTAATTCAACCTAATGGCATGCTTGCCTTCATTATTCTGGTACATATTGTGAAAGGTCATAGTTAAAATTGTACCATTAAGTCGCTTTCCCTTGTTGTAGATTTAAGTGGGAAATTTCACCTAAAATTTCGGTGCTGTTTACTTGTGATGCTCTTGACAGAACTTTGTGGACTTTCAGGGAAAATGTATCTCATTGAGGAAAATTTTCCCATAGAAGAACTTTGAGTGTTATAAAACTGGGAAGAGAATGATGTGCAGTGGCAGTGATAATGCTGATACTTTGTTTCTTTTTCTATATGTGGCGAAGATAGAGGCGAAATGTTGAAATTGCATGACTGTATCTTAGGCGAAAAGTTTCATGAGATTGTGATTGAACCTCAAATAGTTCAGGGATTGTAAGGATAATACGTTCTACTAGTGCATTTAGTTTTAATTTTTTTTCCTGGTATCGTAATTTAGATTTGGAAAATAATAGTTACTTTGCACAGGTGAAAAATATACTAGTAATTGGCCACAGCTGTTGCGGGGGCATTCGCGCACTGATGAGCATGGAGAATACAGATGGAGATAATTCAAGGTTGTGGTGTTAAAAAATATTCTAGTTCTCCTTCAGTTGCAGCTAGTCAGCTTTACCTATTCATTCTATGTTCTCATACAATATGTCTTCTTCCAGTAGCTTCATCAGAAGTTGGGTTATAGTTGGGAAAAATGCTAGACTAAGCACCAAGGAAGCTGCTTCTCACCTCAGTTTAGACCAGCAGTGCAGGCACTGTGAAAAGGTAGGAGACAACTCGTAACAACTGGATTTGATTTGTATAAGATTAACACTTTGAAATCACGAACAGCATTGGTCTAACGCCTCGAAACTGCTTCTGAGTGCAGGAATCAGTGAATCGCTCGTTGCTAAATCTGCTCACTTATCCATGGATAGAAGAACAGGTGATGAGGGGAAACCTCTCTCTCCATGGCGGCTACTATAATTTCGTCGATTGCTCGTTTGAGAAATGGACACTGGATTACTATAAAACCATTTCAAGAGGAAATAAGGACACGATTGCAGTCACTGGTCGCTCATTTTGGAGCTGAGTCTTACTCTTCACGTGTCCTTTACCTGTACGATAAACTGCAATTCTAAGTTTATATGGTTGGTCAAGGAACTTTCATTTGTTAATAATGCCAGGCTCTGCTGGAATGGCATTGGCAAATGCTCTTATGTATCGTCTGTGACCAAACGATTATGTATGAGGAATTGAAGTTTCAAATGAATCTGAAACTTGAATTGTGCCATAATGTACCAGAAAAGCATGATATTCTGTAAATTTTGGTGGGTCTCAACTTTTCCTTGATTAAATACCTGCTTAAACTTCGAAGGTTCTGCTTAGAGATGGAAATATCAAGTCGATCCACAACACAAAATTGGTCATTTTTGCATGGCAAGTCACAATCAAAGAGCCAAAAACTGTTAGCTTCGCTTCCATCATACTTCCAATTTGCGGGAAAAGTGTCAGAAAAGTTCTAAACATTTTTTATTTGTGCCAATTTAGTTTTAAACCTTTTTTTGATGTCAATTTAGTCCTAAACCTTTTAGTATAGTGTCAATTCAGTCCTTTCGACTAATTTTGGCCGGATTTTGCTGATGTGGATGTCAGCCAGCGCTAACGTAAATAACTTTTAATAATATTTTAATAATTTTTTAAACTTTTACTTATTTTTTTCTTTTTTTTCTATTCTTTTTCTATTTTTTCCTCTCCTCCCTCCTTCCTCTAGCCGGTCGCCGGTGCCAAAGGCTAGCAAGCCACGCTTGCCATTGGCGAGGGCGTCACCAGTGACAACGAAGGTGAGCCTCGCCCAGTCATGGCGAGGGCTGGAGCCTTGCTAGCCCAGCGCGAGGCCGCCATCACGGCCATCTAGCGAGGGTAAGCCTCGCTAGCCTCTAGCCTCTGGCCAATCCCCAGTCAGGCGACCAGCTAGAGGAAAGATAGAGGGGAGGAAAAAAAAAGAATAAATAAAAAATAAAAATTTTAAAAATATTAAAATATTATTAAAAGTTGTTCATGTCAGCGCTAACAGCTACTTGCCTGCCGACCAACATCCACGTCAACAATATCCGGTCAAAATTAGCCGGAAGAATCAAATTGGTACAAAAACAAAATGTTTAGGACTCAATTGGCACAAAAAAAATTATTTATGACTTAATTGGCACCAATGCAAATGTTTAGGGCTTTTTTGACACTTTTTCGACACTTTTCCCTCCAATTTGCTCACGCAAAATTTAGAAGCAAAGGTTTCAAAGATCTGGCCCTTGTTCTATCTACATTGGGGGAAGTTGAATTAGGATCTTCTTTGAAGATGATGGCAAAGTTTCCCCAACGATCTTGTAGCATGGACAAGATGCAAGAAGCAAGAACTCAACAAAGTTCTGTTGTGCGATCTCTAATGTATTAATGTAGGTGCGTAATCCCACATCGGCAGCCAAAAGAATATAATCACACTTTCCGAATAACTTTTGAAATGCGGTATAGATTATGAAATGAAATCAAGCAAGAAGATCTTACAACTTTCTTGCTTATTTAGGAAAAAGAAATAAGGGCAAATGATCGAGCGGCTGGTTAGAGCTCCTAAACAGTATTTGCTTCCCTCTCTATGGTAGTATAGATTTGTAGCAACAATCCCATGACATATCTTGCAATCTGGCTGTATGAATCATCCTTAGATTCGTTCATCCAAATGTTAATACTCCCGTTGATTGGTAAACTTAGATTTTGGTGTCTTGTTCCGGCATCCGATTGGTAAACTTAGATATTGGTGTCTCGTTCCGGCATGATCCTCAACAGTGAAAAGAATTGACAACCCCTGAAGTAGTTGGACGAAGCTACATCCCTGCAACACCTTCAAAAGTACTGTGTATCGTTATGTATATGGCTAATGCAATTTCAATATGACATTGCTCGCATTGATAGTTAATCAACCTATGTCCTTATTTAGGAACATGAACCCGCCACATCTGCTTTAGAAACCTCCTCGATAAAGTTGATAAAGTTGAAACGTGGCCAGGAACTTAGCGTACCGAGCCACATTCTAGCTTTAGTGATTGAACCAATGCATCAGAAACTTACCTTCTGAATTGTCTACTTTTGTTGATAGAAAGAGAGCCGTGTAATCGTAGGGGACGTGATTGCCCGTCCAAGAAAAAGAACGATCATACATTGCACCTACTTGATGACATATCCAGTGATCTAATCCATTTTTGGCAACAAGACTTGGAGGTGTTTGATTGGATCTTTTGAACTTGTGGAAGCAAAGACAGATAGGAAGTTGAACAATCTCTACTGTTCAGATCACCCCATGTCCAAGATCCTCTCGAATCTCCACGTCCCCCGACTATAAAATAGTGCGAATTTTGCACTTCAGAGCCACGCTCACGCCTCAAACAATCATTCTCGTACCCTTCTCAAAGGATAGCAACTTGAATTAATGGCAAACCAATCATCCCTTGTCAAATGCGCCCTCCTGTTCGTCGCGCTCTCTCTCCTAAGCAGCAGCGTCAACTCGGTCCGAGCACGCCATCTCCTCGACACATCGCTGCCGGAGATCCCCAAGCCCGAAATACCTGGCCTCCCGGAAATCCCATCCCTGCCCAAGGTCGAACTCCCGCCTCTGCCCGAAATCCCAACCTTGCCTAAGCCCGAGCTGCCAAGCTTCCCAGTTCCTGAATTCCCAAAAGTGCCAGACTTCCCTTCGATCCCTTCGATTCCGAAGGACTTACCCGTGCCTTCCGTGACCACCCCTAACCCTTGAAATCATGATCATTACATGGCCTAATGATGCCATTATAAGTTACTGCTGAAATCTGTGTTTCGCATGTAAGGTCGAATACGATGAAGTGGTGAAGATGGGTGTGGTTTGTATGATTTCGTCATGTCCTACTCCTAGAAAGAGTGATGTTCTAGGAAGTATTTTGATATCATGTTTGGGGTATAGCTTTCTAAGAGGCCTATTTAGCCTCTATGAGTGTATAATTTCATGTAATTCTATACGATACAAGAAGAATTTGTCATATATATGTTCATTTACGTCAACTACCATTACTTCGTAACGTCCTGCGCTCATTTTAATCTCTCTGCGACTCTCAACAAGCGTTGACAATGTCTATGTAATAGAGCGCGCTAGAATTATGCGAGGACTAATTAGTTTGGATAAATCGAAACCGTATGTGATGCATCAATCAAGCCAAATTTCTAATTTCAGGGAAGAAAGAAAGAAAACAATATCTGGAAAATTAAAATGAAATATTTCTAGTCGTGGCACAAAGCCAACTTTATCAGATTGCTACGATAACACTTGCATAAATATTCCGAATTAGTTTAATCGTGGATAAATGCACAGAAAGATGCTTCAGCGCAATTTGATTAAATTTAGAATTATAATTAATCTGGTCACGCGACTGACACCCTTGATCGACTTGAGCTTGTACATGGCAAAGCATTTCAGTTGCTGATGAAATAAAGTAGAAAGATAATTAATCTCTACTCTGAAGCCTTCAATGTATTCACATGAATTTTCACATAGATTGTTAAATCATAATTTTCTCTGCGAGTTTAATTTACATGATCACTTTTTGATGAGGTCTAATCGATGTATAATTTGCCTCACGAACAACTTATTGCTCGGAATTTTGCCAAATTCCCTCTTCTCAAGTCCCAATGTTTAGTTTAATTGAGTCAAATTTATAACCAACTCAAATTTTATCAATTGTTAGAATATCCAATCCAAAAATTTAAACTGAGTGGGATTAACACCCGTTTCCCATCCAAGCATAATGCCAGATACACGAAATAAACTGGGCCAAATCAAACTCGGTTCTCCCATACCATGTTAGAATGTCAAACCAAAAAGTTTAAATCGATAGGTGGAATGAGACATGTGTATATGAATAACACATAAATTTCGTTGATAAACGATGTGGAATTAACAGTAGTTACCTTACTTCATCACAAGCTTGTAGGCGCAATGTCAATTAAGGGAAAATAAAAGATCAGAGATAGCATGAAATTTAATTAATTTTTTAAATTGGCTAAGAAAAGTGGTACTCTGTTTCACTCCTAAAAAGAAATTTATTTGCCTGTGTGCGTAGACACCGAACTCCTCCAACCCAATCGGACGCCAACTGTCAAAGGTTGTCTAGAAACGAAAGTACGAAGCGACCACCCGCACTGAATCTGTGATCATAACGCTAAGCTGCCTAACCAAAAGCTAGAAGAGCAACCCTCAATGAACGGAGGATTACTCGGAATCGAACATGTGCAAATAATAATAAAGTCATGACAAACTCCATTTGACATTGGATTTAGCAATGTAAAATTGAGATTGCAAGGCCAAGCTTGACTTCATGGACGACGCCTATCGAAATTTGACATTTTGTCTTTAATTATGGAAAACTGAGATGAGGAGGTGAGCTAACAAGAATGCCAAACCAAGATTGCAATTTTTTCTTAACCATATCAATGGTAAGTCACCAACCTCATAACCCAAAATCACACATTTCTCTTCCTATATAATCCCAACATCCATCCCTCCAATTCCTCACTCAACAAATTGGCAAATTGCATTGCTTGCAACACCATTTCATCGCATCAATCCGATCCCAATCGCCAATGGCTTTCTCCAAAAGCTTTGTGTTAGTACTTTCCGTTGCTGTTCTCTTCTCGAGCATCAATGTGAGCTCGGGGGCTCGTCATCTGCTACAGGCCGGTCTCCCATCGATACCAACCTTGCCCACCATACCCACTTTGCCGAATCCGGCGGCAATACCCCCATTGCCGGCGATCCCCACATTGCCGAAGGTAGCGGTGCCGCCCATGCCCGCCATCCCAACTCTGCCTCAACCCACATTGCCGACCCAGCCTTCTCTCCCCAAGGTCACTCTGCCTCCGATGCCAAGCGGCATCCCTTCATTCCCTAAAATCCCTTCCATCCCCTTCCTCGCCCCACCACCATCATCCTAGACGGCTAGCCCTTGAGAGAGTCCGTGTTGTGACCGATGAGATTTCAGCGGTGAACGTATTAGCGTCCCTCCTGTTGGTGGAACGATGTTGCTTGTGCTATACGGTCATTATTTTGTACGCATGATTGGGAGTTTCTCTTTCTTTTTCTTCTTCTTTTTATTTGTGTGCACGATTGATATATGTTCAGAGTCAGTTATTTGTATTGAATAAAAGTTTTTCAGTGATGTTTATGTGGTGTTGTACTAGTTTGGATATATTTATTAAAATTAGCGATTGCCCATTTCGTCGCTCTTCATGCATTTTCAGTGTGTACGTGTGAACCTCTTCTCTGGCCTCTTTATGCCATGCATTGACACGAAGATGGCGCTTATAAGTTATATCCTGGTGGAAAATGTAGCAGGAAAAGGACGTTATTGAGGGAAGCACAAGTTTGAAAGAATATAAGATGAAAAATAATTAACTTTAAAGTGACGCAATTTAAGATGTTTTCATCACAAAGACAAGACATTAATCTGGTGATGTAACTAACATCTAAACCTATACGTGATCGTATCCAGTCAAGTGTGTACAGACCACTTGTCACAATTAAGGTTATGATGACAGATGAAAGGTTTCATAAACAATGAGCAACAACGGGGATGTTTTGTGGTCGTGAGCTATTTTAGCCTATCTGTTAGGCTTTTTTATTTTATATATATTTTTTTCCTAGTATAGAATCCTTCCTATTGTATATCTCATAATTAGGGTTGTCATATGTCCTATATATATAACAGGATTGAGCATTGTAAATGTACAGAAACATTATTCACTGAATACAAAAAGGAGAGTCTTTTTCTACATGGTATCAGAGCCCTAGGGTTTGATCCTTGGGGTACTGTACGTCAATCATCGACTACGGCGGTCCCGCTCGCCGGTGAGCGGGCTGGGGGTTCGGGGGCAGCGCCCCCGAAAAATTTTTTTGGGCTCGTTTTCGTTCTTTATTGCGCCGTCCGACGTGCTTCTTACCCGATCTTCTTCATCGCAATTTAGTTTGCGAAGCTGATCTCATGGCCGACAAACAGCCGAGTTTTCCAACTGATCAAGCAGATGCTAGTGCCTCTGCTACTGCCATTCTGGCAGACCTGACCGCTGCGATGAAGCAGCTCTTGACCCAGCAGGCCGCGCCGCCGCGCGTTGAACCTCCTGTTGCACCGATTGCTGTCAAGCTTGATGGCAAAAATTATGGCGTATGGTCCCAGGTTGTTGAGATGTATGTCTCGGGCAAAGACAAACTGGGCTATTTGAATGGTGATTCTCCTGAGCCTCCTGCTACTGATCCGTTTTTCAGACAATGGAAGACCGATGATTCTACAGTGAAAGGTTGGCTTATCAATTCTATGGACCCAGCCTTGATACCAAATTTTATTCGGTTTCCTACTGCCAGAGCCGTATGGGATGCTGTTGCAACGACCTTTTTTGATGGATCTGACATCTCCCAAATCTATGATGTTAAGAGGCAGGTTTCTCGATTGAAGCAAGGCGGCGGACCCATCGAGAAATATTACAATAATCTTCAAGGGCTCTGGCGTGAGATTGATTTCCGCCGTCCTAATCCTATGCAATGTCCGGCCGATATTCTGAGGTACAATGCCATTGTCCATGAAGATCGAGTTTATACTTTTTTGGATGGTCTTGATGACCGCCTGGATAATGTTCGTGCTGATGTTCTGAAGATGGATCCATTTCCCACTCTTGAGCAAGCTTATGCCCGAGTCAGGCGAGAGGATATGCGCCAATCTGTCATGCTCTCCAATCCTATTGAGGTCACCTCTGGTTCTGCCATGGTGTCACAGCGGAGCAAGGGTAATCAGTTAATGCTTTCTGCCCGGGGACCTCGCCCTAAACCTGGTATGCCAATTCAATCCGAGGGATGCTCTCACTGTGGGAATCCTAAACATGCAGCAGCATCTTGTTTTAAACTACACGGTTATCTAGACTGGTGGGATGATTTTCAGACCAAGAAGAAGAAATCAGGCTCCCAAAAGGGGCGGAATGGAGGGCAAGCCTCATTAGTGACTAGCGGCTTGTCATTAATTCCCATGGAGCCTGAATCTGCTAATGCCGAATCTGTTGAAGGTAATTGTGGGTTTGTCTTTGCTAATGGACATGGTGATGGTCATCATGGGTGGATAATCGATTCTGGCGCTACAGATCATATGACTCCGGAATTTGGTGACCTTCTTACATCTACTACACCATGTCGAGATCATATTTACAATGCTAATGGATATAGCTTTCCTGTGACGGCTGCTGGGCGTGTGTCTATCACACCTTCTCTCACTCTATCTCATACCTTGCTTGTTCCTTCATTGTCTAATCGTCTGTTATCAGTTGGACAGCTTACTAGTGAGTTGAACTGTGTTGTGCTTATGTACCCTGATTTTTGCCTGTTTCAGGACATTCTCACGAAGGAGATAATTGGGCGTGGTACTAAGAGGGAGGGGCTGTATTTCGTGGATGAAATTACTTCTGGACGGACATATCATTCTCGTGGACAGTTAGCTCAAGAGAAGGAACTTTGGTTATGGCACCGTCGGTTAGGTCACCCATCCTTTGGGTATTTACGGCATTTGTTTCCCAAGTTATTTCATGGTCTATCGAACTCTAGTTTTCAGTGTGATACATGTATTTTGGCAAAGAGCCATCGCACTTGTTTTCCTCCCAGTTTGAATATAAGTTCTACTCCTTTTTCCTTAATTCATTCTGATGTATGGGGTGCGTCTCCTATTACTACTGTATCTGGGTTTCGATGGTTTATCATCTTTGTTGATGATTGCACACGTATGACTTGGCTATATTTGATGAAACATAAGAATGAGGCTGAAGCTATCTTTCGGACTTTCCACCGTATGATTCAAACTCAGTTTGGGGCCAAACTTCAGGTTCTCAGGTCTGATAATGGTGGCGAATACTTAAGTAAACCTCTTGCAGCTTATTTTCAAGAACATGGTTTGATACATGAAACTTCTTGCCCTCAGACTCCTCAGCAGAATGGTGTTGCTGAGCGCAAGAATCGCCATCTTCTTGAAACCACTCGAGCACTCTTGGAGGGTAGCCATGTTCCCCATCGTTTTTGGGATTCTGCAGTAGTCACAGCTGCTTATTTGTTGAATCGCATGCCTTCCCGCATTCTGAGCTATCGCACGCCAATGCAAGCACTTGCTACCCATGTTTCTCTTCCTTCGGTTCTTACATTGCCTCCTAAGGTGTTTGGGTGTGTCGCTTATGTCCATCTTCACAAAAATCAGCGGACCAAACTTGACCCTTGTGCAGTCAAATGTGTGTTTCTTGGTTATGGCCCTTCTCAGAAAGGGTATCGGTGTTATGATCTGGCCGAAAAGCGCTCGTATGTCACCATGGATGTAACATTTATAGAGACAGAGTCCTATTTTCCTTCCCCCCAGTGTCCTGTTCAGGGGGAGACTAGTTGTAGAACCAGACATTGGTGGGAGATAGGAATTGCAGGAGTGACGGATGGGTGCGCGGATGGGTGCGCACGACCACATGATTTTGAGGCTGCACGTGATTCTGAGGCTGCTGAGGCTGAAGATGTTGAGCTACTGCCGCATGATTCTGAGGCTGCAACAGATACACAGCTGCAACAGCTGCAACAGTCCTCTTTGTCTTCGCCCTCTTCCCCCTCTTCAGTACCACTCCAAGCTCCTGAGAATGTACCTGAGGTAAGTACTTCTACTGTACTTGATTCTTTTGAAAATACTGATGTGCTTACTAGTTATAAACTACCCGATAGACATAATAGGGGTAAACCACCGAATCGGTATTCTCCAGATGTAGAGGACCGCCGGTCTCGATACCCTATTGCAGACTATGTGTCTGCCAAGAGGCTGTCCACACCACTACAAGCCTTTGTGTTTACGATTTCCTCAGTTCAAGTTCCAAACAGAGTTGAAGAAGCCATGAAGGATCCAAAATGGCTTCAAGCGATGGAGGTAGAGATGGAGGCGTTGGAGAAAAATCGAACTTGGAAACTTGTGGAACTACCAAAGGATAAAACGCCGGTTGGATGTAGGTGGGTGTTCACAGTCAAACATAAGGTAGACGGCACTATTGAGAGATATAAGGCGCGACTGGTAGCTAAAGGGTATACACAGACTTATGGGGTGGATTATCAGGAAACATTCTCTCCAGTTGCAAAGTTAGACACTATAAGAGTGTTGTTATCTTTGGCTGCAAACTTGGACTGGCCTTTGCATCAATTTGATGTGAAGAATGCATTTCTTCATGGAGATTTAGAGGAGGAGATCTATATGGAGCTTCCACCTGGATATAGATGTGCAGATAAGCCAAACATGGTTTGTAAGCTGGAAAGATCATTGTATGGGTTGAAGCAGTCCCCTCGTGCATGGTTTGGTCGCTTTAGCTCAGCTATGAAAGGGTATGGATACTCCCAAAGTAACTCAGATCATACTTTGTTCTTAAAAGGTGCTCAAGGAAGAATGACAGCTCTTATCATATATGTAGACGACATGATTATTACAGGCAATGATAGTGCAGAGATTATGAGACTGCAGGAATTATTATCTAGGGAGTTTGAGATGAAGAACTTGGGAGGTCTGAAATATTTCCTGGGAATCGAGGTTGCTAGGTCGAAGGAAGGGATTTACTTGTCTCAGCGGAAGTATGTTCTTGATCTTTTGACCGAAGTTGGCATGCTAGATTGCAAGCCTGCAGACACTCCTATGGTACAAAACTGTAAGCTTGGAGAGTACCCTGATCAAACGCCTACTAATAAAGAGAAATACCAAAGGTTAGTAGGTCGATTGATTTACTTATCACATACACGTCCTGATATTGCTCATGCAGTAAGTGTAGTGAGTCAGTTCATGCATGCACCTAGTGAGGATCATATGAGTGCTGTGTGGCGCATCATTCGATATTTGAAGTCAGCTCCAGGAAAGGGGTTGCTATTTGCAAAGAATGGCCACCTTGAAATAGAAGGTTACACAGATGCAGATTGGGCTGGAAGTGTGACAGATAGGAGGTCTACATCTGGATATCTTACATTTGTGGGAGGCAACCTAGTTACATGGAGAAGTAAGAAACAAAAGGTTGTAGCTCGGTCTAGTGCAGAAGCTGAATTCAGAGGTGTAGCAAAGGGGTTATGCGAACTTCTATGGCTTCGGAAGCTGTTAACTGAGCTCGGGTATCCACCGGGTTTGGAAATCAAATTGTTTTGTGATAATAAAGCAGCCATAAACATTGCTCATAATCCAGTTCAGCATGATAGAACCAAACATGTGGAGATTGACAGACATTTCATCAAAGAGAATTTGGAGGCAAAAGTGATCCAGTTACCATTTGTCAAGTCTGAAGACCAGTTAGCTGATATATTGACAAAGGCTCTATCAAGTAAAGAATTTCATTGCTCACTTATCAAGTTAGGTATCAAAGACATCTTTGCACCTACTTGAGGGGGAGTGTGGTCGTGAGCTATTTTAGCCTATCTGTTAGGCTTTTTTATTTTATATATATTTTTTCCTAGTATAGAATCCTTCCTATTGTATATCTCATAATTAGGGTTGTCATATGTCCTATATATATAACAGGATTGAGCATTGTAAATGTACAGAAACATTATTCACTGAATACAAAAAGGAGAGTCTTTTTCTACAGAAGTTTACTTTTCCAATGTCTGCATTGCCTCCCGAGGAAATTAGAGAAGTTGAGAAAACACCAGAATATTACTCTGTGCAGTTAGTTTAAATACGATCACGTTGATCATCATCTGAACCTATTGCAACTTTATCAATAGTTAACAAGAAAACTTTTACTAGAATTTTATAAATACGCAATTTTATCCACACGTGTGAGTTTTGTTACTTCGTACAGATTAGTCCTTAGTGCAAAGTCATAGCAATAATTTCTATTCTAACTTCACATACATCTAATGTACAGATGCAACAAGAGCTTCTTTAATCGATGATCTGTTACGAAGTTGATTACATGAGTTACCCATTAAACGGTGGTTCGAGAATATCCCCGCCACTTCATAAACGCAAGGTCAACATGTGGAAACCCTAAGAGTCAACAAGTTGATGCGACCATGACATATAGAAACCACCATATTTCATTGGAAAGGAAAAAAAAAGAATTTATCTTCTATATATCGGTGGTGGAAATAGTCTCTTTACGTCACAACTTTGAAAGCCGGGCAAATAATCAATTATCATTTCAGATAGCTATTTATACGAATTAAGTGTCTTGATCTCAAGGTGTAAAAGAAATATCATAAATGCAAGGAATAAAAGTGAACAAAAAAAGATTAGCATAATCTTGGAAATTACCAAGTTAGATGGCTGTAGGCCACATAGTTAAGCAACTTATGTCATGATGGAACATCCCTTTTTCTTTTGAAAAAAAAAAAATTGTTAAGAAAGTGTCAACTGTTTTCTCAACTATACCAGGGAAGGAGGGTGAAGGTGAACTTACCAAAAACTTGAAAATCTCAGAGAATATCTTTGCCCATTTTCTCATCAAACACATGGCCGATCATTCACCTACCATAGATTAAAAACCAATCACGAAGGACCCACCTTCGTATTATAAACGCCTTTCTCATGCACCCTACGCACCATCGTCAAATCACACATTTGAGTTGACAAAAGAGATCCCCCATTGCACCTTCTACTCCAACCAAAGCGAAGCTTGATCTATCCCTTGAGAATCATCAAATTTTCACTCCAATGGCATCTCACAGCCAGGTCGTCTTCGCGACGCTGGTTGTGCTGGCGATGTTTGAGCGTGGGCTAGCGGCTTGCCATCTCCTGGACACGACTCTGCCACCGGCCGCGGTGACCCTGCCCACCATCCCCACTTTGCCGTCTCTCCCAAAACCCACTGCACTGCCGCCACTAATGCCCACCCGCCCAACTACTCTTCCGCAGCCGACACTGCCCACCACCCAGGCGTCCCTGCCGACACTGCCACGTCGCTCCCTCCACTGCCAGCCGGCTTGCCCACCATGCCAACCGTCCCAAAGGTCTCTCTCCCCCCACTTCCGAGCAGCTTTCCCTCGATCCCCACCACCATCCCGACCACTTTCCCGTCCATTCCCTTCCTCTCTCCACCGCCATCAAACTAATCGAGCCAGGGTGCTTTGGGTTACCTTCTTCAGTTTATGAGGAGTATGACATCTCATATGTTTCAGACACTACTTATCCATAGGCCGTTGGTTCTTGCTATTGCGTTATTCATTTGAACTGCGTATGTAGGCCAGAACTTATGTCAGCTCTTAGCTGGTATTGCACTTCTCCGCTGCTTTTGTATGGTTGTGTACTGTTTCACGCACTTCTGTGATGTATACTAATTAGATCTCGTCTGGAGGTAGTCGTTCTTTCTCTTCATGATCTTTGTTGTTTCATACTATTCCCCCTTAATTCACTACCCATTATTTCGATTTTCCACGCAAGGTTTTTGTATATCTCCGCATGCAAAACAACGTTCATTCAAGTTTGAAATTTGATTACTTCAAACGAGAACTGACGGGAAAATGAATATGTGCAAAGGGAAAGCCTAAAGGATGAGAGAAAGACATTTAATATATGGAATTCAAGGAACAAGACATGGGAACACGACGAATAACAATGGAGTGCGCAATTTTACTCTTTTCAAAACCTTGAAATGTTCGTACGAGCAGATAACCAAATTTATATGTTGGTATAGGCACTTGAACCTATGGTATGTTTGTAATCTTTACTTTTACGTCCGTTCATAACGAGTAAGCCAATAACGCAGTATACCCTAACGACGAATGTACTAAACGTCCATAGAATGTTTCCCACATTTTCTCGTCTCGACGACGACGCCCTCGCCCGCGTCTGTCTCTTCGTCGCGGCTCGTGACGGTAAGGCTACGCGAACTCAGCTTGAGCCCACAGCTCGCAATCGCCAAGGTCATGCGAGATTGCCTCGAGATTGGACGGTCGTGGCCAGCCACGAACCTCTGTGACAGGCTCTATGAGCCACGGAACCTCTGCAATGGCCGTTAGTTGGCAAATCGACCTTCACTGACTTCAAATCTTAGGATTCATTTATTTAGTAGAAAACGTTACATTTCTAAAAAATATTTTTCAACAAGTTATTTTCTAGAATTTTGTTGAAATTCCAAAAAGATCTGGAAAGTACTTTTCGTCCTTTGGAAAGGAAAATCTAATTTGTTTTTCCAAATATACATATATTATTTAAGTGCTAGTAACTTACGCAACGAGCAACTAGGTAACCAAGCACAGGCACTAGGATCTTGGGTCCAACCTCGATGGATCTCGACCTGAGCATCGGAAACCCAAGCACGGGCACTTGGATCATGAGCAAGAGCACATGCACTAGTCCTAGGTCCACAGAAGTAGGGCTCAAGACCTTGGTTCTCGTGCCTAGATCCCTAGCACCCAGGCCTTGGTCCACAAAAGCTGAGTGCGGGACCTCGTTGCCTAGGCCTAGGCAAGGGTTTTGGTGCTCAAACTCAGGTCCCCGACACTCGAGCCTTGGTCCATGGAGGCTGGGCCTAGGATGCTAGTACCTCGTGCTTGAGTCCCTGACGATAGTCCTGGGTTGTTGGTGTTGAACCTGAGTCCCCGATGCTCATGCTCGAGTCCCCGGTGCATGTGCTCGAAACCCCAAGACTGGTGTGGAATACATGCACGGGTACAAGCATTGGGGTCTCAGGCACGGCTCCGGGACTCAAGCTACAACTCGATGGATTCAAGCCCAACCGTCAGGGACCCAGGCCCTAGCCTTGATAGGCTCGGGCTCGGGGGATCCAGGCACAATCACTGGCAACCCGAGCCCAAGCATCGGAGACCTAGGCATAGCCTTTGTGGATCCAAGGCCAGGTGCTGGGGACCCAAGCAAGGGTATTAGGGTCCCGCACTCAACTATGGATTTGGGACGGAGTGCCAGGTCATCGAGCTCAGGCACCGAGGCCTCAATGGCCCAAGCACTGGCATAGGGGTCCCAAGCCTGGGCTCAATGGACCTAAACTCAAGTTAGGCACGGGGAGATCCGATCCTAGACTTTGGGGATTGAGAATAACTGTTAGGTTTTCTGTGCCTAAGCATAGAATCTCTTATCCAAGCGTTAATATTTAGTTATATTTTGGAAAATAATTTTCAACTTTTTAAAGAGAAAATCATTCTTGAATTTAAGCGTATGTTTTACGTTGGCTCATTTTTCTAAGGGATTCAAATGCCGGCAAATGAGGAAAATATTTTTTACAAAACAAACGGAAAACATAAGTCAATGACAAACTTCAGAGAAGCAATGGCGGGGGGCACGGGAGAAGGAGATGGAGAGGGAGAGACGTAGCAGTGGGCGGGTAAGGCTACAAGTCCGTCCGATGGGAAGAGAGTTTGGGTAAAGTGTTGGATTTTTTAGAGATGGGAACAAGCTTGGGAACACAAAATGACAATTTGGTAAATTATATGTAGATGGAAGATGTAGTTCGAAATTTATTGTAAAAAGTGAGAATGATAATTGTTGATTTTGAAATGATAATCATAGATATAGCAAAGTAAAATTGAAGATGGTTTTTGTAATTTTCCAATTAAAATATTAAGTGATTCGGCTCCATTATATTGAATGTTTTAGCACCTCAATTTACTTTGGGCATTTCTTCTAAAAAAATCCATGATGACTTCATCACATTATTAAGTTTGCGAAAGGTCCGAAGAGGATTTCGGGAATTCAAACCTGCTTTTAAAAATTTGATTGACGATAAGCAGATTGGGCCTAGATATAAGAATGGAAATAGGAATAGAAGTGATAAAACATAATCGATAAAATTCATCTAAAAGTTTTTCTTGTAAAGTTTTATGGAACCGATACCAACGTCATGTCATATTCTAATCACGGTATGTTTCTAAATAAGCTAATGTTTACCTTCAACATGTATCGAATAGGTCGGTGGCGTCAATTTCCACGTTGCCCTTCAAATCATTTATGATTTTCCCTTTATATAGGTACCGTTTTTCAATCATTGTGTATCTAATTACCTTTTAATGAGTTAGTTTTTCGTTATATCGGATTTATTAAATTATAGATATTAATGAGTTGGAACTTATGATCTCTTATGATCTATCAAGAAGAGATATTTCATTGGGCATTCCAACTGTTAACTAATTCAAGAAAAGTGAAATTAACTTTTGTTTGTTAATCTAACTGTAAAAATATTGCTACTATTTTTACACACCCAAACATACAAAGCCTAAGCTTTATTTTTTGGTCATATACAAAGCCTAAGCTTAGTCAGTGCAAAAGCAAAAAAAACGTTAAACCGGGTTAGAAAATTCAATCCAAAAGGCAAATTGTCTTGACCCATATTAGACTTACAAATGAAAATAAAGTATTTCCAATTTTCTATTTCCTTGAAAATACAGTTTCTACTAGATATGAAAAATCTGAACTCATGCTTGGTTTTTGTATATATTTGTTGCTTTTTTATTTTCTTTATTTGATGGCATTTTCACTTAAACTTTAATGTCTAACCTAAATATAAGATTTAAATAACAAAAAAAGGCGTACATATTTCTAATCTATACGTTCTTAAAGGCACGTCTAGTTTTTGTGAAAAAAAGCTCCTAAAAGATGGATGAAAATCAGGAGAATATGTTTGAGTTCATGGTCTTTTTGACATGAATATTTAAATTAACTATTGTTCATCACTTCAGACAGTATGTAAATTAACGTCGATAATATGGATAAAATGCAATATATAGATGAAAATCATGCAAATAGGTTTAAGTTCATAGCCTTTTGACATGAATATTTAAAATAAGAGCCGGTATTTCTTAAATCGAAATATATCATGTGTCAAATACATGGAGTGGGATATTTTTCCTTTATATATAACCCCTGTTTTCCATTCACTTTTGCGGTCCTTCTTCTCTTCCTCTGTTATAACTTAAATGTCATCTCCTTCGTTCCGTCTGCCTCCGCCATAGCCGAGGGCGGAGATCGACGCCCCCTGTGCCCTCCTCGATTCGACGCCCACGGCGGCGTAGAAACGAGCTCCCACCAGTCACCACTTCCGGCGAGCCGTCGTCGACCGTCGTTCGCTGCCGGCGGCGAAATAACGACCAGCGATTCAGCTGATCAGCTGTCGGCCGGCGATCGATCGGGACGGGGAGAGAGAAGTGCGAACGGTCGTGAGAATTGATTTGAGCGGGCCCCCGAAAACACTGAAAACCACTCTGAGCTACGGGCGCCTGGCATCGGGGCCTAGGTGCCGTGAAGATGGGTTACGATTCTGGGGATGCTTCGGAAGACAGTCGAGATGATGGTACGCCGATTCTGCACTGCCGCAATGGATTTTTAACTGTTCATTGTGTATCCCCTCATGCGGATTGCATGATATGCGGAATACTGTGTGACAGAGGGTTTTATTGCGAGTGCGTTTGCCGTATACCTAAGTTTTTTTTTTGTTTGTTTTTTGGGTCGAAAATACCTAAGTTGAAGACGCAGTAGTCTGGTGAAAGAAGTGAACTTTGCTCGCGCTATCTGTCAATCTTGAAATGATTGTTTTTTCTTCGGGTGAATTTCTTTCAATTTCTGTCGCATATAAGGTGATGATTTGCCTCAAATGACATGACAGATGACGAGGAGGAATATGAAGAGGGCGGGAGCGGCAACCGCTTTCTGGGGTTTATGTTTGGGAATGTGGATAACTCGGGTGACCTCGACGTTGATTATCTTGATGAGGTGATTTCTTTCGATATCATTGTTTTGCGTGCTCATACTCATCGTTTCTTTTGAACGTGGGCAGTCTACCCAAGAATACATTGCACCTATGCTTTTGCGCGTGGCGCAGGTGTGGTTGAGCTCAGTAAGATTACCGGGCGGAGCTTTTAATTTGTTAGAGGTGGCCGGGAGCTTTTATTTGACTAATCTTGAAAAATTGTGGGTGGCTGTGGTGCGCTCTAGCTGGAATAATTTAATGCTGAAGTATTCTATGTCATACTCCTTGCGTCCTGTGTAAATGAATATCTGAAGCCGCTTGAGTGCATTCTGGACAGACGACGGCTGTAGATATCCAAACTTCCTGGCTGTGGACTTGAGTAGATTTTGTTGGATAGTTTCTTGCCAGCTCAATTATAGGTGCATTACCAAATGGAGAGCTAAACATTCGATCTTGTGGCATCTATGCAAGTGTTAGCAAGCTTCCTTTTGAGCATGTTTTCTGTGCATAATAGGGGTAAACGTAATTTAGTGTCTCATAAACCTGCTTTCATGGCTATCGTGCACTTTATGCGTGTCGCATATGGGGCAATAAGTAACGTAAGATAATTATGTAGCTCAAATGCCGCAAGTAGAGTGTTGCTATTCTACTGCTTGCTTAAAAATAATTTGTCAGAGATAACAGCCTCCCTTTTATATGGTACATATATAACATGCTCCTGGACGCTGTATGTTCTACTTATCATATTTATTTTATATTGCAGGATGCAAAGGAGCATCTTGCAGCGTTGGCTGACAAGCTTGGTCCATCTTTGGCTGATATTGATGTATGGAGGGTTTAATGCTTTGCATGAATTTTTTAAGCTTTGTTAAGAATGGATTCCAAGAGTTTTACTCTAATGTCTTAGCTTATCATGCTCGCAATTTAAGCTATTTCTGAATTCAATGGCCTAACAATCTGTTGATTTTCAGTTGTCTGTAAAATCACCAAGAACGCCTGTTGATGCTGCCGAACAAGGTGATTCTTCTTTTTTCCCTTTTTGCTTGGTTTGATTTTGATGACTCCGAAGTCAGTCGATGGTTTCTGAAGGATCTCTGACCAAAATAGCATCTCATGTTACTAATGTAGAAGTTACATGTTCTATCTTCAACACTACGAAAATTGAAACTTTGGTTGGACCAGTGGTTCTAACTCGCTGTTGATCTTACAGCTTGGGATGCTTTCATGATGTTGTCAATCTGGAAATTTGTTTGACTGATTTTTTTCTACAATATGCTTGATGATTGTTCTTTATTTCCTAATTGACTGGATGAAGATTCATCAGGGAATCAATAGTTGTTGCAGTTGAATCCCCATACCATTAATTTGGATAACCTGTGCTCCGGGGACCCTTTTTTTCCCAGTAGTGTATGTTAATGGTGGGGGTGCTTTTTCTCCTTTTAAGTTATAATGTCTGGTCAATTGAAAGCACATTTTTGTATAAATAATTCTTCCATGATGGTTATAGTATCCCATATTGCTTGCATACGCCATTTAATGGCCTTACAATTCATCCTATTGTCACAATTGCAGTGAATTTTCTGTTAACTTTTTGGGTCTGCTATGCAAATCTTTCTGTAGATCAGGACTCCTATGGCTTCATCTGTCTGTATGTTGGTGTAGTTTCAGCCATTTCTTCTGATTTCTTTTGGGTTCTTCTGCCACCAGATTACGATGAGAAGGCTGAAGATGCTGTTGACTATGAAGATATTGAGGAGCAGTACGAGGGTCCAGAGATCCAAGCTGCCAGCGAGGAAGACAACTTGCTTCCAGAGAAGGATTACTTATCTGCCGAAGTTCCTTTTGCTACTTTGTATGATAGAACTTCAGTATATGATGATGAAAATTATGATGAGGATGAGGAAAATGAGAAAGAGCAGGAGTTGGTGGATAAAGATGCAACGCAAACTACTTTATCAGGTTTGCTATGCGCCACATTACATCCTGAGTTCCTTATAAAGATGTGATTCATTTGGGTGCGATCATTAAAATATACTCCACATGCATTGGTCTATGCCGTCCTTTCTTACTTTGTGAGTCATCTTTCTCAAGTATGGTATAAATTACACAACTGAAGCCATTTGTTATGAGTTTTGGAACCTAGTAACGTATTTTATGCTTACCACTACTTCTGGATTCCAATCATTAGGAGAAAAGCGAGGAATGCTAATTCAAATAGTATAGGGTTGTCACCTAGGTTTTAAGAAAATGAGCATGTTATTTTTTTATCAGTTTGATGATTTATATTCATTTAGAATGTCTGGTTCCTTGCTTCTTGCAGAAAGATGACAATAAAGCTAAGAGTTCATCATTTACACCATGCTTTTATATCAAATGCAACATTAGCATGGTTTGTTTCTCTGAAATGGTTATTGAATGCAATTCTGAAGGAAAATTGAAAATTGACAACATCCCTAGACCTATAACAACCAAGAGGTTACCTTTTTGATGATGCTACTTAGAGTTACAGGAGGGTACCTGGAAAAACTGGTGCCTTGACATTATGTCTGAACTGGAAATGTTATTGGTGCCTTGACATCATGTCTGAAGTGTTAATTTTTTGGTTTCAGACCACATCATTCATGACTTTGTAGCTCAGTAAGTAAATGGGAATTGTTGATAGTACTTAAAATGGAGAATCAATCTCTATTGATCGCAGCTATTACTGTAAGATGTTGGTTGATATGTGTCTTAACCTTTTGGATGGGTCTATGTCTCAATTCTTAACCTTTCGTGGCTAATAAGATTGGTAATGATGACATTCTTCCTTCAGAAGTGCAGGCTGCAAGTCCTGCAGTTTGGTCTGAAGGCAGTATATCCGCCGAGCATGAGCAATGCCATGCCTCTCCACGTAATGAAAGTCCAGTTGCTTCTTTCGAAGAATTTCAGGTCAGATTGGATGTTTAATTTGCTTATAATAGAGTTGAAGTTTTCCCTTCCATGTTACAAGACTACTGCTCTTCGGATGTCTTTCATTGTGGCGATTGATGAAATTTTGTATCTTTTGTATACTCACATTCCTTTCGCAAATCCTTGTCTCTTGCTTTTTGTTGAGTTAAAAGTTGATTCTTCGGAGCAAAGCCTATATAATAAGCACATCATAAATCTTCTATTCTAAGTAATGCTTTGTTGAAGTTGTGAATTAAGCTTTATAAAAGCTTTGCAATCAAGCAGCTTTATTGACATCTCTCATAAGGGCTCTGCTGTGTTTCCCAGCATAGTTGTTATTGGCTAAGTTATATTCAACTGAACTATTTGTGCACACATCAGGAGATAGCTGAAGCTGATGAGGAGCTACCGGAGGATAAAGCTTCGTCCCTGTTACCAGTTCTGTGTATTGAAAATGGGATGGTCATTTTACGGTTTTCCCAAATATTTGGCATTCATGAGTTTTCAAAGAAAAGCTACAGAAGGGATCACAAGACCTCGGTCCACAAAGGTATTTTGCTGATGAATTGTAATCTGTTCATCGAATATTCCCCTTTATGCAATTGCTGATAAAAAAAAGTTTTCCCTATGTCCAATTATTGGTTATGTTACTCTTTTTGGCACCAAGCAGCACAAATACGAAACCGACAGTTGTATACTGGACATGTGCAGACCAACAAAAGAAAAGGCAGTAATAAATAACAAAACCAAAAAGAATGATATACAATGGCTATAGCAGAAGAGAATTTCTAATTCTTTTATCACTCAAATCCACAAAAGAATAACGGAAGGAAAATTTAGAAAGAATCGGAAGAGAAGCATCTGTGGCCTTTCTTGATGATTTATCTCTGTTCTCTGATGCATGTATCTCCTTCATGTCGTTGATTTGGTTCTGGCTAAATGTGCACTGCGTGATAAATTAAAGGAGATTATGGTAAAACCAACCCATGGTGTAGGTATTACATAGAGAAAAGGTACCATAAAAAGCAAGATATAAGCAGCTCAAAGCTATTCAAATGCAGAAGAAAGAGTGAAGCTTGGAGCCATGGCCACTCCAACATTGTTCTGTCTGTTTCTATACGTGCTGATCTCATTGGGAACTGCAAAGCAACTTAAAACCATTGTTGGGGCTTCTCTTTAGACTGTTGGAGTGCTATAGACTATGATAGATTATGTCCTATTACTGTGTTTGTTCTTGGAGGAGTCATATATCTTAATCACCTCTGCTGGTGGTACATGAGAAAGTGTGGAGAGGAGCTAAAGGCCTGCAGCATTTACGTTTTGTAAGTAAAGAAGATAAAAGTAGACTACTTATTCTTTCTTCTTCTTCCTCTGGAAAGGAGAAAAAGGGGGGGGGGGGTGGGGGGTGGGGGGTGGGGTTGTGTGAACGGAAGAATAGGAGAGTTTTGAGAAACCACACCACTGCAGCTTCAGTACAAAAGAACAGTTAAATAATCTCATGATGGTATTATACATGGTCCTTAATGAACGGTTTGATTGTTTTTTGTGCTTTCTCTTCAATTAGGCTGGGAGGTTCATTCCTTTCTTTGTTAGAAGTCTTTCTTCCTTTCCCTTGTAAACTTTCTTTGTTTTGTCTTTCATGCTTGTTCTTAGGGTTGGGAGTGATTTTGGTTTCGCATTTTGTTCTGAATTTCTTTCACCTCCTTTCAGAGAGGTTTAAGTCTGCAGATGCTTCTCATGCCGTGGAAGAAGATGAAGAGGCTTTCTTAAGAGGTTTGGGTCAAGGTTTTTCATCCCTTAAACTGGCACAAGAAGTCCAAGATGATATATTGGGCAATGCCGATGGTGATACACGGTTTGAAAAATATGGTGCTGGGCATGGTGAAGGCAGATTTCCTCTGAGAGCTGACGAGGACATTTTTCTTAGTGGAGGACCTATGAAAGAGGATCTTACAATAGATCTCTCAACAGTTTGGCAGTTGCCTCAAAGTCCTAATTTCTATCCTCTTGGTCAGCAAGACTGGGAAAATAGCATCCTCTGGGATGGTTGTCCTCTAAGCCCTGACAATTCTGCTGAAAACCATGACCTACGCAGAGCTGATTTAGGAGACTCGGTCGATGGAGTTTCTGGGCCACAAATTGGATCAGAAAATCTTAAATTAGGACATCAAATATCCCAAATTGAGAAGACAGATGGATTCGGGTGTCCTGCTACTTTGGTTTCCGTCGGATCAAACAGTACATCGAGATGTTCCAATCTTGTTTTTTCCAGAAAGGATTTCCATCCCCAACTTCTGAGATTAGAATCTCATTTGGAAATGGATAAATTTTGCCATGGAGATGGTTTGGAGGATAAAAGCACAGAAGAGCATCTTCAGCATGATGCTTTAACACAATTTAGCAAAATCTCGTTGCAGAATAGACGCATTCTGGATGGGTCCTGGGTTGATGAGATAAGTTGGGAGCCTAATGTTTCAATTGCAAAACCAAAGCTTATTTTTGATCTCCAAGATGGACGTATGCTTTTTGAGGTTTTAGGTGACAAGGATGGCAACAATTTTTGGCTTCATGCAGGGGCTATGGTGATGAGTCGATCTCCAGAACCCATTAGTCATGATTCTCTTGAGCTGAGCAGTCATGGTGGACTCTCTAGTTGGCAGTTTGACATTGCCAATGACATTTTCTATTCAAACAGGAAATCGTCTCAACAGCTTAATACTAGCTCTGAAAAACGCATTTCGTATGGTGGTGAAGTATATCATTCAGCACCCGCCCTTAAGTTGGAGACAATGAAACTAAAGTTGAGCAAGTAAGAATGAGTTGCTATGGTTCATAAGGATTCCTTGGGTCTGGTCTATTACTTGTTTATGGAACATCATATGATTGTTCTGCATTCAGCGTCAAGATTCTTATCTATATTTGGATTTTTATCGAGCCGTTTTCATAGATTTAAACCAACATCAGTCCTTTGTCCTATCATTTTTTTATTTGAAGTTCTTGAATAGGTTATCTGACTATTTGTCCTGATCTTGCCTTGCTGAAGCTTTTCTTGAACCAAAAGCATGGTCTTTTGTTGATGACACAGATATCTGTAGGTTAATTCAGTATCTATACTTATCTCTAATATGACCTGTTGTCTAATGTTGTAATGCCCAGCCCCATTCAAATGGAAGGTCTTGTGTGAGCGGATACCTGTTTCATTATTTCCATTATACTCAATCTTTTCCTTTTTTTTTAAACTATAAGTTTCTACAATTGTATATTGTTACGCCCCATAAAATGATTATCGAATGCATAGGCCGATAATTGATATTTACAGTCTAACAATATGATGTGTCCGCATTTGGTCATTCATGTTGTCGAACCTTTTTTAAAGTAGGTTTTATGGGCAGTTTAAGTTATTAGCCTTCATTAATGCAAGTACCTAAATAATTTAGGAGTAGCGTGTGAAAGTGCTCAGAGCATTGGATGTTCAAATGCACTGGCTATAATTTACCTTTCTTGAAGACTTCTGCTTCAAATTATCTCCTAAATGAGGCTGTCAGCTGTTTGTTTGATGCATGTTCTAAGATCCATCTGTCCATTCTGGTGTGATTGCATATGGTTAGTGTCATGTTTGTCGTGTTAACGTTACCTGTTAACTTTGAGATTCATATCTTGTATGTTCTTTTGATCTTGTTTGCAGTAAAGATGTGGCCAATTTTCATCGACCTAAAGCTCTTTGGTATCCGTACGACAATGAGGTGGCAGTTAAGGCGCAAGGAAAGCTATCTACTCAAGGGCCAATGAAGATTATAGTAAAGAGCTTGGGGGGCAAAGGAAGTAAACTTAATGTTGACGCTGAGGAGACTATCTCGTCAATCAAGACAAAGGCTTCAAAGAAGCTAGGTTTTAATCTCTCTGCCATTATTTCTATTCAGGGTTGAGAATGTACCCAATTTTCATCTGGCAAATGTCTCTGTTTGTAGAAATTGAGCTCATTTTTTTCTTACAGATTTTAAGCTATCTGAACCAGTGAAGATCTTTTACCGTGGAAATGAACTTGATGATCATAAATCTCTAGCTGATCAAAATGTCCAGCCAAATTCCTTGATACATATTGTACGTACAAATTTACATTTGCTGCCAAGGGCACAGAAGATTCCTAGTGAGAATAAGTCACTGCGTCCTCCTGGTGCATTCAAGAAGAAATCTGAGCTCTCTGTGAAAGATGGCCATGTGTTTCTAATGGAGTAAGTGACTGGAAGCTAGTATTTATGTAAGAATATTCATTTGTCTATTATACCATCTTCTTTTATTCAGCCCACTGTTTAATGATTGATGCTATGCTTTTCCATGGATGCAATTGAAGGAAGTCTTTGTCATATAAAATAGTTCCTTTGAGACCATTCTTCTACAGCGTGTGCTTATTCTGACTCTCTTTTGGTGATTGAAGTACTAAATTGATGCTTCTCTGAGCAAAAATGTAGGTATTGCGAGGAAAGGCCCCTATTGCTGAGCAATCCAGGGATGGGTGCAAGACTTTGCACATACTATCAGAAAGCAGCCCCAAGTGATCAAAATGGCATCTTTTTACGTAGTGAAAACAGGAGTTTGGGGACTGTGATGATACTAGATTCTACTGATAAATCCCCTTTCCTTGGAGACATAAAACCTGGTTGTGCGCAGTCATCTGTTGAAACAAACATGTATAGAGCACCCGTATTTCCCCACAAGGTGTCCTCGACTGACTATCTTTTGATTCGCTCTGCGAAAGGGAAGCTTTCTATTAGACGGATTGACAGGATAAATGTCGTAGGACAACAGGTCTGTCCTAAAAATTAATGATACTCTTTCTTGGGTGCTTTTTTTTCATTAATTATAGTCATGATAGTCTTTCTTTCTAATCATTCTTTGACTTAAAAAGAGGTAGATATAATTGTTTATGTTGTGTGTTTTATGTCCTTGCTGCTGGTCTGTGGATATCATTTATAACTTGTGTGGGAAATAAATTCTGTTTTCTTTGTCATAGATATGCTATGTTTCAGCTTTCTAGCATATTCACTTTTTCTTGAGAAGAATATAAAGTGCTGATGTGCTTTTGAGGTTTACTGGCTGTCCCACTGTAACTGTGGTACTGGCTCTATACACTGTAATTAAGTTAATATGCTATCGAAAAATACGAAGGTCTCTGCACAAAACATATTATATGTTGAAACATGTTAAAATCATGTCTCGGACACGCAAAATTAGGGTCAGAGAGTTATCTGCAAATGCGAGCCTTCAAAAATTTGTATTCACATGTTGTCAGTGTGGCAAAGAGTTTGGCTGTGTGTTCAAAACATGATGGATGTCGAAGGAATGTCAATATAGTCTCCTTTGCCAGTTTAATGTTTATCCTTGACTTCTCTTTAAATTTAAAAGTTCCTATTTTCTGTCTTTTGTGCTCGTTTTCTTTGGATAGATCAAAGAAATTTTTTTGACTCGATCATAATGTTGAAAAGGATAAGATAGAAGATTGAAAATGGTTCAGTGCAGAACTTATGGATGATGAGATGTCAAGAGTGTCATATTTCAAAATAATTCATTTATGGAGAAAAGGCAAGTGGCGTGGGAATTTTGTTGTCAGTTCAATTGGTGATCCTGGGGGAAAATCTGGGAGAAGTTTTAAGATTTACAAATACCTAAGATTGCTATTTAGCGCACTATCTAAGACAATCGAGTTACGTTTCTGGTTAGCTATCTTGCGGAGGCAAATCCTATTAGAAACTTTCTTTAAATTAGAGGAAGCTAACTGGGAGTGCAATTGTTTCGAAAATCTCGATGATGGAGGAATTTTAGTGGCGAATAGATGTACTGTGTGAGTAAGAAAGGAAAACTGAGCTAAATGTTCTTAGAAGTTTCGAAGGCATGTAACTTCCTGTATTGTAAAACACAGCCAGGCAAATCGCATTAATGTGGGCCTTGCTAAGTCTTTTTTTGTTCGGTCATCTTTAGCATTGAAAGGAATAGGAGAGCTTTTGAAGGTAGAATCTCTATTTGATGTGGTCACAGATAGACTGTTGATGAATGTTGCTTGTGAAACAATGTTGCATCTCCTTGAATTTATCTCACGGTAGGTTGCTTAATTTAATAAAATTCCATCTAGACAATAGTGTTCGTGGTAGATCGGGGAGACTGATTTTAGTCATCTGATCTTGTTCCCACACTTGCAGGAGCCCCTCACGGAAGTTATGTCTCCAGGAACAAAAGACCTGCAATCTTTTCTCATGAAAAGAGTACTGGTTTACATGTTTCGACAGTTTCGTGCCCTTAAAAAAAGTGGCGTAGCTCCTTATGTACGTGCAGATGAGTTGTCCTCACAGTTCCTAAACCTGTCTGAAGCCTTTCTCCGTAATAGATTGAAAAAGCACGCATGCGCCGAGTTGAAGGTAGTTTTACATCAATACCAAAACTTTGGAATGTTCCTGACTTTGTTGGTTGATGTATAATTTGTCTATTATATACTTATATACATGCTTGTTTTTGGCTCTTTTTCCTGCCGTTGCTGTACTCTGAACTTGCAGTTTCTTCCCTGACTGTAGTCCTTTTTTATGCATGAACATGACAGAGGGGTTCCAATGGGGAATGGATTTGGAAAATGAGGCCCAATTTCCACATTCCATCAGAAGAAGCATTGAGAAAATTAGTGCCACCAGAGAAGGTAAGAGTTGTTTTCTATATTGTCTCTGCTTCCCTTGAAGCGAATAATGTGTTTGAGTTTGCATCTTTGAAGTTCATGCATAAGATTGAGTAGGAAGAGATGGTGAAGCAGCATGTTTTAATAGATATAGTGAGTTTTAACTAGAACTGTAGGATAAATTCATCTATCAACAGAACTTTTTGCCTGATGGTTGGGTTAGATTTGTGAATAATTCGCTAGTGGGGAGATGTATCTTATGCTGATGGACGGTAGGTAATAAATAGATTATAATCGGAGGTTTACCATCCAAGCTTCTGTTCTTTGTGGAGTGACTGAACTGAATTTATGAACATGGCATCTGTAAAAGTATGCTCAGTAACTGAAGGGTTCTTTGTTTATTTCAACTGATCTGAATGTGCATAGATGAATCTCATCCAAACTTATCTCCAAGTCACATATACAGGCATCCCATCTATAGTAATGCCATCTACTCTTAAACATTTGTTGGCATCTGCATATCTCAGAGTTGGATCAAAATGGAAGCCTTTCTAATTGCTATTTGATGTTGAGAAAGTTGGGTAGGTGAGCCAAGACTATTTTTTCAGTGGAAGATTGTTGGCACGTGGCACAGTTCTGTCTAATGGTTTATAAGTCTGCATGTTTTTAGCACCTTCTTGCTCTTCATGATGTGCTGTTTTGTGTGGATATTACTGATGTGACCTGTGTTTGTTTTATTTGGCCATCGTTATGACCTGTGCCGATCAATCGCTTCGTCTTTCATCTGCACTTGGAAGTCAGACAAGTGTGCGAGTAATTTTAACCCATAAGTATGACTTTATAGTACTATAACACTGTATTAACTGCCCCTCTTAAGTGTTCCTTATGAAATCAAATGCTCCCGATGTATTGATTTTCTGCTCCATTTTGGTGTTAGGTCTGTGCACATGAAAGTATGCTAGCTGGTCTTTACAGGCTCAAACATTTAGGAATCAGGAGACTTATGCATCCAACTGGAATTGCATCTGCAATGAGTCAGCTTCCCAATGAGGCAATTGCCCTCGCTGCTGCATCACACATTGAGAGGGAACTGCAAATTACTCCATGGAACTTGAGTAGCAACTTTGTCGCCTGTACAAACCAGGTTACTTTTTGCAAAATAGATGAAATATACAAAAGGCTTTTGTCCTTCCTTTTCTGCAGCCCGGGACCTGGGTGCACTTATCTCAGTTAATGTCTCGATATTTGCTTTTCTCATTATACTTTTGGGACTCAGGTGCACTTTACTCCCTTTTGTCTTTTTTATTTTTTTACTTTAACTCATCATCTGTTGGTTACCTTCTTCAGGTTCGAGAAAATCTTGAGCGATTGGAAATCTCTGGTGTTGGCGATCCATCTGGTCGGGGTCTTGGTTTTAGTTATGTCCGTGCTGCTCCAAAGGCACCAATGTCGAGTGCAATGACAAAGAAAAAAGCTGCTGCTGGTCGTGGAGGTTCAACAGTTACCGGCACAGATGCTGATCTACGTAGACTAAGCATGGAAGCTGCACGAGAGGTTTGTATGCTTGGTGACAAATTGAGATGAAGCATTTGACAACTTTGCATTGAATACTTTTTCATGCTTTTGTTATGGATTTACCTGAATCCTCCTTATTTTGATTTGTCGTGGTCGTCTTGCTTTGCTGTGTATTGGAGACAAATTGGGTATGGTTACTAGATGACTTGTATTTCTCTTATGTATTGCACCATGCACTAAAATGTCCAGCTAATTCCATTGAAGAAAAGACACCTCCTAAGAAATCTTTAAATAGTAACTGATTCGAGTTTGTGTGCTTCTGTCCAGTCAAATTATACTACGCTTCCCTGTGTCCTGGTTGAAGATTCTTTGGTGCTTCTAAGGTTTTACTACTTTTTGAATTGCAGGTTCTTCTAAAATTCAACGTACCTGATGAAATTATAGCTAAGCAGACTAGGTGGCATCGGATAGCGATGATCCGTGAACTTTCTAGCGAACAAGCTGCTTCTGGAGTTAAGGTTGACCCTACGACCATTAGCAAATATGCACGTGGTCAGAGAATGTCTTTTATTCAGTTGCAGCAGCAAACCCGAGAAAAATGTCAGGAAATTTGGGATCGACAACTCCAGTCTCTTACAGCTATTGATGGTGATGAAGGTGCTAGCGATTCGGAATCCAACAGCGACCTAGATTCCTTTGCAGGGGACCTAGAAAATTTGCTTGATGCAGAAGAATTTGAAGGGGATGAAGCAATTAATGAACGCAAGCATGATAGATCTGATGTTGTCAAGGGACTAAAAATGAGGAGGCATTCGTGCCTGGTTGAGGCTGAGGAAAAGTGTCAAGATGAAGCTGCTGAAGCCGCTGAATTATGCAGGATGCTTATGGATGGTATCATGTTTGTTAGTTATTACTTACAAATTGCTCAATTTATAGAAAATAAGCTTTAACTTGTGATGCTTACAAGACGATTCACTTAGCTGATTGTTAATTTAAGAACGATCATTCTTCCCTGTGCCAACTTCAATTTCTTTGATGCCTCTGCAGCATGTCTGGTGCCTCATGAGTTCTTGTTTGTAGCATTCATTGGGAACGATTTTCTTAATTTTGATAATAAAAAATTAGGGTGTTCTTTGATGATTAGCTCATGCTAAACATGGTTTCTCTAGAGAATATGTTGGGTACAGATATAGCCTTCTGATTGAATAATGGTATGCAGAAGATGAGACGGAATTGCTAAAGAAAGAAAAGATTGGAGCTGCGCGGAAGGAACTTGGCCCTGCTCCAGGCTCACAACCTGTTTTTGTTTCCGAGAAAGGAGAGCGCGTCAAGAAACCAAAGAAAGTAGTGAAGCAAGTATCAAGCTCAGTTGCTGGTGATGGTTCAAAACCGAGTATTCATGGTGATCAAGAAGATGTGAGCATTAGTCTTAAAGTTTGACCTTATTCGTAGTCCTGCTTTTAATGGATCATTTTCTTTAACATCTTGTCAAATTTCACTTTCTACCCATAATTTAAGTTAACCCTCTCCCTAGTATTGGTTGGATTGATAATTAAATCTTTTGGCAGGTGGAAACTCTTCTAGCAAAAAACAACAACTTCCCAATGAAGGTGAACGCTAAGAAGATTAAAATATTGGGTGACGGAATGAAGGCAAGTCGACTTACTTGTTCTATCTCTTCCTTGATTGTAATCTAATGAATCTTTGATTGCGCCTATGATAGGAAATATGTCTTATCTGTTTTTGCAAGAGTGCCTGTTGACATTTTGTTTTTGACAGATTGTTGCTTGGGTTGCTGTTGCACTTGGATAAGACACTATCCAGTGAATATTATAGCTTTTGGGGGAAAAGTTCTCGTTTAGAAATTCCCTTGGGCACTAGTAAAATAATTAAAAATAAATAGAACACTTGTCACAACACTTTGGCAATTGAAAGTTCGCAATAGAAGAAAACTACCTACGTCTAATAGGAAAATTTGCAAGTTTGAAGTATGTATGTCCTGATTATGTAACATTTTCGGATGCACAGCAGTCTTCATTTGTAATTATTAGATCGGATAGAAGAATCTACCAAGGCAGCAAGTGAAGGGGCAGTGGGAGCAAGATTGTTGAGGGAATGGGGTGTTTTGTTTTTGCTGTTAGATTGACCAAGATAACAAATGTTCTTTTTATCTAATCCAGGGCATAATTTTTTTGAAGCCACCCATATACAAAATTATGCTCGCATATACTTGATTCATGGAATATTAAGTGAGCAAATGTGAGCAGATCTCTTTTTTCTCTGTGTATTGATCGTTGATGTTTACCTTTGGCTTCATTTTATTTACTAGAGATAGCATATTTCTCCCATTTGAAATAATCTATAAACATGCTTATCTAAATTATTATATAATATGAACTCCTAGTATATACCTGAAGAAAGATGGGATAAAGAATGGGCCTCTAACACATCAACACAATTGCAACATATTGAGCATTAGTACATTTGCTATTTCTTGCTTCTGCAACATTTGAAATTCGTACCTGATATGTCCATGAAAATCAATCTATAGATTTAATCCTTCGGCAGTCATGTACCACATCATGATGTGTGTTTCTATATGTGTGAGGGTGGACCTTTGTTCTTCTTTCTCCAACACATGTTATATCTATTGTAAGACACTACTTCTTCCGTGTGTGTTCTCCTGTTTTACATCCTATCTAATTTGGATCTCCAATTTGAGTTAGATCTTTAAGGAGAAGAAATCAGCCAGAGAGAGTTTTGTCTGCGGGGCCTGTGGACAGGTCTGTGACTTCAACCATTGTGGAAAATTTATGTTGTGTGATAATGTTGTAATGTTTGTCTCTCTCTTTTGTTCAGCTTGGACACATGAGAACCAACAAAAATTGCCCCAGGTATGGAGAGGATCTCGATTCGCAGACAGAAGCCGTTGATCCCGATAAAGCATTGGGGAAGTCAAGTTTAGTCAATCCTGCTAGTCTTCCCCAACAGAAATCTGTGACAAAGAAGATTATGCCTAAGAGTGCAACAAAAATTTCTCTGGCAGAAGCAACAGAAGGTCAGAAGTCTGGCGCCAAAACAAAAGTTCACTCTTTGAAGCTCAAATGTGGATCGATTGACAAGCCTTCTGATGATGTCACTCTGGGTTCTACGCAAAGTTCAGACCAAGTGGCAATGTCCATTGTCGATGCTGTGAACAAGTCTGCTGTGAAGGTGAATAAGATAGTTATCTCTAGCAAAACTAAACCAGCAGATGCACAACTTGAATCCCATAAACCTTCTATCGTGATACGCCGTCCAACTGATGCTGATAGAGTCCATCCAGAAGCCCAGAAGACCTCTATTGTATTTCGGCCACCAGTGGATACAGATAAAGCACAAATTGAGCCTCATAGGCCATCTATTGTCATAAGGCCACCGGCAGATATTGAAAAGGAGCAGTCTCGCAAAAAATTAATTATCAAAAGGCCAAAAGAAGTTATTGACCTGGACCAGGCCAGTCAGGAAGGCAGTGCTGATTTTGAGCACAGAAAGACAAAAAAAATAGTTGAACTGTCAGATTTCGAGAGATACAGAACGAAAGAGAAGACTTATTTTACTGAGTCATCATCAAAGAAGAAATCTCGGGAAGATAAAAGATGGTGGGAAGAAGAAGAGAAGAGGAGAAATATGGAGAGATTGAGAGAAGAAAGGACGAAGAGGCAGTATATGGAAGAAATGAGAATGTTAGAAGAGAGAGAAAAGTTAGCTGAGATAGAAAAATACGAAGTGTCATTAAGACGGGAGAGGGAAGAGGAAGAGCGGGAGAAAGCAAAGAAGAAACAGAAGAAGATGAAAAAGGCTGAAGTTAGAGATGAGTACCTAGAAGACTATAGGGCTAGAAGAAACGATAAAAGGATGCTGGAAAGGGACCGGACAGCAAAGAGGAAGCCTCTTATTGAGCCTGGAAAGTTAACTGCTGACTATGCCCTACCTACGAAGCGTCGTAGAGGCGGGGAGGTACTCATTCTGTTGTTTCATACCCGATTTTCATTTCTATTTAGTCCGTTGCTTAACTACTGTTACTGGTAACTATATTGCACTTTAATGGATGTTCGATAAAATTGCATGACAGTAAGCGATAGCAATTTCATAACTCTAGCAACTGCATTGACCAGTTGATGCCATTCATGGATGATTTGATAATTGTTGTTTATTGCTGTGTTCCAGTGAACATGAAATCTTTGTTTCGATTTGCTGGTCCGATGATCCCTTTCCAATTGGATATACTGATTTTCATATGGAGCATATTCCATGCATCAGGTGACTCAGTTTTCTGAGTGCTTATTTAATTGTGGAACTTATTCCAGGTTGGATTGATGAACATCTTGGAGCGTATAGTGGAGACACTAAGGGGCAGGCAGGAGGTTTCTTATCTCTTTTTGAAACCTGTCCCCAGGAAAGAGGCTCCAGACTATCTGGACATCATTGATAAGCCAATGGATCTGTCCACAATTAGGGAGAAGGTTAGGAGGATGGAGTATAAGAACCGCGAGGATTTTAGGCATGACGTGTGGCAGATCACCTTCAATGCCCACAAATATAACGATGGGCGCAATCCTGGGATTCCTCCACTTGCGGATCAGCTTTTGGAGTTATGTGACTACTTGTTAAATGAAAATGATGAGAGCTTGACTGAAGCTGAAGAGGGCATTGAATATTAGTTAGAGCCTGGAGGGATGTGTATAGTTTTACTCCTCCAAAATTTCTGCAGTAGCCATCTCCTTTTCTGTACATATGGGGTGGGTTTCTAACTTCTAAGGAGACTCGAGACTTTGTGGGGTTGTCCCTAGGTCAGGTTGTTTGTTCCCTGTTGTATCCTTAAAAAAGATTTTGGCTTCTACTGAATGATTATCTCAGATGAATATTGGAGAAATAACAGGAGGAAAGGTTCTTATATCCTTTGTTGATTGTATTTTCCCTTCTGTTATTTTGAATACCTTCTTGTGCTGCCCATCCCCAGAGTAAAGGTATTTATCTATCTTTAGATGTATTTAGAAGATCATCAGCTGAATTGGGAAAAGCTTTAGAGTTCATCTGTTTCGCGGAAAGCTGAAGAGTGGAAAAACATTTTTCGAAAAATGATTAGTTATATTGCTTTGAAAAATCTGTCAAGGGAAAATGTTTTCACTATCCACAATAATTTATGCTTAATAATTTTTGTGAGTGATAAAAATATTATTTATTTATTTATTTTTGCAAGTGATATAAGTAATTGTTTTCTGAAAATATTTCTAAATTTTGAGTTTTCCATAAAACAAATGCAGTCCATAGCAAATGGTGATTCCTCTTTTAAAATTGAACATTAATGTGATATAATTGCTTTAAAATTAAACGGTGAAGTCACTAAGAAATGGTGATTCCTCTTTTTCACTGGAACTTAATGTGATAATCACATTGATTGACAAAATTAGTTTTCACACCTGTTTGGGTAAATATTACAGTTATGGAGCGACTAAATGAGTGAATAAGTAGGTGAATTATAATTCATACATTTTCAAAATGACAATTTCCTTGATCTAATTTTGGACAACTTGACCAATATATTCTTGATATTGAGGTGAGAATTCTATGAGAACAATTTAAGCTCCCAATGGCATGAATGGTAGTTCTTTTAACAAATTTGATTATTGTACAAACTCACTTCTAGAAATATAGATTTGATGAAAGTTATAATTAAATTCTCAATTGCCTAATGATCAAAACGTGTCGTTTATGAATGTAACTATAGACTATAGACGTAGATTGTGGGTTATAGATTGGATTATGTATTTAAATGCCTAATTTTTTCCTAGGGGGTGGCTATTTTTAGGAGAAGCACAAATCATTTTCCTCCAACAGGAGAGGATAATTCTAATAATTTACAATCCTAAGTGGACATCCAATATTTTTCATGGCCATAGCACAATTGCGTGCTCAATTAAATAACAGTAAAGTCACGTCTCATCAAAATTAACCCGTCGGATGATTAATTGTATGTATCGAACTGATCCCTCTATTGACGTTACATGTAACTGTCGGCGAAATAATAACGCGTGTAGGGGATGATTCATTGGTCAGAATCACGCATACCAACTAGGCAAAAATCCCACTGAAAACTTTAACAATGTCAAAACCCCATGACAGGTCTCCCATCGTGACGGGCTGACGACTAAATTGATCATACAGCAACGTTGTACCAAATTGTCTGCGAATGCTTTATTTCATATTGAACTCACCAGCAAAGAGTCAAATACAAAAGGAGACATCAACAACAAACTCCCGCGACGTATAAATTCGTCCTCCATAAAGGAAGCGAGAACCAGACATCTCAAACATGCACAGACGATATCGACGACGACGACAGTTCATACATGAAACTGCGTCTGCACTTATTGTTTATCAAGAACAACCACAAGACTCACTCATGAAATTGAAGACCCAGCCGTGAGGTGATTCAAGGTTGTCTCAAGCCCACCATTGGTGAACAGCAACCCCTGCGTCCCTCAACCTTCCATACAAAGCCAGGCACTCCCAGTAAGCCCTTTTGCTCCTATTCATCTTCCGGTACCCCCATTGACTGCTACACTCTAGGAACATTTCGTCCACCAGATATATCGCCCTCTTCCTCATCATTTCTTCAGCCACTTCCGCGTTGGCCTTCATCACGACGTACTCTTCTTCTCTCACATTCTTGGTCAGCCAATCCGATACATCCATGTGCGCATCCCCAGATCCGGTCTCGAGATGGTGCACCTCAAAGTGTTGATTTTGCATGGGGTAGTTCTGATGAAACCATTGCACCATTCCCCTGTCATCCTCCCACGAGCCTACTGTGATGAAATTGCGGCGGTTATAGCCTTGCAGGGAATCACCCAACAACTCAGGAAGATATTTGACCTTCTTCAAGTACTCGCCGGATCTTACTAGAGCTCGTCTTGGTGGTTCAAGCAACACATCCTCTAAGCCCTTCAGGGTGGCTTTCTTGGCTTCTAATGCCAAGTTGCAGAGTTTCCTCTTTGTCGAGGAGATTGTGAGCTGAACGTCCAGAGCGACCTTCCTCATTGCCACGACGGTGCAATCATATCTTCTCATATACACGATTTTATAATTTGACGGTTCTTGGAAAGCATTCGAAGGATCACTGCCAAGCTGAACAGCAAGAATGCCACCTATTTTCACTACCCTATCCACGAATTTAGGGTCAACTGAACCAGATACAAGTGCAAAATCAAACGTCCTGTCTGGGATCAGACTCTGGCTCTCCATGTCCGATTCCACAGCAAAATCGATCTCATTGTCATCCAAGAATTGGAGATTCTCACCGAGCTGCCTAATACCAGAGCTCACAACCAGAGCTTTATCACCTTTCTTAAGGAGGCCCTCATGAGACAAATCATGAAATAGGACATTCATGGACTGCAAGTTGCTCATATCAGAGACAACACCGAACTGAAGTGCATTAAATCGAGATCTTGAATGAGGGGATTTCATAAGGGACCCTATACAAGGCAATGAGAGTATGACCGCAGCCAGAAACAATGATCTCGACACGACGCGGAGGACCTTAGAATTGGGCAGCTGAATCAACAACTGGGAGTCGCAATCGGACGCAAGATTCACTCCATTCAAATGTTTCATCTTATACTGGTTCTTGGCTCGAAAACTATGAACCAAGTCCATTGAGCTTCTAGCCCTTCGGTCGATTAATCACAATGGTTGCCAAACTCAATGCACCGCAAAAGCAGCTGATTTTGGCCAAATTAGCCAAATTGGCGAACACCCAAAATCGAGTAACGAAAGATGAGCACTGGAAAAGAGGAATTGAACACAGAGACAAAGAAAGGGGGAATCTTTTAGCGAGTGCAAAACCTAGCAGCGGTGTGATTACCACCCACGAGGGCAACACGGATGCGTCGGACTCTACACCACAGTAGCATCAATTGCCTCATCCTCTCTGCCCCCATCCTGGGAAACCCAAAACCGAGCTTCTCTCCACCAGATCCTTACCCAGTCGCTATCTCGTCACGCATCGTTCGGAACCCGGCGAAACAGAGAACGCGGTGGGTCGGAAAAGAACAAAAGGGAAGGAGAGGGATGAGAAAGAAGAGAATGGGATTGTGCTTTTCGTGTTGCTGTCCTTTTATTACAAAATCGTTGGACAGAGAGAGATGCGTGTATGTATATCTATATATATAGGGAGGAGAGAAGTTTGCATGGAAACGGTTAAAAGGGTGAATGAAATGGGGAAGAGTGAGCTGTGAATGGGTAACTAAATTAAGGCCCTTCTCTTTGCTGGCTCTGCAAATCTTGCATTCCCATGCCGTGTAGGTGCAGTGTTTTTCCGTTAGACAGAGGAAGAGAGAGACAGAGAGACAGAGAGAGAGAGAGAGAGAGAGAGAGAGAGACAGGATTGGCGAAACTCGTTCATGGGCTTCGGCCGATTACCGCGCCATGTCCTTCCGCTGAAGCACCGCCAAAGTTCAGCAAAGCCCAAGAAGCCTTTTCTTGCCAGCTTCGGCCCAATGAGCTTCTTGAGACAGCCTTCGAATTCAACATATGAAGACACTAACATTCGACCCAAACCAACGATTTTCCATCGTCGAGAGGAATCGCAGTCTCGAGCTTTTCGACTCACGTTGTCTGTCGCGATTTGAATCCAAAAGACTCTGTCTTTGGTCTTTTTGGTCGGGCCATTGTGGACCGTAAAGTGATGAGGTAATGTCCATCCAGACGCTAGTGGGCCAAGAGGAGGAGAAAAAAACATTGAAGGAAATATCAAAAATCGAACTGTATATAGAAGGGCTTCGTTCTTGATTTGCTGCGTATCGCACCTGAAAACCTAGCGAGAGAGAGAGAGAGAGAGCGACAGCGAGAAAGATGGGAGTGGAGAAGGAAGTGCTGAGAGCAGGAACAGGCCCCAAGCCCTCTCGCGGTCAGAACGTCACCGTTCACTGCACTGGCTACGGTCGCCCCCCTCTCCTCCCACCTCCTCTTCTTTTTTCTTTGTCTACTTGCAAGTTTAAGAGTTCTTGATATCTTGTCCGTCTTTCTACTTCACTGGGTATGCAGAATTGAAACTTTTAGTCACGGTATGCGTTGGGAATTGTACAGCCCCATGAGCTTCTTTAATGCTGCATGAATTAGATGAAGTATGCTTGAATTGAATCGACACAGACTCGAGATCGTACTTCGACCATCACTTCTGTCGCCCTTTTCTTTTGTGTTCTATCAATTTGTGTTATGAACCTCATTGGTACTTGTCTGGAGTCAATCACTGAAAGGGTGTCTTAAAAAGGGTTCCTTTCTCACGTATTTTTCGTTCTCTCGGAATTTGTTCCTCTTTCAATGCAGGTAAAAATGGTGATCTCTCCCAGAAGTTCTGGAGGTATGGGGGTGTTGTGCTTTCTCAGTTTGACTGAGTTTATACTTTAATCTGAGGCTGGTTTTCTATTTGTCGAGATTATTGAGATCTGCACATTTCTATGTAGCACAAAGGACCCTGGACAGAAGCCATTTTCATTCAAAATCGGTCAAGGATCCGTGATCAAAGGTAACTCTAGATTCCAGCTTTGACTTTTGGAAGCATGACGATGGGATTCAGCTTTTCCCTCAAATGGAGAGCTCCATTATTTGTTATCCTGTGTGTGTTGACTATATAATTGTAATTTGCCTGATGATCGTAGAGGACTCAATTTGCAAAGTCTATCTTTTTTGCGTTGGCCTTACTGACATGGTTGACAAGGATTACCGTTGTGTTATAAGATTTTTCTCTCTCTTGTAGGATGGGATGAAGGTGTGATGGGAATGCAATTAGGGGAAGTTGCTCGTCTTCGGGTGAATCTCGTCCCTTATGTTCCTTTCTCTTCAGTTTTTTTTATCCTTCTTTAGGTCACAATGCATTTTACTTTTGGAGATTTATGACAAGGACATTGCATTTCCAAGATTTGGGTGCATTCATGTGGACCAAATTATTTATGCTTCTTCCTAATGTTAATATCTCTAATCATCTGATATATTTGAATGGTTTTGCAGTGCTCTCCGGATTATGCTTATGGCCCAAGTGGATTTCCTGATTGGGGGATCCAGCCGAACTCGGTTTTAGTGTTTGAGATTGAAGTTCTTAGTGCAGAGTGACTTAGTACCCGACTTGGCATGTGATGTGCTGGTGCAGAGGCATATTTCAGTACTCCAGATAATGTAATGCATGTGTGTTGTTGGCTTTTGGCTCTTGATGAGATTTGAAGTGGCTAATGCTAAACTGGATTATGATGCTATGCAATGTCAAGCATCTGAATAATTGACAAAAATCAAGCTTCCTAGTCATTCCGCCAAATAACAATTGCCACTCACTTGTTCGGAGCTTTGATTTATCCAAAATTTGCATGGAATCTATGCTCCGCAGGCCTAATTTTGCGAAGTATCCTCTCATTTCCATTTATCGATACCCCATGATTAATATAAATTTCTCAAGCAATTCTTTTTCGGTCAAATATTCTCTGAGACTACGGTACTGATCTGATGGCTAAAGCAGAGCTAAACCCGCTGGAACCTGCACCTTATTAGAGTAGTTCATACGTGAAAAGGTTGAGGTATTGGACAATCAAGAGGTAATGCTTTTGATGAAATCTTCCCTGGCGCAATATGTAGGATGGGTTCAAACATTTGATTTTATTGTTGCAAAGGCACTTTCTCCTGGCCTAGAGAACTCTTCCACAGGTACGTCGAGAACACTAGAGAAGAATAGACATGTTTGTTTTGTTCTTTTCATGCATTAAACTCTATGTATAGTTTGAGATCTAAAAGAGGCCGATCTAGCTGCAAGCACAGCCACCGAAAGAATTCTTCGACGGTGCTCCTACTTTCCTGGTGGTAATGACCTCTTGAAGGACATTTCTCGTCCACTCTGTAAAAAATGTCTTGTTATATCCAATTTTGCCGCTTTTGTAGATGGACATACATCGACGATCTTCTTCCGGATAGGGACATGGTTCTCCATCTGGATCCCTCCAAGCACCCTTGTATCTCATCCCTGACCAACTAGCTAACCAGCGATAAACATACTGGCCGACTCCTGCATTTTTCAACCACCCTTTCGGATAGAACTCCATTATGCTGCTGTTTCTGTCCATCAGGAACATGTTGGTCAACTGCGCACCATGTGGAGACACTAGAATGTCTGTCATGCTCATCAATTTCACCTGAAACGAGATCCTTGATTATTATCACGGACTTGAATGTTACTAGCGAAGCCAAAAGCAACCCGAGAATATTGTGTCTGGGTCGAGGATCTTTTTGAAAATTACAAAAGCTGTTTCATGGATAAAGTCGAGTGAAGTTCCAGCTTAGATGTGTGAGGTAGGCGTATGAAAATCTTGTACGAGGCATAAGATATCAATGCATGTAGTCACCTGTTCACAGAAATTGAGATTACCGGAGTAAGCCACCATCAGACTACACCTTTTGACCTTATTGCATTCTCTCTGAAAAATCTCGATCACAGCCGAGTCATTCTTGAATGATCTCGCTCCTCTTCGCATGAACATAGTCAGACCAACAATATCATTTGTCTTTTTTCCATTAACCTCTTCGATTTCACCTCTCAATTTCATATTACAGTAATTTCTTGCTTTGCACCTCAATAAGTCGTAAGCCTTCACTCTTCTCTGTCTAGACATACCACCTTCATTGTGTCTCATAACAACTGCCTCCTCAAAACAAACTGGACCATTTTCCTCATTTTTGTCAAACTCTTCTATGGGTGGTTGCTTACCAAACGTTGCCTCCATCAAGTTATTCAGCCATGGTGACATCTTGAACCTGAGCTCCCCCCAGTGGTACAAGACCCACCGGTCTGGGGACCTGCAGCTGTTCCTCTGATGCCACGATATGAACGGGAAAATGGATGACAAGCCGTGCCAGAGGTTATCATAATGGTAGTGATTATACGAAACAAAGGTCAGGCCTCTCATGAATGTGGCATTTGCTGGGAGAGTTTCAGGCCACGCTAGCGCGTAGTAGTTCCACGACCCATCATGGGTGTCGCGTCCTTTAACGCACAGAACCCTACCTTTCGACGATTCCGAGGGGAAGTGCTGGTGCTGGACCTCGCCTTCGACATGAGTGTCGTACATGGAGCTCATGAACCACGTGTGGCCCTCTTGAGGTCGGTCCGCAAAGCGTACGTCCTTGAGTGGAAGAAACGTGACTGATTCACGGAGCTTTTCGGCCGTAGCTTCGAGCTTGGCCTCTGGGGTCGAATCACCAGAGCTTCGGGTGGTGTTGAGGATATCACGCCACTGCTGCTTGAGAGACCAGGGAGATGACGGTGTTAAAGGTGAAGATGGTGGGGTTTGGAGATTCGGGATTCGTGAGAGGGCAAAGATTGTGAGACTTGTGGTGAGGATGAAGGCGGAGAGTCTTTGAGAACTGATAGAAAAAGGAAAGGTGAAACATCTTTTGCTGTACTTGGATGAGGAGGAGGTTGTCTTGGTGTGGATTGGAAAAGTGGTGTTTCTCTCTGTTTGGTGAGATGCTTTAGCCATGAATGAATGATTGAAGTGGCAGAGATGATGATGATGATGAAGCTTCTGTTCTACAGAGATCCCCTTAAGCTCTGTAACTGATCTGCTGCTTCTCATAGGCAATGTCGAAAGATGCCCACATGATCTGTGCATGGTCAGGCCAGATCGGCGTTTTTACTGTGACACAGAGCATCTGTTTCATGTTGCAAACTCATGGTTCAAGCACTCTACTTGCCTATAAGATGAAGGTACTGATAATAAATTTCTACGTGGTTATTGGCCGTTGGCTAATTCTGTTTCAATAACATGTTCTTTTTTTAAAATTTGGTTGTTGTCAAAATTGAACATACATACATGCACATATATTTGTATAATTGAAAAGCGACTTACAAAGAAAAAAAAAACTTAGAATTTAGAAATCAAGATCCATATATGAATTGATCGTACATTTCGTATGACTCTCCTCGTATGTAAGACGAGATTTACACTTTCAGTGCCAGATGTGGATGTAACCATGTCAACTGAACAAATAGAGGCACAAAAACAAGTGAAATAACAAAGAGTAATAGACAGAATACATACACAAGAGAGGGTGCTATATTATATGAACTTGTGACATTTTCTAAGATATGAATTGGGAAAATTGTTCTATCGCAAAAGCAAAAATTATCACAAAGCGTGCCAATAACAAATGTATAGTATATTTCTTTTTAAATTGAATTGGTTTCTCCTCCAATACAGCTAGCCCAGTAGACCATCCACACACATCTTACTTTCTTTTCTTTTTCCTATTTCCCTCCACCAGTCCTAGGCACTGCCAACGGAGGTTGCCGGTCACAGGTGAGGGCCACAAAGCCCTCACTAGATCTGGCGAGGCAAGGGTTGGCGGCCTTCGCTCAATGGCTGGTGAGAGCAGGTGAGGGGGACTCCCTCACCTATGGCTGGAGGAGGGAAATAAAAAAAGAAGATTAAAAAAATTTAGAAAAAAATTTCAAAAATTGTCCACATCATTGTCGACTGTACCATGTTGGCAATTTTCTGTCAAAATTAACCGAAATGACTAACTTTGACTTAATTAACACAATTAAAATGTTTATGACTAAATCGATCGCCACACAATGGAATTAGGACATTTTGAACAATTACCCCTGTTGCATGATAGCCAAGTAAGAGCATGCATTTTCCTTGACAATCGATATTCATCTTTTCGTGAGGAATCAAATGACTCATGGCAAAACTTTAAATTACTGTAGTGTGATGGACATGATTACGCATGGTAATCCATATCACGTCGAATTGATAACTCCATACTATCTGACGAGTGCCCATGGTTTCACAGCTTTAATGTTATTTACTAATATTATGGTTCTTGGTTTCATGCAGGAATTATCAGTTCGTATGTGTCCTTGATATGGATATTCAATCCTGTGTTAGGTTAACAGACTCACCCTTATTTCCAATCAACGGGAGGATGAGATGTGCCTTGTCATGCTATGCGTCGACATATTCTATGATGGTGATCTAAGATAGGAATTATTCAAGATTAGATAGTAATTTCTCAACTTTTGCGTGCTTCTATCACATGACTTTGAATCTACGCTCATGTGAGACCTTTGTGACTAGCTCGATGACAATGTATTGGGGTTGAATCATTCAAATTGCTTGTGTCCTTTGGTTTCGTCCGACCTTATCCATGAAATGCGACAGTTAATCAATTACAAACTTTAGCTTGCAAGGAACGGGCAATGAAAAGTCAATTTTTAGAATATTTACGAATGTTTCAATTTGAGGTAGGTGACCACTGACCAGAAGCTGTCAAAGCTTGAGCTTAACGTCAACGCACGTTGGAAGCATCCCACCCCATCGCTTGACGTGCTTGTTTTGTGTGCCTTCTCCTCCTAAACTTTCCCAGGCGTTGAATCAAACGAAGAGCCTTTTATGCATTCTTTCACGCAAATTTCATTCCTCTTCCGAATAACGTAGCTCCACAAGAACCATCATTCATTCACCCCTCACGGATATATATGCTGAGTAATATCCACCCAAGGCACTGGCTTTTATAAAGAGAGATCCTTTAATTTCACCCATTTGCATTTCGCTTATCCAACATGGAGAGATTGTTCAGGATGTTCGCGACCACAACTTTTTCGTCTTTCCGCTTATTAAGAGGTCTCGTTCAATCTCCTAACCCTGTTATTGCGAATCGACTAAGCCAGCACCATGGCGATGCGATGTTCGAGTCCGGCTATTCGACTGATTACCGGGGGTTGCAGCAGATTTCCCGAGCTTACCGCAAAGAAGTGGACAGACCTGATTCCAGTAACGAGTATGATTCTTTTTTCACACCACTTTTTCAAAGGGAAAAAAGGAATTCGTATTGTGGAAATCAACTGCAAATCAATCCTTAACCTCGTACGTGGTTATTTCTTTTGTACTACATAGGGAAAACAATGCAAGTAAAGAGATCCCAAAGCCACTGCCAGATCCTCCCAATCCATCAAGGTTCCCACCATGGTGTTTTTCTTTTCCACAATACTTCTCAAAAGTTTTCATCGTGTATATTATGAAACCAGGAAAAGATAATGATATAGACCAGTCTCGCCAAAGAAAAAGAATGATGAAAATTCAAACCATTGCAGGGTCAGATGGGTCGTGGGCTCTATATTGTCTCTCCTGATACCCTTTTGGAAGCTCAAATGGGACCAGCTGCAACAAATAGAAGGTACCATCTCCAAAAGTTCTTAATCCTTAACACAGTTGACAGAATACCATATCTGATATATTTGAAGGAAGAATTACGTCTGCTATGGTATTCTCTTCCTTCGGTATCTAAATATATCGATTCAGTGTCATTACTCAGCTAACTTTACTTTTACTAGACATGGCATTTTTTTTTTTTTTGGTCAGAACTAGACATAGCATTTTGAAAACAAAGTATTTTAAGTGTTTTTTTCCTAAAGAAGATAATCTTCAGGGAAGGCTGAAGAGGTGATTGAAGATGCCGAGATTGTGGCCGAGGTGGTAGAGAAGGTGGCGACCACGGCCGAAAAGGTATCGGCCCAAGTAGCTGATGAGCTCCCCGATGACAGCAAACTCAAGGAGGCTGCATTGTTTGTTGAACACGTATCAGAAGTTACTGCTCAAGATGCTCATTTGACCGAGAACTTCATTCATAAGGTATTTGTGTCCTCCTCCTCCTCTCATCGCCTTCTTTCACTCTTGAAATATCATATGCTTGCGACCGGTTAACATAAATCTCGAGGAAGGCCAACTGCGAGCATTTATATTAGTTGATAAATCAATGGAGAACAAAGAGATTGGTATCTAGTTATCACGAGTAGTTGTTCAACGACAGACTGCTTTCGAATCGAAGGGAAATAATATTACCATCGGGTTGCCATCCATTTAAGGGGAAGCATAACGAAGTACTGATAATGGGGCGGTTCCATACATGTAGTTTGATGAAGTGAAACAAGAGGTGGAGACGGCGGTTGAAACCGGCATCCGGAAGATGATGGAGCAACCGTCTGAAGAAGAACTCATTCAAAAACCGTCTGAAGAAAAATAAACATCTATCATTTTCAGCCATCCAACCTCCAAAAATCTCCTTCCAGAGAATGGTATGGAGAGAATACTGTACATACCATTTAGGGGAGGGAAGAAAGAGTTTTTAAAGGCTATAAATAAATGAAGCGTTCGTCGCAGTGATGTAATTGTACGTCAGCACATGACATTAATTTCGATTTCTAGGAGGGCACAGTCTCTAAATCCTTTCCTTCTTCCCGTTCATTTTTACCATGTGAGTTCGATGCTTGTGTGTTATACTCAAGTCAAATTTGGTTCTCCTCTTGAGGGTTTAGTATACGCTTGCCATACTTTCATCCTGCAATGCAATTATGGACCATTTGCCTCGGAAATCATTTGAACTTCATCGAAAACAAAAGCTGACTTGTCCTCGGATGCCTCTAATCAACCATCGAGCTTCGCTATGTCTCGACTTTGATGAGAATACATTTAATCAAATTTGCGAGGCACACAGAAAAAGAAAACTGTAACCGTGGAGTCACGGAAGGAAAGCAGAAAATTTATGATAAAAGGGGGAAGAACAGTATTGGTGCCAAAACTTGTGTACGGAGGCCACTTTGGTGCAAAAACTTTCATTTGGATCACTTAAGTGCCAAAAGTTTACGCCGGCGATCACTTAAGTGCCAAATCGGAGAAAAAACGATCACTTAAGTGCCAACGGCGAGAAATTCCGACCAAATTTAATACGTGGCTTTTATATTTAAATTTTAATGACACATGGCATTTCTATGTGTATAATTCAATTTTTTAAATATTTTTTTCTGATTTTTTTCTTTCTTTTCTTTTTTCTTTTCTTTCTTCTTATTTCCGATCGTCGGCGTCTGGCCACCAGCCACCAGCCATGGCCGGCCTCGCCGAGCGTCGCCTTCCTCCTGGCGAGGCCCGGCGAGGGCCGACCTCGCCGGATTTGGCGAGGCCGGCCCTCGCTGAGGTCGGCCATGGCCGGTGGCCGGACGCCAGCGATCGGAAATAAGAAGAAAGAAAAGAAAAAAAAAAGAAAAGAAAGAAAAAAAGAAAGAAAAGGAAAAAAAATGCTACATCAGCCTCCGGCGAGCTATATCAGCCTCTGGCGAGCCACATCAACTTGAGAAATTAATAAAAAAATGCCACGTCGGATTTCCGGCGAAGTGGCACTTAAGTGATTGTTTTTCACAACTTTTAGCACTTAAGTGATCCGATTGAAAGTTTTGGCATCAAAGTGGCCTCTGTACACAAGTTTTGGCACCAATGTTGTTCTTCCCCCTATGATAAAAGCACGAAAATGTGTCATCAAAATCCTTTCGAAAGGATCGGATGGCATAACGAGAAAGAATCATCCTTCAAGGATCAGCGGTCTATGGACAGTCTCCTAGTGCCCAAATTGTGACTTTGTATGTGTAATTTGCCTAACCATCTCATGCAATCATACCTATTTGCATACAAATGTGGATTCTGACTTAAGCTCTTCCAATTTCATCCAATGGACATTGTTTTATCGCATCAAAAGCCATATTTATTCCTGAAAATAGTCCTAATATTGATCTCTTATATTGTATGACACTCCCCGCTGTAATATGGACGTATCTTATACTGCAAGTTAAAGAAAAGGTGAATGACCAAAAATTGCCGTCATTTAGGTTAAAAATAATAAGTCATCGCTCATCAGTACTTCCAGTTGGACTCTTTGCCTCGTACAAGATGGCATTCTGATAAACTCATGAAAATCGAAACTAATAATAGCATATTCAGGACACCATAAGCATCATATGTATACTCTCAAACATTACATTAAACTTATTGTAACCGGGAACCATATAGATCATAAACATGACACGCATGTCAACCTTAAGTGTGATTGAGAAAACCAGATTAATCTGTCGGCCCAAGACATGGGCTTAAAATAAAGCTCTTCACGACTCGTTACACGGCCAATGCGGCAGCGAACGCAGCGGCCAAAACCCCTGAGAGAGCAAACTTATTCGTCACAGCGCCACTACTGGGTGCCTCCGGCATCACTGTACCTTCAACTGGTGGCGACGAGGAGGCCAACGGAGGCAGAGAGATAGTCGTCGATGCGGTAGTTGTCGATGCAGGAGGGGCCGGCGGCGAGGTGAATGTCGAAGGGGAAGGAGCACTTGCTGCCTGCAGCAGCGACAGCAACGGAGTCAACAATGTGACCTGCAGGGCGATAACCGGTGCGGATGCTAATGCTTCCGGCGTCGGCGAGTTTGCCGGAGATGGCGACTGAGCAGGCGGCATAGGCAGAGACTGCGCCACTGATAAGCCGAACGAGAGTACCGAGACGACGGCTGCGAGGAGCAGGATTCTCAGGACCGCCATTGTTGCCGAGCGAAAATCTCTCAACCTGCACTTGGAAATCAGAGTCTGGTTGCTGATTCGGTTTCCTGAAGAGAGTGAAATATATAGAGGAGAGCCATTGGATGGAAAGTTGGAGGTGAGCGGGACATCGAGTTGTGCTCCTCCACTAATGCCCACGCAATATGGTTATATCTAGCAAAATTTCAATTTGATTTTTAAACGTAACATGCTTATAAATCTAGGTTTTGAGAAAAAAATATGGAGAGGGAAACGAGAATTTAATAACTCCTGGTAGAATCTAAATTCGGGAAAATACACATTTTATAATCCAAGCCCCTAAGGATTTTTATTGGGCTTATTAACTAATTAGATATGAAAAGTTCAAAATGCTAATTGTCTTGGTTAAAGTTTGATTATTTCCCCATCCATCATTCCGGTATCCACATGTTTGATATTTTGAATATAGGTTTTGAGTGCAACAAAACATTTTAAAACTTAGCTCCGCCTATTTTATATGATGGAAAGTCTAACCCGACATATCTAGTATGTTTAAGGTTACTTGACGCGACCGATTTGACACTTAATAAGGGTTGAAGTGGAGCCAAAGGCACCACATAGAATGATTAAAAAAAAAAAGGAAAAGAGAGAGAGAGAGCGCGCCACCCAGCCTTCATTTGGACACTATCCCGACCACTTATGATGGCTAAATTGCCTTTGCCAGATTATATGGTGGCCGAGGGGTTTAATGGTAGTTTTTGTTAATTTTACAATTTAATTACACTTTCCCTATATGATTTAAGATTTCTAATGCGATAGTCTCTTAAAAATATAAATTGTTCCGAACATTTAGAAAAGAAAGGAGTAAAGAGATTCCTCGACATTTGAGTCTCTCTTCCCATTACATAATTAATAACACTCAATTACCAAATGACATTCTGTCAAGGATAATAAGTTTGATAACTAACAAAAGTGTTGCCGTTTATAATCATTTTCCTTCAATTTATGCCTTTCTATAAAAGATCATATATGTAAAAAAATACTACAATTTTTTTTCAATTTAAAATCATTCTCTACACTTTAAGCTTTGCCCAATTGATTAATAGTGCCTGTAAGTAGAAGTAGCTCGTTACCCTACGAAAAATAGGTAATCCCGTAAATAACCAAATAGTACATTTGAGTCCTATTGCTAGATTCCTTAACGAAAGTGACCATTACTAGCAATTCTCGAAAATGACGGATTTTAATTTTTCTTTTTTCTTTTTTTTGAGGTAAAAGAATTTTGGAAATTGCAACTCGTGAAAGGTCACCCTTTGCGTGCTCGCATATGGCTCTGGTCAGCCTCGGGCCATAAAGTCTGCCACGTCATCGTTTCAAGGCAATCGACGAGTTTAAGGTGCTAATTGTCCTTTGTTAAAGTTTGTATGTACACCCATCCACCCTCTAATCCACGTGTTTGTTCTAAAAATAGGATTGAGTACATCAGAAGTTTGCGACTTGTAGCTCTATCAATCCCGCTCATTTCAAGCGATGGAAAATCTAACCCGACTTTTTTAATGTATTTGAAATTATTTGACGCCGATGCGACGGAGAATAAAGGCTGACGAGTTGACGTGGCACCACGTAAAGTAAATAAGAAAAAGCCAAAAAAGAAGGCATGAGAAGAGAGAGAGAGATTAGCTCACGAAACAGACCAAGTCATGGAGAATCTATTTCAACCTCACGTTTTCCTCGTCATAATCAATTTCCTTTTAAATCAATTCACATCACGTCCTCATGCATTGCATAACACGCCGAAACACTCTATCCACCGGCACTGACCAAGAGACGTTTTCCCTACAATTTTATGCCTTTTTACAAGAAGAGGATTAATAATTAAAAAAAAAAAGGTACAGATTTTTTTTGAAATTTTTCGGTTCAAATCATTCTCTATACTTCTTGTGCTTTGGGCCAGCCGATTAATAATGCCTTAATATAACCCTTAAAAAAAGAATTAGGTGACTCCCATAAATAAGCAAATAATACCCGAGCAGCAGCAATCCACGAAAATGACGGATTTGAATATTTCTTCTGTCTTTTCGAGGCGAAGATATTTTGGAAATTTCGACCCACGCGCTGATTGGAGACTTCGCTTCGCTTCGGGGAAAGTTCAGCCCGCCCGGCGTTGCGGCGCTTCTTGGGACTCGGCCCGTCGGATCCGCCACGTCGGCGCGAGGAGACCGGTGGGCGCGGGCGTAGGGGATCCCCGCACAGTCGCTGGGATAAAAGCGCGGCTTGACCGGAAAAAGCAAGCGAGACCACCCTCCCTCCCTCTGCCACGTCGGACGAGGCAAAGATACGACGCGTACCGCCATGCCATCACCGTCTACCATTCTCTCTCCGTGCCGGTGCGGACGCAATCTCATTGGCCTTTTGACTTTCAAACCTCCTTCTCTCTCTCTCTCTCTCCCTCGATTCTGTTGGATTATTATTAATTTTTTTTTTGGGATTTTTATTTTACGGGAAATGGTGGATTTTACGCGCTTCTCTGTCTCCGATGTTCTGTTTCCCTCTCTCTCGCTCTCCCTCTCCCTCTCCCTCTCCCTCTTCTTCAAATACTCTCGTTGCGCCATGAACACTCTCCATTTCTCCCTCTCTCCCTCTCCACCTCCACCTCCCGACCTCCCGCCCTCCGTCCGTCGATCCTCGCCGCGTTCCGCTCCAGCTCGATTAGGTCCTCCGCCGCCGCCGCCGCCTTCGCCCGCCGGGAGCAGCGCCGTCCTCTCGAGCCGGTCCCGGCCGCCGTGGACGCGCATTTCCGTCCGCTGGCCGGTTCTGGATGCGATCGGCGACCGCAGTCCCCTCGCGATGAGACCTGAGGTTTCCGTCGGGGCATTGCTTGCGCATGGCTGAGTGTCGGAGATACCTGCCCGCCCAACATTCGGGTTGGTTTTCTCGTCGCTGTTCGCTTCTGTCGGCTTTTGGTGTGAGATGGATGGGGTTTTTAAGCTCGTTTCGTTCTGATTCGCGTGTTCTGTTGCGCGCGCGCGGAATTTTTTCTTTCTTTTGGCGTGCTTCGTCGATTGCTTTGACGTAGATGTAGGATGGCGATGTGCCTTGCGTTCGTGCTTGCGTGTGCTCGTTTCAGTCGGGTATTGTTCTATCGCGGTGTGAATTAGCCCGATTACGAAGCAATAATGAGGACCGAGACATTTGAGTAACTTGCCTGCGTGAATTTTTTTGTTCTCAGTAATTGTCGGGACTGACCGAATCACATTGAATTGCTTCGTCAATTAGCTACGCCTGTAGTTGCAGTTAAGAACTGGAATATGTTGTAAACTAGGGTGAGGAAGTATGCAGTGCTTATCCTCTAACGATATAACCTTACCACTTTGCTTCATTTTGGATGTCGAGTAGTGATATTATTGAACTTTGGCAGACCTACAGCAGATACTTCAAGAAGCACAGCACCGTTGGCTTCGTCCGACAGAAATTTGCGAAATACTTCGAAACTACCAAAAGTTCAATCTGACGCCAGAGCCACCCTCCAGGCCTCAAGGTTTAATCTTTACATTCAATCCTGTTTCTTGTTTAGTCTGATTAGCTTTCACAAAGAGGCTCCTTAGTAGCTCTGTGGCTGTTCCTTTTAGTTTTAATAAATAGGCAATTGATGGTTCTTTTCTCTTTTATTGCTTTCAGTTCCCTATGTGCAACTTCATGGATTCCATTTATGGAAGATATCGATAAACAATTGAGTCCACTCAATCCTTTTCTGTAGTCTCGTGTAGTTTATGATAAGATACCATGTCAAATCTCTGTTGTGGATTTCCTTGCATCAGATTGAATTGAAGTCCCGATGGTGTTTTAATCACCTTCTCTGTGTGTTTCCTTTTTTGGCTGAGTGGTGTTGTTCTCTTCATGAAAGGTTTGGGTTTTCGTTCGATTACGGTTGAAGGGTTCTAGGATCAACAGCTAAAATCATATATTGCAGTTGATTTATCTCATCAGTTTTCTTGAATCAAGTGGAACGCAATGGGATCTATCAAAATCGACAACTGGTTGTAGATGAACATAACTAGACACTATTGTTTGATGCATGAGACGCGCTTCTGATGAATTAGATATATCTGGTAGTTTCTATCCTCTCCTTTTGCTTGTGCTGCTTTGCTTGTCCCTTGCTTAAATCAAGCAGTTTGTCGCCTTTTTAAACACGCATGTGCGTGTGAGAGTGTGTGTGTATTGGAGCTGATGGTTCAACTCAGGTTCCAGGCAAAACAAAGTAATCTGTAAAGTGGAAAAAAAAAGAAGAAATTTGCATGATTTTAAATGAGTTTGGAATGTCAGTCTTTTTGAATATTTGAGGTGTCTAGCAATAACTCAAATTCAACGCAAAAAGAAAAATTTCAAGCAGAAAGCTAAAACAAGTTGTTGGAAACACACTTCAGAAATCTTGGCAAAAAATAAAAAAGACACGCACTCGCTTAATTATTTCTCTCCCGATGGGCACATGCAACTTGTAGAATCCAGTACCACTTTTTGGATAATATTCCTCCTTCAGAGATGGAGCATTGCTGTGACTAAATGTCCCTTTTTTCTTCAGCTGGTTCTGTATTCTTGTTTGATCGTAAAGCACTCCGATATTTTCGTAAAGATGGTCATCGCTGGAGGAAGAAAAGGGATGGAAAGACAGTCAAAGAAGCACATGAAAAATTAAAGGTACTTTTTCAGGCAATGACTTTGATTGGGGCAGTCATAGGCATTAGTGAATAAGCAATCGGATCAATGAATTATGAAGCTGATTGATTAGTATCGAAGTCTCCTGTTGTCAGTCCAGAAATTTATGGTCCCACAATGTACGTCTGTATTCCCTAGCACAACTACATAAAGAAGGAAAAGAAAAAAATTATGTGGGGGTCCTGTTCTTAAATAATATTATAACTACTGAATCTGAATTGATTCGCTGTGTGCACATCTTATCAGTGGAGGTATTATTCAAAAATATTTTTTTAACCAAAAAATTTCGGGTTGTGTATCTGCGGGCACATTTTATTTGTGGAGGAATTAGCTAAGTCATATACACTTTGGCTGGTTTCATAAACGACTCACATAGGTCTGTCCTCATGATAGGATCCATTTTAATAACTGATGAATAGTGTTTCAAATGTGAAGTATGTTTCTGGTGGTGTTCTGGTTTCTGTATGCTAGTTTAAATTGACTTATGAACTCAATTTTTTCTTCAAATCATCTGTTTGACATTATTACATGTGTCGCAATATTTAACATACTCTACACTCGGAAGTTTGAGGATTAATGGAGGGTGATTTGATTGCATAATAATCTCGATGTTTATCGTTGGTCTGCATTGAAAGCACCACGAGAATCCTCCTTTCTAGGCCGCTTTTCTAGCATTATAGGTGGTCTGCTCTAGATTACGCTGATGCTAGTTAATTTTGGTAGCTTATCACGGCTTATATAACTCTACATTTGTCGAGCTGAATTGCCCTGCTTTATCAGTCTTGGAGATTTCCTGTGAACTCAGTAAGATTTAAAATGATCTTTCCAGGCAGGTAGTGTGGATGTTTTGCATTGCTACTATGCCCATGGGGAGGAAAATGAAAACTTTCAACGCAGAAGCTACTGGATGCTCGATAGGTGAGCTGCTGTTCTTCCTTTGGATGAATATGTTCTATGTATGGAACTTACAGGAGTTTTGGAAATGCTCATCGTTTATAGTAATTATTGGACTGGACAGCCTAGTAAGGTCTTCCATGCAGATTTTGCTAGATGGCGTGTCAAACTGCTTGCTTGTGCCTTCAAACTTGCAATCATCACCTTGCAGCGAAAATATTTGCAATCCATTCATATTGAAAGGTTGACATTGTCTTGCTGCCACACTCGCTGGTCCCACTCTTTTACAACTTTAATGACTGAAAGCCGTCATGTTGTGACAATGCTTTGGATAGATTTTTTTTGTCTTTCTCACGGGAGTCATCTTTATGTTTCACGCAACAGCTTTTGGTGGTATGTCAGAGAAAAAATAGGTCCATTGACATGATTTTCACAAAAATTGTGTATTGCGATGAATAAAATAATGTGTTCATTCATCATGTTGGTACGATGTTTTTGTTAAATTAATTCCTCTCATCAGTTACATTTTTATGCTTCACTCTGTAGCTAGTAGTGGTATGTCAGTGCAAAAAAAGTGCACCTGAGAAGATTGGCATGAAGAAATTTGATACACATATATTATATTCCATTTAAAAAGTCTCTGTATGTTAAGCCACTTTCTGGGCATCCTTACTTTCACATTCTTGAAGTTTTAAGAAAGAGCAAATCCAAACTTAAATTTTTGTAGTTCTAAAAGTTAATTCATATAGTTGCCATGACCATGACTAGCTTGTATGATGATCTTCTCGGCAACCTAACCTCACCTGTCCCGAAATTGGTGAAGAGCAGAAAGTATCTGGAGATCTTAACATCCGACAAGAGAAGTTTGTTTTGTTTGAAAACGTTAGCACCCAATTATGTAAAATATGAGTTATCAGTCGGTCTACACTACTTATCGCTGCTTGCTGTTTTCCTTCTTTTCAGGCAGCTGGAGCACATTGTTCTTGTTCACTACAGAGAAGTGAAAGAGGTAATTGTAGTAGTCTGGCTTTGCATTGAACCACATATATATTGTTTTGGTTTTCTTCGTTTTTTTAATGGAGATGGTCTTTTATGGAATGATTAGAGGTAAAGTAGGCTCTTCCCCATTCTTTTATGGGTGGTCTAGAGTTAATTTCTTTCTTCTCAGTTGGCCTTCACCGTGATGGAACTATCTAAGATGAGCTTATATTATGTAAGGACTTGTTAAGCCCTATACTTGATGAGGGTGTTCTTGCTGGGAAACTTTTAACCAGTTTTTTCAGACCAAGAGCAGACCGGCCGGATCAACTAGTTGAATCGGGAACTGGAGCATGATTTGGTCCAGTTATTATGAATATCGTAGTGCTCAGGTTCCGCTGAGACTTGGCATTGACCTTGACTGGTTGAACTGGACAATGTTTTGACCGGTTCATTGACCTTATAAAATTATATTTGAACCTTGCTTGAACAAACATTTGAATTCATGTTCACTTGAAAAGGGCTTGTAACCTTTTCCAGTGGACCACTGAGTCGTATTTAATAATTAAGTACAAACTGATACTTATTATTGTAAAAAGTAGTGAACTTACAAATGCAAGGCAAAGGGATTCAATCCCTTGACCTTAAAATGACATGAGAGGAGTACCTTAACCAACTGAGCTATGCAGCGGATGTGCGTCAGGTTGGTAATTTAAATTGATTAACTATATAATTGTAGACAAAAGTGCACAACCGGTTCACCCGGAGGTTCAACCGGTTGAACCAGTTCACCTGTGAATTGCCAGGCCTCCCGGTACTTTGACGGGGCTGGGTTCAAAAACATTGCTTTTAACTAGCACTAACCTAGTATGGTTTTGTACTTTCTATTGCATCCATTGAAGGGCTACAAGTCTGGCATATCCCGCTTACTAGTAGATCAAGGACTGCAAATTATCAGCTCTCAAACTAGTTCAGCTGGTTGTTTTGCCCTAGCAAACTCACCTGCTTTGACTGCTCAGACATCTTACGTTGCAAGTGCGGACAGAGTTGATAGAAGTGAACAAACAATTTCATCTGATCTGGAGGATGAGGATTCATTGAGGGGTTTGGGAGCATCTCTCACTAAATCTTCCTATCCCTCTGCTCCTCATGATGCTTATAAGTTTTCTGGTGACCCTGCAGGTAGAATTTACAGCATGTTTATCCTTGTCTTTATATTTTTCTTCAGTGCATAGAACTTTCGGAAGGTGTATTGGACATTTTTGTGAGACTTATTGTATCCTCTAACTTCTTTAAAAGCTGCATTTAATTTTTACTTACATGGGAGTAAATAGTAAGCTTTGCAACCATGAGTGTATGATGGGTCTTTCTTCGGTTTTCAGGGCTTCCTGCATCATCTACATTTCAGACAAGTTCCTGGTTTTCTGGAGGGACTTATAATTTTAGTACCAGAGTTCCTATCTCAGCCCAAATTTCTTGCAGAAATGTGGATTCTTCACGTAACCAGGAATTTCCAGTTGACAATAAGTTTCCTGTTAAACAGCCTGTTGTTGCAGATTTTGATGCCCACAGACTAACAGAATCTAAATTGGATACTGACAGTGGAGTTCTAGATACAACTAGTGGTAATAGGTTACACGGTGTTTCTGAACTTCAAGCTGTGGCAGGGACTTCTCAGTGTCAGGTTCTATTTCCACCTCTTAGATAGAATTTTGCAAATGTCTAAACTGTTGTTGCTTCTTGATTATTTAATTGAGTTTTGAATCTAAGATAGAAAAAGGATGATGATTATGACATTGATTATCTGAGTTTTATATATATCTGGAGGGCATGAATATGACTAATTACGTCTCTGAGTTATTGTTGAAATTTAAAACATATCATCATCTGAAAAAGATTTTTAGCTCCTTTTGCTGCTGGAAATTTGAAATATCATGTTCTACTCTGATAAAAACTGCAGGGTAGCCTCTTTGCCTACAGTAATAACAATAGGACTATTATTTAGAATGGGTTTTATGTTTTGAAAATTTCTTTTCCGTACCCGTAGATATGTGTTAACTTGAAGTGACAGATAATACGAGTTTGCTTGGCTTTCTTGTTGTTCAAAAAGCTTCACTGTATAATTGGTTCTCAGATACATATTTAGAAAAGCCAAAGTTCACCTAGTAAATTTGAAATGTTGCAGGTGGCAGCTGAAAATGATTCCAAGGCAATGAGACCTCAGAACACAAGCACTTCTACTGCCCATATTGGAAGCACATCCAGTGGTGGAGAAATGAACAATCAGGAAGCTGGAGAGCTAAGAAAACTTGATAGCTTTGGGAGATGGATGGATAAAGAAATAGGTCAAGATTGTGATGAATCCTTGATGGCCTCTGACTCTGGAAATTATTGGAATGCACTTCCATCTGAGAATGATGACAAGGAAGTATCTAGTTTGTCGCGTCACTTGCAGCTGGATACAGACTCATTGGGTCCTTCTCTCTCTCAGGAACAGCTATTTAGTATCTCAGACTACTCGCCAGATTGGGCTTATTCTGGCATTGAAATGAAGGTACGCTTTTTTGTCTTGGGACAAAGACGAAGGCGCGCTTGGAAAGAAATTAGTCACATGCTTAATTTTTGTAACATATTGTTCTGGTCGTAGTTCACAGATACTGATTCCACATAATGTCTGTATGTTGCTAGGTTCTGGTAGTAGGAACATTTTTGGGTAGCAAGAAACTTTCTGCCGATACAAAATGGGGTTGCATGTTCGGTGAAATTGAGGTTTCCGCTGAAATTTTAACCAATACATCAATGCGATGTGTGGCTCCAGCACATGCTCCAGGACGTGTTCCGTTTTACGTTACTTGCAGCAATAGATTAGCATGCAGTGAGGTGAGAGAATTTGAGTATCGTGAGATGCCATCTATGCCGTCCAATATCGCACCAGAAGATGAAGTTTGTCTTCAATCACGTCTGGCAAAATTGTTATATGCAGATCCAGTTGCACTGCAGCTGGACTGCTCTGTTGAGGTATGTGATAAGTGCAAGTTGAAGAATTTCACAAGTTCAATGAATACAATTGGCAAATTCGATGTTGGAAGAGTGGAAGAGGCTTCTACATCCCCAATGTTTGATTGCTCATACACTGGAGATGCAGCACTTCGGTGCTTGCTGGAGGACAGGCTCTCATGGTGGCTGGTCTGTAAACTTCATGAAGGAGGCAGAGGGCCAAATATTTTGGATACTCAAGGTCAAGGAGTCATTCATTTGGCCGCAGCCCTTGGTTATGAACGGGCCATTAGCTGCATAATAGCTGCAGGTGTTAATCCCAACTTCCGTGATGCACGCGGAAGAACAGCTCTACATTGGGCATCATATTTTGGAAGGTGAGACTGTCGAGGTCTTGGAAAATATCTATATACACCAGAACATAATAGATCTTGTTATATTTTTTTCCTGAAGCTAGACATATGATGCGAAATTGTTCTGGTCACGATTCACTGGATGGTGACTGTTATTGGTGTATTCAATCTCTCACACTTGTTTTATGCAACTTCCACTCCAGAACCAGATGCACTTTACAGTCCGTTTCTCATGACTCATGCTCATATTCAACTACACAGTGATAGACTGTATGCTCTTCAACTTTGAATAAACATGGCGGACTATGGGGCACATGCTTTGCATTGCCTCAAACTTACAGAAGCAAAGGAAATGAAAGCTTTTTACTATCTTGACTATTCTGATTAAAGATAGGATAATTGCTGGATGAATTGACTATGATGCCTTCAGTTTTCTCTCTCCATATTTAAATCTGTTTTTCTAATAATTTGTCCTTCTACAGGGAGGAAACTGTTATTGCACTTGTTGGATTTGGAGCAGCTCCGGGAGTTGTTGATGATCCAAGACCAGCATGTCCTGGAGGTCAAACTGCGGCAGATTTGGCTTCAAGTAGAGGGCATAAGGGAATTGCTGCATATTTGGCTGAAGCTGATTTGACTAGTCGTCTTTCTTCACTGACTGTAAACGAGAAAGTGATGGATAGTGTTTTAGCTACCCTCGTTGCAGAAGAGGCCACTGAGGGTGCAGCGCCAGTTGTTTCCACTGCGGCTGAGGACGAAGAACGTTGCATGAAAGATTCTCTTGCTGCAGTTAGAAAATCGATACATGCAGCAGCCCTGATTCAAGCTGCCTTTCGAGCTCGTTCATTTCGGCTGAGACAATTAACAAAGAGAAACAGTGATGTATCTGAAGTTTCGGCAGATGTAGTAGCAATTGGTTCTTTTAACAAGGTCAAGAGTTTGAGTCACTATGAAGATTATTTGCATTCTGCAGCGACCAAAATTCAGAAAAAGTATCGTGGGTGGAAGGGAAGAAAGGACTTTCTGAAGATACGCAACCGGATTGTGAAAGTTCAGGTGATTCTATTGCTTTAACTGCTACACAAATTTAAGTTGCTATCTTTTCTGATTTTTTCTTTTCCATGTAATGCATCAACTGTTAAGTTTTCACAAAAAGGGCCTTATAATTCATTGGTAAAAATGTTTTCCTCTAGTGTTGCCATAAACCAAAGAGCAGGATTTGCATTAAGTGGATGACCAAATTTAAAAAGCTGCAACGGTAGACACAGCTCACCTAGAAGGAATAAGGCTTGTCCTGAATTACTTGGATTAATGATATTTCGCCAAGTAAAATGAAGCTTATCCGTTGCCATGGACTGTTGCTCATAATAGTTATTGTGTGTATAGGCTCATGTCAGAGGACATCAAGTACGTAAGCAATATAAGAAGGTTGTCCGCTCAGTTAGTATAATGGAAAAGGCAATTCTTCGATGGAGGCGCAAAAGAAAAGGTTTGCGAGCATTTCAAGTGGAGAAAAGAGTGGGTGATGACCATGGAGGGGATGAGAGAACTGACGAGTATGACTTTTTACGGATCGGTCGTAAGCAAAAGTTTGACGGAGTTCAACGAGCTCTAGCAAGAGTCAAATCTATGGTGCGGGATCCAAAGGCCCGTGATCAGTATATGAGACTGGTCCAGAAGTTGGATAATTTCAAGGTGATGTTGACCCTTAAAATATTGATTATGAATGTATGTCTTTCTTTTCTCTTCTATTATGCTACCTTCTCATGCTTGGTGGAAATTCTGTGCGTTGCATTTTTCAATAGAATTTCCTTCTGCCAAATTTGGGAATCGGTTTTAATAGCTTTTCTGGCACTTTTACCAAACAGATGGTAAATAAGGGGAGCTGGGAACCAAATGTTGACGCCAAACAGTACAGAACTGAGGGAGAGTAGCTTAAGCTTGCGGAATCTGGTGAGTTAGCCAGTGTTGGTGTCGGATAGGTGAAGCCTGTCGGTTGTACATTTATCCTTTCGATAGTTTTGTATCTAGAAGTTACACTAATGTCTAACCTGCATTTCACATGCGTTCTTTTCCTAAGAATATCATAGAATTAGAGGGTGATAATTGGTGGGTTGGGGAAGCTAATTGTGTATGAGTTAGATATTTACCTTGTAAAGAAAAAGTTACTTCCTGTTAGAGATGAGGTTGACTGAGTTGGAGCAGCTTTCAATCGATGACGAGACGTCTAGGTAACACCTTGGAACTTGTCCGTCAGTAAGTCAGCGGTGAAAGTTACTTTCATCTCCATTGTCATCAGCAAACAGAAGATGGTAATGGCCTTTTTCTTTCCCTTTCTTTTCTTTATCAAATACTGGTTATGGTATAGGCAGCACTGATTTACTATTAATCCGTTGTCACTTCTGTGAGCAAGTTCTTCTGTTTCCAATTAAGCTTCTGATCAGGAAGCTGACACTGGGTTTTAGATTAGAAATGTATATGTGCTGTTTCATTGGATATTAGATGTTTGACCTTTTTGGATCCAGACTCGTATCATCACTTTCTTAATTTATGCCCGTTCTATCATATTTACCGGCTCAATTTTGAGCAGTGGAACATGAAGTTACTGTTGAATTGACCTAGCGAATGAATTTGGGCCTAAACTATGTTCATGGAGGCCAAAAATTTGGGTCGTACGAATAGGCCGGCCCGTACTACAATAAGGTTTCATAGTGAGCCCATATCAACAATGGGCCAACAGTAGGTACAACTCAAGGGCCCAAACCAAGGTCTGATATGTTGAATGGGCCCAAATGGGCCTAAGCGCCCACGGTCTGGCCCATTACATTCATGGGTTTAAACTAGACGAAATGTTGGCCCTAAATGAGCTGTTGATGGGCCAGGTTTTGTCATGGGCCAACAGTACAAGCCCATTTTTCGAATACTGGGCCCTAAAGAGCTTATAATGGGTCTTCGCGTTGGGCCGTGGGGGCCCATGGGCCCTTTTTTGGCTCGTTTGACATTTGGGCCTCAAATAGGCGGTTATTGCGCCCCCTGGAAACCCATTATTTTTCATGGGCCGTACCCAGCAGAATAAAGGCCCTTTAAAGGGCCAACTTTCAGCCCAATACGTTAATTCTAGATTCTGCCCAATAAAATTGGGCCTTAATAGCACAAAGCAGGTCCATCAAGAACAGACCCATTTGCTTCCTTAAAAAAAACGTAGATGGGCCGGACTCGGCCCAACAAGTGGGCCTTAAGGGCCCAGGGACTGTCCCATTACTTGTATGGGCCGCACCGGGCAGAATTTTAGGGCCCTAAATGGGCTATTAATGAGCTACGTTTTCTGCCAAATGTATTGGGCCCTAGGGGCCCATAAAGAAAAGGCCGATTATAACCTAGGGCCAATACACAACATAGTTACAAGACATGCAACAGTTATACAAACACAAGCCTTAATAACCTATTGACATCTTTTCTGACCAAAAAATACAAAAACCTATTGACATCTTCACAACTTCAATCCCCCAAAAAGTCCTTTCTGCGTAAGCAACAGAAAAAGGAATACGAGCGATCAATAGAGAATCCTATTTTGACATGCTTACTATACCACGCACGTCATTCTCCTCTTGTCCTCATTTCGAAGAAATATTGACTGGCTGCATTGGATAATGTGGTGGAGCAAACTAATTAGAGGGGTTGGTCACGGACTAGCAGCTTTGCAAAAGAGGTGCAACCATTAGCTTCTTATACGTAAAGTCCCACCCAGGTTGTTATTCAATGTTGTTGCTGTATCGCCTCCTTTTCTGGGGACTAATATTATCAATACTTTGCTGAAAATATAAAATTTAATCAATGCTAATGCAAAATGAGAGTATTGTAATAACAAGATTTTCTGAAAAAACTCATGCCAATTAACTATTACATCCCTATTGCCAGTACAAGACAAGTTTCCAAACAGAACCAATCTTTAACAAATAAACAAATATAAGCATAGAAAACCACCGCAGGTGTATAAACCATATACAACTGTCAGACAACTACCATTGTCTTGAAAGGTCATGCACAACTGATATATGGAATTACCCACCTTAAATGAAAAACTCATCAGATCTAGAAAACCCCTTACTTCCTAGATCTTACCACTAGTTATAGCTCTTTTCTATTGTAACAGAAGCTCTCTGGAGTTACAAACCTATAAAAGCCATTACTTTCCTGACAGGTTTGTCTCACAATGGATGACTAGGAATCATAAAGTTTAATTTATAAGAGCTACTCGGAACCTCAGCTCAGAAAACTTTGTATGAACCCTAGGAATGTTGATAAGGAAGACAACTACAAATAAATGATTAACATTCCTCATTGGCATTATAATACTTTGTATTACCTTCCGTGTCTAAAGAAGACAGAGGCGAAGATTTGCAGAGCACTTCTTTCCATCAAAAGCAATTCTATTTGTCTGCCCTCAACTCGGAATAGAACGACGGACACCTAGAATTTGGTTACCTAGAACAGGCTTCAAACTTTCTGCTCTTTGAGTATTCTGATCCTCACAACACTTCCAAGCTGTTCAAAGCAGAAAAGTCTTCCACTGTACTTAATTTTTCAAGAATCAAAGTTTCTTGCCTGCAATCTGAGGTATGTGTAGTCAAAGATGTCACAAAGTGACTGCTAGAAGAAATTAGTTAAGCCTAGTTCATTCATCAATGACTGAAAATTAACCAACTGACTAGGATACAATCATGATCGGGATTTTCACTAAAATTGGAGTGAAGGGCATTTCCAACACTGTCCACAATTGCTGATGTGGTCATGGACGATTCGATGCACAAAATGGCTGTGATAGCATCCAGACGTGTAACTTCATTTCTGAACAGTAGTCTGGCATGTGCTACAATTGGCATTAAAACATTTTCAAGAGGAAGAAAATAGTATATCGTCAAAGAACACGGTCAACATTGACGGTCTCATACCTTGAGCTAGGCGAATCAAACTTTCCAACATGCGCACAGTTGTCCTTGCTGCATTGTTATGAATTGCACTCCACAATAAGTAGAAATATTAGAAAAAACTAAGAGAGGTGGTTTATCCTACCTGCATTATGAGTAGCAGATCTTCGTTGAAGTTGATAATAGCTTGATATTATTTTTTCAGCCTCCTTAGTGAGGACCGGTCTAAAGTAATACTTTACAAAGTGAATGTACCTAGAAGTCATATGCAGATTCTATAAGTTGATATCTTTTCAAGAAAAGCTAAAATCATTAAGAGAATCAAAAGACCAGCAGTGGGGTTCTAACTGACATAAAATAAAAGTATCAAAGATAAAGACGAATCTTAATATCAAACGTTTTTTACAATTAACATAGCACAATAGATTGTTCAAATATCAAGCACAATTTTCTCAGTCGGAAGAAGCTCATATGATAAGACATGTTGACTAGTCCAAAATTATAACCATCCAAAAGTTGAAAAGCTGTCGAAAAATCAGTGGTTTTGAAACACATACACCATTTTACTGTAGACCTTTTATGAACGTTGGCAAGGTTCTCAAGTCTTGGTAAAACAAAACCTATATAACATCAAAATCTTGAAATTATGCAAAGATCCAACAGAATTTACCTCCTCAACATTTCAAGAGGCCAAATACTTGCTAGATCTTCATCACGACCAATTTTATCTGACACTCCCTATCAATTAATTCCACAACCATTCTTACTATGGATCTTTAGGATCAATTATGCTGAAAAAAAAGTCAATTAGTTAAGGCTCTTGTTAACGAGTGCCTCGGTTCACTCGTTAAGTATGCTTATTTGAAATAATTCATTTTTTAAAGCACCGATTGTGCATAGCACAAGGACAATTAATGCACTAGAATCCGCAAAATTACTTTAATTGCTTACTTCACAAGTGCCCTCGGAGTTCTCGTTAACAAAATCCAACAAATAAATTGATGACTTACCTCACTAAGAATGTGAGAAGAAACAACTGCATCCCATTCCGGATTTTTTGTATCAAGAAGCACCAGAACTATGTCAAATCTACTTAATAAGGGACCGGACAGTGTCGTATTGACAGACAGAGCTAAAGAAGTTAAGAAAAATTACATCAGGAATTACAAATCAAACAATGAAACAATGCGATTACTAACTGAAGACACACCTAGAATTCTGATGTTTCTCAACTGAAAGGTCAAATATAATTCTCTCTGGTGTAGATGATTTAAGAGATTGTGTGATTAGCTTGCAGTATCTTATGTAAAACAGAAGTTGACATTTTTCAGTTTATGATAATGTTGCTACCAGCAGTCTAAGACCATGATGCAGAATTATAAATTCTAGATAAAGTGAAACACAATTAAAACAAGGAAAGATACATTGATCGGGATCATACTGCCCCTTTGGATTTGTCGCACCAAATACAATTGTTTTGGTGCTAAGAGTAGTTACAAGGCCAGCCTGAAAAAGAATAAAATTGCTTTTTTGTAGTCATATATTGCAGCAAAACATGATTTAGAAATTGCAGATAAAAGACAAACATGCACCACTTTTACAATGAAAAGAGAATATGTTGATATAAGCAAACTAACGTAGATCAGTTAACTAGCTGAAGAAGAATGAAGATGGCTCTTTCAAGCATTTCTCTCTTAGGACTCTGCAGACAAGTCCTTTTGCAATCTCCTTTTCAATTCTAATTTCAATGCAATCTCAATTTCTTTTTCAATTTCCAGTCACTGCCACTCCATATATTCCCCCAGAGCTCTATTACAAAGGATCATTGACATCTTCTATTAAGTTAGCTAAATCAAGCTCTGAATATTTGGTTGTTCATTTTGGAATGGCTATTCATATGTTTAATTCCAAGTACGTGCTTTGGGAATAGTAAGAATGTGAAAAAAACACAAGCAAATTCACCTTTGCAACACTTATTGTCTGCTGTTCCATAGCCTCGTGTATGGTAGCCCTGTCATGCTCCCTCATGCTGTCAGTGAAAATTTTAGTCAGTTTAATATTAGATGTCAGCAAAAACACCTCGTCTCCAGCATAAGCCTTACAAATGCAGCTATTTGTTGATCATTTTCATAAACATTATAGCCAAAAATACCGTAAAAAACTGAGGCTGAGTATGTGTCATAGCATTCACAACCTGCTACCTAAGTGTGAAGGACTACGATATGCCTTGCGAATCCAGAGGAAAGTTTACATGACAATGACACTAAGATTGTTTATGCACCAAACTGATTATTGTTGTGTTGACATCAGTGACATGAAAGAACCGCTATTAATGATTGTGCCCGCAGCAAACTAATAAGCGGCAGATGACAATATGAATGCAAATGATACAGGCTGGCTACAACCGGTAGTTGAAATTCTCCTACTAAGTATCATAAATCCAACCTGTCAAACTCGTCAATGCAACAAAGTCCTCCATCTGCCAAAACAAGAGCCCCAGCTTCAAGCATCCATTCACCTATAAGATCCAAAATCACAGTTACTCCAGATATTCAAAGTTTAAACCCTTTCTTCAGGTGCAATGAACTTCTCCAGATACAGCAGTAGGAATGGCCTTTTCAGTGATGTAAATGGATGTTCCATTATGGTACAGCATTTTGCAGATCTTCCCTTACCAAAATGCCGACACTACCAGTCTACCGCTATTACTGCGTATCATATAAATATATACCTTTCAGATTTCAATGGAATGATAGACACTCTTATCACACTATCAAAACCTATACCTTAGCAAGTTAGGCAGATTTGAGTGGAAATATTCAAGCAAGAGTTTTAAATTTCCCCATAAAAGCACCCGTATATTCATACATCAATTGACAGTGACTAACCACCAGTGAGGAAGTTGATCTTCAAAAATTTAATACTGCATGTTATTGTCAGATGCCCCTCTCATAGTAAATTCTCTTTAATTGAGCCTTTCTTTTTACAACGTTACCAAATTTCATCACTGGCGAACTGCAAAAATGTAAATTCTCTTCCTAAAAATCCACTTCTGCATTTAGTTTTGCCGTCAAGATAAGAAAAAATATTTGTCTCCAATATGGAATCTCACAGAAACATGGCCCTCGTGAAATTAGATGAGGCCCTTGAGCTTGCTAGAGCTTCCTTACATGTCTTCGGCAACAAATTGGACACATCATCATTTTTTTATTCGCATTAGTATGCAATTCATTCCTCATTTGACAAAACACATAGCATATAGTATCGATTCTCATTCCTATCTGCAAGCAATGACATTGACATAAGCTTTAATGTTAAAATTAAATACAATCCGCAAAGAAGAATGCATAAGATGAGGATCAGGAAGAAGATAAGATAGATAACCTGACAAATATGTCAGCAGTAATTAAACTGAAGGCATTCTCATTAACTCATTCAATCTTACCTCCATCTTTAACTGCAGTTACAGTCAATCCGGCACTTGTGCTCCCCAAGCCAGTAGTTATGACCGATCGATTACTCAATTTTGCAGCAAATTTCAAGAACTGGGATTTTCCAGTACCTAGAAGTTGTTCCATAGTCCAGGCATGCATATTCAGTATACAATCAGCAAAGATTGAGAAGACATGTGATGATGTCAAAAGTACATTGGTGACTCTTGAAGAATGAGAATCAATAAAGGCCATATTGAAGTCAAATGTTGAGTCTAATATTTACCTGGATCCCCAACCAGAAGCAAATGAGATTCTCCTCGAATCTTTGTCCCCGAAGCATCAACATGTTGAACACCTCCAATGAGCGTCAATGCAACTAAAGTTGACAAAGGATAAAGAGATGATATTAAAGACGTCAACGAATCCTATTGCACAAGGATATTAGGTACAAACAAGGATGAATGAGCAACTTCGCAACTAGATTATTACTCGTTACTGAAGATATGCCTAGGAAATATCTAACACTTAGGCAGCATAAAAGAATTTTCAGAACAAGAAGGTATTTGCCAACGAATTACAGAAATCACCTGCAAGTTTCACTGTGAAGAGTCCAAAAACTTGAGGACATATACCACGGATGATAGCATTTCTCCCTGGGTTAACATTACATAATGAATTGACGATTCAGGGAGAACATAATCAAGATGTCAAGTAAAGGGGAATTCATCTCTTCAAAAACATTGATTAGCATGGCAAGTCAGGGACCTATTAACTATCAATACCTTTCAGCGGTGTATCCTTGAAGCAATTCCAGAATTTCTTAAATTTCATGATGAGATCATCAGGAACATCGATCGCTGACTTCAGTTCATTGGTTCTCCTACGGATTAGAGGAACCCATTTTCAGCCCAAAACCAAAATGAGTTGTAGAAACATGGAGCAAGTGCTCAGATTCCCAACCAAATCACCAGTGTAACTAGTGACGATAGGCCAGTTACTTTTACAGTGATAAGCATAACTTGTCATCTAATGCTTAATAATGTATCAAAAGACATAGACAAACCCTATGGACCAGACGGAAGGGGCGGACTAACATATACTGGACGGTCCAGATTTCAACTCCCTTCCAATGCAACTTGAATTTTTGAAAGTAACAGTCAAGCCCATCGTTTGTTTTAAGTAAATTAACTGGCATGCATATTGTAGTAGCATCATGATGCCCAAGTAATTAGGCATATGCACTTATTACAAGAAGGCAGGAGCCTAATCTCTAACCCTCTCTCAACAACTCATTCTTCAAAAAGTCTATCACAGGTCAAATTAGATCGACTAGTTGAACTATTTCACTGCCAACTTGAGCGTCATATATGGGAAAATCAGACAGCACCATGGTCAATTCTCGGTATAACCAGTTGAATCAACCAGTCCAGTTTTGAAAACACAGTTGAAGATTCAGATCATTTGAACTATCATAACAGAGAAAATACATCTTCTGCAATCACAAAGCATATCTTTTAAAATCTCTATAGACCTACACCAAGAAGACAAACTATTAACAATCTGTACATGTAATATACTTGCTCAATACCTCACATGATTGGCAACTAGTACTGGCTCAAGATCACAGCGCACATCCTTCAGATCATGAGACCACTTCGCAGTCAAAATTCCAGTAACGATTATATCATCTGCAGATAAAAAAAACCCCATAAATAGAAAGAGCCAACCTAGCCCTTAAAAAGACTGAAAGCATTGCAAGGGAGAAAAGCAAGGAATTCATAGTGTCTGCTGGAACAGACGATAAACTTCTGTCTTAAGGACAAGAAGTTGATGGTTATCTGGTATATGGATTAGTTAATCTAAGTATGAATCCTAGAGATTATTTTACCTCCAGCTTTAATGATGTCAACCAGATCATCCTTCAAAATAACAGGAATTGAACGAGGGATGGCCCCAACACCCAACAATTGTGTGCTTTCTTGAATTTTTATTTCCTGATAATCCTGGCAAGTTATGCTGTTCTCCACAAATTGGAAATTTGTGCCTTCACAGATTTTAGACCCCTGTTATGGGAAACAATAGATTATCTGACTGCGTGTGCAAGAGCAAGCCAACTTCTAAATGAGATGATATGATTTGGAAACTAAAGAGTACTGAAGACCCTCACTTGGATTGAAAGTTCTCCGCAAGGATTAGATTACAGAACAAGCAAATCTTAAAAATATACAAGATTATTCACCTTGTCAAAAAGTTGATAAAAGTAATGGGAAATGCTTTGTAATGCAAAGTAATCACATAGAATCTACTTGGTAAATCCTGATTATTAACATTGCAAGTGAAACAAAGATCTTTAAAAGGACTTGAGTTTTAAACTATAGACAGTAAATAGACCTGAGATGGGCAAATGGACGGCAGAAGTATGGAGTTTCTTGTTTCCAGCTCAGGATAAACTGGGAAGCTGCAAAAGCAAACTGCTAACTCAAAGGTTGATATTTAAAAACAAAAACTATTGATATGTGAAAATTGACCACCTATTGACTAATCAAGGGCATAAGAGGGCAAGAAAACAATGCTCAAATTCCATCAAATGCATAATCAGATTCATTCACATCCAGAGTGTAAATTGTCAGAATAAAGAAAGTACTCTCTGGTGCGTTTGAGATGGGTGAAGGTAAACAGGACAGATTTATAAGAATCTATTTGCATGCTAGCTTGCACAAAATCCAACAATATTATTTATGGCCAAAGAAACAAAATAAACAAATAGTTGAACTTTGTATTATCGGAATACAGCAACTGAAGTGTGCTGAATGCTGAGAAGGCCCACCTGTAATTACATCTTCGACATTTATACCACCTCTTTCCTTCATACATCTTTACAGCTCCAGACCTTATTACAGTCCCCTTGAGTGTAAGAAGAATACCTCGATGCTTCACTCTCACATGCCCAATGCTTGGATAAGTCTCTAAATACAGCACAAAGCAATGAACCATTCAAAAAATAGAGGGTAGAAGTCGTTGGTAAACAACCAGAAATTTCTTCTAAAGAAAGTGCACTTTGGATCGAAAGAGAAGCAAACCAGGGCATTCAAGTGGAGATCCGCTGATATTGATCCGAATGTGAATGAGATTTTTCATCACACCATCTTCGTTTTCTCTCAAGTTCCCCAATACAACTCTCTGCAGATGCACATTACCATATCAATTCAACATCTCTTTCATGCAGGTTCGCAGCCTTCTAGCTTTAAGTATGAATAGGTTCTGACATAGATATCATAAGAGATCTCTCTAATAGATGCTCAATTGATAGAAGAAATTAAAAGTTCACAAACAATTAAAATTGCATGCTCATGTCTCTCAGATTTATTGCTCGGCCTAGAGTCAAAAGGCCAAAGTAAAGTTGCTTTACCCCTCAAAGAAAGAAGAAATTAAAATAAAAATTTTTCTGTCATTCATGTCACACCAACATTCAGATTGGGATAAAAATTAATGCATATGAATTGCTTTTTGTATCATGGGAAGATCACGGTTTCAACATTATCTACCGAATCAGGAGGAAGCTCTAACAAAGGACAGAAAGAAAAAACAAAGAGGTTTTATGTCAAGCAGAATGAGGGGAACTTGTGGTCTGGCAGTCAAATCAAGACCAGTGTGGGGAGACTTCCAGTGAACAAAGTTGAGTGAAATCTATCTGCACATATCAAGAACAAACAAGTACAGATTACATTGACCAAAAAAGCATGTAAGACGAACCCATAACTACCGTAAGGATACCAGTCCATCCAGAATCATGTGGATCACATCCAAAGGAAAAACTAAAGCAGTGTCTTCTGGGAATATGACTCTTTACTCTCTAGCCATACTTCACTTCACAGCATCTTCCGTACCTTACGTAGGACTTGAGTCTCACAATCACATATAATTTTAGAGCAAAACGGTTAAGACACACTATGCAGAAGATTTGGCTACAGGGATAAACTTACTTCAACGCATTAACTCCACTAAACCAACTAGACAGCCAACCCATTCACGACAGGCACACAGGAGACAGTCGTTTGAACGCACATGAATGTTTTAGACAACGAGGGACTATACCAGGACAACTTCCTCCACAATCATCGGAAAAATGTCTACATCACCCTTTCAATCACCTTCAAATACGATCACATTTCTTCAACCGTGTCTCAGAATGCCGTGCCACTCAGGGCGACGCAGATAATCCGTCTATCGAGTCAGGGGATAAGAAAGGGGGTTAGAGCGACGTACGTGAGCCCAAACAGCCGCGTCGTCGAAATCGTTCAAGTACTGACTCGGCCGAGAGAAGACGAGGTGGGCGAGAGGAGGATCGTGATCCACAAGCTCTGCAAATCTGCAAAAAAGGAGGGATTCGAACAAAGAAATCTTCGGAACAGTCGTACATCATCATCGAATCGAAGGAACAGAGATGAGGGGGAATCACTCGATGTAGAGAGGGTAGTGGAGATCGGAGTCGGGGGAGAGAGTGATGGAGCGAAGCTGATCGGAGTAGAAGCGTATCAGAAATGCCGCCATTGATTTCACGTGAGGGCATGGGTTCTCCTCCATTTGCTTCGACTCCATGGATGAGGATGACTGCAGAGGAATTACCAGAAGAGAGAGAGAGAGAGAGAGGGAGAATGTCGAAGCGACCTCGAAGGACGGGAGCTTTTGGGCGGGAAATTGTGAAAAGATCTTTTCTTCTCTCTCCCTCTAGGGATCGACTTTTTGCTCTGTCAACTTTACTATTGTATCTCTCTCAAAAAAACTTTACTATATATATTAAGAGATATGCTTCGCATATTAAGATTGATAAATTATTTTGGGAGTTGATACAAAACACGATTAATCTATTTATAATATCTATTGAAATGTTGCATCAAGTGCTGTAAATTGTTCTTGGTATACTCGGCATTACTTAATTACTAAATTATTGAATCAAGTAGGGAAAAATTCATCGATTACAACGAATTGCTCTAGATCAATAGAACGAATGTAAGCAATTCATGATTAATCTCTGTGAAGTGGCTAGTGGGTTGGGTTGTGTATGTGTACGGGTTATATGCAGTCTGACTAATGCTTTGATGTTTTTTTCTCCTCCTTTTCTTTTATTATATGCTAGTCTTCGAAAAAATTTCTCTTTTTATGTGAAAGTATACCAAAATATCGAAAGAGTTCTTATGTTCCACACATCTATCCTTAAAAAAAGTAACGATGGAGTAGCTTGTATAAATTCATTACCTTCCTAGTTTCTAGTTTCTACATCCGAAACGCAAGACATATATATATTCATGCCTTCAACGCATCTTTCTCACATCACAATTGCTACAATGTGATACGTGCTGAGCTAGTAAGACTAACGCAGTGCATTTTTTTCACCGGCTACGCTGTCCCTCGTCAAGCACCCAACCTGACAGGAAGCAGAGGCTTACTGTCCAGATGAAACCTACGGCTGCTCCGATCCCGAAAGCCATCTGTGAATATGCGGTTCCCTCGGTCGAAGCCTCGTCATTTGGAAGCTCATCAGATGGTGGCTGCGATTGACGTGAGGGTAAGCTCGGTCTACTACCACAGAGGCCAATGTTTCCTTCGAAGCTCGAGTCTGGAAAGGTTGAAAACTGGCCTCCCGAAGGAACTGTGCCGGAGAGCGTATTGTATGAAACATCGAAGGTCGATAGGAAAGTCAGCTTCTGGAAGGATGCGGGTATTTCTCCCGTCAAACCATTATGAGACAAATCTAGTTGCTCCAAACTTTGCATTTCCGACAAGCTATTCGGTATATTGCCCGACAATTGGTTGTTTTCCAAGTAAAATGCTTGGAGGCCCTTAAGGTTTCCGAAACTCGGCCAAATCGGTCCGTTGAGCTTATTGTAACTTAGGTCCAAGGTTGATGGAAGGCTCCAGAATTGGTTGTATGCCAAAAAGTTTCCATCTTCTTTCCGATAAAGAACTGGCAGGTTTGATAGAGAGCCTGCAGAAGGGAACGATCTGCTACTGTTGATGCAATTTTGTAGTTCGCTTAAGCTCCACGGTATGTCTCCGGTGAATGAATTATTCCCTAAATCCAGAAAGAAAAGGAAATCAAAATTGCCGATCCAGCTAGGAATTCTTCCGCTTAATTGGTTCCATGAAAGATCCAGCATTTGCAAGTTTTCGCACCCCCTTAACCACACCGGTATTGACCCTTTTAATTGACTGTTGCCAATCATGAACACTTTCAGATACGGAAACAGCAAATCGGCATGTCCTAACATTTCTTCCTCTCGAAAACTACTAGAAAGGGCCAATACAGTTAAGTTTCTGCATCGCTGTAATATATGCAGAGCACTAGACAGATCACTAATTTCATTTCTTGAAAGAGATAGCAGTGTAAGTGCCTGGAGGCTTTGGAAGCTGGAAGGAATTGCTCCGCTTAAATGATTATGCCCAAGACGTAGAACATTCAACCAATGACAAGAAGATAAATTTTCGGGAAGCGGACCTCGGAATAAATTGGAACCGAGGTTGAGAGAAGTAAGACGAGCCATTGAAGAACAGTTGATACTAATACGACCATCAAGAGTATTGTTGTTCAAGTCAAGTGTGGAAAGGGATGGAGAGCTCATCAGTGAAGGCGGCAACTGACCAGAGAATTTATTTGATCCGGCAGCGAAGTGTTCGAGCTTTGGAAGACTCCTGAAAACGTCTGGAAGTACTCCAGAAAACAGATTACGAGACAAATCAATTTTGACAACATTAGAGAGATTGTCAATTCTTTCGTCCAGCGGTCCTGAAAAGCCATTATCCTGAAATTGGAGTTCACGCAGGTGCTCGAGTTGGAACAGTCCCTCCGGCAAGCTTCCTGATAGACTGTTCCCATTGAGGAAGAGGCGCCGAAGAGAAGTGCAGTTGCCAAAATTCACAGGAACTTCTCCATGGAACCAATTTTCGGCGAAATTAAGTGACTCAATAGAGTGTGATCTGTCACAAATTGTTGACTTGAGAGAACCTACCAAGTCATTATCCGACACATCCAAAATTCTTATGCGGGGTAGATGGATGTGAAGAGGAAACGAACCCACGAATTTGTTCCCGCTCAAATCAAGGACCTCGAGATTCTGCATCTGAAAGAGTTTATGCGGAAGAAAACCATGGAGGTAGTTATGGGAAAGATTAAGAGTGCTCAACTGGTCCAAATCTGCCAAGGATTCACATATTTCCCCGGTGAGTCCTCTGCCATGAAGATCCAAGCCAATCACCCTCCTTTGTGTCACGGTGGAGTTATCGCACGTGACTCCAGCCCATGAGCAACATTCACTGTCAGGAATAACTCCCCAGCCATCAACAGGTGAGCCCACACACTGGCGAAAACAGTTCAGCGCGGCTAAGTCATTGGAATTGTAAGACAGGTTCTGGCTTTTGGTTATATGAGCCTTGCAAATGATTGCTAGAAAGATGAAGGTCAAACGGAAAGTTGAGCATTCCATTGCAGGCAAGTGATAGCTGAAGGCAGGCAACTAGGATCGAGATTATATGGTTCACATCATGAGTCTTCTGAGCATGATAATCGATCGGGAGTGAACGAAGCCAACCATTGACTTGACTAGCACCGCAGTGCATGACTCCTGAGAAAGGGAAAGTCCATTGTTGCGGCCTTTATTTAATACGAACAGAAGCTCTCTTTTCAATGTGGCAGAAGACGGGGGGGAAAAGCATGCGCAGACTTCTTCAGGCGCATAAGGACTTCAACATACGATGGAGACCCTTCTCATTATGTATTAAACGAAGGGACCTACAAAATTTGGTTGCACGTGGAAGATCGATCTTAGCCGCATGGAATTGAAGGTATAGGAAAAGGGGATGGGGGCTTTGTTTGTGTCCTTCCAGTATTTTAATCATGAAGAGGAGTCTCTTCGCCAGAAAAATTGTTAAAAAAGTGTTAAATCTATTGCATTTTTACTAATTCAGTCATAAACCTTTTAAGTTTGCCAATCAAGTTCTAAACCTTTTCACTTCTTGCCAATGAGTTCGTCCGATCAATTTTAGCCTTCCGGAGCTAACGCGGACGTCAGCCGACGCCGACCATCCGGCCACTGCTGATGTGATAATTTTTAATTTTTTTTTGAAATTTTTAATATATTTTTATTCTTTGTCCTCTTTTTTTTTTGGCCTTCTTCCTTTTGGCGAACCTCGCCGTCACGACCCAGGCGACGGCGAGGTCGGCTTTGCCCAACCAAGGCAAGGCCCACCTCACCGTCGCCTGGGTCACAACGATGAGGTTGGCCTCGCCTTAGCTGGGCGAGGCTCGACCTCGCCCAGATTTGGCGAGGCCGACCTCGCCATCGCTGTCGACTGGGTCAGGACGGCAAGGTCGGGTGAGGTTTGACCTTGCCCAACCAAGGGCCACGAGGCTCGCCCTCACTAATGACTGGCGAGGTCGACCTCGCCAGGCAAAGGGAAGAATGCCAGAAAAAAAAAAGGAAAAAAATACTTAAAAATTCTAAAAAATTCTAAAAAATATTAAAAATTGCCACGTCAACGTTAACTAGATGGCCAGTGCCGGCCAGCATCCACGTTAGCTCCGAACGGTCAAAATTGGCCAGATAGACACAATTGGTAAAAAGTGAAAATGTTTATGACTCAATTGGCAAATTTAAAAGGTTTAGGACTGAATTGGTAAAAGTGTAATAAATTTAGGACTTTTTGGACAATTTTCCCCCTTTTAGCATTATATAGAGAGAAAGAGAAAGAGTGGTTCAATTTGCCAAGTTGTATTGGTGGCCGAGAGGGTCTTCTTGAGTTTTGTTCTCTTACATCATACCGTCTTCTTCATGAGCAAAATTGGAGAAACCAAATTTAATGAAATAACCTGATTGAAAATTGCTTGATAGATAAGCGTTACATGTTATTCAGCTGATATTGACTCGTAACATCACATTGACATTGTGAAAAAGAAAACCACTGTAGAACTGATGAATGCCCTGTCGAACATGTACGAGAAACCCTCTGCGATCAATTAAGTCTATTTGATGCGACGTCTGTTTTACTTAAAGATGGGCGAATGTACGTCAGTTGCTAAACATATCAACAAACTCAATTAGTTGTTTGGTTAAGATTTAACTTTGAATATAAGGTACGTGCTTTGATTCTATAATTCTCATTATCTGAAAGTTGGAATACCGCTGTCATTATTGTTAGTAATTCTTTTGGGTCAAGAAGTTTGACGCTAGATAAGGTTCGCAATTTGATTCCGAGTGAAGATATCTATAAGAAAGAATTTAGTAAACTTGTGCTTGCCACTTTAGTAGGTGAAAGTATATGAAGAATCGGTACAAAAGTAGTATAAACTTGAATAGACGTAGTCACTTTAAGACTGGTGGGACTATCTATTGGAATTGTGGCAAGAGTGAGCATTTTTAGAAGGGATTGCTTTAACTTGAGAAACTTTAACCTCAAAAAAGAAAAGGGTAAGGAAATTAGAGTTCAATCTACAAATGATGTTGCAGTTGTAGTTGAAAGTAATTCTGATAGTGTCGATTGTATCTTGTCTATCACTGAGATTTGTCGTTTGACAGATGGATTATGGATTCTAGTTGCTCTTTCCACATTACACAAAATAAGAACTGGTTTATTACTTATCAGTGCACGCATAGTGGAAAAGTACAATTAGGGAACAACGCAAAATGTGATATAGTAAGTATTGATGATGTTAAAATCAGAATGCAAGATACTATTGAGAAGACATTAACCATAGTAGGGTACATTCTAAAATTGAAGAGGAACTTAATTTCCTTGAGTGCCCTAAATTCATATGGCTATAGGTATGCTTTAGAAGGTGGAGTTTTGAAGGTTGCGATAATGAAATGAATCAAGCACGATGGCTTATATGAGCTTCAAGGTGAAACAATAATGGATTTCGCCATGGAGGCATCAAATACATTTGTTACTACTCAAGGAAAACATGTCTGTTTGTACTAAGTCACAAGTTTAATGTTATTGTCAAGATTACATGGTTGAAAGCTTTTATCAAAATGGAGACAGGTAAGTCAATCAAGCATGTGCAGATTGATAGTAGCATAGAGTTCTACTTGGAGCTGTTAAATAGATTCTGAATGAAGGAAGACACAATGAAATACCACACTAATGCTGGTAAACCACAATATATTGTAGAATTGATTAGTCGAACATTACCATAGACGGTTTGTGAAATGATTCTTGGTAGATGCGCTTAATACAACAAGCTAACTGGTGAATAGATTCTCATCGACTGTGATTAGATGTTGGACTCTCGATAAAATGTGGTCAGGTAACATTGCCGATTATTTTATTCTTAGAATGTTTGTTTGCCACTATTATTTTCGAGTCAATGATGGTAAGAACAATGAGAGGGCAAGGTACATATTTTTTGGCTGCACGAGGTGAGCGAGGCTATTAGTTGTGATATTCGGAATTAAATTCACCTGTCAACTGTAGAGAGTTACCTTTGACAAGTCTCCAATACTTCTGGCTAGGTGTGTTTAGTAGCAGTCTTTACACGGATATGGATGGTGTTCAACAAAAGGTGGAGTTGCAACCAAACACTCTTGAGGTAGCAGGTAGTAATGCAATTATCAAAACAAACAATGCTTGTAATGAGGTGGAGCCGTTAGAGCCAACAGCTGCTGTAGTTGCTAAATTTGACAAGGCTCATGTTCGATTACTTGATAGATATGGATACAATGGTAGTTTTGTTTTATTTGTGATAGAGGATATTATGTCTAAAATCCTTGTGGAGCAGTTAAAGGTACAGGTTGAGTAGGTTTCTTGATGAGGTCCATGGTGAAGTTCAAGTGCAACTTGGACTTGGAAGCACTCTTTAGTGGTTGAGCCCATGAGGGATTGTGGAAGAGTTGCAACAAAGATTGGATTCCAGTGAAGCGATTGTAGCTTGGTTTAAATGTCGAGATAAGGTGGAGATTGCTAAAAAATGTGTTAGGATCGATTGCAGGGCAAACATGGTAGATTTCGGATTTCAAAAACTAGGAACTGGTTCTAAGGGGGTAGGTTCCATATCTAAGTCTAGAACTTATCATCCCTTGAACTGATCACCCCTAATTGGATGTTTAATTCCCAAAGAAGTGTGGTTAGATAATGTTGTTGATTAATCTGTAATTAAAATATTTGGTTGCCGTGTTGTAAGCTCAATAGGAGGATAAGAAAGTACAAGATGAGTAGGAATATTGGTTATGATGTCTAGAATTAAATTCACATGTTATTAGTAATGAAGTTACATTTAACAAGTGTCCAATACTTGTTGATAGGAGTGATTATAGCAATGTTTATACAAATCTGAACGGTGTTGAACTTGAGGTGAAGTTGTAACCAGAAACTTTAAGGTAGCGGGTACTAGCGAAATAATCGAACACAGATGGTACTCATAGCAAAGTGGAGGCTATAGATCCAACAGTTGTTGTAACTACTGAATTTGACAAGGTGTATGTTCAATCTCTTGATATATATGGATGCAACAATGATTTTGCTTTATCTATGATTGAAGAGGTTGTGTCAGAAAATCATTGTGGAGTAGTTAAAAATGCAAGTGAAGTTGGTATTCTAATGAGATCCATGGTTATGGCAAAGTTCAAGCAAGGCTTGGACTTGGAAGATGCCTATGGCAGTTGAGGCCATGTGAGGTTATGGGAGAGTAACAACGAAGTTCGGATTTTTCAGAGAAGCGATTGTAACTTGGCTTAAACATTGAGCGAAGGTGGAGATTGTTGAAAATAGGTCTCTAGTTTGAGCCCAAAAAAAGAAAATTTACTAATATGAATAAGTTTCATAGTTGGAGTTGGTTTTTTGGTATGAATAGATTTCCTATTTTGGATCCAATTCTTGTATATATATATAAGAAATGTGACTTCTTGTGAAGAGCATCCAAGATGCTGCTTTTTCATGAATTACTCCCCTAGAGCTTTTAATGTTGAAGCCAATTATTTTGTGAGTAAACTTTGTGAATTATTTGGCGAGATTGAGATATCATTTCGTGAGAAATTATAATGCTAAGCACTATATGAGGTTATTGGGTGTAATTGAGGCTATGAAATACTGAGGGTGCGTTTGGTCGTCAGGATAAAAGTCGAGATAGGATATTTTTTATCTTATCATGTGTTTGGTACATCTCTAGGATAGGATAAAGTCGGATATAAAGGGAATATAGCCTGGATAAAAAAATCCTGGAGGAGAGATGAGATAGATTCGGATAGAATTTCTCTTGTCTAGCAATTTTTTCAGAAAACCCTACACTTTTCTTTTCTTTCTCCTTCGTTCACATGCATGACTCCTCTTACATCGAAGTTTCACGAAACCAAACTATGAAAGTAGCGAGAGTTGAAACGTCTTCTTCTTCGTAGCTCTAATCTGACAAATTTAAGCTCCATCTCGGTCAATTCAAGCTTCCATCCATGAAATCCGGTTGGTTACACGTTGCTCGATTGGTATATCGAAATTATCTGGAGGCAATGAGTAAACATAGTTTTCTCAATGGGTCTCAGTACCAACAACATTTTCCAACATTTCACTGTCAGATGGTAGAGAGCTACTACTACCGAAGACTTTGCAAAGCGAATTAGCATCTTGCATGAAATCCAACCTAAACTGGCCATTGACTAGCAGTAGAGTAAAAATGCATCGATGAATTAGCATAGACAACGTGGAATTCAGGTAATACTTTGCCAAAACAGCTTCTCTTGACACCTTCAAAGTTATATAGTCCTCTGGCATCAACCAATTAGTTTTGTCAATATGCGGGCCTTGTTCTTCATAGAATTCATGAGTTGCTACCTGACCATTGACGGAAGCATCACCAACTATATCATGGGGTCTCCTCTAGGCTTCCAGAATCCGCCTTCTGCCCCCTTTGTTCTCTATTGAGTTCACGAAGCATCACGTATTTTCTGCTAAGATCAGTTATGGCTAGTAATGTTAGTCCGCATGTGCATTAGAGTAGCAAACCTTGTGAATTTGTGATAGCAGTTTTTGTCATTTTTGGTCACGCAAAGATATTTTTATGATGATGAGATTGATATTATTTCGTGGACACTATGTAGGGGCATATATGTCCTTTATATTGGTATCCGGTTTCTACTAAACAATGGATAAGGTAGGATATAAAAATATCCGACTTTAAATTCGAAATTCACCAAACAGTAGATAGGATATGACAAAATCCCATGACTTATTATCCTATCTTATCCAGTCCTATATTGATTAGAAATTCGGACGACCAAACGTAGCCTGAGAGTATTTGAGTAATTCGAGCGTGGTTGTAATCATCGTTGTATCACTTGATCTGTAGTAAAAAATCTTTACTGCTTTCCCTGCTGACACATCGATTGAATCACGTAAATCCGATGTTTAATTTATTTCCTTATTCTATTTATTTTACTTTTCGATAGCTTGTATCCGCGACAATAAGTGTTACAAAGATGAATGACAAATAGAAAGTTGATAATCCCATTTCAGGCAAGAGACTGAGCTTGGATAGAAGAGGAAGAAGGAAAGCTCAGGCCATGAGAAAAGATACTTTTAGTCATGATATTAACACTTCCAATTGACTTGTACTCCTCAAAACGATAAAAATAAGAAGTAGAAATAACAACAATGAAGCCAGCTATGCATACTTCGTAAAGACGACCAAACATATTGGAGTGGAAAAAATGGGCTGAAGATTAGATTCAAGGAGTGACGTAGGAACTAGAGCATTGTAGCAAGAGTAACCGGATAGAAACTTTGACTCAATGCCTTTGATTTCGAATCCAAAAAATTGATGACGGAGATAGACTTGGTAATAATGATCTTTCAGAACAAAAGTCATCAAAAGACAAAGCAGATCATTTTCCTTGCAACAATGACCATCACATCCCGATACGAAACCAAAAACCAAAGAAAAGGAGAGCCAATTTACCTGCAACCAACGACTTTCATGTCCTCGTTACCGACTTTTTAATCTCTCTCGTATGATCATATCTTCTTCTTCTGCTGCCTTTCTCTTTTCTTCTTTTTTTTTGTTGTGTATGTGTATTCACGCTCTTTAGCTAAACGGCGCATCCAAAATGCAAATCTTTTGCCTTGACTTTCGACTCCTGAAGTAGAACCATCTTGTTACTTGCATCAGCAGAGAATACCAATTTTAGTGCTTAGAATAAAGTTTGGAAATATGATCACAAATACGTGGCAACTACTCAAATCATAATTAAGATACCAGGACTACAGAATCTAGCCATACAAATATACAAAATCCCAGACATAATGAGTTGATACTACCATGTTCCTTAAGAACAACATTTGAAACTTAAACAAAAAAGAAACCATAGGGAATCACCACCTCTACCCATTATCGTCAAGTTTTAACGAGATAGCATTGTGCATGACAACTACAAGGCCAATTCACCGGTTGAGTTTGAAGACTCAACAGTTGGAAGTTCTGATTGGCTTGAGCCATGGTGTGGTTTGATGCAGAGACCGATGTTTCCTTCAAAGCTCAAATTTGGAAAAGTAGAAAACTGACCTTCCAATGTAGGGAAAAGTGCCAAAAACTCATAAACCTTTTGCATTGATACCAATTTAGTCCTAAACCTTTTTTTAGTGTCAATTCAGCCCTAAACCTTTTGCATTTATGCCAATTCAGTCCTAAACCTTTTGTTTTTGTGCCAATTCAGTCCTTTCGGCCAATTTTGGCCGGATTTTACTAACGTAGACGCCGACTGGCCAGTCACCGGCACTGACGTGGACAACTTTATTAATATTTTAATACTTTTTTGAATTTTTATTTATTCTTTTCTTTTCTTTTTTTTCCCCTCCCTTCCCTCCTTCCTCTAGCCGGTCGTCAGATCGACAACCGGCCCGAGGCTAGAGGCCAGTGCCGGCAAGACTCGCCCTCGCCGACCATTGGCGAGGTTGACCTCGCCGGCCACTGGCGAAACTCGACCTCACCGGATCTGGTGAGGTCAAGCCCTGCCGGTGGCTGGGCGAAGCTTGCCGTTGCCGGCGACGGTGAAGGCAAGCCTCGCTATGGCTGGGCGAGGCTTGACCTCGCCAGATCTAGTAAGGTCGTGCCAGCTGCTAGCGAGGCTAGACCTCACTAGATCTAGCAAGGTCGAGCCTCACCTAGCCATGGCGAGGCTCGAGCCCTCGCCAGCGGCCTCCGGTGAGGGCTCGAGCCTCGCCATGGCTGGGCGAGGCCCGACCTCGCGAGATCTAGCGAGGTTGAGCCTCGCCAGTGGCTGGGCAAGGCACGACCTAGCGAGATCTGGTGAGGTCAGGCCCCGCCCAGCGCGAGGCCGCCCTCGCCAGTGGCCGGCGTGGGCGAGCCTCGCCGGTGCCAGCCTCTAGTCGATTGCCGGTCCGGCGACCAGCTAGAGGAAGGAGAGAGGGGAGGGGGGAAAAAAGAAAAGAAAAGAATAAATAAATATTCAAAAAATATTAAAATATTATTAAAGTTGTCCACGTCAGCGCCGGTAACCGGCCGCTAGCCGATCGGCGTCCACGTCAGCAAAATCAGGCCAAAATTGGCCGAAAGGACTGAATTGGTATAAATACAAAAGGTTTAGGACTGAATTGGCACTAATGTAAAAAGTTTAGGACTGAATTGATATCAAAAAAAAGTTTAGGACTCAACTAGCACTAATGCAAAAGGTTTATGATTAAATTGATACTAAAAAAAGATTTAGGATCAAATTGGTATTAATGTAAAAGGTTTATGACTTTTTTGGCACTTTTCCCGTCCAAAGTAAGAGAAGTCAAAACTCGATACGAAGTTCAACCAAGTCAAGGAATAAGGTATATATCCTGACAAACTGTTATGAGACGAGTTCAGTTTGTCCAGACTTTCCATCGCTGATGTACTGTCTGGAACAGTGCTCGACATGTTAATGCATGCCAAGTTCAATACTTGAAGGCTTTTAAAACCGCAAAAGCTTGGCCAAGTCGTCCAGTCAGCTTGTTGTAACTCAAATTGAACATCGATGGGAAATCTGATATATGTTTGTACTACAAGGAATTTCCGGCTTAGTGTCTTGTAAACAGTGGAACGGTTGAGAGGTGGTCTCTTGAAGAGAGATGTGGTCTCTCTAATTTGGTAGATCAGTGAAGCCTTTTGGCATATCCCATTGAACGATTTATTTGACAAATCCAGATAAAAGGCAAACTGGAAATCAGCTTTACAGTTAAAATAGTCCCACTTAACCGACTCCAAGAAAGGTCGAGCAATTCCAAATTTTTGGCATCCTCTTAACCAAGCGGGTATGGAGCCTCTTAATTGACTACTGGAAGCAACTAAAACCCTTGTCAGCTTTGGATTGATAGATTCGGGCAGTTCTCATATCAGAATATATTGGTAAAGACCAGAAGACAATTGGCAAAGACCTAAAGACAACTTTTTGCAATGTTGTATATTCCGAAGCGTTGCAGATAGGTTGTGAGGGCCTTTATTTGGGAATATCAGTGTTCTTAGTTCGTGAAGTTTCTGAAAGCAGGATGATATTGATTGAGAAAAGCAAAATTGTGCATTGCAGAACGATCAATGTTTATTCTTCCTCCCAAATTGTTGTTGCCCAAATCGAGCATCAAAAGTGATGGAGAGCATGTAAGCGAGGTAGGCATATGACCAGAAAACCCGTTTGAAATGGCCAACAAACGCTTGAGATTCATGAGGCCCTCAAAGACATCCGAGAGTTCTCCGGAAGATGAATTATATGAAATATCTATCTCCACAATGTTGAAGAGCTTACCAATTGCTCCATCCAGAGGCCTAGAAAAGGTATTAAACTGAAGGTGCAAGCTTTGCAGATGCTGGAGCTGGAACAAGCTCTGGCAAGCTCCCCGAAAGATCATTCCACTATATTAGGGTCGTTGCAATGACGTGAAGTATCCAAGTTGCCTGGAACGTCCCTATACAGGGGGATATTGGCAATATAAAGAGGCTCTGGAAGGGGTGATGCATCGCGCATAGTCATTACGAAAGGACCAACCAACTAGTTGTTCAAGTCGTCAAGAATCTTGATCGGGGTGGATGGATATGAAGGGGGTGTGAACCCGAGAAATAATTCGAGCTTGAATCAAAGGACCTCCAACTTTTGTGTTTGAAAGACTTCGGGAGGAAGAAAACCATTGAGATGATGACGGGAAAGATTAAGAACTCTTAGATGGTCTGGCTCCGATATATCTTAGGAAATTACTGTCCACAGAGATCAAGGCGCCCATCTCCACTGCTTTTTATACTGCCCAACTTCTACATCAATTCGACCCCCAAAAAAAATAAAATTCTACGTCTAGTTTTCAATATTTTTCAGTTTGCAAGTTCGCCCAAAGAAAGAATCTGAACCGTATCCTCGCCCGGCTTCAGAGGTAATAGCGGCCCCGCCTTTGGCATGCTGGGCAGGCCTTGACAGACAGATTCTTTCAGAACAACCTAAACCTGGTCGGGGCATGCTTGCTCAGGTCTGTTTTTGAATAATCAATCTGGTGGGCCATAGAACTCCCGGTTCCTACTTCAGACCATTCATCCATCGCTGCCATCCAGCCGACATTTCCCCCTACAATCTATCACGCTGTATCGGCAAAGTAAAAGCAGTAACAAGTCATTAGAATGTTTCCGAACATGAGCCTTGGGCTTCAAATAACCGGAAAGTTCGCAAATATGATCAAATGCTCAATGCACCTGCTTGCAGTTGATTATAATCAAGATCAACGGAAAAAGGTGGAATCTGGACATATAAATAGACATAATCCAAACTTTAGTGACTTCCTACTACTATGTTCCATAAGAAACTCAAAAAAGTAGTAATGAGAGGACCTCATAAGCAGTAGCCAGTAGCCACTAACATCAGGTTTCCCAAGATAGCAACAAATAGTGCACGCCACAAGGCCACGCCCGTTTCATAAAGATTATCGAATCAGCTCCCCATTACAGGACACATTGACCGAGAATTACAGGAAATGATCCAGTTCTATCTAATGCATACTCTATACTAGTCCAAGAGACACCAACCAAAGCCGATGGTCCAGCCATTCATCATCATCAAAAAAATCTCGTAGTTTCTGGCATTAACTCAGATGAACATCGTTAACTCTGGCCGGCTATATACGTTGCTCTGCTCATCGTCCAGCACGGGATAAGCCGCAACAAGAGCATCCTGAGATCCAATATATAGCGAGTTGTAGATCTTCCAGTATACTTCCCTGACCTTCCTTGCAGGATGGAACAGCCCCTGGAGGCAGTAGTTTAGGACAACAGCAGGACCCAGGGCCACCCTCATGCCTTCAATGGCTTCCATAACGGCATTTATGACATGAGGGGAAGTCTCGAATATGTTTGGCCAGACATAGTTGAGCAAGTGGACAAGTGCGTCCTCACAACCCAACCCAGCAACTCCCAAAGCCATATGCTTTACAGCAGAAGCAGCAGTCTGCCTGTGCACCAAATCTCTATCCATGAGTGCATCTTCAAGTAGTGGAGTCACTGCATATATGTAGTCCTTCCCCATTTCACCAATGTACTCAAACAGAAAGGAAAGGGATTTGAGAACACCATTCTGCACGTTGAGCTCAGGCACGCGATACTCATTCATCAAAGCCGGCAGAACTGTGAAAGGAGAACATGTCTCTGCAACTATAGCAATTGCAACGGTTGTGCATACACGGTTCTGACGCTCCTGAACTTTGAGATTGTTCAAAAGGGTTGCAAGGACATCTTGAGGTCCAATGGCTTTAGCAATATAACCAAAAGTGTTCACTGTAGCCCGCCGAATACCCTTCTTGTGGGCTTTAAGCATATCAAGAAGCTCAAAGCATATCCTCATCCACTCCCTTGCTGGAACAAATTCAGCCCCACGATCAGCAATACGACCAACAAGGTCAATACAGTTCTCCTGGACCTTCTCATGTCTGTTCTTCAGAATGGGCGTCAGCCTGGGAAGCAGATCTTTTATGGGAGGTGTCATCTTCGTCATACCAATCACATTGACAATAGCTTTCAAAGCACCCAATATGGAGCCCAAAACTTCAGGGTATTCTTCCCCCAAGTATTCGTACAGAACAACACCAAGATGACCCATCAGTTGTTCCTCCTGACACTGCTTCATGACAACAGCAATCCTGGAAATAAGATCTGCAGCTTGTTGTCTCACCTTTGCGCTCTTGTTGTTTAATCGCCACTTTATCGTACCACAAATCTGTGGAAGATATGGCTTCACTCTTTGCCCAAGAGCATTCACCACAGCACCAAAGCCATTAAGCATTACATTGGCATCATCACTAGTCTGCTCTTGGAAGGCGTAAAGGATACCATCAATGAGGAGCTCTTCCAGCCGAGAATCAATATCAGAGGCACCCAAGTTTGCAACCACCTTCTCTATTGTTTCCATTACCATTCGCCGATATGGCTCACTCTCATCCTTCAGATCCTCGACAATTCTCCCGACTATGTCAGCAACGCCGACTTTATTAGCTATCTCCACAGTAGTTTCCACAAGCTGCTTATAGTTTCTCCTATCCAAAGCCATCCTTCTAACCCAGAAATTCCTGAAGAACTCTGGAAGAATGTCATTTCGTATGTATTCAGCCTCAACACCCTCGGTACTCACACACTGTTTAACCACTTTAAGCACTATCTTCTTCATTTCTTCATCCGGAGACTGGAACTCACGGATAAGAATGACCATGACTTCTTTAGTATAGTAACTAGCATACAGAGCATCCATCAGAGGAATAATAAACCCAATTGCTTTCAAGAATGCAGCCAAAACCTTTCCCCTGTGTGACCTAATACCCTTCCAAAGTGGCTTCAACACTGAATCGAAGCTTTCAATACCATAAGGCGCAGCAGCCTCAGCAAGAGCAGCCAGAGACAGTGCGGTAATAGTTCTCACCTTCTGGTTCTCATCATTCAGGCCATGTTCTATAATTTCGACAAGAGATTTCAAATGTGGTAGAACAGCGCAACCTATCAAAATAGCAATCTGCTGAACGATCTTGATTCCAGTGTGCCGAGCTTGCCAGGATTTCTTGCTCTGACACACAGCTTTCAAGAATGGCAACAGAGCAGGAATTCCAAGAGCAGAAGCAACAACACTGAAAGCTCTAGCAGTTGTATTTCTCACATACTCATCAATATTATCAATATCTGGACGCATAGCAGCAATCATAGTGGCCAAGCCAGCTGCCTTGCTCAAATTAGAAATGATCTCTCTCCCCTCAACACGTGCATAGTAATCTTCATCAATCAACAGAGGTTCAATAACAACAAGAATCTTATGCACGTAAGGACGTACCAATTCATCCAATTTGTAAAGTACCCTATCAATCACCTTAACCAAGAGATGCCTTTCCTGATCCTCCAAAGTGGCTTGCATAAGCAAAGGCAGAATACGGTTAAACAAAGGCCCAGCACCAAACTCTCGGGCCTTGTCTGTAAGCTGTCTAAGCGCAGTCTTCCTCTGTGGAGGAGTACCATTCTTTACCTTCAGCAGAAGTTTCAAGATCTTACGCTCTTTCTGCTCTTCAGGAGACAGCTCCTCTTCATTCTCCTCATTCAACAGAGCCCCAAAATGCTGATAATCCTCTGGCTTCATGAAGGGTAGACCACCGGGCGCCTCCTTAGGAACATCAAACTGCTGCCCACGATTCTCTTCCGGAATTTGATAGAGCGGAGTGCCCAATGGCGTAGGGGTTGCCAAGAGCTTCCTCGCTGGCGTTCTAATAGGCACATAAGATGCTGGTGGCTCCAAAACCTTATACCCTTCCTGAGGGAACATAGCATCAAGCTCCTCATCCGTCAACGGCCTGTTCCTCTCCTCAATATCCTTCTCCCACCTCATCAAATTATACTGCTCAGGCGTAATTGGGCCCCGCAAGTTAATTGCCCCAGGAGTAGGCGTAGCAAGATCCACACCTCCAACAGGAGTTACCCCTGGTGTGAAAGCAGCTGCAGGTGTAGCACCGGCCACTGGTGTAGCACTCCCCATGGTGGCCGGAGTCTCGTCCCATCTTGATCTCTGCCTTTTCGGGGTCGGTGTGGCCATACCAGCCAGCTTGGGGGTGGCATCCCAAGTCATACCAGCTGGAGTCGCTCCGGGAGTCACAGCACCAGGAGTTGCATCTGAATCTGCCAAACGTCCCGGCGTAGGGGTCTCGTCCCACCGGTTTCTCCGACCCACTGAAGGCGTGGCATCGCCAACTCTTCCCGGTGTAGGGGTCGCATCCCAACGCCCAATTCCAGGTGTTGAATCGGGCAAATCCCAGTCAGAACCAGATTTTGCCTTCTTTGCAGCAGCACCACCACCATCGTCCTGTGATTGGTCCCACCTGTTCCTTCGCTTCTGTGCCGGAGCAGCTTCCGTCTCCTTTGGCGCGCCCCCGGCCTTTGCAGCATCCTCTTCTTCCTTCTTCTTCTTGGCAATAGCCCTTAGCGTCTCCTCCTTTTCCCTCTTCAGCGCCTCTTCTCGCATCACGTCCGCATAAGTCCTCACGGACACATCCGGAGTCTTATCCCCCGAGGCGAACGCATCGTGCCGATCGGGCGAAATGACCCGGTTCAGCCTCCTCCTGCGATAATCGTCCTCGCGGTCGATGATCCTCTGCGGCTTCTTAAATCCCAACCCAGCGTCGTCGTCCTCCTCGCCGCCGCGGGGCATCTCCTTCAGGAGCGACTTCGGGGCGGTGTAGGACGCGAGCTTCCGAGCGACCTCGGAGTCCATCCCCTCGAGGTTCTCCTCCTCCTCGTTGACGGGGATGGAGCTGACGTAGGCGTCGCGGTCCGTGCCGCCGTAGAGGTCGGTGTCGTAGGTGACGGAGTTGAGGGAGGCCAACTGCTGCTCCATCTTCTTCCTCTCTTCTTGGACCCTCGCGATCTCGGGATCCAGCGTCGCCATGGTTGATACGGGTTCGATCCTCCTCTGAGAAAACCCTAGAATCGAAGGGCGGGCGCAAGTTGAGTCGCTTGTCACAGCAATTGAAAGCTAAATCGACGAAAATCTATCAATCTGAGAAAGCTAGACCGACAGCTATTTAGAGAGAGAGAGGGGGGGACTAACCTGCTATGGATTGGGTGTGAGATGAGAAACCTCACTGCCTGTGACGAGAGAGAGAGAGACACACACACAGAGAGAGAAGGGGCGTAAAATGAAATCGCTAATCGGCGGAGATGATGCTATATAAATGCCGGTTCGCGAATAACATGAGAACCGACTTTGAAGTCCGGTTTCGACCGGCGGCCCACTGGGCCCAATATCCAATCCATACGTTAGAATTGGGCCGAGGCCTCTGAAGGAGATATGCCTAATGACTGGGGGCTAGATGCAGACATGGCCACGGTTCAGGAACCGGCAGTTCCAGTTTGTGGCCATGTATGAACTGGAACCGGAACCACAAGAGGCGGTTCCGGTTCCGGTCCTGGTTTCGGTTCGGAACCGGCGATTCCAAGCCAGTTCCGGTTCGTAATTTAAAAATTAATAAAATAAATTATAAAATAAAAATTGCAGGCCTAGTCCTCCATCGGTCGTCGCTCGGGCTTCGCGGCCTTGGCCACGGTGGCAAAGGTAGGGTTCAAGGCGATGAGGAGATGAAGCGGGAGACGGGGGCGGCGGCGAGGGGGAGAAGGAGGGGGCCGGGAGGGGGACGGGGAGGAGGAGCGGGGGGTCCTCCTCCTCCGGGGTCTGGGCGGGGTCGAGAGGAGGGGAGGAGGAGGGGGCATCAGCGTCGACAGCTGTGGCCATGGGCGACGGCGGCAACGGTGGCGGTGGCAGCGGTCAGATCTGGGGAGATGGGGAGCGGGCATAGGAGAAAAGGGGAGGAGGCATAGGGTAGCAAGGGGGGAGGAGGAGGGGGCGTCGGTGGCTGTGGCCATGGGCGGCGGCGATGACGGCAGTGGTCAGATCTGAGAAAATGGGAGGCGGGCGAAGGAGAAAAGGGGAGGAGGGACGGAGGGATTGGGAAAAGGAGGACTAGAGGTGGGTGTGGGTGTGGGTGTGGGTGTGGGTGGGGGTGGGGGTGGGAACGTGGGATTGCTATGCAGCAGCAGTTTTTTTTTTTTTGAATGGGGCTCGAAATCGCCGGTTCCGAACCACGGGCCTGGTCAACGGGCCGGTCCCAGGTTTGACCCGGGCTGGTTCCGGGCCAAAATCGGGCCGTGGCCATTTCTAGGCTTAGATGGTCATATGACTCTACTTTCCATATTCATGCTCCAAAAAGTTAAAAGGAGCGATGGTCCCTGCTACAAGTTACTAAACGTGATCAATGGATGGGCGGGACTTGGTGCTGCACCTAAAGATTTCTTGCCCAGACTCCCTACTGTGATTTTCTAAGCATAAATCTATGTATATGAAATCGATCGAGGCTGGGGCAGGCCAAGGAGCGCGCAACGAATCTAAGCATAGGGTACCTTTATGTTACTACCTATTTTGCCCTTTTGGACGGGTTCGCAATTATCAAATTTCTGAGTGATTAGTGTGGTTGTCGCCTCTAAAACAATCAGGACATGTGCCTCTCACATTCTATCAATCATTAGAATTCTTAAAAGAGCATCCATTATGCTATTACGGGAGCAGTCGAGCAAAGTGTTCTCAGCAAGTGCCAAACGATTGGCCCCAAGGTAGTTTCCTAGTGAAAGGTACGCTCGTTTCCCTGATATATTCCGTAGTTCGAAGTCATGCAAGCACTTGTTAGCGCATCGAGCTATCCCCTCTCGAGTATTAGGTCTTGTAAGGGAAAAAATCTTGTCAGGATTGAAGGATAGATAGAGTAACATGATTCAAGACGTGGTAGATCTCATGTAAAGTCTATACATTGACTGGCTAAGAGAATTCAATCCGCCATGAAATGAATATAGGCGAGAATTTCACTAGAACAATGGCTTTGTATATTTGCTGCGGGAGCAAAAAAAAAATATAGATTGAGAGCTCGAAAAACCGAATAGGGCCGATTTTTGTCTGGTAAGGAGGGGAAGATGATGAAGACATTATGGTTTGGCGGAGTTACTCTACGGAAGTGATTATAAGATGCAAATTAATTTGAGCATTTTGCTCGCCCGGATCGAAGCGAACTGGCCCAATCCAATTCGGTCTGTGCCCAAAATCCATGCTTCCGTTCGGGCCTTGTCATTCTGGTCCAAAAGCTCTAGGCTCGAAATATGGGCCAAGCTTATTTTTCATTGAGAGCCCGGCTTGCTCCAGCTACTTGCACCCCTAATACTTGCAGCTTCCACCTGTGGAAAATTCCTATCCACAACAAAACTATAAAGGTTAATACCACAAAAAATCACATACTAATACTCATGTGACAAATTTAGTTTAAACTAATTTCTTAACTATCAAAACTTCAAACTGGTATATCTGTGACATATTTGCCCCAAACTAATTTTTTGATCACCACCTAAGTCAGTATACTTATGACAAATTTACCATTTATTAGTTTTTGTTAAATTTGATTAATACCACGAAAAATCACATACCGGTACACATATGGCAATTGGAGGGTAAAACCCCAAATTAGTATACTCATCAACTGTTAAGAGTTATCCAACTTAACAATTTAATGGTAAAATTTAACTAAAACTAACGAAGGGTGAATTTGTCGCAAGTGTACCGATTTAGGATTTTGGTGGTATTAATTAGCATTTAAAAAAATAGATATAAATGGCAATTTACTTATATCATATCTAAAGGATATGTAATACATTGTACTATAACCTGGATAACCACAACCAAGAATGGCCAGCATGGATTCCGGGATCCGTGTTATCGCCGTGACAGTTCAGGCATTGGAATTTTTCCTGTATCAATCAGTCGGATACATCAATGGTCAAACTTTTACAGAACCTTTTTGTCCCATATTCCCATCCGCCTCAATCTTCACATGAACGTCTAGACTCAGCTAAGCGGCTATGAGAAGCAAACATACAAAAAAAGAACTCAGACGCCTGTCCTGCTTTCAAATATTTTATTGCTTCATGTATGTCCGTGAACCCGCATTTGAAATCACGCCAGTCGATATATTCTACAAAAGGCAATTTGAACTCTTCCATGGCTTCATCATCACCTGGCTCGCAGATGAAGGCAGAGAGTTGTGCAGCTTCCCTGGGAGAAGAGTTCGGCAGATCGTCGTTGGATCCAGAAGAAGGCGAGGTGGATCTTGCTTCGAATGGGTCGGGACAAATGATCACCGGGCGGAAGGGAGGAACAGTTTCACTAACGTGGGAAAATCTGTGGGTGACGGTCTCAGATAAGCAACACGGGTGCATATCCATTCTTCAAGGGCTGACAGGCTATGCCCGGCCCGGTGAGGTCTTGGCCGTCATGGGGCCATCCGGCTGTGGCAAGTCCACTCTTCTGGATGCATTGGCAGGTGACGCATCATGCATTCTCATAGCAGTTTTCATTTTTCGTTATTGTTCATCGAGCGATGAATATTAAGAAAAATAGCTGTTATGTTAGATCAGTTTGAGCATGAGTCATCAAAGTGTTTGCTCATTTTATCATTACACAACTATTTTTCAAGGAGAGAGTAGCTTTATCTTCATTTACAAAAGAATAGACAACCGAATCCGAAGAAAGAAAATGTTCATGATGACTTAATTAGATGACCTGTGCACTGTGCAGGAAGGCTGAGTGGAAAGACGAAGCGAACTGGACAAATTCTTCTTAATGGAAGGAAAGAGCCTCTGGCATATGGGACTTCAGTAAGGAAATCAATTGGCTTGCCTGGCTTGGCTCTATACTTGATCAATACGACATGATATTGATAGTTTAAGCAATCGGGATAGTTGTTGAGACGACACATTTCTTTTCTTTTAAAAGAGAAATAGTATCATACGTTAATCTTTGCCTCTGTCTTCCACAATTAAAAAAAGAAGAAGCGAACAGAATTGACTCATTTTGTTTTGATTTCACGTGAATTTTGTGAAACCACAGGCTACTCATCCAGACAAACTTAAAAGGAGGTAAACAGGTTGAATACTCTTATCTCCTCCTGCAGGTTTATGTGACTCAGGATGATGTCCTAACATGGACACTGACTGTGAGAGAAGCCATATACTTGTCAGCTCAACTTCAGCTCCCAGACTCGATGCCGCTCTTGGAGAAGAAACAAAGAGCAGACACCATGATCAAAGAGATGGGCCTTCATGATGCCATTGACACGAGAATAGGAGGTTGGGGAAACAAAGGCCTCAGCAATGGCCAAAAGAGGAGGGTCAGCATCTGCCTGGAGATCTTGCCTCGTCCCAAGCTTCTCTTTCTCGATGAGCCCACAAGCGGCCTCGACAGCGCAGCATCATACTACGTCATGAGACGAATAGTTAGTCTTGCTCAGCAAAATGAGATGACGGTGTTAGCATCTATTCATCAGCCCAGCAGTGAAGTGTTTGAGCTTTTCAAGAGTCTATGCCTTCTCTCTCTCGGAAGAACAGTCTATTTTGGTCTTTCCAGTGAAGCAACTCAGGTATGTTATAGTTTGTGCATAACCTCAATTTTTGCTGTAGTAACTAGTAAAGGTGATTACGGAATGAATGAACATTGAATTTGCGATTGATGAATGAATGAACATTGAATTCTGTGCGATGTAGTTCTTTGCACTGAATGGTTTCCCATGTCCAAGTCTGCAAAATCCATCTGATCACTATCTCAGGACTATCAACACTGATTTTGACGAGGTATGAGGGTGAAGTTTTCCAAGCAATCAATTTCAATTCAAGGGCATCGCTATCTTGCTCAGCCTGATCACAGCTAGAATTTTTCTTTGTAACTAGGACATCGAGCGTGGTTTTGGAGGAAAGCAAAGCACAGATGAAGTGATTAAACTGCTTGTAAGCTCTTATGTATCGTCTAATACCTATAGGCAAATTCAACTACAAATATCTGAGATATGTCGACAAGTAAGCTATATGATGAGCACTTCTATCAAATCTATAAAGAGAAGATATTGGTATCTGTGAATGTTGATGTTTGTTATGGCACTGTCCAAGGTTGACAGGAATGTACTAGACAAAGAGGGCCAAGCTTGCTTCTTCACCCAATTTCCTGTCCTTACAAGAAGGTCTTTCATAAATATGTATAGGGATCCAGGATACTACTGGTTGCGCCTTGTCATATACATCGCCTTAGGATTTGGTTTAGGCACAGTTTTCTGCAACATCGGCTTCGGTGATAGTTCGATTCAGGTAAGCTCCATCTCTGCACTCAAACCGTTGTTTATGTTTTTAGTCTTTTTTACCAAGTTTCAATCAAAAGGTGGTAATGTTTAATGATATTAATAGACTGAACTATGTAATTTATTTGCTTAATTCAGGCCAGAGGTTCAATGCTAATGTTTGTTGCTTCGTTCTTGACGATATTGGCGATCGGGGGTTTCCCTTCCTTTGTGGAGGATTTGAAGGTGGGGAAATAGTAATTTATCCTCTAGGAGATTGCACAACTTCATGATTCAAGTCTGACTTACCTCCCTTCTGATCCTTTTCTTTGCCTAGGTGTTTAAGAAGGAAAGATTAAATGGCCATTACAGAGCAAGCGCATTTGTTCTTGGCAATACCCTGTCATCCATGCCCTTCTTACTTATCATTTCTCTAATTCCAGGAGCCATCACTTACTATCTTGCGGGACTTCAGAGAAGCCTCGAGCACTTCATATACTTTGCGTCGACTCTTTTTGCCTGTATGATGCTGGTAGAGAGCTTAATGATGATCGTCGCAAGTGTCATGCCGAATTTCCTCATGGGGCTAATAACAGGTGCAGGAATCCAAGGATTAATGATACTCGGTGGCGGTTTCTTTCGCTTGCCAAATGATCTTCCAAAGGTCCTATGGAGATATCCCCTCTATTACCTATCTTTCCATAAATATGCATATCAAGGTCTGTACAAGAATGAATTCGACGGGCTAACTCTTCCTGGAAATCCCTTAATCGGTGAAAGCACTATTAGTGGCGAAGATATATTGAGGGACATATGGCAAGTGGAAATGGGTTACTCCAAGTGGACTAATCTGGCCATTTTGTTCGGGATGGTGGTCCTGTACCGACTCATCTTCTTTGGTGTTCTGAAGATGACCGAGAAATTCAAGCCAATCGTTAGGGAAATCATGGCCTTGCGCATTGTTGAAAATCGCAAAGGATTTTTCAGATCTCAAGGAGACTCTTCGTAATCCAAGTTCATCTTGAAACTTGGAATCTAGAAAGTTGTTACCTAAGTGGTTATGTCTTTTAAGATAGCATTTAATGTTATGAATCAAGACGTGTCTGTTCATGTGACTAGAGTAAACGTAGAGTCGTGTGTTAATCCTATACATATGTGTGCGTCTTGTAATCCTTTGAAAAAGAAGAAGAAGAACAAGCGAATACAGTAGTATTTCAAATTTTCTTCTAACATTTGGTATCAGAGCCAGTTGGCTAAGTTTTGAAAGATCTCGAGTCAGATGGCTTCTGTGAGTAGTGCCGGGAATGTCCAACCTCAACTCCCAAGGTTTGATGGGAAGAATTTTGAGCATTGGAAGATCCAGATGGAGGTGCTGTTCGGATTCCAGGAGCTGACCGAGATTATCGAAGAAGGATTCGTCGAGCCAGAAGCAGCGGCAGATTTGACAACGGAGGAGCAGAGGACGATAAAAGAAAATCGTAAGAAAGATCGTAAGGCTCTCTTTTACATCTTTCAAGCGATAGATTTGTCAATCTTTGAAAAAGTGGAGAATTCGAAGACGGCGAAAGAAGCATGGGATACTCTCATCAAAATTTACAAAGGCGTTGAGAAGGTCCAGAAGGTTCGGCTTCAGACTCTTCGTCGACAATACGAGCTCCTTCAGATGGAAAAGTCAGAGTCCATTTCTGACTATTTCTCACGCGTATTGGCTCTTGTCAATCAAATGAAGGCCAATGGTGAGACTTTTGGTGATCAACAGATCGTCGAGAAGATTCTTCGAACGCTAACGTTGCAGTTCGAATATATTGTGACTTCCATTGAAGAATCCCGTGATCTCTCAGTTTTGACCGTGGATGAGTTGATTGGCTCTCTACAAATGCATGAGCAACGACTCAAGGAGAAGTCCAAGACGGTGGAGGAGGCTCTACAAAGCCAATGGGTGTTACCCGATGAAAAGAAAAATCTTTCTACTCAAAAGAAAGATAAAAGGCGGCAGGAAAAGTAACCTCGACAACAAACAGATAAGTCCCATATTCAGTGTTTTAATTGTAAAAAGTATGGGCATTATAAATCTGAGTGTCGAAGCAAAAGGATTGGTGGTCAAAAGTTTCATGCTAAAGTAGCAAGTTCTGTCGATAGATTTGTTGAAAGCAATGATGAGCATGATAATGCTCTTTTATTCACGTGTGATGCTTCAGTGGAGAACCAGAAGAATGTTTGGTACTTAGACACCGGATGCAGTAATCACATGTGTGGCGAGAAGGAGTTATTCTCGAATTTCGATGACACCTTTCGTTCGGAGGTGAGGTTCGGGAATAATGCAAAATTTCCTATCATGGGAAAGGGGAGCATTAAAATCAAAACGAAGGATGGGTCGGTTCAAAGCATTTCCGACGTTCATTATGTTCCCGGTCTTCGAGAGAATCTCTTGAGCATGGGACAGTTGTCCGAGCGAGGCTATCGCATGATCATCAAGGATGAGGTTTGCACGATTCATGATGGCAAAGGACGATTGATTGCGAAGGTAAAAATGGCCCGAAATCGCCTTTTTCCTTTGTATATTAATTATGCTACGTCATGTTTTAGTGCCTCAGTGCAAGATTCTTCATGGCTTTGGCACAAGCGGTTCGGACATGTGAATTTCGACAGCTTGAAGCTGTTGTGTCGAAAGAAGATGGTGCAAGGTTTGCCCGAAATTTCTTCTCCAAAGGAGATATGTGAACCATGCGTCATTGGGAAGAAGTCCAGAGAAAGCTTTCCTTCAGGAAAATCATGGAGAGCATCAAAGCCATTGGAGTTAGTTCACTCCGATCTATGCGGACCACTTAGTGAATCGTCGAATCGCGGGTATAGGTATTTTGTTACCTTTATCGACGACTTTAGCAGAAAAACATGGGTTTATTTCTTGAAGCAAAAATCCGACACCATCGATACTTTCAAGGAGTTCAAAGCCTATGTCGAAAACCAAAGTGGGCACAAAATTCGGATTCTCCGAACTGATCGTGGCACAGAATATTTGGTTGGTGACGACTTCTTCAAGCAATGCGGCATCAAGCATCAATTGACAGCACGATATACTCCTCAACAGAACGGAGTAGCGGAGAGAAAAAACCGCACTATTGTCGAAATGGTACGTACTATGCTTTGTTCTAAACATTTGCCGAAGCATTTTTGGGCGGAGGCGGTTGCTTGTGCTGTTTACTTGTTGAACAGATGTCCCACTAAAGGTCTTGAGTTCAAGACATCGACGGAGGTGTGGAGTGGTCGAATCCCTTCAGTTCAGCATCTTCGTGTGTTTGGGTGTATTGCTTATGCCCATGTGCCAAATGAGCTTCGTAAGAAGCTTGATGAGAAGAGCGAGAAGTGCATCTTCCTCGGTTATAGCAATGAAACCAAGGGTTATCGGTTGTATAATCCGATAACGAAAAAGGTGATAATCAGTCGAGATGTTACCTTCAACGAGGAAGGTGAGTGGACTTGGAACACGGAAGAAAAGAAGCAGTTTCGCTTTGTCCTAGATGAGGATGAGACGGTTCAGCCCGATTCATATAGTCAATATGAACTAGTAGCGGCTTCGGTCGAACCAGATTCGATAATAGAGACTTCGTCAGCAGTTACTTCATCGAATTCTGTTGAAAATCCTATCGAAAATCATGCTGAAAGTTCTTCACGTCCACGGCGAGAACGAGTTTTACCGGCTCGTTTGAAGGATTGTGTTTTGTCCAATGATGATGATCCCTCTGATGAAGAAATTGTCAATTTTGCTCTCTTTGCAGATTGTGATCCGACAAAGTTTCAGGAGGCTTCCCAAGATAATGGTTGGGTTCACGCGATGAATGATGAGATCCACGCGATTGAGAAAAATGATACGTGGGAGCTCACATCTCTCCCGGAAGGCAAAAAGTCCATCGGTGTGAAATGGGTCTATAAGACCAAGTACAAGCCTAATGGTGATGTTGATCGGTTGAAGGCTCGTCTCGTAGTCAAGGGTTACAAACAAAAACCCGGGATTGACTATTTTGAGGTATTTGCTCCGGTTGCTAGAATGGATACCATTCGTATGATATTTGCCTTGGCTGCTCAAAAACATTGGAAAATACACCAGATGGATGTCAAGTCCGCATTTCTCAATGGCGTACTTGAGGAGGAAGTGTATGTGGATCAACCTGAAGGTTATGTCAAGAAAGGACAAGAGGGCTTTGTCTACAAATTGAAGAAAGCTCTTTACGGCCTTAAGCAAGCACCGCGAGCGTGGTATACCAGAATTGACTCTTATTTTCTGAATCATGGTTTTACTCGATGTCCTTATGAGCATACTTTATATGTTAAGAATGGCTTGAACGGTGAGATGCTCATTACTTGCTTATATGTCGATGATCTCATATTTACTGGAGATTGTCAAGAAATGATTTGTGATTTCAGGGAGGCTATGACTCATGAGTTTGAGATGGTAGACATGGGTCTGATATATTATTTTCTCGGCCTAGAAGTTACACAATCGGAGAATGGTATTTTTATTTGTCAACAAAAGTATGCCAAGGATATTCTTGAGCGTTTCAAGATGGCTACTTGTAAACCAATCAGCACTCCCATGGAAGAAAGGTTGAAGTTGACAAAAGACGGAAGTGGTTCCGAAATTGATCCCACATATTTCAAAAGGCTAGTTGGAAATCTGAGATATTTGACTTCTACTCGGCCAGATCTTGCTTTTAGTGTTGGGATGGTAAGCAGATTTATGGAGCACCCTAGACAATCACACTTTCAGGCAGCGAAAAGAATTCTGCGATATATTAAAGGTACTGTGAATGATGGTATATTCTACACCGCTTCTGATAATTTTCAGCTTGTGGGATATACAGACAGTGATTGGGGAGGTGATATTGGAGAAATGAAGAGTACTTCCGGTTATATTTTATCTTTAGGAAATGGAATTTTTTCTTGGTCCTCAAAGAAGCAGCAAGTGGTTGCTTTGTCCAGTGCAGAAGCGGAATACATAGCAGCAGCTTATTGTGCTACTCAAGCAGTTTGGCTGCGTTCGATGCTCGTTGAGTTACAGCATAAGCAGGAGTATTCGACGGTGATTTATTGTGATAACAAGTCAGCAATTGCCCTTGCAAAGAATCCAGTCTTCCATGGAAGAAGCAAGCACATTGATATAAAATACCACTTCATTCGAGATCTGGTGAAGTCCGAGGAGATTGTGCTGCAGTATTGCAAGTCGGTAGACCAAGTGGCTGATATGTTTACTAAGCCGTTGAAGATAGATTCCTTCCTTAAACTTAAGAGAATGATCGGCATGATCAAGATGAACTCGGCTTAAGGGAGGCTGTTGAAAATCGCAAAGGATTTTTCAGATCTCAAGGAGACTCTTCGTAATCCAAGTTCATCTTGAAACTTGGAATCTAGAAAGTTGTTACCTAAGTGGTTATGTCATTTAAGATAGCATTTAATGTTATGAATCAAGACGTGTCTGTTCATGTGACTAGAGTAAACGTAGAGTCGTGTGTTAATCCTATATATATGTGTGCGTCTTGTAATCCTTTGAAAAAGAAGAAGAAGAACAAGCGAATACAGTAGTATTTCAAATTTTCTTCTAACACGCATGATACAAACAGATCGAGTCTCGGTAAATCCCTTTTGTGTGCCTTTGCAGGAAGCAAAGCGTAAAGCAGCTTCATAAGTACCTGTTACAAGAAAAACAAGAAGAGGGCATCTAAAGATCTTAGTTTTTTTTTAAGAGAGAGAGATTACATATGATTACGTTAAGCTCGTTGTAAAGATCTTGTAGAAGATCAAATATTGAACAAGAGCATTTCGTGCTTAAGATCAAACTAGTCATAGGCTAAAGCTGGTTTTATGTGAAAATTGTTAGTGCACAAGCTTATGAATTGCTGGTAGAGAAGTTCTCTTATTGGTTACTCACTAGAAATTTTGGTCTTGATGGCTTGTCTAAAAGCCCAGCGTGCATCACGTTCAGGTTCTTTGCAACATTGAATATAGACCATTGCAGTTGAGCCCCATGTGCCCCTTCATTAAATATTCTTGCAATAATTGCTGTCCTTGGCTTCTCCGTCCAAATTGTCAAAGTTTCTGTTCGCGTTACTTGACAAAACAATTGGTGGCTCACGTTTATCCTTTACATCCCACCAAAACAAGGAGGTGGAAAATCAAGGAGGTGGAAAATCCGTGTACGATGAAACTTGTTCTTGGAGTTCATTTTTCTCCTCAGTGTTATACAGACACACGGATGACCAAGCAATAATGTAGGCTATAGCAAAGAAAAATTCTCAGCTGGATCCAAGTCAACCTTCTGATTCAAACACCATAACGTTTTCTTATCTCTGGCAGCTTTTCTGAATATGCTTAATTAGTCGACCAACCAAAGCATTAACATAGAAGTTCATGATTCGGGGGGAGAGAAATTATCGAAAAGCTCCCATTTCTCATGCGATTGATGGACCTTGCGGTGAAGAAGATCATCTCTTCGAATGAACAGACGATTCATCTGACCGTTCACAGCTTTTAGAACAATTTCATGATGAGATCAAACCGAACCGCCTATGACAACAACTTCAAACAACTTTCACGTTGTCATTACTCAAGGTCTCTCAAATAATTGTCTGGCCAGAAGGAAGTGACGGAGTTTCTTCTCCGTCCCTCAATCCGGACCCGATGCAATCCGAATCAATTGAAGTAACAAATTTTCTCTTTCTCTTCTTCTAAACGTGTCAATAATTTCTCTCGTCCTTTTCCAGGACGAGGTAGAATCTACGAGAAGGCGTGACAGACTTTGAGCGGTCATGCGTTTCCGGACAGAAACAGCGTTTCCCACGTTGGCTTCTGGCATTTAGCTTCGAGAAAGGAAGAGGAAATTTCGAGGGACTGATGTTGTATGTCGTCTGCTTTCGTTTCTTTTTGCATTTTTCTTGTAATGCAACCAAACGATGTCAATCGAGACGATTGCATTCCACCTTGAGCTGGTCATGGAAGTGAAAAAAAAATGAGAAATGCACAACCACACATTCACGTATGCACAATCACGTGTATTTTACTCTTTCGCAGATTTCTAACCAAGTAAGATGCCATTCTTCTGGCAGTTTCTAAATTGCAACCAATGTTCAACGAGTCACTATCGACTATGCAAATTATTGAGTCCTAGAAATTTGGAGCCACGTTCTTGTTACCTCAAGATATCGGATATTTTCTTGCGTTTCCCTGATGGGTTGCTTGTCTCCATTCGCATGTAAAGGAAATGAGTGACAAATGAAAATGACCATCTTTGTCAGTGAGTGACTATCTAGACTTGGCTCGTCTACCGCATGATCCCATTAGAATGAGTTTGCACGATATTTTCCTTCTCGATCACGAGAAACACAGTACATCCTCGAAATGCCAACGTGGTCATTAAATAGTGTCCAGTGTCATTCGCTTATAAAACCCATCCTTCCTCGCATGTCTTCACAATTCATAGCCTCTCATAGATCTGTTTCTTTCTACTTACTTGGCTATGTATTCCACAGAAATCAGCATTAGCACGGAAGTAGAAGCAGCTTCTACGATGATGAAAGCGGGAATGGATACAACAACCACCGATCGAGACTATCAAAGCAGAGTTCAAGAGGTTGAGCTCGAAACTTGTGATCCTGATGAACCAAAAGAGCCAAGAAATGATTTCACTCTAACATGGGAGGATGTGTGGGTGATGGTGTCAAACAAGAGCAAAGGGGTGAAACCGATACTTCAAGGTGTCACCGGTTATGCCCGGCCAGGAGAGCTCTTGGCCATCATGGGGCCTTCTGGTTGTGGCAAGTCCACTCTCCTCGATGCACTCGCCGGTAAATTGATTATTCTCTCTTTCCGGCTAAGCCATTTTGCATGAGAAAAAAGGAACCTTGCAAACATTCCTAAGATAAGAACAGACAGAAACAAGAACATACGACTTTAGTACATGTATGGTCTGCATCGCTAATCACCAATAACAATTTATTCAGGTGTACCTCTGTAATTAACTTATTTAAAGAAGACATTCGATTTGTGAGTTTAGATTATGTTCAAAATCACGCTCGTCTGCCTAAGGGGCTTACATTTTTCGCTTATTTCGACTTTTGGAACTCACGTGACAGGGAGATTGAGCTCAAATATAAGGCAAACTGGAGACATTCTAGTCAATGGCCACAAACAAGCTCTGGCTTATGGAACTTCAGTAAGTGTCGAATCTGAAAATAATTCTCTTTCATCCCAAAATCCTTCATTTCTCCAGTTTATATGAAATAATTTGTGACTTCACATAAAAAATTGAACCTAAGTCAACTATCATGTTTTTTGAGGTGCTCTTATATTTAATGATGAATGATCACGTAACTGTCTTCTCATCACTCATCAGGGTTCTCTATTCTTATGAATTCAGGCTTATGTGATGCAAGACGACGTATTGATAACAACACTAACTGTGAGAGAAGCTGTTTACTACACAGCTCAGCTACAATTGCCAGATTCCATGCCAATATCCGAGAAAAGGGAAAGAGCAGAAACTGTAATAAGGGAAATGGGACTGCAAGATGCCATGGACACAAGAATTGGAGGCCAGGGGACCAAAGGACTAAGTGGTGGTCAAAAGAGAAGAGTTAGCATTTGCCTGGAAATTGTCACCCGCCCGAAGCTTCTCTTCCTCGACGAACCAACCAGTGGACTCGACAGCGCAGCATCCTATTATGTCATGAGCAGCATAGCCAGCTTGGACCACAGAGATGGAATCAGAAGAACTATAATTGCATCAATTCATCAGCCCAGTAGTGAAGTCTTCCAGCTTTTCCACAATCTTTGCCTTCTCTCTTCAGGCAGAACAGTGTATTTTGGACCTGCTTCCGCAGCTACAGAGGTGAGCATTTACATGTATTCACTAATTTTGAGGTAATTTAAAGATCTATATTTATACTTTAGCTTGACCTCTTGCTTTCAAATGTTGTAGTTTTTCGCGTCGAATGGTTTCCCCTGCCCAACTCTCCAAAATCCATCAGATCACTTTCTGAAAACCATAAACAAGGATTTTGATGTGGTGAGAGCCTTTCTCCTTCAATAAAATGCCTGCGATTTTTATGTACTATCTATTGGGAAATAATTATTACTAGTAGCTATAAGAATCTTGTGACTTATTTTGCCAGGATATTGAACAAGGTGCACCCAGAAAAGTTTCCACAGAGGAAGTGATCAACACTCTTGTAAAATCATACAGATCATCTCCAAACTGTCAAAAAGTTCTAGGAGAAGTAGCCAAGATTAATGAACAAGTAAGTGTTTCAGTAATTAGATATATTCTGGCTATGCTTCACTTGTAATACGCTTTACCCAATCGCTTTTCCTCCGACTGTTCTCAGGGTGGTCACGGAGCACCAGTGAAAGAGCGAAGCCATGCAAAATTTGTGACACAGTGTCTTGTTCTTACTAGAAGATCTTCATTGAACATGTACCGTGATCGAGGCTACTACTGGTTGCGTTTAGCCATTTATGTAACTGTGGCCTTCGGTCTCGGAACCATATACTTTAACATTGGATCTACTTATGGCTCAATTCAGGTATATGCTAAGTAGAGGCGGGTGGGTCCACACATTTGCACTCTGCAAATGGAGGGGAAAACCAAAGTATATACATAGCGTTTAATTGCTGGGAAGAGAAGAATTCACAAATTTTGTCATTGACATTTACAGGCTAGAGGATCGCTCCTAGTTTTTGTTGCTTCATTCCTGACTTTCATGGCGATCGGTGGCTTTCCTTCTTTCGTGGAGGACATGAAGGTCCTATTCTTGACTTGAAATAAAGCTCATCCATATCTATGAAAAACACCCCTTCAACTAATACTTATTTTCCCATCTCAATCTTCTCGGCCTGGAACTGTTTCAGGTATTTGCGCGAGAAAGATTAAACGGGCACTATGGAACTGGGGCATTCGTGATTGGGAACACGCTCTCCTCCATACCATATCTGTTGCTGATTTCCCTGATCCCCGGAGCGATTGCATACTATCTCACGGGACTCCAGAGAGGATGGGAACACTTCTTGTACTTTGTCGCGGTGTTGTTCACTTGCATGATGTTGGTGGAGAGCCTGATGATGGCAGTTGCGAGCATCGTACCAACCTTCCTGATGGGCATCATCACGGGGGCAGGAATCCAGGCGCTAATGATCTTAGGAGGAGGATTCTTCAGACTACCGAATGATCTCCCACTCCTACTCTGGAAATACCCTTTGTACTACATTGCTTTTCACAGATATGCTTACGAGGGATTGTTCAAGAATGAGTTCGAGGGACTGAAATTTCCTAGTCAAGCTGGAAACAAGGCATCTTTTATCAGTGGCGAGCAGGTCCTGACAGGGTTTTGGCAGATGGACGTGGAGTATTCCAAGTGGGTTGATCTTGTAGTTCTGATTGGGATGGTGATTTTGTATCGAGTCATGTTCTTGGCCATTGTCAAGTGCAGTGAAGTGGTCATGCCTGCCTTGGTTGCTTGCATTTCTGTGACCCCCGAGCAAACCAAAAAGGTCATGATGAATCCTTCTGATAAAAGTGTCCACGGGTGATGATTAGTTGATTACCAGCATGTCGATAAGTGATTAGTAGGGTTGCTACTTGCTAATACCCTAGATAGGTACGGGAGGAAACATAAGAAGCAACTATGTAAATTTTATCCATGAAAGTCAAATGTGCTTATATGACTATTTGATGCATTACTATCCCCGCATGTTGGTACTACAGAATGAAATTTAGAGTTGCGACATGACACTTTGCAATTTTCAAGGTTCGTTTATTTGAAAAAAAAATGTTTTCAGGAAATTATTTTCCGACTTTTCTATATTTGGTCAATGGAAAACTAATCGATCTAAGAGAAACGTTTTCTATGAACTGAAAACAGTACCGCTAAAATTGAAGGAAAACAACTTCTCTTTTGACAAAAGGAAATCACTTTTCTAAACTACCAAATAAATTAAAATTAACAATTTTCATTGAAAATGATTTCGTGAAAAATATTTTTCTATATCATGAAATTTTCGGTGAAATAAATGCACCTAAGTGTCACTAGAAAGTGCATCTATAAACATACAATTCGAGTTAATGCGTTTCTCCAAATTGAGTTATGGAAGGTCATCGAACCCAAAAATAGAAAATTAATTATGTGCAAAAAAAAGTTTCTTTTAGGTTCTGTTTATTTCTTGGAAAATTTGATAATTTTGGAAAATGTTTTCAAGAAGTCATTTCCCAAGAAAGTATTTTCGGTGTTTGGCTGAAATCTAAAAAAGAATTAAAAACCATTTTATGTCGTTCAAAAAGAAAAACCTACTTTATTTACCTAACTAACCATGACTATTCGGGTGTTAGTGATTTGGGTACGAGTAACTAGGGAATCAAACGCGGACAATGGAGTCCCGAGTCCAGCCTCGATGGATCTCATAGACCTGGGCACAGGCGTTGACTTAGAGTCCACGGAAGTTATGCCCAAGACCTAGGTGCTTGTGCTCTACTCGCTAGCGTCCATGCCCGGGTCCTTGATTCCTAGGCCTGAGTCTTTAGAGGCTAGGCTAAGGTCCTTGGTGCTTAGGCCCTAGTTCATGGAGGCCGGGCCTAGGACCCCTATGCAGGGGCCCGACCTCAATGAACTTCAGCACAAGCACCAAGGTCTCGGGCAATCCCTCTATTGTCTCATGCCCGGCCTCGATAGACTTAGGCTCAGGTATCAAGGTCTCGGATTTGACCTTTGGAAACCCCAGCTCGGGTATCAAGGATCAAGACATAGGTACCGAGGTCTCGAGCTCTGCCTCTTTGGATAAAGGTCCAACCTCGGTGGACTTGAGTCCACTACTAAGGACCGACGAACAGGTGTTGGGTTCTTGTGTGCCCAAGTGTAGAGTCTCTAATCAAAGCGCTTATGTTTAGTCATGTTTTTTTATTTTTGATTTTTGAAAGAGAAAATCATTTTCCTGAATTTAGACATAAATTTTCTGTTCACGCATTGTCGTAAGCATTCCACACGTCGGAAAATGAAAATAAGATTTTCTCATAAAAAATTTTCGCAAAACAAATCGAGCCGTAATCAGAAACAAAAAAGTAAATTGAAATTACGCTTTTCACTAGAGAAAATCTAAATAATGGTATAACTATATTATATTTCATATCTCAGAGGCCCTTTGGATTGGCTTCATGGCTTTACCTCGGTCCATTTGATGTTCCTGCTAATTAAATATCTACGTCACTCTTTGATCATTTCAAATTCTGACACTGACACGTTTTAAAAAAAAATTAGGTACTCCATTTGATTTTGGTCATGTGCTCACCGTTTACAGTAAGAGTAAAAAGTTAAAATTTAGAATTTGAAAATCAAACCAGATCAGTCGTTGATTTACCGCTGTTTAGATAGATTTATTTATTGGCCAACCAAAGAGGGGGTGAGTGAGTGAAACTTTTGTCAGTAATTAAAGTTTAACGAAAGAAAGAAGAAAGTTAAAAAAACGAAGGATGAAATACAGAGGCTGACGTGGAGGAAATATCGTAGGGGTCGGACCATGAGCACCGGCCGAAAAGCCCATGAGTCGCGACTTGGCTCGCCTCTTCACTGTCTCTCTTCCCTCCCGATGTGTACCGGGCTGTGTAGCACGCGCAGTCGCAGCTGTGCTCAGAGAGAGAGAGAGAGAGAGAGAGAGAGAGCGACGAAGATGAAAGAAGGGGACGTCGAGATGTCTCCGGCGGACTCCGGCGAAGCGGTACGGGCTCTCTTTCCGTGTTCTTGCTCTCCGATCTCCTGTATCAAGCGACCAATCTGTTCTGGATTCGGTTTTCCTCTCGATGACTCGAGCTCGCGTGATCGATGCCCTAGCTGAATCCATTCACGGGTGTGAATGACGCAGGAGTTGGACGACATGAAGAAGCGATTGAAGGAGATGGAGGATGAAGCCGCTGCCCTGCGCGAGATGCAGGCCAAAGTCGAGCGAGAGATGGGTTCCGTCCAAGGTTCTTCCTTTCGGCCTTTCCCTTTTATGGGTTTATGGTCCTTTGGTTCGCTGTGCGATTCTCGTGTTTTTAATGTGTGTCATTCATCCCATGGTAGTGGTAGTAATGGTGAAAGAGTCCTCTAGTGAAAGGAATTTTGAATTGTACCATTGTTGGAATTGGATCCTGTCCAGGGAGGGTGCATTCAGAGAGTCTGACTTATGGTAGTGGTGTTCATGCATCGCGCGAACAGAAAGCGACTGTAAATACCTGCATCTCGTTCTTCACTTGCCTTTTGTTGATATATGTCATAATTCGAAACTTTATTGGGTTTATCAGTTTATCCGGGACCTATGTCCATTAGGGTTATCTGCTTTGCATGCCTAATGCATACAATGCACGGTCCACTGCAGATTCAAATTTGGGGATTGTCTTGAATTTGATGGAACAGGCTGTTATCTTTCCCATGTGGAGTGCCAATTATTACTGAAAAAGGGTGAACATGGCGGTGACTGTTAGCAGAATGTTCAGTTTCCTGACTGTCTGATCGATAGATGTAAAGGTGGTCGGCTGGTGCTAAAGAGGAATGATTTTGCATATATACATGTAAAAGCTGTAGCCCAAGTGCAGTTGCTGGTGTTAGATTTTCTATTGTTTCTTTTGGATATGATGATTCTGGGTTTACCTGTGGAGGTTGAGTAGGTGTGTCACCTTGTGTTGTTTTGTGATTTTGGGTTTTGAGAGGGTGAAACAGGACATATTTGACCTCAGGTTTTACCAGCGGCAAAGCTGTATGTGATGGTTCATTATTGTGTATGTCATTATCTCACACTAGCTGTTGGTTGTCTAATAGGATGGTATTACTTATAGTGCTAAAGCAAGTTGAACTTTTTACCTTCATCTTTGGCAGTGTGTCTACAATGATTCTTTTAATTAGTTGCTGTGCTTGCAAATGTAGTTCTTGGGTTTTTATTGGCTCTAGGACTATTTGATATGGTGCATTATTGCATTGATCTTACAACAAACGCTTTGATAAAATAAAATTATTGGCAGTGCAAATGCAAGTTGAACTCTTGATTTTTTTTCTTCAGTAGTATTTTACTGTGATGAGCTTTTCTTACTGGTTATTGTACTTGTAAAATGTAGTTTGTGATTCCCTATCCAACTTCCCTCTTCTTTGTTTCTTTTGCAACTAGATCCTGCTAATACAGCTGCAAGTCAAGCAAATAAAGAAGAAATTGATTCTCGCTCAATCTTTGTTGGCAATGTGAGCTCTTCTTATTGATTCTTATTGCTTGCATTGTTTGAATTCACTTTGCTAGCACATATGCTTGCATTTGCTACTTAAGGGCCTGTGGCTTGCCTTCCCTGATGTTGAGATTGCTGTCTACCTTCTTTTATTCTGCTTCATTAATAAAAACTGTCAATTGAGCAGATTATTTGGTGTTGTTAAATGTAAATATTCATACTGCTGCTTGAAAGAAGAAGGATGAAGGGGGAAACTGTAAATACATCTAATTAAACTAATTGAGATTGAACAGTTTTACATTTGTTTCGATTCAGCCGTTTTGCATATCAGTCATGGTGTCACACTTCGCCAAGGGAGGGAAAGAGTTTGTTCATAGTGTTCAAATTCTCTATTCACCAGCGAGGGTTTCTATTTCCTAGGAATTTAATTACCAACCACCCATCATGGATACTTTTGAGTATTATTTGGTTGCTCCTGATGAGCTTGTCTGAAACATGTTTAGAAGTTCAAATTGGTTTCTCTGGCCTCTGATTTGCTAGCGCAGTGGTATGTTTTTTTCTATTAATATTTCTGAACTTGTGCAAATTGACATGGCTATGTGGTTATTTTACGTCTGGCAATGTCTTCTTTTGCAGGTGGACTACTCATGTACTCCTGAGGAAGTGCAGCAGCATTTTCAATCGTGCGGGACAGTGAATAGAGTCACCATACGTACTGACAAGTATGGCCAACCAAAGGGATATGCTTATGTAGAATTCCTTGAGCCGGAGGCTGTTCAAGAGGCTCTCGTTCTGAATGAATCTGAACTTCATGGTCGTCAACTAAAGGTGCAAAAATTCTGTTTTGTTGATTTCCTCTTTTATGCATTTTATGTTTGGTTTTTTTTTTTGGGGGGGGGGGGTTCTACAGAAACAAGACACACACAGGTGCACTAATACTAATAGTGATTGCCATTTCAGTGAACCCTCTTTATTGGGTTCTTGAGGCTGATTTTTGACCAGTGTTATTTCGTTTTTCCCCTGTGAATTTAGTGAAAGAGTCAACTGGTTTTGTTTTAGGTAACTGCGAAACGAACCAATGTACCTGGGATGAAGCAATATCGCCCTCGTCGGCCTAATCCTTTTATGGGAGCCCGGTTCAGGAGTCCTTACATGCCTCCATTTTACCCTCCATATGGATATGGGTATACTGCTTACATCTCTGCATGTTTTGAATGGGTCACGCATTCCACTATCTATTCTGAATGGTTCACAAACATCTCATCTCTGCAGGAAAATTCCAAGGTTTAGAACGTCAGTGCGATACAGTCCCTACTACTGAATGTATGTTTCTTGAGGGGGTTGGATTTACATTGTGTAGGCACTAGACAGAAGCTGCTGCAGTGCGACTTTTTATGTCTTTTTTATGTGATGATTATGTTTGATCTTTTGGGAAGAAGCTGAAGGGCATCAGCATGCATGACTGATGTCTTCATCTTGTGAGATGTGCATTTCCAAGTGCAATTAAAGGTACTTGAGAGTGGAGAAACAATGTTCTGTTATATCCATTGATAGTTCAGCTGATGAGATTTGCTTATTGCCATCACTCTGCTATCCCGAATGATTAGATGATTCTGCTGAAGTTGAAATGCTTCTTTGCGCAACCATGTTTCTTTTCCAATTTGAGTCTTGTAAATGCGGTAACTTGAAGACTAAGATCTCCCCTTCCTGATCAATCATCCTGAGGGGGGGATTCTTGGTGTGTCTGTACTAGTCCTCCAGGCCAGGGTACGGTACCTCAGGATCGTGGACTGTTGGTGAATCTGGTCATGTTGTTAAATAATACAAAGCGCTGTCAATTGTAACAGTTTAGCAGAGTGGTTTCCATGTTGTAAATGGATGTGAGGTGGTTTAGATCGCATGGCACTTTATTTTCAAGTTCTATTTACAAACGCCATTATGTTGATTTATGATTGTTTAATGAGCGTTTTCAAGCCAGGGAGAATCAGAGACACGGCTGAAATCATTGTACAGCAGGATCCTATTTGCAGCCAGTCATGTGGACCTTTCTTACGAGTGCCATTTCCAGGAGTATAAAGTGCTCGATCAAGAGATGGATTTGTTGCATTGTGGCAATTTTCGTAGTTGAGCATCGTAACACTGACATGATTTAATGGGCCCGTCCAGCTAATTCTGTCCAAGTTGACTGGCCTTCTCGTGCTGATCTTGCTAGTTTAGAGAAGTATCTTGTACAATTGCATCTCTATAGCAGGAAGTCAAGAAATGAAAGGTGCTGAGAATGTCTAATTTGTTTGATCCGGACTAATAATGTTCGTAAGCCCTCTTTTGATCAAAATGAAGTTGGGATCTCTTTGCAGGACTACGAGACAGTAATCTCATCCTCAGCTCTACAAGATGACTGTTTCAGGAGGGATTCGAGAAGTATAATGGACATACACGGTCCTGTTGTATGGATGGGGGGAAAGAGATCGAAACGAGGATGTGAATTGATGGAAGGTCGCTCTGTTGATTGGAGACAATAGATGTAGGAAAAAAGTGTCAAATTTATTGTACGAATACTAATTTTAAACATTTCAATTCGGCCAAGTTAGTCTTGAATTTTGTGACCATTGCCAATGTAATTCGTTTGGTCAATTTGGGCAAATATCATTGACTTTGATATCCGTCGTCCTACATAACACAACCGATATAGATATGGATAATTTTTTTAATTTTTTAAAAATTTTCATGAATTTTGTTTGGTTTTTTATTTCATTTTTTTCCTTGTAGCTAGTGAGGCTTGCGGCTCTCACCCAAGTCCTCACTAGATCTAGGTGAGCGCTGTCTTGCCCATGGCCGGTGAGGGTCATGGCAACCCCTGTTGGCCACAATGGAAGAAAAAAACAAAGAAAAGTAAACAAGAAAGAAAAAAAGGATAAACTAAATAAATAAATAATTTGGAAAAATTTCAAAGAATCGCAAAAATTATCCAAGTCAGAACTCGCTGTCGATGGCTATGTCATGTAGGATAGTTAGTGTCGACGTTAGCAATTTTTGATCAAAATTACCGAAAAGATTACATTGCCAATTCGTCCAAAGAACTAAATTAGCCAAATTAAAAAGTTTAAAACTAAATTAGTATCCATACAATAGATTTAAAATTTTTTTGACAATTATCTCGGTATCGGAGTCATCAGGGAGTCTTGCCCAATTTGCCTCTACGTATCAAGCAGGATTAACTTAAGTTTGGGCCACAGAGCATGTGCAATTAGGCCACTTCATTCCCCTTCTCTTTCAACCCAAGTTGCCAAACTTGGTGCTTGGGTTTCGAAATTCACCGCTTAATCTTCCTTGATTACAACATTTATTTCGCTCGAGTATAGACGGAGCGTTTGAGGCAACAATGTGCAGAATTTTATTTCTCGAGTTATACGGACAATACACTGTGTAATCATCTATGTAATTTCCAGTATTCAAATTCCGTAGTGGCATGTATTGGGTTAGGTTTCCGCAAATTGAATTTTAGATACCATATTCATGGTATAAGGGCTCCCATGTACTTGTCTTCTCAGGTGAGATTCACATGTACCCAATAATTTGTAATTTAAGCTCTATTCGTTTCGCGAAAAATATGACATTCCTGGAAAAATGTTTTCCAATAAATCATTTTCCAAGAAAATAACACTATTTTCCGGTGTTTGGTTGAAATCTGAAAATGAACTAGAAAATATTTTTCGCAATTGAGCACGAAAAATCTGATTTGATTTTCTTTAGAAAAAAATCAAAAAATTCGAATTTTTAATTATTTTTTTCTTTTTCTTTCTATCTTTGCCGGTTGCTGGCCACGGCGACTCCTGGCACCCGGCCACATGCAAGGTCGGTGAGCTTGAGACTCGCCAGAGACTCCGACGAGGCTCTACCCCGCTGGATTTGGCAAGGTCAATCTCGCCTAGGCCCGCGAGCTCAAGACTTGCCTATGGCCAATTGTTGGCTGTTGCCATGGTCGGCGACTGGCTGAGGAAGAAGTAAAAAGAAAAAGAAAGAAAAAAAAAATTAAAAATTCGTTTTTAAAAAAATTATTAGGAATTTAAATTTTTTCAAAAATAAAAATAATTTTTAAAAAATATTTTTATAAGTATGAATGTTTCATTAATTAAAGACCCAAGCTTGAGCGCTGAGGACTCGCGCACGGCTTTTGCGGACCTGGGCCTGAGTGCTAGGGATTAGAGCTTGAGCGTCGAGGACCCAAATCCAGCCTTTATGGATGCAGGCTTGGGTGTTAGGGCATAGGGCACGAGCACCAAATGTTTGGGCCCAGCCTTGAGAGACCTAGGCATGGGCACCGGGGGTTGAGGCCTAGGCACCAGGGTCTTGAGCCCCGCCTCAATGGACCTAGGTTCGGCCTCGAAAGACTCGTGCCCGAGCGTCAAAGACTTGGTCCTGGCCTCGATGGACTCGAGCCAAGCCTTGATGGACCCAGCCCGGGTGTTGGAGATTTGGGAACTAGTGTTGGGATTTTTGTGTTCAAATGTAGAGTTTCGGGTCTAAGCGTCAATATTTAGTCATATTTTGGAAAATATTTTCTGATTTAAGCATATGTTTTTCGTTCTCAGAAAAATATTTTTCGTCGATTTATTTTTCTAAGCGATAATCGAAAAATGAGAAAGATGTTTTCTCGAAAACAACGGGCGGGCATTTAATTCGGGGAAAATTTCAATTAAGGACCCCAAGTGGGGTCAAATTCTCAAAAAGGGTTCCAAAGTGAACATTGTATCAAATAAGGGCCTGAAGTGCTCAATCAGTTTCAAATAAGGACCCGAAGTGCCCAAAAAGTCTCAAATAAGGACCTGGGTCCCAAACCGGCCAACATACCTGCCGACCGACGAGAAAGTTACTGTTCCGGCACCGGAATAGTAACTTTTTAATTTTTTTTATTATTTTCTTTCTGTTTTTCCTTTTCTATTTTTTTTCTTTTCCTTTTCCTTTTCCTTTTTTTTTCTTTTCTTCCTCCGCCGGTCATAGCCGGCGGAAGAAGAAAAGAAAAAAAAAGAAAAGAAAAAAACAGAAAAGGAAAAATAGAAAGAAAATAATAAAAAAATTTAAAAGTTATTGTTCCGGTGCTGGAACAGTAACTTTCTTGCCGCCGGCAGGTATTTTGGCCGGCCGGGGACCCAGGTCCTTATTTGAGACTTTTTGAGCACTTTGAGTCTTTATTTGAAACTGATTGAGCACTTTAGGCCCTTATTTGACACAATATTTACTTTGGACCCTTTTTTAAAAATTTAGCCCCACTTGGGGTCCTTAATTGGAATTTTCCCTTTAATTCGAGCCGGCATTTTAGTGCGTTGATAAAGGCCGACACCAAATTTCCAAGTGACGCTGCTCTGAAGCACCCGTGCCTACAGTCCGTTTATTCATCATTTCACATGATCTGTTTTTCATTTTTCATCCATAGTTTGACCAACCCCACATATAAAGAGTAATCTAAAAAGCACACTAAGCCAGTCTCATAAAATTAAAAAAATTAAGTACTGTAATTAAATATTAAAAAAACGAATTATATTCAATAGTAAATGAGAATCGGCAACATCACTTAAAATACCAATTTCATCGATAGATCTGACTGTACAAGTAGCATTGTTCGCTTATAGAAAGAGTCACAGACTCACAAACTTCTTCCACACACACAACAGAGAGAGAGAGAGAGAGAGAGAGAGAGAGAGAGAGAGAGAGAGAGAGAGATGGGTTATCCTCAAGCAAGAGAGAAGCCTCATGTAGTATGCATCCCATACCAAGCACAGGGCCAGATAAACCCCATGCTCAAACTAGCGAAGCTCCTTCACCACAGGGGCTTCCCAATGACCTTCGTCAACACCGAACACATCCACAAGCGCTTGCTCCGGTCGCGGGGGCCCCACTCCCTTGATGGACTGCCCCGTTTCCGCTTCGACACGATCCCCGACGGCCTCCCACCTTCAGACGCCGACTCCACCCAGGACATCCCCTTCCTCTGTGCTTCCCTATCCGAACACGGGCTATCGCCATTCAAGAGTCTTCTCATCAAGCTCCAAGAACAGTCCGAAGATGGTGTCGTGCCTCCGGTCACGTGTATCGTGTCCGACGGTGTGATGACGCTCACTATGGATGCCGCTGAGGAGTTGAAGATTCCTGAAGTTGTGTTTTGGACGCCCAGTGCTTGCGGGCTGCTTGGTTACACTAGGTATATCGTCGTCTTGTCGAGGATGGTTTTACGCCCATGAAAGGTACGCACTTCATATGATATTTGTCAAAGGAGGATTTAGGTTTTTTAACTTTTTTCACTATAAAAATATTTGCACTTACCTATTTTGGAATTTACACGTTTCCATATGTACGTTTCTTCCTTTGCTTTTTGTTTCTTCCCGTCCTTTGTTTACATTTCAAAAGAAGAGTAGTTTCATTTCGTACATGGCATGAGCATAAAGGAGAATAAGAGAAATGCAAAGAGACTAAAATCTTTTAGTAAGATGTTTACTATACATGATCTGGCAAGAGCACGCTGGGTGCTAAATAAGTCGATCATTTTGGTTAGGTCCTACTTATTTGAATATCCGATGCCCGATATTGCATATACTAATAAACAAATTTCAATGCGAAATTATATTCTACTTAACATAGTGCTAGGGTACAAGTTACATACGAAGACTAGTTTCAAAAACACACAAGTGGCCGTGCACTATTTTTGTGTCCGAACCACCAAAAGACATAGCTCATATAATTCCCAGCAACAAAAATATATATGAAAAGTTACGATTTTGTTTTCAAATCATACTTACGGTTTGAACCACTAGCATCATTGTTTTTATTAGGAGTATATTGCTAGGGAAAATAATAGGTGATTCTGTGATAAACTGTACATAGATATTTGAACAATATTCTCATTAATTCTATGTACCCTTTGTTTGTGATAATATAACTCTTTGTTTTATGATGATGACAGACCCAACCTACTTGTCGAATGGATATCTGGAGACCACAGTAAAGCTGGACTTCAGGGATGAAAAGCATTCGCTTGAGAGACTTCCCCAGCTTCATCCGAACCCTAGATCGCCAAGACATCATGCTCAATTACCTCATACAAGAAGCCGAGAGATCTTCCAGGGCTTCAGCAGTCATCCTCAACACCTTCGACACCCTCGAACATGACGTCCTGGAGGCTCTCTCCTCCGTCTTTCCCCGCATCTACACCATCGGGCCACTCCAGCCTCTTGCAGACCAGATCCAAGACGAAGCCCTGAGCTTGGTAGGGGGGAACTTATGGAGAGAGGAGCCCAGATGCTTGCCATGGCTTGACTCGAAGGAGCCTGGCTCGGTGGTGTACGTGAACTTCGGCAGCATGACGGTCATGACAGTGGGTCAGCTGATCGAGTTCGCATGGGGACAGTCTAATAGCCAGAAGCCGTTCCTGTGGATCATAAGGCCAGACCTCGTGGCGGGCGAGTCAGCCATGTTGCCACCCGAGTTTGTGGAAGAAATCACAGACCGAGGGATGCTGGCGAGCTGGTGCTGGCAGGAGGAGGTCCTGAAGCACTGGGCGATTGGGGGTTTCTTGACACATAGCGGGTGGAACTCGACACTTGAGAGCCTTTGTGGCGGCGTGCCGGTGATATGCTGGCCATTTTTCGCAGAGCAGCAGACTAACTGCTGGTATAGCTGCACGGAGTGGGGGATTGGGATGGAGATCGACAATGACGTGAAGAGTATTGGAAAGGCAGCTGTGATCTGCTTTTATTTAGGCCGTTTACTTAGGAAGTTTTGTGTGCACATCTTTTATTACTTTTTATTGTGTGATTCTTGTATTTTTAGTAGTTTAGCCTAATTAGGAGTTTGTTTGATAGCCGTATATTCTTATATATATGTTACGTTTATGTGGCAATGAAGAAAAGAATTCTCATTCCAAAATTCCTTAGTTCTTTTACATGGTATCAGAGCCATGGCTGATGGAAAAAAAGGTGAGGAAAGTTCTGGAGCAGACAAGAAAACCTTTAGTCCTTACACACTGAATTCGAATGACAACCCGGGTAACCTGATTACCCAAGTTCAGTTGAAGGGCGAGAATTATGAAGAATGGGCGCGAGTTATGCGGACTGCATTACGAGCCAAGAAGAAATATGGTTTTATTGATGGATCTGTCAAGCAACCAACAGATGATTCATTGGAACTTGAAGATTGGTGGATTGTTAATTCCATGTTGGTTTCTTGGGTGTTTAATACCATTGAACCGACATTTCGCTCGACTATCTCTCACATGGAGAATGTGAAAGATCTATGGGAGGATATCAAGCAGAGATTTTCGATTGGGAATGGTCCACGGATGCAGCAACTAAGATCGGATTTGGCCAATTGTAGGCAGGATGGTCAACCCTTCGTGTCCTATTTCGGTAAACTCAAAACCTTGTGGGATGAAATAAATAACTATGATCAGATACCAGTGTGTGTTTGTACAGGTTGCAGATGCGATCTTACCATTGTATTGGAAAGAAAGCGTGAAGAAGAGAGAGTTCATCAGTTTTTGATGGGCTTAGATGAAGAAGGATATGGAACAGTGCACGCTAATATTTTGAGCACTGAACCTTTGCCTAATCTGAATCGTGTCTATGTTATGGTTGTTTAGCAAGAGCGAGTGCGAACTATGACACGAACCAAGGATGAAAGAGGCAATCCCATGAGTTTTGCAATCCGAGTAGGTGGTCAAAATTCAAGGGGAGGATAAAGATAAAATCCCGTTTTGTTCTAATTGCAACTGAGAGGGACATGATGCTGAAAGTTGTTTCCAGCTGATAGGATATCCAGAATGGTGGGGTAATAGATCACGTGGAAACTTTGCTGGACAAGGTAGTGGTCAAAAGCGTGGTAATAGAGGTGGACGAAACAAGGGAGGAGGTGTTCGTGCCAACGTCTCATAGGCAACTGGAGTTGATGGTGGGCGAGGAGTTGTGACGGATTCAGATCGAAAGGGTCTTAGTGGGTTGAATGATGAGCAGTGGGCTACTTTGCTGGGAATGTTAAGTTCTCATCAAAATGGTGCCCATGAGAGGTTGATAGGTAAGTAGAGTATTTTTCCTTGGATTATTGACATAGGAGCTTCCCGCCACATGACAGGAACGTTGGCATTTTTGAGAGAATTGCGTGACATTATGCCATGCTCAGTCGAATTACCTGATGGAGAAAAGACCATGGCAGTGAAAGAAGGAACTGTGTTGCTTGGAGGAGACTTGAAATTGCGACGAGTTCTTTTTGTGCCCAATTTGAAATGCAATCTGATTTCTTTATCACAACTTCTTAATGATTCAAATTTGGTTATCCAACTCACTAACAAAATATGTGCTATACAGGATCTAAATTCGAGGAACCTGATTGGAGCGGGTGAGCAACGCGAGGGGCTTTACTTTCTCAAGGGAGTGACTGCGATACATGCTTGCAAGGTGGATGATATGGAATCCTTTGAACTTTGGCATAAAAGAATGGGTCATCCTTCTTCTAAGGTGGTGGAGTTAATTCCAGAAGCTGGCAAAATGGTTAGAAAAACCAATAAAACTTGTGAGGTTTGTTTTAGAGCAAAACAAACAAGAGAGATCTTCTTTTCTAGTGACAATAAAGCTAAAGATTGTTTTGAATTGATGTATTGTGATTTGTGGAGACCTTATAGAGTCCCAGCTTCATGTGGAGCAATTTATTTCTTGACAATTGTTGATGATTACTCTCGTGCTGTGTGGATATATTTGCTGAATGGAAAAAATGAAGTGGCCTGTGTTCTTAGGAAATTTGTTGCGATGGTTAAATGCCAATTTGAGAAAAAAGTGAAAATCGTTAGAAGTGATAACGGAAGTGAATTTTTGTGTTTGAAAGAATATTTTGATGAACATGGGATATTGCATCAAACTTCTTATGTTGGAACACCTCAACAAAATGGCCGAGTGGAAAGAAAGCATTGTCATATCCTTAATGTTGCAAGAGCTTTGCGTTTCCAAGCAAATTTACCCATAGAATTTTGGGGAGAATGTGTACTCGCAGCTGGGTATTTGATTAACAGGACTCCATCTATATTATTGAATGGTAAAACCCCATATGAGATTATCTTTGGCCAACCTCCTTCTTACAAACATATTCAGATTTTTGGTTGTTTGTGCTATGCGCATAATCAGAATCGGGATAAAGATAAATTTGCTAGTAGAAGTCGTCGGTGTGTTTTTGTTGGTTATCCATTGAGAAAGAAAGGGTGGAGATTGTATGATTTAGAAGCTGATGAATACTTTGTATCGAGAGATGTAGTGTTTGCTGAAACGGAATTTCCATATGCTGATGAGAAAACAATAAGTGATGAACTCATTAAAAATAGAGTTATGGAGTTGGGTGATGAAGTTGATGATTTAAAAAGTGACTTGAGGGAGGAATTGATCCACACAAACAATGAGGACGTGGAAAGAAGTGAAGTCGCCGCCGAAAGTGTAGATAGAGAAAATGAAGTGAATCATGAAATGAAGGAATTGATCCATACAAACAATGAGGACGTGGAAAGAAGTGAAGTCGTCGAAGAGCGGCTAGGCAGGGGACAAAGGGTCAAGCAACCTTCTGTTCGTTTGAAAGATTATGTGACAAACACCATCAGAATAAGCCTCTCGACATGCTCATCTACCCAATCTGATTCCTCAGGTACGCCTTATTCTATAGCACGTTATGTGAGTTATGAAAAATTTTCTGCGCAACACCGGTGTTTCTTGGCAGCAATTACTGCAGGACATGAACCAAACTCTTATGCGGAAGCGATTAAAAATGAACGGTGGAGAGAGGCCATGAGTAAAGAAATACAGGCTTTAGAAGATAATGGCACATGGACAGTTGAAAATTTGCCGCCTGGAAAGAAAGCAATTGGGAGCAAGTGGGTGTATAAAATTAAGTACAATTCTAATGGAAGTGTTGAACGATACAAGGCGCGATTGGTGATACTGGGAAATAATCAAGTTGAAGGCATAGATTATCAGGAGACTTTTGCTCCTACGGCAAAAATGTGCACTGTACGCACCTTTCTTGCCGTTGCGGCTGCAAAGAATTGGGAACTTCATCATATGGACGTTCAAAATGCTTTCTTACATGGCGATTTAGAGGAAGAGGTTTACATGAAGATGCCACCTAGCTTTGCCTCTCAATCATTAGGAAAGGTATGCAGATTCCGGAAATCTCTATACGGTTTGCGGCAAGCACCTAGATGTTGGTTTGCGAAATTGGCTACATCTTTGAAAGCTTATGGATTTCAACAATCATATTCAGATTACTCCTTGTTCACTTTTCGAGTTGGGACTGTTCAATTGAATGTGCTTATTTATGTTGATGATCTCATTATCTTCGGTAATGATATTTCCGTTGTGCAAAAGTTCAAGAACTATATGAGTCGTTGTTTTCATATGAAAGACTTGGGGAAGCTGAAATTTTTCTTGGGGATTGAAGTGGCGAGAAACTTGGATGGTATTTTCTTGTGTCAACGTAAGTATGCGTTAGATGTGATTTTTGAGGTCGGATTACTGGGTTCCAAGCCGGCTAAAACTCCTCTTGAACAAAATCACAAGCTAGCCCTTACTGAGAGCGATGATGTAGACAACCTTGCTCAGTATAGGCGCCTAATGGGTCGGCTTATTTATCTAACAATAACTCGATCTGAATTATCTTACTGTATGCATATTCTTGCACGGTTCATGCAGCGGCCAAAGAAAGCTCATTGGGAGGCAGCTGTGAGAATTCTGCGTTATCTGAAAGGAAATCCAGGTCAGGGTATTGTGTTGCGTGCCAATTGTGATCTCAAATTGTCTGCTTACTGTGATTCTGATTGGGCTAGTTGTCCTTTGACAAGACGATCTTTGACTGGTTACTTTGTTCTTTTGGGAGAATCTCCTATCTCGTGGAAGACTAAGAAGCAACAGACAGTGTCTCGCTCATCCGCTGAAGCGGAATACAGGTCTATGACTACTACAGTTTGTGAACTTAAGTGGTTGAAAGGATTATTGGATTCTCTTGGTGTGGCACATTCTCAACCTATGCACTTGTATTGTGACAATCAGGTAGCTTTACATATAGCCGCCAATCCTGTCTATCATGAGCGTACCAAGCATATTGAAGTGGACTGTCATTTTATTCATAATGAGATACTTAATGGTAACATTCAAACAGATTATGTACGTAGTTCAATGCAGCCAGCTGATATCTTCACGAAGGCGTTGGGAAAGGATCAATTTAACTTTATTCTTTGCAAGTTGGGCATTCGAGATCCCCATGCTCCAACTTGAGGGGGGTATTGGAAAGGCAGTTATGATTTGCTTTTATTTAGGCCGTTTATTTAGGAAGTTTTGTGTGCACATCTTTTATTACTTTGTATTGTGTGATCCTTGTATTTTTAGTAGTTTAGCCTAATTAGGAGTTTGTTTGATAGCTGTATATTCTTATATATATATGTTACGTTTATGTGGCAATGAAGAAAAGCATTCTCATTCCAAAATTCCTTAGTTCTTTTACAGGGACGAAGTGAAAGGTTTGGTGAGGGAGCTGATGGAGGGAGAGAAGGGGAAGGAGATGAGGAAGAAGGCCATGAAGTGGAAGGCGAAGGCCACGGAAGCAATTATGCCCGGTGGGTCTTCGTACAACAACGTGGACAAGCTCATCTCCGAAGTACTCTCGTCCATGAAATGACCGCTATAGGTGGTCGAAGGTTTTTAGCCTGTCGATCGGTCGATCAATTAATAAATTGTTCCATGGGGAATTTAGACCTAGCTAGCGTTTGTGTTGTATGCAATGTGTTAGTGTCTGCCCATCGATCAATTGATTGGTGAATGGAAAATCCAAGTTAGATGTTGGAGTTGAGACTTAGCTTTTGCGCTATACATGCAAGCATGCATGCATGGCCCCGCGCAAATAAAGCTATTTTCACTCGGTCTGGATAGAGTACTTGTTCAGTTCATCAAGCTTGTGCTCTACATAGTATTTACCACTATTTTTTTTTTGACTACTTTTGATGGAAAGAAGATGTTGCACATTCTAACCAAAAGAAGGGTTGCCTGCGCACATTTTAAAAACGTGTAAGAAGTAGATAAGATCTCGAGTGTAATTTCTTTTACTTCCAATTGTCGTAATTTTACCGATTTTCACGGAAGAGAGGAAATGGGAAGACATAATTTTACAAACAATCCGTTTCTACACAGTATAAGGTTTTAAAACAAACAATCAAACATGTAAATATTTTAAGAAAGATACATATTGTATCGTAACGAGTGATATAGATGAAGTTGAGACAGACACTTCCATGTATCCTATAGATAACAAATGCGATGTCTCTAAGTACATATATATGATTGTGCGATCTTTGACTTTCCTTGTATATCAAATCATGCAAATATACTCACATCAAGCCATTTTATCAAACGAAGCCTAAGTCACATGAACTACCGCATCATGTCGTTTCCGGTATACCCAATAACTAAAGCTCACCAACAATTCGAGGTCTTTGACTTGCTTGATTATATCTATAAAATGATGACCGCAGCATTAATAGCTCTAACGGAGATCAGGAAAGTCTTTCCAAAAGCATCAAATGACCAATTGACAAAGTGCATGCATGAAAAATATTCTATGTTATGATCTGACGACCAACGAGGACGTTTCCGATGCCCCTTTTTTGGGAAAGTGTCAAAATTGTATTAATGCTAATTTAGTTTTAAATCTTTTATCTTTGTGCCAATTTGATCATTCCGGATAATTTTGGCCGGATATTATTGACGTGGATGCCGGATAATCTACATGACACCGCTAGCGATGACGTAAATAGTTTTTAATAATATTTTAATATTTTTCGATTATTTATTTATGTTTTTTCTTTTTTTTTATTACCTTTTCTTCTTCCTCGGACCGATTGGAGGCCAGGGCCAGTAAGCCCCGCCGGCCATTGGCAAGGCTTGCCCTCGCTAACGACATCGAAGGTGAACCTCGACAGCGACTGGGTGAGGGTGGCCTTGAGCTACGCTAGGTGAGGGTGGCCTCGAGCTAGGCTGGGCGAGGTGCGACCTTGTCGGATCTGGTGAGGTCAGTTCTCCCTCATGGCTAGCAAGGCTTGACCCTCACCCAGCCCAGCGTGAGGCTCCAGCCCTCACCGGATGGTCGGCGAGGGCGAACCTCGCCCAGCCCAGCACGAGGCTCGAGCCCTCGCTGAATGGCCGTGAGGGCAACCTTGAGCTGGTCTGGGCGAGGCACGACCTCGCTGGATTTAGCGAGGTCTTGCCTCTCTCATGGCCGGCGAGACTCGACCCTCACCAAGCCCAGTGCGAGGCCGCCGTCGCGACCATCTGGCAAGGGTCGAGCCTCACTGCGCTCACCAGTGGCTAGCGGGGTGGGGCTCACCATGTTCATCGGGCCTGGCCTCTAGCCTATCGCTGCTCCCGGAGTAGCGACCAGTTAGAAGAAGAAGAAGAAAGGGTAAGAAAAAAAATAAAATGAAAATGAAAAAAAATTGAAAACTATTAAAATTTGTTCACATCATCACCGACGATGCCATGTGGGCCAGCCGGGCGTCTACGTCAGCAATATCCAGTCAAAATTAGTTGGAAGGACTGAATTGACACAAAGACAAAAGGTTTATGATTAAATTGGCATAAAAAAAATTTAGGACTAAATTGGCATCAATACAAAAGGTTTAAAACTTTTTTGACACTTTTCTCCACATTTTTTACATAGCTTCATTGATCATAAATTAATCTGGAAGTCTGATAGATTTTGATTAATCCCCCAAAGTTTGATAAGACTCCCACATTTCACAGTCATTCCTTTTGAGCTTCCAATAAAATAAGAAAGGGATCGATAATTGCAAGACTGGTCCCATGGGTCGAAGTTGAACCACGCAAGAGACAAAACTGCATAGACTCATCTATTTAGCGGTGTCTCCATGATGCTTGTCTATTACAAAGACAAGGAATCTAAACAATAATCACAAAAGGAAATAAGACGCTAGCTCAATTCATTCGTCTTTGACTATTCGCCACCTTTCGTATTCTTCTTTGATACGGCGATCTCAACCAAGGATATAACTTCGTCACATAGTTGTCGCACTCAAATTTTTCGTGTTGTACTTTTAGGTATTTGATTGATCTGGTCGAAGCCAGACCTAAGTGATTTGAGACATTAATTTCTCTTTCTTCTTTTTTCATTTTCTACGAAGACGCCGTCTAAATAGTTTATCGTGACTAACTATAATCGTGCCATGTTGACGATTTCGTGAGTACTATATTTAACAAGGAAAATATGATTCCAGATTGTTGACTGTACGCACCAATGAAAGGGTCTCGCAAATTGCACTTCTTTTTCCATTCAATTACTTAATAAGTGTGCTCCGACGATATTTTCAAGGAAATGCAAGTAATATTTTACTTCATCCTTGTGTTTTTATGCTTTTGTAGGCATGAGTCGGCTCATTTTGACTTCACATGCAATCATTTCAAGATATTCGCCGAAGAAAGTATATATTTTCTTTCGTTCCTTGCGTGGCGTGATCTGCCGGCCCTTTCGACGTAGATTTATATCCACATCATGCTATTATCTAAAAATGGTTCGGTTGGATCCATTGGATTGCGTTCCCAAAGCAAAGAGCCATTGTGACGTTTCGATAAGCAGAGAGCCATCGTACTTACCGACGATCGTGGGACCCATTGCAAATTTAAGATAATGTTTCCTGCTTGGAGGTGGAAACACGTGTCTTAAATGCATCATTCGTCCAAAATATGGATTGGATCCATTCCCGGACTAGGGGAGGACGCATATGGATGGTCCCCTGACCCCACGTGAGAGTAAATTCCAAAAGGAAAATGCTAGGGACTATCGTCCATATTACAACACAAACCCTGCATCTTTTTGAGCATGTATTGCGTGCCCTCTTTTTGCATGGAGAAATAGTTGTTACCGGTCCTGTGCGATGAGCGTGCATAAGCACATTAAAGGATAGTCCCATCATATTGTTTTTTTTTTGGTAATAAAGGTATCCGAGCCAGCTTGCGCGCACCTCGACTATTCCTCGAGAGAGACTAGCACAGCAACCCATCGTTATGGCCCCCCACTTAAATCACAAATGCACAGTTGGGGAATCGAATCTGGGACTAGTGCGTCTAACCACACAATTCTAAATACGCCTTAACCAATTGAGCTACCTATGGGTGGGTGTCCCATGATGTTGTTTCTCTGGCCATAAAAGGCATATTTACATCGTATTGATTAAAGAGAATTAGTTCTCGGTACAAGCTGGGGAGTTGGAATGCCTAGGAGAACCGAAAAGAATGAAAAATGAAAAGAAAGCGTGGGTTTGTTTTACGAGCTAAAGCGATATATAGTCCCTGAACTATTTGAAAATGTTCAATATAATCCTTCCATTAATTCAAGTGCAGGGACTATATTGAACATTTTCATATAGTTCAGGGACTAAATTGAACACATATTAAAAGTTCAGGGACCATATTGAACAAATCAAAAATTCAGGGACCACATTGAATATTATATTAAAGTTTAGGTACTACATTGAATAAATTAAAAATTCAGAGATTAAATTACATATTAAGTCAAAGTTTAGGAATCATTTGTGTCGTTATCCCTAAATCGCAGGCACACTGACACGTCAACTCCATCTTCTGCAATTCTGTAAGAGAGCCTATCTTGACTTCAGAGAGAGAGAGAGAGAGAGAGAGAGAGAGAGATGAGTTCTGAAGCAAGAGATAAGCCTCATGCAGTGGTCATCCCCTACCCAGCACAGGGTCACATAAACCCTATTTTGAAGCTCGCCAAGATCCTCCACCACCGAGGCTTTCACATAACATTCGTGCATACTGAGTACAACCACAAGCGCTTGCTCAAGTCCAGAGGCCCGAGCTCTCTCGAGGGCTTGCCTAGGTTTCGCTTCGAAACCATCCCTGATGGCCTCCCAACGAGTGAGTCTGATGAGGATGTTACTCAACACATACCTTCTCTCTGTGATTCCACTTCCAAGAATTGCTTGGCTCCATTCATGAACCTCCTGGGGAGACTGAATGACGGGTCCGTCGATGATACTGAGGTTCCGAAGGTGAGCTGTGTGATTGCGGACGGCGCCATGTCGTTTGCACTTGATGCTGCCGAGAAGCTTGGAGTACCTGGTGTGCTGTTTTGGACTCCCAGTGCTTGCGGGGCTTTGGTCTATACTCAGTACCATATGCTCCGAGAAAGAGGGCTATTCCCCCTTAAAGGTTATAGAAGTATAGGATTTTCTTTATTCTGCATGTCTCAGGTTTAAAAGCACCCCATCTGCATGATACGAATATCTTAAATTCCCTGCTGATTGATTGGGGTGTGTCCTTTAAAAATGTGAAAGTCGTCGTGAGATGATATCTAGGGTCTCAAACACATTCTTTTTAGATGGTTTTATTTAATTAAATATGTTATTGTTCTTATTATGTTATATCCATGTGTTTCGACGCAGATGCAAGTTATCGAACAAATGGATTCTTAGACACCACCATAGACTGGATCCCTGGTATGAAAAATATTCGTCTGCGAGATCTTCCCAGCTTCATCCGGACAACCGATGCTAACGACATCATGGTCAACTACATCATCAGAGAGATGGAAAGAACACACAAAGCCTCAGCTGTCATCCTCAACACATTCCATTGCTTGGAAAAGGATGTTCTAATGGCTTTCTCTTCCATATATCCGAATCTTTACACCGCCGGTCCAATCCACTTACTTCTCAATAAAATTGAAGACGACAACTCATGTTGCATAGGCTCAAATTTGTGGAAAGAAGATCCCGCCTGTTTAGGGTGGCTAGATTCGAAAGAACCCAATTCTGTGTTGTACATAAATTTTGGGAGCATTGCCGTGATAACGGGGGAACAACTCATCGAGTTTGCGTGGGGACTGGCTAACTGCCAAAAACCCTTCTTATGGATAATGAGGCCCGACCTTGTCGCTGGTGACATGGCGGTTGTGCCCTCGGAGTTCCTAGCGGAAACGAAGGAAAGAGGAATGTTGGCCGGTTGGTGCCCACAAGAGCGAGTGTTGAGGCATCCTTCAGTCGGGGGGTTCTTGACGCATTGCGGTTGGAATTCGATGCTGGAGAGCATCTGCAGCGGAGTGCCGGTCCTGTGTTGGCCGTTCTTCGCAGAGCAACAAACTAACTGCTTTTATAGCAAGAACGAATGGGGAATCGGGATGGAGATTGATAACGATGTGAAGAGAGACGAGGTTGAGAAGCTTGTGAGGGAGTTGATGGACGGAGAGAAGGGCAGGGATATGAAGAAGAAGGCCATGGACTGGAAGAGGAAGGCTGAGGAAGCCACTGAGCCTGGTGGGTCGTCTTATGAAAACTTGGAGACGCTTATGTCCCGAGTTCTTCTAAAGAAGCTGAACGGGTGAAATCGAAGATGATCCTATGTAAACACAAGCACATTCTCTTATAATCTTAGCTAGTGACCTTTTGACGGGCATATCATACCTGTTCTGAAATAATCGTTGCACTCCATGCAATGGCGATACCTTCGACCCTCTTGCTGCGGCACGAGACAAAGATGGACGAAGGGATGTAATCGAATACACGATCTGTCTTAACTTTCATATCCATCGTCCAAAAATTTTAACTACCAATTATATGTAGTAGTTGAGGTGGGATGTGTATCTGATGGGTTACACAGGCTGTGCACAATATGAAAATTCCAAAAAGCCACTCTAGGATTGACTTAATGACGAACATTCTCATTCTTTCGCTTTGAAACCTGAAGATTGTGGATCCGATTCTTACGAGCACAAACTTAGATTTAAGTGGGGATTATAGCGATCCATTGCTGCTATTTCTCCTCCTAATAGCCGGCTAAATTGCGATCATGTCTCTAAGATATGAAAAAAAATTCGAAATAAATTCTAGATGTAGAATGTCGATCGCGTCTCTTTCATTACTCAACCTCATCCTTTTGTTTCTCCATGCACACATTTTGTATAAGGGGTTGAACAAGTCAAAGATACCATCTTTTCCTAACAAGATATGATCTTGATCTCATCTTCAGTTTGAAGTGAAAACCAGGTATGATTCTAATCTTTCCCTCATCTTCAGCACAAGATACGATTTTCTTTTTACCTTCAGCACAAGATGAATATTTTTTAAAGTGTACATATAAAAAGACTCACTTTGTAATATAGCGTGAGGGGCTCACAAAATTAAAAAGTACTCTTTCATTTTTCTCATCTTTATATTCACTTATTTTCCTAGTATCTTTCTGATCTTATTCTCTGTCAAACTAGGGAACGAAAGCGGACCATGGAAAGTGTTGGACATGCGCCAAAAGTGATGGGACAGGATCTCTAACGCGTATATAAGGACGTTCTAAACCCAGCCAATCAATAATTGAGGATCTAGGACACAGTTCCCGATCGTTTTGTTTTTTGTGGACGCCGTAGATATGTGGTGGATGCACTTGTCAAGAAGAATTGAGGGGTCAAAAACATGCTGTTGAATTCAAGGAGGATGATCATTGATTCAATTCAACCTTTGATCTTTGAATGTAGGATTATTATATCTACTGTGTAATGAAACGACAATCACGGTTTCATTACTAAATTTCACAAGTCGATGGTAGGTAGAACAGACTTAAGACTTTTGAAGTGATTAACACCACCGTCCTTTCCGAATATGTGGCTAGGTAATCTATCTTTTCTTCTTATTATTTTTATTAAGAGATTCCGTCTCAATATAAACACCTACAGATGGACTAAATCAATTTTAACGATGTACTGGTGGCTACTTAATCTGCGCTTTTAAATTTAAATTGCTTGGCCGGCCATAAACAAAACTTTAATTTGCGTGTGCATATATTGCCTACCAATGATTGCGGATATGTTTGAACTTCCAAATCATCTTCTTAATTTACTTCCACACCCAATAATACAATGTACTATCTATCAAGGTTAAGCTTGTTATTAACGCTATTAAGGATGAGATCGGCCATTCAGCCCAAATTTTCCTTAACATGGGCTCAATTCAACATCTAGGATTCACTGACAGAGAAAGACGAAATAACCTTAATTATCTCAGGCCTTCTTCTTATCCTCTGCCCTAAATTGACTGCAAAAACCTTTGATTGGCTGTAAGGTTTTTCAAACTAGGTTGCTTGGATGGTCATTTTTCGAAGAGTAAAATTCTGTTGTAATCAAGGGGGACGGTGCCTTTGTCAATTCAAGGTAGCCAAACCATTTACTCCTATATTAATGGTTATCGAAACACCTTCGTTAATTCTAATCTATCAATCGAAAAGAGTGTAAGTTATCGTTATCAATTTATCTTACAGAACATCATGGATTCTCGATATGTAATAGATGACGATGAAATGGGGCACTCAATGACCATGAACAACTTTGACCAAGATAAAAATGACCATGAACAACAATTGGCATCATCAAATTACTAATTTGACTTATGGGGGGCACGGAGCCTGTTGACTAGCCTCTCAAGGTTGGTGTGAGAAGAACCACCTGGCCTCGTTGCTGCTTCACCTCTCTTCTTCCACTGCATGGCCTTCTCTCTCGCCTCTTTCCCTTTCTCCCCTTTCATCAGCTCCCTCACGACCCCTTCCACCCTCTCCCTCTTCAAACCATCACTTCCGCCATGGATCATCTCTAGCCCAATCCCCCACCTTGCACAGGAATACAGGCAGTTCGTGTGCTGCTCGGCGAAGAAGGGCCAGCAAATGAGCGGCACTCCTTCGCACATGCTCTCCAACGTGGAATTCCACCCGCAATGCGTCAAGAAGCCTCCGATCGAGCCGTGGCCCAAGACCCTCTCCTGAGCGCACCACCCCACTATCAGTCCTCTGTCCCTTGTCTCCTCCCTGAACTCTCCTGAAATCACATCTTCCCCGCCCTTGACTGCATCTGGCCTAATGACCCACAAGAAGTGGCTTTTGCTGTTGGCGAGCCCCACAGCGAATTCTCTCAGCTCTTCTTGGGTCACAGTTATTAAGCTCCCGAAGTTCACGTACAGCACTGATGCGGGCTCTCTTCCCTCAAGCCAACCCAAGCAGCCACCGTCTTCCTTCCATAAACTTGATTGTATGGAGTCCAACGAGTTTGGCGATGGGAGTAGCTGTTGGTGAAGCATGGGAAGCGGACCTAGCGTGTAAAGCTGTGGATACTTGGCTTTGATGGCCTCTAACACCTCCACTTCCAAATCGTCGAAAGTGTTGAGGATCAAGCCGTCGGCTTTGAATGCGTTGTTGATTCACTCGGAATTGTAATTGAACATTATGTCGTCGAGGTTGGCTGTTCTGATGAAGGTCGGGAGATCCCTCAATCGGATTCCCCGCATTGCTGGTATCCAATCGACCACCGTGTCGAGAAATCCATTATTTAAGCAGCTTTCGTCTACAATTTCATATCGCATAGTGAATGAATTAGACGACATGTGAATTCAATCCTATGGAGAAGCTAATCATGTTTTGCATAGAGGAAGCATATCACCTACCTTTCAATGGGAATAAGCCTCTATCCACCAGCTCTTCAAAGTGGAGGTACCCCAACATGCCGCAACCGCTAGGAGTGAAGAACATCACTTCAGGAACGCCAAATTCTCGGGCAACTTTCAAGGTGAAGCTCATCACGCCATCCGAAACTATGCATGTGGGAGGAGGGCCATCGGAATTCATGAGCTTCATGATGAGCTCACGGAACGAACGTAAGCCGTCCACCGGCAATGTCAAGCACAGGGAAGGGAGGTCGAGTATGCCTCTCGGGCTCGAGGGTGGTAATCCATCGGAGATGACTTCGAACCTGAAATCGTCCAAGCCTTGAAGAGCGTCCTCTCCCAAGGACTTCTCTAACCTGTGGTGATTGAACTCTGTGTGAACGAAAGTGATGTGGAAGCCTTTGTGATGAAGCAGCTTGGCCAGTTTCAGCATGGGGTTTATGTGGCCCTGTGCCGGAAGGGGTACGCACAGAGCGTGGGGCTTCGCGGGGGATGGCTTCATGATCCTCTTCCAACACGCAAGTGAGGATGAGCACTCGCACCGGCTCTGGAAGTGGAGCCCTCGCTACAGAAGCGGTACTCCACGTTTATAGGTATTATTTTGTATTGCTAGTGAAAGGTAGACCAAGACTTCATGATTCGCAATGACCGATATTATCAGCGATGGGACAAATTAATTCGAGCCTATGAATAGTTAGTGTATTTGACCATTTACAACATAGTCCATTACATCTCTTAATAGATAAATGAGAAAGAAATCCGACGTGTCAATAGACTGGCCACAGAGTCAAGCCCAATCTTGAGTTGAGATATCCGCGGTCCGATTCCCTATTTATTTTTCTGCTATTATATTATGTATGCATATGGGTAGAGGTTATTGCGTATTGATGTTACAGAAGCATTTACATATTTAATATGGGAGTCTCCAACAACATCCGACCTTAGCTCAGTTGGTAGAGCGGAGGACTGTAGTGGGTACACCTCATGGTAATCCTTAGGTCGCTGGTTCGAATCCGGCAGGTCGGATTATTATCTGTTTTGTTTCTTTTTATTTTTTCATCTTTTCTCTTCTCGTTACGTTCCCAGGATATATTTGTCGTTTCTTTTATTAGTATCGCATGTGCGATATCATATATTAAAAATTCCAAATTAGGTATATTGTGACATATTTACCCTAAACTTTTTCTTGTGACATAAAATATCCAAAACTCCATCAAAGTTCTGTCAACTGATTTTTGAGTCAAAACAACGTTAATTTTCATTTCAGTTAAGTCATGGGAGCGTCACAGTCTTCATTGACTGAATTTTGACGGATGATATATATATTACACAGGTACAAATTTATAATTAAATTTTAAAGTAATTATATTACAGCATGCATAATTTGAGATTTTAAATTAATATTCTCAAGTAAGCTTAGGTCTTATGAAAGTTCCGGGCTGGAGCAGTAAAAAGCATGACTGAGCCAGTCTCAAAAGGCTGGTGCTCTCTGCTCATGACGCTCTCCTCTTTCGAAAATTTTTCATGCCGAATGTGTGGAGTCGGAATTTCCTGAAATAATAGCGTGGATATTTGAATTTTTTATTGGACTGATCTTCGCATACACATGGACAATGGGCCAATGCAAATGGGCCCATATAGGCCCATGATTGGTGGGCTATACCAGCCTGGCCCGTAGTATTTGGGCCTCACTTGGTGTCCTACTTTGTAAATTTCTTGCCACGAGTTGACGAAGCTCAAACTCATTCTCTCTAGTCCTTTACCAAGTTAGTTAAGTCCTCGCCAAGTCACTGCACTCGTCTACCGCCACCACCAGCGCCACCGCCGCCGCCGCCAGCCGCCAGCCGCCAGCCGCCAGCCGCCAGCCGCCACCGCCACCGCCACCATGGTGACGATTTCCGCCTCTCCGGCGACCATCTCCCAACAGCCGCCAATCCCAACTGTCGACTCTCTCTCTGACATTGTTGACATGACCAAGATGACCCAATCTGACCTCCTCGCCCTCTCCCTCCGCTCCTCCTCCGCCGTCGACGCCCACCTCCCCGATGAACTCCTCTGCCCAAAGATCGATCGCTCTATCTTCAACGAGAGCGCCGGCTCCCGCCGCCAGACCTATTCTCGTCCCCCGAAACCCCAATCTCCCGCCACCGCCGCTACATCCTCCACCACGACCGGTCACCACCATCGCAACCGCCTCCCCGGTCTTCTCCCCACTCCGAAACCCCCTCCAGTGTCCGCCGACGATCCGGAACGCCACGAAAACAGAACGATCATCAGCTATGTCAAGCATTTCATTTCTCAAAACCCTAATCCTAATTTCGGTCACATCGATTTGACCCCTCCCTCGCTGCCCGCACCTCTAGGCCCCGTGAGGGAGTCAATGAATTGGATGAGTTTCGGCAGCGACAGGAAGCGGAAGAGAGGAAGGAAGCCGAAGGTGAAGGTGAATGTGGAGGGAAGTGAAATGGGGTTAGAAATTGTGAATAGGGATGGAGCGATGGTTGACATTGAGTCATTGGCGAGTGCTGACGATCCTTATGCCGAGGAATTGAGGAAAAGGACGGAAGGTTTGGTGACAGAGGAGGAGTTGTTAGGGTTTCTGAGGGATTTGGGAGGGCAATGGGGCAGTAGGAGGAAAAGGAGGAAGATTGTCGATGCATGTGTCTTAGGGGATGCATTGCCAGTTGGGTGGAAGCTCTTGCTTGGTCTCAAGAGAAAAGAGGGACGCGCTTCGGTGTTTTGCCGCCGATATATAAGGTGTCTTTCCTTTTTCGTTATTGCAATTGTTGGCTTGCTTACTTTCCTATAAAAGAGAATGTGATGTTAGCCCGCTAGGCTTAATTGTCCGGAGGTTGCTCCGCTATAGTTTGCTACCACATCTTCCGGTTTGCCAAGGGAAGTTTTGGGCATGTTAGTTTGCTGGATCTCAACTTGCATTTTAGGATTACAAAGTATAGGCACTTTATGGATGATTAGAAACCTTATAAATTTCAAGTTTTCTGACTATGCGCACTGTACTTTCAGTTCGCGAAGAATCTAAGTTGGTTTACTGTTGATCTGACAACTATGTTTTCAAGACATTCATCGGTTCTCGTGTCTCATAAAGTTTTTGTTTCGCTTCTGTTGGTTATTAATAACTTTTATTGCAAGTTTATGTCAGTAATTGTGAAGCCCTTTTGTTATGCCATTTACTTGCTCTTCTCTTTGCTGATCTCACATTATTCCAATGGTATATGCTTTTCTTAGCCCAAGTGGTCAACAATTCATATCATGCAAGGAGGTTTCTTCCTACCTTCGTGCGCACTTTGGGCTTAAAGATGCATGCAGGCCAGCGAGTCAAAGAACTAATGATATTCAGCACGATTTCAAAGTGGGTTCTGAACACTTGAGTATATAATTTATGCATTAGGCTGGTTTTCTATGTTACTGATAAATATTTTCATGTATATGTTCAGCTTGCAAGCGTTACCTATAAGGACAGTAGCCAAAGCCCTGGCAACATTAGCAGAATGAGTAAGCCTATTCCGTCTCTGTCAAATGACCATGGTCAGGAGGTTAATTTGCTTGGAATTGACAATTTGGCGGAGGTTCAAATACTCGACCTTTTCGAATGTCATAAATGCAACATGACTTTTGATGAGAAGGATGCGTATCTGCAACATCTGCTATCCTTCCACCAAAGGACAACAAGGAGGTATAGGCTTGGTTCATCTGTAGGAGATGGAGTAATAATGAAAGATGGAAAATATGAATGCCAATTCTGCCATAAGGTATTTGATGAAAGGCGTCGATATAATGGTCATGTAGGAATCCATGTGAGAAACTATGTTAGAAGAGTGGAAGAAACGCCTGGACAGGTGGTTCTTCAGAAGAACATTGAGTCTTCAAGCAGGGATGTTCTACCTTTGAAGATATCTAAAATGGATGCTCTCATTGAAATTGCACAGAGTTCAATTCTCGAAACTTCTCCCGTCGTAGATGATCATAAACTGTCTGACAATTGTCATCATGATGGACTTAATGAGGAGAAAGTTGATGCTGTAGCAGAAACTAATGCTGGCCCTTGGATAGACTTTGGTCCTTCTGTCGGTGAACCAAGAATAAAAAGAAACTCCAGTGAGGAAGCTATGGAACCAGAGTCAACTGATGAAGATGGTCGGAATGTGGATGCCCATAAGGAAGGGAAGTTTGATGACTGCGGCGATGTTGTAGATGTCAAGATAAGCTCTAATTTTGGTACTACAATCGAATCATTAGCTATTGAAGAAATTTGTCACGTATCCAAGACATCTGGTGGAGAAGATGATCAGGCATTTGCAGTTCAAGCAAGTAGCGATAAATGTGGTATTTTGCAGGAAGAAGGACCTGAAATTTCTTCCGTCATACTGAATGATAATAATAGTATTGCAAATTGTAAAAATGCTGAAAGTTTGGCTAGCAACTTAGATCCTCCCGAGAGTGATGGGAAAGAGCTAGAAAGTACATTGGGAAGCAGGAAAAATGAAGCCAGTGATCATGTGATCAAGACAATGCAGCAAATATTTGAGAGTACCTTTGATGAAGACGAAGCTCCTGATTCAGTCTCCAAGGTGCTCTTACCATGATTACTTTCATTTGTTGGATGAGGTCATCAATGAAGCAGTGATGGATTGTTCAGTCTCGTGTTTATTTTGATCTTACCATGCAAATGAGAGTTCTTAGTTCCTATTCTATGCTTTCCAAATTAGACTTCTCAATAACTGTCTTTGATTTGGTTTAAGGCCAATTAAAATCCTTCACGTTGCTGACTTGGTTTGGTCAACATTCTATGATACGCAACTCCATGTTCGGCATCTGTTTACTGTAGTTGGCGGCTGTAGTTTTCTTTTGTTTATTATGCAAACTTTGATTCTTTTGCCGAGCTGAAAATGCCAAATAGACTCCTCTGTGGCTGTGGGCTCAGCTAGTTCATACTCTCCACATGCTTGATGCAAAGTTGTCATGGGCTGTTAATCAGCTGCCTGGTTCTTTGGTAGGACACTTCAATTTTTGTCGTGTAATGATGAATCCTCTTTTGTGTAAATCGTTTGTCAGGAGGAGAGTGATCCCCATGCTGCTGAACAGAGAAATTATGACTTTGCAGCATTTGAGGAGATGAGATATGATGAAGAGGAAACTATGAAGTATGATTTGGTAACGGCAGAAGATCCCCTGACAGATGTCCCGGTAGAAATGCCAAATAATGCTGACATAGAGCAGCAGTATGTTTCTCCTGTTCGGTTTGGACCAGAAGAAGTGATGTTAGATGTGGTTGCAAGACAGCAGCTTACTACTGCTTGTATGTGGTGCGGCATAGAGTTTAAGCATGATGCTGTTGATTCAGAATTGCCATCAGAGTCGGTTGGTTTTATGTGCCCAACCTGCAAAGCTAAAATCTCTGGACAACTCAATCTACTGGACAGTGGCTTTGCCTCGAACTGAGGCCATGTCTGAGCTGGCTTCACAATCATCCTGTTCTGTGGGCCAGCTGCAGTTATGATCGGTAATATTATCTTTTCTGGTGTTGGCTCCTTTTTGGACGAGCTCCTCCCAGTTTATTGTCCACTGGTCCTTTATCCATTTTCTTGCTGGAGTCATACGGTTATGACTTATGAGTGTTCAGTCCACTGACGTATACTGCTTAAATTGCTTGGCAGGGTAATGCAGACTGGAGATCCAACAGGGAAATTATCTGCGATTACCATTTTTGAGCAGTCAAATGTATTTGCTTTATTTGTTTCTGACCTGTCAAGTCACTGGTATAATGTATATATAGTTAATGTTGTGCGTGGGAAAGTGAAGATGACATGTACTGGCAGGATTGCTTCGGTATATCGCTCTCCCTTTTCCCCGTGAAATGTTGCACGTTTGTATTTGACTCTTGCAGCCGACATCGCTACTCCCTTCGATTTTCCATATTCATTGAACTCAAGAAAAGATAAGGAAGGTAAAGCTGCCTCAATGGCTCTTACGCTTTCGTTCTTGGATTGGCCTTGTCTCCTCTTCCTAAGGAAAGGAATTTGCCCGCAAATTTACAGAGAATAATCACCTCTAGTCTTCCAATGAGCGAGAATCTAGTTGCGGGGGAAAAGGGGGATGATGAGCCCACAGATCTTGATCAGAGACCGACTGAATAAAGGGTGGTGCATCAGATTCTCTCTTTATTTGTGGGAGAATAAAAAACACATGAACATGGAAATAAATCAAAGAATAATAGAAAAAAGTCAATAACGAGAGGCATATTCTTAGTTTTACTATTGCTAAAGTTAATCAACACAAAATCCTTCAAGCGTTCTAACCCCATAATTCAAGAACATTCACAAACAGATTTGCTGTACTGGTTTTTAGGGGTTTAACTGCTAATATATATGAAAGATGAGATTTAGCTGCCTCCCTTTACAATGCCATTCACGGGAAAAGTTCTGTTGCTTGAACAGAGAAGGCAGAGAACATGCCATGGAATCACAATCACCATCCATGTTCATGATAAAGAGTTGTTCATAGCAGAAGACGCTAAAGAAAAAGTGACGTAGGAAGTTTAGTAGCTGCATCTGCTTAAGCTTGAATGTTTCTACAAGTTCTTGAATGATAAGATGAAAAAAAATGGATTCACTTATGCTACTAACAGCACCCGAGGTGGAACTGGTTGTTAATCAGAGGACAAGATCTCACCTTTTCAGCTTTGTCTAAATTGTCGAACATCATTTGTCAAGGAAGCACCATTGACAGTAAAAGGTTGCGATGTGATTCATCATGTTGATTGTCAATCTAGCGGCGTGGAAAATGCTCGTACAGACACGGTGAATGTATTCATGGAAGTGCTTCCGTGTGAAAAGCATATGATTATAAAGTCCATGATGTTATAAAATTCTGGCGTGCACTCGTCAGAAGAGAAGTATAAATTCTACAAGCAAGGCAATTTGCAGCACTTAAATTCCAGTACTCCTTGGTTGATATCTCCTGTCGCCGTCCCACAGAGAAACATCATCCTGGTCTAGGCTCCATTTCTGAATTGTCTGAGTGCTTAGACCCGAAACTGGCAAAAATGTCGCAGGTCACAACGGATAGTCATTACATAAGATGCAGCCAGTGCCAAAACCAGATGAGGCCAATATGGACTTCAAAGGCAATGCACTGCCCTTGTTGTCATAATCTCATCAAACTCACGAGGTATGATTTCAGGCCACCAGCAAGCATGGAGGCCAAATGTATCCTCAAGGAAAAGCTTCGCAGTAAGTTCAAAAGCAGGAATTCAAGCAGCTCCAGCTCCAATGGTACTTCCTCGAATCGCTACTCTGTTCCCAAAAGTGGTATGACATCAGCGTCGAAACCGCATCCAGGGAAGCGTGCTGTTCTTTGTGGGGTGAGCTACAAGAAGAGGAAGTATGAGCTCAAGGGAACTATTAATGATGTGAAGCACATGAAGGAACTGTTGATTCGTACCTTTGGATTTCTGGAGGAGAACATTCGAGTCCTCACAGGTACTACAACACGCGTTTACTTAGGCTGTTTACTTGTTAAGGCATTCTTATATTCACTTGCAATGTATGAGGTACTGCTTGTTCAGTCATTTTCGCGGGATGCCTTGCCCTATTTTCATGTCTTTCTCACTCTTTTCCTGTCCTTTTCTTTTATCTAGCTTCAAATTCAAATGCATGCTAATTTGGTCATTGATTCCTGAAATCAGTGCTTATGCTTGTTAAAACACAATTATTTCTTGGAGAAATTTTTTGCTACTTTTTGAAGTATCTCCATGTACAAGAAATGTACAATCAATTGAGGAAAATAAGAGGACAATCAAGAGAGGAGCTTGATAGAATAGCTTTTTGGCTGTGCCATTCCGCCATGAGCTGGGTTGGACCGCCAAAACCAGATAAAATCACAATTGGATATGTCCTAAATAGCAGAAGAGGAGAAGGAGGAGTGTCAAAGACCAACAAGAAAGAACATTCTGGACGCGTTTCAATGGCTTATCAGGGATTGCAGGTCAGGGGACTCGATGGTTTTCTTCTTCTCAGGGCACGGTTTACAGCATCCCGAAAGTGATGGCGATGAATTGGATGGATTTGATGAAAGCATCTGTCCGGTTGATTTTACCACAGAAGGAGTCATCCTCGATAATGAAATAAACTCCACAATTGTTCGTCCACTGCCGAAAGGGGTAACCCTTCATGCGCTAGTGGATTCTTGTCATAGTGGGACTGTCCTAGATCTGCCATATGTATACGACATTAAAAAGTGAGTCTTTCAACTTTAACTTGATAAAAATGTTTATGTTGTCATAAAACATCGCTGGATAGTTGCACTTTGTGTTTTATGTCGATGCACTGAATGCATTGTGCAATTTCGTCTACTATATTTGCATCATAAACCTCCTTGTTAGGGTTTTCTCATATATGATCGGTACTTTAATGCCTGAGAAAAAAAAGTGCATACATAGCTGAACGCACTTATGTGCAGGCATACAACCATGTATTGTCTGTGTGCGAGTTATTATGTGGAAACATAAGAAGGCAGGCAAAGTACCTAAAATGGTCCTATCCGATTTGAACTTAGCATGCTTATACTATGAGAAGATTATCTAATGCTAATTTCTGAGGAAATTTTGTGAGAAACAGAGGTCAGTGGGTGGATAATAGGCCTCCATCGGGTGCATATAAGGGAACAAATGGTGGACTTGCCATTTGTCTAAGTGCTTGTGCGGATGAGGAACTGGCTGCTGATACTTCTGTAAGATATATGCCCTTTTGACAGTCATGTCTCTTTTTCATGTAAAAAATATGCCATCTGTTGCTCTCTTTAGTTTGTTTCCCTGGCTATTGTGCAAATGTCTCCAGAAATTTTTACTAGGAAAATCAGTGATCCTTGTCCGTTAATATGTGAAAAAAGGATGAAGTGTTGCATGAAAGGATAAGAAGCTAATTCTTTACATCATGAAGTCATTCAGATTCCTGTATATCAGTAGGAAAACGACGATACTCCATCTAGGACTTGAACTAGATGTGTTCGGATGAACTGAGGTTGAGTTCAGCCATCAACCCCTCAATGTGGGCACACATGCACCTGCAACATGCAACAACCAGATCTCATTACATGAATACGCCTTTTCCTAGGTAGATTTGCATGAAATGTGAAAGAAATTTAATCCTTCCACAGAAGAACAGTGCCTAGTGCCAACAAAAGTAGTGAATTTGAAAACAATCTTGATTCAAACATGAAGCGTACTCAGTTTAGCAAGTTTAAGCTTCTCTGGTTTTCTGATATTAACAGCATCAATATACTAATATTTTCTTTGGAGATTCTTTAATAATAATCATTGCTTGCAGGCTCTCTACGGGAAGACAATGAGTGGTGCCATGACCTCAAGCTTCATCCAAGCTATTCAGGAAAAACCTGGGGTTACATATAAACAACTATTGAAAGCGATGCAAGATGTCATCGATGCAGCTAACAAATCTAATTGCTTAAATAGTCCTATCCTATCAAGGTTGTTTCATGCCAAAATGTTACAGGTCATCTTCTTCCCTTCCCGAATGTAATATTGATTCTATATAATTGCGACCTGAAATGGAATCTCATAATTCATCCTAGAATCTAGGATATATCTTGCCATGATTCTTGATTCAAGAAGAGATTATTAGGTGTCAAAGGGACCTGATGTTTCTGTTTATTAGAAGCATTTGGAATATCTGAGATCATCATCGCCATGTCAACCACATATCTACCATCATTTTGGAGTTTGCCAATCTCAGAAAAGATGACAGGCGGGACACAAAGTCTTCAAGAAAATAAAAGAAACAAATGGGGTTGTCTTCTCAATAAAAGGCAAAAGGTGGTGCAATTGTGATAAGATAGGATTGGAGAATGGAGATGTGGAATCTCGGCCAAATTTGTGCATTAAGTACTAGTCAATCGAAAAGAAGCCAGTGTTTGAATATGGTAGCAGGTCTCATTAGTAGATGTTTTTGAAGTCTTTAATTTCTTAAATTTCCGTAGAATGATTTTGAGTTACTTGTAATTGAATTCTACAGGAACCTGTGCTATCTTGTTCTGAGATGACAGGCATTGAAAATAGGAAGATCGAGCTATAGAGAAGGAAATGTCTTCAGTACAGCATACTCTGGGATGGATGGTGGGATATTTATCAGGAATGCTTTTGTGGAGATTTTGTGATGGAAGGAAATAACAATGTGAACATCTGTCACGTATGGTAGATGATGAGGCATGAAAGGAAAGGGATGAGCATAAGATCCCATACATTCTGTAACTGGTTTCTTTCTCGATCCTTTGTACTTCATTATGAGATGGTAAAAGCTTTTTGAGATATGACAAGGAGGCTGTAGAAATTGCGCACGGGTCTGCAATGATGTTCAGATGTAAATTTCTGTCTGTACTATACAGATGGTTCTCAGACATGCAAGGAGGACTTGCATTTTACGAAGATTCCTCAAATTATGAAGGGACTCATGCCAAGAACGAGAATCGCTCAAAAAACACATCTAGGAGCTGTTGAGTGAAAGGAGGTCCATGCTTGTTCATGTGGGAAGTTCTATACACCGCTCAGTTTTTACCACCATTGATGCCTTAAGGCGTTACCATGAAGGTCTTTGACATTTTTATCAGGTTCAAGTGCCAAACAACCAAGTAGTAGAATAAGAACCTGTCCCTGGTTCCCTTGACCTCAGGGCCATATACAAGAAAGAACGAAGAAAAAAACGATAAGCAAGAATCTGATTCACCGCAATCCGTGACATGACTCAATAAGGCTAAAGTGAATGAAGGAAACAGAAAGGGTGATCTTTTCTAATAAATGTACTCCTCTACACTATAAGGATGCAAATCCCTGGGTAGTTTCTATTCAGAAGAAAGTTCAGGCCAGAATTGAGATCTAACCTAAAATTGGTTCTTTTTAATGAGATAAAAAAAATGTTTAGGGTAGAATTGGATTCAGACCTAAAGTTGGTGTTTTTGTGAGAATTTTTTTTTGTCAAAATTGAGACTCGAGCTAAAGTTGGAGATTTTTAAGAGAATTTGGCCAATAACATCAAAGACAACTTTGAATAGAATCTGGTTCAACTTCGCCCGATTATTTCAACGAGTCAACTTTCTCCTCGCTCTTTTATCTCTTAATTTGACACTTTCATTCACGTGAAGTATTATTCATTCGTATATGTGTGCTGCTAGCCTTTAATTAGATCCTCAGATAGTTGCTTTCCCATACCAACCGTAGTCTCTGAGATATCAAATGGCATATAGGAGAGAGAGATGCAGTCGGTGTGGTGTGCAACTTGTGGTGCCGCCGGAGGAGCAAGCAGTTCGGTGTGCCATGTGCCTATCCGTCACCAAAACTAACCTCTACGATCCTCCACTGACTCAAGCTCAGAATTCTCTATACCGTGCAGCTAACTTGTTAAAAGGGCTCGTTGGCACTGTCGGAAACAACATCAATTCTCTAGCCAAATCGACCGGCAACTCTCCTGGAGCATACGCATCAAACTGTGGCTATTATTCTCCTGCTCCGTCTCTGCCATCGCTGCCTCCTTCAGTCCATGGCAGGAAGCGTGCTTTGCTTTGTGGAGTAACCTATAGAGGGAAGAGGTACAAGCTCAAAGGAAGTGTCAACGACGTGAGGTGCATGCACTACTTCCTGGTCGAGAAGATGGGCTTTCAAAACGACTCCATACTCATTCTCTCAGGTAGCCCGGAGTTGGTTTACCCTCTCTCTCTCTCTCTCTCTGTGAACCTCTTATTTATGAGTGATTTGGACCAGTTACAACTGTTTAATTCATCATATCTTCAATCTCAGAGCTACAGAACTTCCTCTGTTCTGTTCTTTTTGCCTGTGTCTTTAAGTTATTCCAACTTCTAGGAGTTTTATCTCATTGAGGGAGTTCGCCGCCAGCATATAATATTATCTTCCTCTGACTCCATGTACTTAATAGCTAATCCTTCATATGGCTGACCAGACCATTTAACAACACTCTTCAATTAAATGGAAACCCACCGAGTTATATCCATGAGCTTAAAAACCATACCAAAGATGCGCATTACATGACATAGTCTTAATTTGATTTCATACTGCTAACAGTAACAACCCAAATTGTGCACAGAAGAAGAGACGGATCCACTCAGGATCCCAACAAAGCACAACATCCTCATGGCCATGCGATGGCTGGTCCATGATTGCCACTCTGGTGACTCATTGGTGTTTCACTTCTCTGGCCATGGCTCAAGACAGCGCGATTATGATATGGACGAAATCGATGGGTTTGATGAAGCTCTCTGCCCAGTTGATTATGAGATTGCAGGGAAGATAATTGATGATGAAATTAACGCCACCGTTGTAAGACCATTGCCTCGAGGAGCCAAACTCCACGCTGTAATTGATGCCTGTTACAGCGGAACCATGCTCGATCTACCCTTTTTATGCAGGATGAACCGGTCAGCGAACTTTCTCACATCTCTATTGACAGTGAGAATATGGTTATTGCACTTTCCATTGCACCAAGCTGACTAAACTGAGTGTCAACTATCGTTGTGTAGAGAAGGTACCTACAGATGGGAAGATCAGAGAGGCGTCTCAGCTGCTTATAAAGGCACAAGAGGTGGGCTAGCCCTCTCTATTAGCGCTTGTGATGATAACCAGAGCTCTGCGGACACAACGGTGAGTGAGATTCCCGTTTGGACTTCCCGTTCTGCAGTCGTTGACTTGTTACAGCAACCCCCACAGGTAACATCCCGTCACAAGAATGGTAAGTGCTAGATGATCAACCCCAAAGCAACTTTCTTGTGAAGCCTCGTTGGATTTCAGTACTAGAGTTTTTTCATTTAGTTTGGCCAATATGAGTCCTAGGATGGAGTGATATAAATGAAAAGTTCCTTCTATGTTGCTTGTTTTAGACTTGAGTTCGAGGATTGATTCCAGATATGAACCGCCATTAATCAACGGATCAGGACATTGAAAAAGGTCGATTCCATTGCATCGACAGGCAATGTATGTGGCATCTCACTTTTGTCTCTGCAGGCGTTATCAGGTAGCACGGCAACTGGTGCCATGACATACAGCTTCATTCAAGCAATGCAAAATGGGAATGAACTCACATACGGCCATCTATTGTATGACGCATGCGTCATACGATTCGCGAGGCCAGCACCGGAGTACGTCTTAAGGGTCCAATCGCATCCGTTGTTAACAAGGTGCTTGGTGCTGGTTTGACTCAGGTACAAATCATTCTAAATAATTACAGTCGCTTTGCACCTGAAATTACCCCGATCAGATTCAAGTTTTGATGAGGAGAGTTCTTTTGTGGCCCAGGGGAAACCCATTAGTCAGAGTGTCAGTGTTGACTTATCTATAGCCTGTTGGTGTTCACAACAATTACACAGTCAAATGAGCGAACCACATGACTTCCCAGAAGAAAACATATGTTGCCGAACATTTTGCGATGAGGGTTAAATCATTAGTCTGGGAAAAAGGCAAGGCACATTACTTGTCTACGTCTGTTCATGCACCAAGATAGGCACTGCTTAGATCTTTAGCTGTTGGAGAAATGATCAAGATTATCTTGCACAGCTCTCAAAACTTCACGGGAGATGAATGTGCGTTGTCTTTGTTGCTGAGTAACCGTGAGTCGTTGATTTCGCACATGGCATCAATGTTGAAAACGTGTCTATTAAAATCCAGAGGGAAAACAAATAGACTGGCAACCCAAATGAAATAATTGAGAATATGCCCACTAGGAACCGTGGCAAATGCCATCATGAGGGTAAAAATTGCAATACAGATGACTTTATTGTGCCTAAGTACTTCATTCATTATGACCATAATCATTGAGCTCACCTTCGCACTTTGCATGCAGGAAGTTCAACTATCATCATCCGAAGTGTTTGACATTTACGCAACAAAGATTTCTCTGTGACTTGAGCTTTCCCGTTCTCGATAATTCGGACATCATATTCCACTTGAGCTTTTTTATCGCAGTATAGGGTGAAAGTCATTATCTCTATGATATATGAGAATACTTTTCTGTAGTTTTCCATATTGAAAGAATATTATCTGCTGTATTTGCTAGATTATAGTACAATCTACAATGAGAAGCATTTGCTCTCTTCCATTCTCAAAGCTTAGATTACATAACTTCATATAATACCTTAAAATGCTATTGCTGTATCAATACCATACACCTTGTAACCTCTAGCTAGTGAAGAAACTTCTTTTAGTAAACTAATTCAACTACATATTCACTGAAGAAGTAAGAGCTTGCGAGAAGCCGTGCACCAGCGAGTGAAGGAGGCATGAAGATTAGGCCAGTCGGATGATGGGCAATACATGAAGTGGTGAAGCCACTGGGAGAGCACTTGTTCCTGCTCCTCCTCCTGTCCCAGCATTTCGATGGTTTCCTCCAACACCCTCTCCAGTTCAGCTCTTTCACTGAGGCTTAGAACGGGGACATCTGTTCCATTGCTTGCTCTGCATAGCAGCGGCAACCATGACATCAACATATTCATCCTTGTCTGCCGTTGTTGCTCCTTTTTGCTTTCATCGATTTCGTCCAGCCCCATGTTCTTGGCTTGCTTGAATAGGAATGCTAAAGATAAAAGGAAGGAATTGAAGTGAAATTATGAAACAACAGAGCTAAGATAAAACAAAGAATTAAGGAAGAAATATAGTTGCAGGAATTGATGTTTCCTAGCCATAGTCAAATTTACATACCCGAAGACAAAATCATGACACTGCCTCATAGAAATAACGGGATATAGTGCAGACCCTCCCCAGTTGTAGGACATTAACCTCAAAAATTAATCAGCTCTCTCACAATTTATCAGTGTTTATGTGCTTAAAAGTTACCGAAGAAAATCGGGCACACAATACGATAGGATGCATTTTCTCAGCTAGGTCGCTCAATGGAAAAAGAAAAATGATTTGATTGACAAAATGGCTTAATAATTTTGCTTGCACAGAAGCAGCACATCAGTATTCAGCGTATACTACAGAAGTTGACATACTACCAAACTTGACCTGTAGGTGAGAAAATTCCCACACACAGAGATAGCCACCAGACTCAAAACGCCGGCAGAAAAGTCATAGATTCAAATATTACACAGCGTTGCTTAAATTGTCAAGGTCGACACTCTCACGCATGCGTCGAAGAAATAAATTGGAATTGCCATCCTCTTCTTTGTAAAACTAATGGTGCCTAAGCAAGAGGTGTAACTTGCCCAGAAAGGTCTTCTTTGACAATTGATTTGGCCAACAAAGGCATCCTAGAACAGCCACGGCTTCTTTTGTTGCAATTAAATCCTATCCCAATTATCCTTTTCCCAACGATTTCGATGAATACTCTGAAGATGGATTGCCAAAGAAAAACACAAGTATGAAGAGAAAAGGAACTGATGGGATTATTAAAAAAGCAACAGGGTTGGGGAAGTGCGTAGAAGCAAGAGGGCAGATCAAAGTATTTGCGTCATATTCAACATACACGATTAAATAATGTATCTTATTTATGAAACAAAGGGTCACAAAGAAAAGTGACGGACCATCAATCATTCATATTGAACAAAGCAAATCAAGTTGACATCGACCATAGCTGTTTGGTGCACATTAGTAAATAGCAGCATTTACAAAAATATTCGGTAGCTACTTCGCAGTAGTGGAAGAAAGTAAAAACTACCAGTCTTCGAGTTCAACTATCATCCATTCTTCTTATTCGAAGTCTTGCTGTGCTTATTGTGGCTCCAGCCGTAGGACCCATCTTTGATCCATCAATCTCAATCGTGCAGAATGAGGCCTACTTAGAAAATATGGACTTTTCTTGCCGTTTTGATGATATCTTCTACCAATGTGTACGATGTAGGAAAGTTATAAAATAGCTTTTACTGCCCATTTGACAGACAGTAACCAATTGGTGCAGACAAACAATTTTTCTCTCGGTGACAATTCTGAATTCTTTCCCCCCTCTAAAGCATAAAATGGGGTACCCATTGAACCGCAGTGAGGTTATTAACAAGAGATGTTGATACTGCAATTGAGAAAACCTCACAGTCGTGCCCTTCCAATGAAAAGTAACCATTTTTCTTTCAAGAGATGTTGATACTGTCATGCTAGATAAGTTCACTGTCAAATTAACTTTTTTTATTCTCAAGCAAATAATGCCAGAACAAAAGGTTCAGAGATTACCAGAAACCTTGACTAGGGAACCTTGGAGACGCGGCTCCGCCGAGATAGCGAGCCAAGCCAAATTACTAGCCGACGCCCACCTACGGACCGCATCCTCGGCGCACCCGCAAGCCGCCAATTTCTGCGCCAACCAAACCAGCTCGGCGGCAAGCTTCTCAGCCGAGCTCCCCAACCGGGTCGGCTCTTCGCTCGACCACCAGACCCGTCCACGCCGAGCCACATCCCGAACCGACCGAATCGCCCTCAGAACCCGGTTCTTCCTGTACTCCACCGAGACGGTCCCCGAGCCGTCGCCGTCGCCGTCGCCGTCGCCGCCGGCCACGCAGCCGCGCTGCCGCTCTCTCTCCATCATCGCGGCCTCGAGCTGGTAGAGAGTCCTCGAGAAAGCCGCGGACAGAACCGTCCGATTGACCTCCAGCAGGGCCTCGGCCCCCTCCCGCTGGTTCTCATCGATGAGCCTCTCGGCCAGGGACCGGACGGCCTCGTACTTGCGGGAGCTCACGGGGACGTTGTTGACGATGACGAGGAGCTGCGACAGCGCGCGGGCGATGCCGGAGTCGCACGCGCCGGAGGGGGCCGGCGCGCGGGGGCCTCCGCCGGCCGCCGCGGACGACTTCGGGGGCTTGAGGGGGGCGTCGTAGCTGTCGCGGAAGGCGGGGCCCGCCGAGGGGAAGAGGGAAGGGAGGAGGCGGAGGACGAAGAAGAAGGAGGAGAGGAGGAGGTAGCGGAGGAGCTCGAGGAGGCGGTACTTCTCGGCGAGGCTGAGGAAGGAGTTGTCGGCGAAGACGAAGGCGGAGGTGACGAAGTTGCGGAGGAGGAGCGGGGCGATGGCGGTGAGGGAGTTGAGTGCTTCCATGGAGGTCGCGTCGCGGGGACCGACTGTCGTGTGCCTGTGCATGGAGGAGGGATTTGCTTGGGAAGACAGGGTCACACGGAGGGGTGATTGGCGGAGGAATTTTTTTTAGTCCTTGTCTTTGTCTTGTTTGGGAGCTAGAGGAAGACGGACAAGTCCGAGGCGGGGAGAAACATTTTGGTTCGTACAGTTGTTTCGGGACCGTTCGTTGGGAGGAGAATTGTGGTTTTGAATGAATTTTATTTTTTATGGATAGCGCTCCAGATTCATTTCCTTTTCTCTTTGTTTTTTTTTTTGTTGGTAATTTTGTTATTTCCGATTTTGATCCTATTATACCGTATCTACCAGGAAACGAAATGAGGCTAGGATGGGTACTGGACGAACGTTCTCTTGTCTGTTTTAGAGCTCCGTTACCTTTCGTTCATTCCTCTTCAAGATTTTCGCAACAGAAACCCAAATTCGTATTTCGTTATATTCGAAGCCCCAAGGAGAAAAAGAAAATAGAGAAGAAAAAAATCACGAGAAACACGGATTACATTTTAATTCGCCCATATAATGAAATGAGAGGGAAGAAAGCTCTTCTGTCGACTGCGGGAGCAGCCACGGAATTTGACACGAGCAGCCACCGAATTTGACACGAGCAGAGAGGCTAATGCTTGATTGAGCCACGAGGAAAATGAGATCACGGCATGGAGCCCCCACCTTTCATGAGCTTAAAGAAGCAGAAAATCGGGGGTATAGACACAAGCCACAACTCACTTCAAGTATTGTATAAGTACGCAGTCGAGGACTGGGAGCGACCCCGATGGTTCGTCTTGAATCAAAATTTGCATAATCTGATTATAACAGCGCATTGCTTACTCCACAGAGGCTTAAAACAAATTCATGTTTTGAACCAGCGGCAAAATCTTTCCTCAGCATAAAGCATCATCCTCTCTTCACTCCGTTCCTTTAAACGAGAACAGTAAACATCATCATTCACAATCACCCAAAACAGCCGCATCTTCATGGGTAGGCTTAGATTCACATTAATATCAACTCAGCAATTTCCTGAGTCGCTTTTCAGCAACACTAGCAGCCTTGTTCTGCGGTTCCAGAACAAGAGCATGCTTGAAATCTGTAGATGGCAATAGCAAACTGTTAGTTTGGGAAGGAAACAATAAAAGTGACTCCTCATTGCACAGATCCATTGAATCAAGCATTGTCACATGTCACACATTAGGATAAGGTCCAGGTTGCGCACCTTGTAAAGCCTCTTTATAGCACATAAGCGACTCCCTAGCCGTTCCACGTCTTAGATACGCCTTAACATTCTGCAAGCACATAGTCAAGGACAATCTAATCCCATCTCCAAGCCCCAACTAAAGGATTCAGCATTCAGGAAAATAACAATCCTACCAACTTGAGCTCAAACATTCATGATGCCAACTCATGCAACTGCATGGACCCAAAAAAACCCATGTGGCATGACAAGTAGCTTTCTATTTTAGATATCAGAAATTCATCAATTACCATAATATCATCTACTCATATAGATATTGATGGTGCATTGGCCACTTAAGATCTCCTAAGCCAACTCTACTGTGTTCTTTGTGAAATTAATTCCTATCAACTGTGGACTTGAGAAATTGAGGTAAATGGTGAAGGGTACATTATCTCTTGATTCATTAATCTAATTCCCAGCACGGTACTTAAGAAATCAAGTGATACAAGTAGAGAAAAAACGACTTCCTATGCATGCTATATCTTCTACCTTTTTATCCAGTGAGATTGCCTTGGTGCAGTCCTCTTCAGCTTGTTGAAAACTGCAGAAAGTCAATGGTGGTTAGCAGGAAGAAATATAGATAAAGTGCCAGTCAATATAGATAGCTGAGATATAACAAAAATACTCAGTTACCATCCTAAAGGCAAATATGCAGCAGCACGGTTGCAATAGTAAGTGGCATTTGTCCCATTCAATTTGATAGCTTCACTATAGTAAGTTACAGCTTTATTCCACTGGTGTCCCTTATATGCAGCATTACCCTGCAAAATATTGCACAAGTAAACCACACGAGCAAAGTTTAGATAAGGTTCACATGGTTCATTTTAAATGTATCCACTTTTAACATGGTTGCGTCAATGGTAAAGACAGAAAAATGCTGACAACTCTAGTAAATAAATTAGCCATTCCATCAAAAAATAAAAATAGAAAAGACAGAGAAACGTGTGTGTATTTGAGTTGCAGACAAAGCTCCAGAAAAGCATCCTCATAACGTCCAAAGGTTTGGCTACCTATTTGATGGAAGATCGCTCAAAATATCAAGGGCAAGCACTATTTTAATACCAACACTAGGCACTTACGTAAATGTTGCTGCCATCAAATAAATTGTATTGAAAGAACTCAACTTGCTGTCAGCCAAAAATAACAAAACAAAATAGGAATAACCAAGTTATTCCTCAAAGATACATATGATAGATGAAACAAACCTTTTCTTTTAAGAGTTCAGATGTATCCAGGTTACCATTTGTATCTGCAAATGGTAATGAACTAGAAGCAACTGTAACTTGCTCTTGAAGAGATGAATACATATCTAAAACTGAATCGAGTAGAAATTTATCGCCTCCATGATATGAAATAAATGAGACGGAGATGGGACAGCCATCATGTTTCCCCAGTGGAATGCTAACCTAGAAAACAGGAAGAGTGTGAGTTGGACTCACCAAAGAAGTTAAAAGAGGAAATCTATGTGGCATAGCAAATCTAGGCTGTTTACCTGACAGCATCCGGACATGCTCGAGATACTTATCAATGCAAGTGCTCTGTCAAAAAATTCAGCAGAGGAGCGCTTCTTTAAGTTTGTTGGCAAGGGAGGATCTGCCACTGTCGGAATTATCAATATACCATCATCCTGGAATGCAAAAGATACAATAGACATCAAATCAATGTTACAGAATTATGGAAGGAGCAAGAGGATGTCACATCAAACAAGCGTCATGGCAGAGCGAGCATGAAACAAGTAGTAAGAATAGTCTTTTTTTAAGTCAACCAATTTTGCATTTTTTTCCTAAGCCTAAATCTCATCTCATCTACTGCAAAATCCCAACAGTTCTGATGAACAAGAACAAGAAGACATAAAATCGATTAGAAAATTGTCAAAACAGTTCTTTCACAACTTGTAATTCTAGTTATCCTGGTGTACAATGTGAAACAAAAAGAAACATCAATAAAAAAGTTGGTCAAAGGATAATTTAATAGAATGTAAATACGGCAACATCAGTGTGGAGCTGTAAAAAGAAAGAACATAAAACTGATTACTGACCACCACAGCAACCATAAAGAAAATGCTAACCAAGAAAATTATGGAGCCCAGTACACTTGCAACATGAGATGCAGTACGATAGAACAGTATCAACTACCTTTAAGAGACTTTGAAGGGCTGCTCGCATCTCACTTCTGACTTTGTATAGAGTTTTAATGTTTTCAAATGAAGTATTTACTGCTGTAAGAACACAATTAGCCGTCTGAGGTCCTAGCCTGGGTTTAACTGAATTGACCCACTCTTCATGGTTTGTTTTGAATTCACATCTGGGAAGCAATTGCACAGAAAACTAAAGATGGTCAGCATATGACACTACCTCAACCAAACCGAAACATACCAACAAGTAGTCAACTATGCAATTGACAAAGGGAACTTGTTAAACGCGCAGCTGAGAGATAACAACTGCTCTAGGAATAGTACAAAACGAATATAGTGCAGGCAGGTAGTCTTGCTGCCCCCATAAAGCCAAGACATCCAGAACCATGATTAGACCCCTGCTTCTGGTTCTGTTCGCGTTTTTGGCCTTTCGAGGAGCAACATAAATCTGCCTGCCTAGGAATATAATATCATTATCAATTCAAAGTCACAATAGAGAAACACCTTTGCAATGAAAGCATGGCAGAAGAAAGTGCTTTGAGAGTAGATATTCCATTTTGAAGATTAGTTGATTGTTCACGGAAATCTTTAAGGCTGGGGACATTTGAAGCAACATGCTGACCAAAATTTATATGCTTGGGAGTCTGATCTGCACAGTCCCAAAGAAAAATTCCATTCAGAGAAGATAATGCAACATACATAGCATGAGCAAATATTGGACTATCAAATTACAATATAAACATAACCAAGTATAGGGATAAGTTCATAAAAGGAAACTTACACCCAGATAACTTTTCAGCGGCTTTACTAACAACATACAGGGACTTGTGCTTTGGGACCTTAGAAAGCTCAAAGAGATCATCAGCAAAAACAAGTCTCCTTGGCCTTCTAGGTTCTACTGTATTCAATTGTAGTAGAATGTGTCCAACATGATGCAAAATTGATGGATCACGGGCAAACCATCCTGCAGAAGTTCTATAAAGTTATCAAGTGTAGAAGACAAAAAAAAATGCTCGAATAAAAGACAAGACAATGCGGTGAGTAAGAGAATCCTCAAAAAGCTTCCAAGCGAAAAGTTCATCCAAACACCAATATCAATTTGTGCAAAGAGTGGCAGACCTTATGCTACTTCTCCCTAGACAATCCAATAACTCCACTCCACTCCACTCCCATTCCCCACCACCCCCCCCCCCCACCAAAAAAAAAAACAACAAAAAGAAACACGAGAAAAGGAGAGAGGAATTTATGGATTGTCAAGAAAGAATCAAGTAGCACACATAAGTTGAGAAAAGAAAGTTTCTAGGAATATCCAACACCAGTGATATCAGACTTGTCAACTTATTTCATATCCATACCAACGGTATCTAAGCTTTGTGAGTTGGGCAAAACCCCAATTGTAGATACGGCGCCATGTGATGGCCTATATCCAATGATACCACAGAATGATGCTGGAATTCTCACACATCCAACGGTATCGGTCCCTACAAAATCATCAAAAAGAATGAGAGGCATGTGCAAATACAGGATCTAATGCCAACATACAATGGAATAATAGAAGTGGCAGTATCGTGCATCAAGCCAAATAAGACGGCAAGGAGATTCTGCTTAGTTGAGAAACGCCAACTTTAATCATGCAACCAATGATGCTGTTGAGCCAACTAAAAAGAGAGAAAAATGAACTGATGCTCCTAGACCTGAAGGTAGGTGAATACCTACACGAGGGTTATATTCCACCTGTCCAGATTATTACCTTTGGACTACCTTCCAGAGACCAAAAGTTTTTCATAGTCAGAGGAAAAATTATTCTCTCACTGAAAACTTCCATGCAAGCAAGGCAGACATATGCTTGCTCTTTTAATAAAAGCCCAAACAACAAAAGGGAATTACATCCAAAAAAAGACCCCATAAACTACCCCATAAAACTGAGGATGCAAGAACAAAACAAATTCACTAAAATCATTTTATTCTTTTCATGTGAAATGAAGAGATTTCAGTCTTGAAGCTGCAGGCAAAGAGTTACTGAAGCTCTAAGCCCATGTTTCTACATACAGCAATCTGTTTGTGAATCTAAAATACTAGAACTGCTAGTAGTCCCCCACATAAAAAATATAATTGCATGAGAAATCAGGGAAATTTTCTCTCTTGGAGTTCATCTATAAGTTTAGGAGAACAAAAATCAAGAGGAGGCAAAACATACACTTCACAATAAAAGCAGTAATACCATACTGTTAAAGGGCCAATTAAGTCTAATTGACAATTTCCATGAGAAAATCGCAAACAGCAACAAAGCAATTGAAGGACTTTTAGCCACATGAAAATCCCATACCGAGAGCAAAGTCGACAATTTCAGCTGCAACAGCGACGGCTGAACCACCAGAAGATCCTCCTGGAATATGAGAAGGCATTTGGGGATTGACAGGAGTTCCATGGTGGATGTTCTCTCCAGTCATTCTAGAACAACGCCACAAAGCATATTACAGACCCAAAGCTATACAAATCCAGCAAATTCTAATCTAATGCATACACATAAAGATTCTCGTGCAACAGACAATTTTATAGTGCACAAAAGAGGCTTACCCAAAAGCCAATTCATCCATAACAGTCTTTCCAACACACTTGGCCCCATTTTTGAGAAGCGCAGTGACCACAACCGCCGTCTTCCCCGCAGCCTCATGTGTCCTTTCCCAATCTGGATTCCCAAACCCCGTCACATATCCCTTCACCTCAAATCTGGCAAAGATATCACTTCCTCGAATCAGAATGTATGGGGGAACCAGAGCTGTGAAATAACAGCACAAACTAACAAGATAGTTGCTAACCACCAAAACCTCCATAAACTGTTTATCCTTCATACGAGAAAACAAAGAAGCGGTATACCCCATTTCAGATTTTTCGTTAAAAACAACAACAACAAGAACACCAAAGTTTCTTCTCAGGTCGCTACATGGATCCTGCAGAATCAAATGGTACACTTAATAATCAAGTAGAATATATAACTCCCGCCCTGTAACGGCGTAAAATCACGCAGTGCCCCTGCTGACACATTATAAAGCCTAAACAAATTGACGGAAGCGGGGTTATGTTACACTCCCACGCATCATTTGCCTCTCTGCACTTCGTTCAGTACAAAAAACCCAGGCGACAACTCACACAGCCAAAAAGAAAAAAGCCCAAGTCAACAACGGGAAGCTGGAAGAAGCACGCACATGTCCTTAATGGCGAAAGTGAGACCGGCGAGCGGCTGTTTAAGCGCGGGCGGAGGCGGCTGAGGGAACGGGAGGAGCTCGAATCTCTCCAAGAAAGCGCCGAAATCCTCCCTCGCGGCCTTCGATCCCAACCTCCTCCTCCGCCGGTGGGCCTCGGCGAGGATCACGACGCCGGCGACCGTGACGCCGATCACGATCCACGCCTTGGGGCTCGACACGTGAGCTTTCAGCACTTGCAATGGCCTTGACATGCTCAGAGCATTGAATCGGAGCAACTTGACTGTGACTTTCCGGATTACGTGCGGGAGAGGAGAGAGGCGGAGGGAAGAGGAGAGGGAGAGAATTTAGGGGTTTTAGGAGGGTTTTAGGACCAAAGAGAAATGATTTTGATCGAAGGCGAACGATTTCCCGTCAGGGCAGTCGCGGGTTGGAATGCTCGCGCGGTGTTTGGGGCCCACGGCATACAGAACAAGAACAACGAATCTTCTCCTAGGCTCCCAAGTACTATCTGGTCTGATCAAATTTATCGGCGACAAAACTTTGGAAAGACGCGAGCATACAATGTCATCTTCTGGTTTTTGTACGAACGTGAATATTTCGCCAAAATTTGGCCATTAAAGATTTTTAATCGATACGCATACGTAGCCTTAGATGCATTAAACTCTATTTGTTTCGTTAAAACTAAAAAAATTTAAAAGATATTTTCTTAATTATTTACATTATTCAAAATAATTAATCAACAAAATATATTTTCATTATAGACAATAAAAACATTTTGTTCGTTCATTGATTTATACAAACGATATAAACGATTATACTTACAAAAATATTTTTCGAATCACTCATTTTTCACGAACAAAACAAAGCCTGTATTTTTTCTTTTAAACAAAGAGGCTTAGGATATCAATATCTAAAGCCCTGCGTAAGCCACCGCTATTTTGGTTTGAGCAAAGCTGAATGACTTTAACCAAAGCCCAGTTCCAAGAACCGTCCCCTGATCCAAAGAGGTAAAGAAAGCTTGAGCAGCAAACTTTAAAATGATCAAATCAGACCAGCCAACTAAACAACAAATCATAAATAACCAACATTCACCTGGGCATATCTTTCTATGAGTACAAACCGAATTTGGTGTCTCAAATGTTTGAGCAAATGAACACTACCATAACCACTGTCATCATCATTTCATCTCTTTTACAATCCAAGTCATAAACATCCATTCTCATGTAAATATATAACAAGAAAAACATAAAGCAAAGTCGATTGCCCTGCTGTATCAGGAGTAGCTCCCTCATTAATCTCAACTTTATAAGATCTCCAGCCAATCCATGTCGAGACAACTTCGAAGGGGTGCCAATCTTTCGGCGGAATGTGATCACCTAGGACCTAATTTATCTGAATGATGAAAACTTAAATAGAAATTACAGTTTATGTCAACATGTAGTTGGAAACCTATCTGCCAAATGCTATCTGACCATTACAAATTACTAACGAAACTCGAGAAAAAACAAAGAATTTGCACTATAGAACACCTGTATAACCCCTACACTGCAGCAATGACACGTCCCATCTATGTACAAGTTAATGGGAGTTGAGTTACAAAGGATCAGTCAAATGTTATAGACATCAATGTGTCATCATCCAACAGAGAGTCGATATCAAGAAGGTCCTCTTCCCCATCAGCTACTTCTGCTGAATTGCTCAAAACCATGTCATGTGTCTGCAAACCATACAACCTCATATAAGCCCCATAAACGAGAGATTGGCAGAGGAAAGTAAGATCTCGATTCTGTTTATCATCGACAAATTCGATCATAGTAACCATCTTGAGAACACAAAAAGTTATGGTTCAGCATATGTAGCTGACAAGGGGTCGCAGGAGCCACATCGATGCGTAAACATTCACAAACCAAAAATCCACTATATGCAGCATGACCAGGATGTTATAAGTTCTTACTCAATGTCAAGCTGCTGAGAAGACTGATGGATGAAGGGTAGAAAAAAGAAAAAATATTTGATTTAAGGAGACTGACTTCCGATTGTCGGAGATAAATTCTTCACTCAACCAATTTTATCTTTTCCTTTTTCTTCCGCCACAGTTGGCGTTTATAAGTTTCTCCCCAATTTTTCTCTTTTTCCTTTTCTGAGATTCATACTGGTATAACTTTTTCACCACCAATCACAAATTAGTTTTTCAAATGTCTTTCTTGGGATATTTCACTTGTCTTCAAAGATTAATTTGACAGGAGATTATAGATCACTTATCCTAGAAAATTAGATACGACCAAAAAGCCCAACTCAGAAACTTCGATTAAATTGGAGGTAAATCCTAAACATTTGTACCTTATTCTCTCGCATCCCTTCAACCACATTCAACAGCCTTCGATATTGAGACCGGGCTTCAGGATATTGAACCATAGACTTCACCCTTGTGAGAGCTTTCTGCAACCTCTCTTCAGTCTGCTTCCTTCCATCCTTGAGAAAATCATAATCATCCTCTTTTTGGGGAAGAGCTTGCTGACTAGTGTGCTTATTCAGTGCATCTGAGCGGTATCCCCGTAAACCACTGCCTTTACGCCGCCAGCGCAGTATAATTTTCTCCAGAATTCCCACTGACCAGATGATAGTCTTGTATTGCTTCCTTACTTGGTGTCCTCTCACATGAGCCTTCATGAAGTAAAGTAAGTCAGCAATTCAAGCCATGGCACAGAAAAAGATTTATATCATATAAAGCTCGCATACGAATTGACTGTAAAAGGAAAGAAAGGAACATCAAAGAGTAGAGGAAAGCTCCATCACATACGAGAAAAATGTGGTGGATTAGTATATACAAATAAGATTCATCATTAAGTAACTTAGGACCACTGTGACACAGATGAAGCTTCTTCCAGGAGTGAAAATAATATCCCTAGTAACCAAGCTTAAAGACCATCTCCTAATTCCTACATCCTCGATAGGTGGTCTCTCTCTCAACAGCAGCACTGATCCTCTTACACATGAATCACGATCATACACTTCCGTAAGACTATTGGAAAACAACACCAATGGACAGTAGAACACTGATTCTGTAGAAAGAAAAGCTACAAACCTGGATTTTGACAATTCTTTGTCGAATAGTAAGGAATTCTTTTCTCTTTTTCCAACCCCGGAACTTCTTCTGTATTTGTATTGCAGCACCGTGAGCAAGCCCATCACTCAGCCAAGTCCCTCGGTTCTTAGTAGCAGCAAGACCAATAGCACGCTCATCTGAGAATTCAGATGCATAATCACCAGTTTCCAACTTTTTACGCTGAAAAGATTGTATTCGGAACATTAGATGTATCCTATGAGCAGCTTGGGTGGCATTGCAGACAGCATTAAGTGAATCCTTCAGTGAGAGTACATCCGGCATGTCACCATCACCGAGAGGAGTTGGAGAACGCTCCGAAATCGTTTGCACAGCCTTTTCAGTAACTTCCAAAGGAGAATCCTCCTTCGGATCATTCACTGTAAGCGGTTCAAGATAGCTGGTTAACATACACTCTGCAATAAAACCAGAGATTCCTTTATGCCCATTGTCAGAAGCCAGGTCTGCAGGTGTTCTGCCAAGTGGATATTCTGGAGATGGATCCGATAGAACACCAGGAGCAGCATCAAGCGAAAGAAGGACAGCAACTGTCTGCTCTCTGCAAGCACAAGATAGAGGAGTCAAAACAACCCCAAAACTCCATGTGATCCATCATATGACAAATAACTATATGAAGTGGAAAAAAATGAAATAAGAACATGCTTTGAGATAGGGCCACTGAGATTTCACATCAGATTAAATGATAGTAACAATGGAGATTGTTTGAGAGGATAATGATATTTCTTATTGTGTTTAATGAAGGAATTACAATATATATATATATATATACTCAACATAACGTAAACCCCTCTAAACACAATATTACAATTCTACCCTCATTATCATAATTCTAACAGAGATCATCATCATTATGCCTTTCTGTATGTCAAAAAGGCAGTAAGTACTGATTGAGGTCAGCAAAGGTCAGCAGACAATAGTTTATATCATACAACAGGTTGCAAACTATCAAGTAAGAGATTTCCCTTTGAGGCATCTCATGGCAACAAAGTTAATGAATTGTAAACAAAAACAATAAGAGCAACAATATTCAGAATATATTAAAAGGCCCTTGCCTGCCACAAAATGCAGCCCAATGAAGTGCAGTCCAACCATTCACGTCCCGGAAATTGATACTAACTCCTGCACTTAAAATTGGTTTTATGGCCCAATTGTAACCAAGTGCAGCTGCCAAATGTATCGCGCCTTGCCCTTGATCATTTAATATGCATGGTCCCTTACCATCTTCGATTATTTTGTGAAGAAGCCATGAGTACAGCTTCTCTTTCAAAAGCTTCAGAAGGAGCTCCTCCTTTGCTTCGTGCTGATACAAATTGACCCGATACCTCTCCTCTTCATCCTTCAATGCTATGATTTTATCAATTAATTTCCGTTTCTCAAGGAGGCCTTCAAAAGAATTATCAGGATGACCAGCAGCATTAGACGACAGCAACCTCTCAAGTTGCAGATGCATTTCACCCAGAGCATTATCATAAATCTCACTGATATCCACACCTTTAGTAGATCCAGCTCGGAAGTCAAACTCACGTACCTCACTACAAGCTAACCTGTTAGAACATGTGATGTAAAAAGGGACTCGGCCAATAAGGTGAGCTGGGGTTCGACAAGAAAGAATCCCATCAGTTAAAACCGTTGTTGGAACCTCTACTTCCCCAAACATGCAAGACCAGTTATATTTCGCAACCTCTTGTTGATTCTTCAAGAATGTCCCCACGATCAGAACCTTTTGGCAGTAAACAAGACGAATATCCATTAAAGGCAACACAACATAGAATAAAAGCTCCAAAAACATTTACTCAAACCGTGCATCAGAGGCAACAGTTCTCCAAATATATTAAATTGACTAGTCATTTGTAGTAACAGAAGCATGTTATCCAATATATCCTAGCAATTGAGTGTGGATCACCATCAGCATGGAACATCAACACATACTTCAATAGCTATATGTAGCAGGATTTTCCAATTACACACATATTACAACGAAAAGCAGAAAGATTTTCCACCAGTACTTGTTATGCCGCTTTATGAGTATCACTTAAATCAATATAATTTAAACTCGGTAACCATGCTTACTACTTGAAAATTATGGTGAGTCATAGAAGTGAAAGATGAAGAAAAGACGAGCTTGTTTTGAACCAATAAGCACTATTCTCCCAAAAAGAAAATCATCGACCAGTAATCCAATAACCAACATATCCTGATTTCTGACCTTGATTCCAGAATCTCCATAAGCCCACTTAGGAGAGAAATCAAGAATGCTGAAAAGCTGGTCCTGGGAGATAGAGGGACCCAAGGAGGATTCTTCAACGTTTCCACATTCATCAGTGCTCCATTGTAAGCCAGATGTAGATTGCACTTGTAGATCCACAACGTCTCCAAGTTCTTTCGAAATCCACCTCGAAAAACTGTCAACTTTCTTCAAGCCATCCTCTCCATCAGATAATAGTCGCTTTGCAGCAAAAGCAAAATTAACCTCCCCTCCCACAGGCACATTTCTGTCCTCATTTGCTTCCAAGTGTTCATATTGTTGAGTAAGACCACCTGAAGCATCCTGCGATTCGGAATTCTGTTTGATTTGCTCAGGGAACCTAATGTCTGGTTCATATGTCAAATCCAAATCCAGATCCAAAGACCGGTCCGTGGTCCATGGGCCATCTTCCCCAGAAACCTGCATAATAAACTTAAGTCAATACGTGCTTACAATGAAGCAGCTCCTGCAATCCACCAGAAAATGAGAAAAACAGAAACATGCTCTACAACATTTAAACCTCAAATATTTTTGTGACAACCCTCAGCAGATTCTTATCAGTGCTTTCATTATTGATCTTGTCTCATGTCATGCTGAATGATGTTAACTTTTATGAGATCCTTTTAAGGAATTTAAACTAGAGGAAGTCCTTTTACTACAACAAACAGATGACCAAACGTTGCAGGCGATCACCCTAGGTATATTTGAAACATTCTTTTGATACTAAAATTATCGAATATCAAGGACAAGGTGAAACTTGCAAGGCAGAGGTGATTGGTGATTCAAAGAATCATCAAAGCCAACCACCACTTCCTTAATAGTTGCAACAAACTCATGATGGATAAGCACATGAGAGACATATATAAGTCTTTGTCCCAGATATCTGTACAACGAATAATAAAAAGCAAGAAACGCCAGAGTCTACAGATTTCCATTATTGCAGCTAAATCAAACAAGTAGAGCAAATCCATTATATTGACCTCGAATCTTTTCCTTAAAAAAATAATGGTAGATTGCAAAGCACAAATAGCACTCTCACAGGTGCATTGCATTGAGAGAACATATTCTGCAAATTAGCTTATAAAAGCAGAGTCGCATTGCATGTCTAAATGCCAGCATGTTACATAAAAAAGTGCGAAGCAAGCATAGAGTACCTGCCTTTGACCCCAAAAAAAAAAAAAATAGAGTACCTGCCAATGGGGTTGCGCAGACACAGGAATGCTAAGTTGCTGTTTTGAAAGACTCTCCCCTCCTAAAAGCTCGCTTAGCACCATATTATCTTGTTCAAAGACAACTCCTGAAGGAATTGTTTGGCTTGAAGATGATGGTGCATGAGAAGATACCGTGGCAGATCCAGACATAGATTCCTTTAAGATCTCCTCCCAAGATGCCAAACCAAGAGACTTTTGAGATTGAATGCCGCTACCAGTATCGGTGGAACCATCAACATTGATAGTTGAGGTAATATTCACACCAGGTCTCAAGGACCAACCTTCATGATTCTCTGGTAAACATTAAGTGAGCCTGTCAGGTTTAAAACTACAAATGCAACAGTGGCAAAACAAAATTAGATGAAGCACAAGCATGTGGGTGTTTCCTCCTCAGATGAGGATTCATATTAAATATAAGTATGCACATTAGAAAGAGAAGCAAGAACCTGGATAGGAACTTGGGAAATAGGTACTTGAGGACATGGCATTGTTGTTCATTGGGGAGCCTTTCTCCTTTTGTAGTGATGAAGGAATTGGATGTAAACCAGAACTATTTCGGTAAATCTCTCCTGCACCAAACACCATACAAGACATGAGCGAGATTGGCAGGCAAGACAGAATATCCACATCGTTGTTTACCCCTAGCCATAGACACAGTACCTGAATCAGCATCTTCACATAGTGATGTCAAAGTGCTAGTTGGGCTGGTCGAATCGGTATTTCCTGAAAGAGCGGCGCTGTGATTCATGGAGTAGCTATATGAGGGAGGGCTGTCCTTTTGGAAACTTCTGGCACCTTCTTCATTTTCCCTCACGCCACTCACACTTGTTCTATTTCCCTGAAAGAAACAAAAATCAATGATGAAAATCAAAGTTCCATGTTAAATCTACTAATACACATGTAGTGCAAGTCACAGGACCTAATCAAAGCAACAGAAGATGACACAGAAGGCGCTTGAGAGGGTCGAGACAAATTAAATAGTCTTAGCATAGATAAAACCTGCAAAACATCCCTTGCCAAAAAGCATAAGAGAATAGTTGAAGAATGATGAGGCATCCTTGCTATATAGACAACGATGTGCTAGAAACAGATATAGGAGAAGAAAAGGCATGAAAAACACGAATATTGTAATGACAAAGGGAGGCCCAGATGAAGAAAGAGTTTATAAGCCATCCGTCTTTACTTCCAAAGCAACACCTTGACAGACTATATAAAGGAAGTAATAATCTCAAAGAAAAACAGCAGGTACATGACACCTCCTTTAATGAGCATTTTCCCGGAAATGTGAGAGAGAGAGAGAGAGAGAGAGAGAGAGAGAGAGCAAATTTCTCCTCTGCAGCACACAAGAAACCAAGAAGAGAGCAGAAGAGATGCCAATCTTATTATGACTCTGTTTTGGTTCAAGGAATGCCAACAAAATTCCTTATTGTGGTTCCTAGAAATAAAATAACAAGAGAGGGGGAATAAAACCTACGTAACAAGCTCAATCTCTCACATGGTCAACCTTATGCTAATTGATGTGCAGGCTAAACCACTCGACCTCAAAAACAGAAAAAAGGAAAAAGAAACAAAGGGATAGCAAACAAATGACAAGACGTAAGAAGAGTAAGAAAAGCAACCAACAAGGAGAAGAAAGGAATGAAGTACCTTAACTTCCAAGTAGTGGACAAAAACAATGTGCATCAAATCCCTGCAATCTCCAAAAAGTTCATCAGATCACAACCGCTTCAACACTGAAACTTTTACTGAAAGCACTTAAAACCTTGACTAGCTAGATGGAATTCGGTAGATAAATCACTTTTAACAATCTCATATTGACTACTCGTCTTGGAAAGTTATGAGCAGAAAACAATTTCAAAAAGAGGCGAACTCAGGAGAAGCAAGGACCCTTGCGACACCCAAAACCTCATGTCACTAAAACAATAACTTTACTGCCGCCAGATTGTTATGCTCCTAAACTATGGGGGGCTCTTTTCCATTGTTCTACCACTGCTAATCATTATTGGAGAGGATAGAGAGATGATCATCTCTTAAATCAGAAAATGTATGGCATCTTCACTCCGGTTAACGGGGCGGCCTCATCACTGGCCACCATTGGTGCAAACAGCACTCAGAAAGATTATTACATTAGCTCACAGAGAAGTGCATCCTAAGCACTCCTAGGAGAATGAAAAGCATCCTATAGCAAACCAAATAACCCAACAGCTTGGTAAGCAAAACCCATAGGAAGAGGACCCATCATCGCTGCTGTCACTTATTTGCTTAATTTCGATATAATTGTTCGTCCGGTCTACAAATTAATATTCCCTATCCTCATGAAGCAACAAACATTAAACTTTCATCAACTTTGAGGAGCCATTAGCAAACATGGTACGCATCATTATATCCTTCACCCACCATCCTCCTACAATATCCATAGTTCAACCGCATGTCAAACGGTCAGATCTCACTCTTCTCATGTCAATATTCGTCAAAGAACAACTTCAACGATTGTAAGTCCCATACTTGAAAACTTATATTGTATGAGAAAGCTTATACTTACTGCTCAAGCATCCAATAGCTGCGTCTTTGAAAGTTCTCATTTTCTTCACCATGCGCATAGTAACAGTGCAGTACATCTACACTTCCAACCTAAGATTACTCAAAAAGATTCATCCATCAGACAATGATTAATTCGAATGATTCACACACAGACCAAAACTGTTTTGTGAAATGCCAAACACTGCAACTTTATTAAAGATCTCTGTGCAAATCAAAATCTCTGCCACAAAATGTTCTCTGATGCCAAAAGAAAGTCATGGGAGAAAGTACAAAAACAAGGAGTTGACGAGGCAAAATCACAGGAACAAAACAAAGAAAGAAGGGAAATCCTCTGGTAGGCTTACCTTCAGCTTCTCATGTGCTTCCTTCACCGTCTTTCCATCCCTCTTCTTCCTCCAGTTATGCCCATCCTTCCTAAAGTATCTCAGCACCTTCCGGTCAAAGAGAAAGAGTGAACCACCTGGAAGGCCAAAAAGTAAGTCCCACCCTGATTCTAGAAGCCTTACCAATTAAAATAAGAGCACATCAACAGCAAAGAACACTGACAACAACTGCCACGCAGATAAGGTTCACTCATGTTCAGAGAGCTTTCAGCGCCCTTCTTTCTGTTTTTCAATCAACCAACCATACTTTCTACCAGCTGGATACTTAACTTAAGGAACTAGGAATAACATTTGGCAAAAAGCCTTTATCATTAACTCGACGACAAAGATAAGAGATACAAGCATGATCTATACTCGGCTAGATACAGTTCCCGTTTCCATTTCTGAAGTAATCATATATGATAGTGAACATGGCCAACAACCCACAAGAACTTGTAATCATCGCCTTCAACTCTTTTTGCGATGATTTAAGTCGTGTTGTACAGAACAGTAAGCACACAGTAAATGCAATCTGGCTTTTCAGCAACCATGCCGATTTTTTGAATTTTCTATACGTGTTTTATTCTTTCAATTGAGAAGTGTTTGGGCTACCAATATACGCATTTGTTGGTTCTCCTACATGAAACTCATGTAGTTCGACAGACTATCAAAACCACCAAAATACTTGAGCTAACAATTGACGTGCGAACCATGACAGGAGGAATTAAATAGTGATTCGCAGTCCATAAGATAAGTGCCGGACAAAATAATAGTATACCTAACCTACTAATTAGATAAGAAAGGTGACCCTTCCATGGTCAAGATGTCGAAGTGAGAAATTTCAATTTGATTTGCGGATTTAAGAAGTCCCCCTACTACTAATACATTAGAGTACACATACAGTCAGCTCGAGGAAATGGGATCCCGAATCATTACGGCTCCACGGCTTTACCAATGATGTATGATAAATATTCCCTGCCCTCAAATTGTAAGGGGAAAGGTACAATTCAAGCCTCTATGCATGAGAAATATCAAAAGCTTTTCTGCAACATGTGCAATACATACTTGGGGGTCGGGTTGGAGGCTCAGAAACAATCTGAAATTTCTGATAATTGCGAAGAATTTCACATATTTCAGCAGGCCGCAACCATCGATGCTGAGCTTCCACTTGTAGCTGTTCAATATCTGCATAGAACATATTAGACAACCAGATCAACCCCTGAAGTCTTGCACTGAGAATGGAAGGTCAAGACCTACTAAAGTGTACTTCCCTCTCTCTCTCTCACACACGCACGCGCGATTCGATTCAGTCATCCCTAACGACATCAAAGCACGCAGAAAGTGCTCCCCATACTCCGGTCAAGAAGCTAATAACATCCCGACTCAATTCGGTCCTCCGAAGCACCAAATCCAGACATCAGCTGTCAGCTTCGAATGCAGATAGCACCAACCTAACTCCAAGTAACATCACAGTCCAAGTAAACCCGCCCCTCTCGGACACACAATCCTAACGAAACAGCACCCCACAAAACGCTCTAGGCGGAGACAAAAACGCACAAAACGCTCCCAGCGGTCCTACGATCGAGACACGCGCGACTCGCGTCAACCAAATCCAGCTCCAGCTCACCACTGAGCTTCCACGGCGGAACCAAAATAGGTCCGGCACGCCAATCAGCAGGCAAATCAGAGAGGAGATCGGACTCGACAGACCAGCAGATTGATCAAGACCGCAAATCTAGAGAGAGAGAGAGAGAGAGAGGGGTGTGACCTAGCTGAGGACTGAGGCCGTACGATCCGCGCTGAGCCATGAGCAACACAGGGGACGCGACGAACGCGGAATCGGGAGGAGGAGGACAACGACGACGATGGAACAGTCAAAGGCTTCTCGGATTGAACGCGAAAGGAGGAGGAGGAGGAAGGAGGAAGGAGGGAGGAGGGAGGAGGAAGGGGGCCGCGGGGGGGTGTTTATGTAATTAATGCTGCGCTTGCGGTGCTCTTCTTCTTGGAAAGTGGAAAAGTCGTTGCGAAAGCAGTGGAAAAACTCGCATTCGCCTATTTTGCTCGCTTGTCATACGGCGAGCGTCTTCCACTTCTTCTCCTTCTCTGTTTTTTTTTTTTTCTATTTATTTTTTTTAACTTTATCGTGCCTGAAATCCTGCCTGCACCGCACCCCCGGGGTCGTACGAACTTCGCGTTTTCGCTGACTTTTAACTTTTTGTGGGGAAGCCAGTATTCGCACCGTTCGGGCTTTTTCAGTGTTGGGCCAGCTTATGGCCCGACTTGACGCTTTTAGAAAAGCCTCTGCTCTGATTGAGATTCGGACCCATTCTCGAATTGTACCCTCAATTCCAAAAATAATAATAATAATAGAAGAAATCTTGACCTTCATGGCAAAAAAATTGTGCCCTCTTCACTATTATGTTGAACTTTCGAGGCTCTTTGGCCGACTCCATAAATTCAATGTACATTTTGAGCGTGACTATTAGTCGAGTCCCGACGAGATATGGTGCGTAAGTAAGAGAGAAAGTGGACCCAAAGGAAAAAGGGTACGTTGTAAATTTGATATAACAACAAAAAAAAGATGTTAGCAGTGGAGAGTTTCTCCACACAGGCTACGTTGTAACTGGACAATGCAAAACGAAGCCTTTCGGAGATTTTCGGCATTAAAGCTATGTATTCAGTAGGCAAACTTAAGTATTATATGGTCTCGTTTCCCATAATGGACATAATACATCTATTCTCTCATGGGCCTAACTCCAAAAAAAAACATCAACTTTAGGTCAATAGACAATTTTGATCCGAACTTTTTTTTGTCCCATAAAAAAGCATCAATTTTAGGTCAAATGACAATTTTGGCCCCGATTTTTTTTTGTCTCGTAAAAAATTACCAACTTTCATCCTGATCTCAAATCTGGCCCCCTGTTGACTTTTTGTCTAAAGTCGTCATTGTTTGAAAAAAAAGGTTATGGTGGTGAGCTTGACGAATCTCATCCAAAGCATCTGTCGACAGGCGGTGATCAGCTTGAAATTACGTTTGCCCAGAGAGATTCAATCTGAAGATATTTTTAACTTGCCGGTGAAGTGAAGGACATGAACAGTTTTACCGTTATTCTTTAAATTGTGGCTCAGAGGATAAGACAAATATTGCTTTAAATCCAGTCAGCAAATCACGTTGATTTATTGTTAAGGTGGAATAGTTAAGTTAGATAATTAATGGTTCTAAGTCAATGTGGACCAGATTTGGGATTAAAATGAAAGTTGGTGCTTTTTTACTAGATAAAAAAAATTGAGGTCTTCAACCTAAAGTTGATGCTATTTTATGGAACAAAAGAAAATTCGGATCAGAATTATTCCTCGACCTAAAATTGATGCTTTTTTTTTAAATTAACCCTTCTCTCATGTGTTATATCTGATCACGAATTGCGTGGAATGCTTCAAGATTGCCTATCCGATAGGGCCGTGTGTCTGACGTGCTTCCTCCGGTTAGGCCCACCCTAGGAACATCTCAGCACCTTCTGGCCAAAGAGAAAAAGTGAACCACGGCCAAATTCAAAGTCCCACCCTGATTCCAGGAGGGTTACTGCCAATTATTTCAAGAGCACATCAACAGCGCAAGACACCGTAACAACAACTGCCTCGTGGATATGATTCACGCGTGTTCAGAGAAGTTTCAACGCCCTTCTTTCGGTTTCTCAATCAACCATCCATAGTTGCTACCAGCTGGAGCTTTAACTTAAAAATGACATTCGGCAGAAAACCTTCATTTTCAACCCGACGAAAGAAGACAAGATAGCTTTAGGGTACCAACGTACACATCAATGGCTTGTGTAGTTCAACAGACCATCGAAACCACCGAATTCCTTGAGCTAATAGGTGACGGGTGAACAGCGACAAGAGGGATTAAATAGCTATTCGTTGTCCATAACATAAATTGATAATTAGATCAGAAAGGCGACTCTTCCACGGTCAAGATGCCGCAAAAGCATGTAATTTCAACTCGCTTTGGGGATTCAAGAGGTTCCCCTACTATTAGAAGTACAGCCAATCTACCCAAGGGAGAAGGTATCTTGAATTGTCGTGGCTCCACGGCTTTGCCAATAATGTATGGATCAATATTTCAATGTTATCTTGAACTTTTGAGGCTCTTGATCAATACTTGGATGTCCATTTTGAATTTGACCATTTGCTGAGTAATTTGTTAGTGTTGAATTTATGTCTTGAGTTTAAGTCTGCATAACAAACTCACTTTCCTATATGACTGATTTCGGATGAAGGGCTTACGGCGCCGCGAATAGAGAAGGCCACTAAAAGACAAAACATGGGCACACTTTATTTTATTATATCTATTTCGGTGGGCCCAGCTCAATTTGTTGAATGCTTATCAGTGAAGCACTTTCCTTTCTTGGACGTGCAAAAGAAACGTGTGGGGCCCTCGGAAGTCAGATAAAGGGGAAGCAGAACTAGGGTTTTTGCCGCATATAAAAGGAAAAGAAATTGAGGGTTTCTTTCTTTTAGCGAAGACCAAAGCCGCACGAAGGAGGCAAAACGTACAGCGACGTTCTTGAACGTGCGCGTGTTTTGTTTTGGGCTTCAACACGCGGTAATTTGTGCAGTGAGGTTTTTTTGTCCAATTAAATTATTTATTCGTAAACACTTTGGGTTTGGGCTTAAATCTAGGTGTGGAAAACACTCGAGCGTTTGAGCGATTTGTAACTCTAATTCTCCGATTATAGTGGATTATTTGTTGCTGGTTCTCCCCGTGGATGTAGGTACCGATATTCGGACCGAACCACGTAAATCTCTGGTGTCCTTTATAGTTTCTCGTTTATTTCTCTGGTATTTTCGCATTGACTTAATTTGCAAGATCCTGTCGTTTCCGTATTATATTTACAACAATTGGTATCAGAGCTTCGCGGTTGGATTTTCTGGATTGTGATTTGGGGCTTTTGCTTGTCTGATTATTATCTGGAAATTTTGTTATTGCAATTATGTCTGGAGCGAAAGTTGAGATTGAGAAGTTTAACGGGAGGAACAATTTTGGGTTATGGAGCGTCAAGATGCGTGCGCTATTAACAACCCAAGGTTTGGCCAAAGCGTTAGATGGCGAAGATGGGTTACCCATTATAATGAAAGCGGCTGATAAAGCAGACCTAATGAAGAGAGCAAAGAGTATAATCTTGCTGAATTTATCAGATGAAGTGTTAATAGAGGTGGTTGAGGAGAAGGATGCGGCAGCATTGTGGGCAAAATTACAGGCACTCTATGTAACGAAGGGTTTGAACAATCGCTTGTACATGTTGAAGCGAATGTTTCAATTTCGATATACTGAAGGTACGTCGATCAGATCCCACCTAGATGAATTTAATAAACTCATGATGGATTTGAAGAACGTCGGTAAGATACTTGATGATGAGGAACAGGGCATGATGTTATTGGCTTCTTTACCTGAATCATGGGAGCACTTTACTGATTCACTACTTCAAGGGCGTACTACGATTACCTCGGAAAAGGTAAAGTCAGCATTGTTCTCTAAAGAGTGGCAGAGGAAGTTGCGAGATGACAGTCTAGCGCAGGATGTAGCGCGAGGACTAGTGATTCGAGGTAGAGAATAACATTGAGGGTCCAGTAGCAGCAGAGGTAAAAGCAGGTCAAAGTCACGCAATAGAAAGTCTAAGGGACGCGTGAAGTGCTTTGAGTGTCACGAGGAGGGGCACATCAGGAGAGACTGTTCGAAGCGAAGAAATAGAGGTAACAAGCAGAATGCCACAAGCAGTATGGCAAACATTGCTGAGGAGAGCACTAGTGATGCAGAGGCCGTCTTGTGTGTGACTACTAGTTCGTTAGGAGACAAATGGGTGCTAGATTCGGGGTGTTCTTATCATATGACGCCTCATAGGAACTGGTTTACTACTTACTAGACTGCAGATGGTGGTAGAGTTCTGATGGGGAATAATGCAACCTACAATGTTGTGGGGATAGGAACAGTTCGGATTCGGATGCACGATGGGGTGGTACGCACACTGACAGACGTAAGGCATGTACCAGAGCTCAAGAAGAACCTTATTTCTTTGGGGACACTCGATGATATCGGGTGTAAATACACCGCTGAAGGTGGAGTGCTGAAGGTCTCTCGAAGTGCCATGACAGTGACGAAGAGAAAGAAAGTGAGTTCTCTCTATCATCTACTAGGAGAGACTGTAACCGGAGCTGCTGCAGTTTCATCAGGTGAGTCAGATTCTGACTTAACTCAGTTATGGCATATGCGTTTGGGGCACATGAGTGAGGCAGGTATGACGATGCTGAGTGATAGGGGGTTGTTGAAGGGTCAAAAGACAGGGAAGCTAGACTTATGTGAGCACTGCATCTTTGGGAAGCAGCGTCGGATTAAGTTTACAGCAGCTGTTCATTCGACCAAGCGACCGGTTGAGTACATTCATTCAGACGTCTGGGGCCCGTCTCCGATTTCTTCGAAAGGAGGTGCCCGATATATGTTAACATTTATCGATGACTATTCTAGAAAGGTATGGGTTTACTTTCTGAAACACAAATCTGATGTGTTTGATCGATTCAAGAAGTTTAAGGCATTGATCGAGAAGCAGTCAGATAAACAGATCAAGTGCCTGAGAACCGATAACGGCATGGAGTTCTGTGGTAAAGATTTTACTGAGTTCTGCGAGAAAGAAGGGATTGTGAGACATCGCACAGTGCCCGGGACACCACAGCAGAATGGCGTTGCAGAACGGAAGAACAGAACTTTACTGGAGCGAGCTCGGAGCATGCTTTCGCATGCAGGTTTAGGCAAGGAATTTTGGGCCGAAGCAGTGAACATGGCATGTTACTTGGTTAATCGATCTCCATCATCTGCTATAGAGTGGAAGACTCCTGAGGAAATATGGTCGGGGAAACCTGTTGATTACTCCGGATTACGAGTATTCGGATATCCTGCATATGCTCATGCGAGTGATGGTAAACTTGAGCCGAGGGCGAAGAAGTGCATATTTCTGAGTTATGCACATGGGGTGAAAGGCTACCGGCTGTGGTGCACTGATCCCAGATCACCCGGTTTTCTAATCAGCAGAGACGTGATTTTCGACGAGATTGTAATGCTTCAAAGAAGGGGTCTTGAGACATAACCAGCAGAGCAGACAGATCATGGTGTCAGCAGTGAGGTGGAGATTCAGTTGGAGACTCCGGAGACCTCGAAGGTAATAGAAGCTGAGATTATAGATAAGGCCGCAGTTCCCGAAATCGGTGATAATGAACAATCAGCAGAGCCGGAGCACACTATAGCCGCAGGTAGACAGAAAAGGCAAATTAAACCACCGGTACGTTATGGCTATACAGATATTGCTTATGCATTGACTGTAGGTGACGAGGTGGAGACAGATGAGCCTTCGTCTTACTCTGAGGCGATGGCTAGTTCTGAGTCGTCGCAGTGGCTAGGGGCTATGAGTGAAGAGATGGAATCACTTCATCAGAATCAGACATGAAAGTTGGTCAAAGTACCTAAGAGCCAGAAGATTGTCGGTAGCAAGTGGGTCTTTAAACGGAAGGAGGGCATTCCCGGTGTCGAGGTAGCAAGATATAAGGCGAGACTTGTGGCGAAGGGGTATGCACAGCGGGAGGGCATTGACTACAACGTGTGTTTTCTCCTGTGGTAAGACATACTTCTATTCGTGTTTTACTTACCTTAGTTGATGCACAAGATCTTGAGCTGGAGCAGCTAGATGTGAAAACAACGTTTCTTCACGGTGAGTTGGAGGAGCGGATTTACATGAGGCAGTCAGAGGGATTTGTTATTCCGGGTAAGGAAGATCATGTTTGTTTATTGAAGAAATCTTTATATGGGCTGAAACAATCTCCTAGACAGTGGTATAAGCATTTCGATTCTTTTATGGCTAGTCAGAATTATTCTAAAAGTCATATGGATAGCTGTGTTTATTATAGGAGATTGGAGGATGGGTCTTTGATATATCTATTACTATATATTGATGATATGTTGATAGCAGCTAAGAGCATGTTTGATATTGTTGTGCTAAAGAGGCAATTGAGTGCTGAATTTGAGATGAAAGATTTAGGTGCTGCATATAAAATTTTGGGTATGGAGATTTTGCGTGATAGGACTGCAGGAATTTTACGTCTTTCTCAGAAGAAATATATTGAGAAGATTATTGCACGATTTAATATACAGTCGGCGAAATCTGTAAGTACACCTTTGGCGATGCACTTTAAACTTTCAGATAAGTTATCACCGCAGACTGAGGAGGAGGAGAAGCATATGTCCCATGTTCCTTATTCTAGTGCAGTGGGTAGTATTACGTATGCTATGGTATGCACTAGGCCTGATATTTCACAAGCAGTGAGTGTTGTTAGTCGTTATATGAAGCGACCTGGTAAAACTCATTGGGAAGCTGTGAAGTGGATCCTCAGATATTTAAAGGGGACAGCAGACGTTGGAATCGTGTACCAAAGGGATAATAATGGCAGTGAGACCACTGATTATGTGGATTCGGATCACGCAGGTGACTTGGATGAACGCAGGTCTTTAGCAGGGTATGTATTTACGTTAGCAGGTGGTGCAGTTAATTGGAAGGCATCCTTACAGGATCACGTTGCCTTGTCTTCGACTGAGGCAGAGTACATGGCACTAACCTTTATAGTGAAAGAGGCGATATGGCTAAAAGGTTTACTCTCGGACTTTGGGTTAGATCATAATAGTGTTGATATACACTGTGATAACCAAGGTGCAATATATCTGGCATATAATCCGATTTATCACGAGCGAACGAAGCATATCGACATCAGGTACCACTTCATCCAAGATGTCTTAGCAAAGGGCGTGGTGGTTGTTAATAAGATTGCGACAGCAGAGAATCCAACGGACATGATGACTAAGCCTGTTTCTTTGGCGAAGCTCAAGCTTTATTTGAGCACAATTGGCGTCTGTGGAGAGTGAGCGCCCGTGGGGGCGTTGGGAGAGCTAGCATGAATGATAAGCACTATGACTTGGCTATAAACATCAAGCCAAGGTGGAGAATTGTTGAATTTATGTCTTGAGTTTAAGTTTGCATAACAAATTTACTTTCTTATATGGTTGATTTCGGATGAAGGGCTTACGGCGCCGCGAATAGAGAAGGTCACTAAAAGACAAAACATGGGCACACTTTATTTTATTATATATATTTCGATGGGTCCAGCTCAATTTGTTGAATGCTTATCAGTGAAGCACTTTCCTTTCTTGGACGTGCAAAAGAAACGTGTGGGGCCCTCGGAAGTCAGATAAAGGGGAAGCAGAACTAGAATTTTTGCCGCATATAAAAGGAAAAAAAATTGAGGGTTTCTTTCTTTTAGCGAAGACCAAAGCCGCACGAAGGAGGCAAAACGTATAGCGACGTTCTTGAACGTGCGCGTGTTTTGTTTTGGGCTTCAACACGCGGTGATTTGTGCAGTGAGTTTTTTTTGTCCAATTAAATTGTTTATTCGTAAACACTTTGGGTTTGGGCTTAAATCTAGGTGTGGGAAACACTCGAGCGTTTGAGCGATTTGTAACTCTGATTCTTCGATTATAGTGGATTATTTGTTACTGGCTCTCCCCGTGGATGTAGGTACCGATATTTGGACCGAATCACGTAAATCTCTGGTGTCCTTTATAGTTTCTCATTTATTTCTCTGGTATTTTTGCATTGACTTAATTTGCAAGATCCTGTCGTTTCCGCATTATATTTACAATAGTTAGTGTAATAGTCGAGTCTCCACGTGATCCGGTGCTCGATGCTTTGTTCACTTATCCAAGCGAGAATAAAGTTTACTTGCAAAGAAGTCCTCTGTTTGGAAAAAAAAAACAAAGACAGATGCGATAATACTTTGTAACGTAATAATATTATCACTCAACACACGTGATAGCTCAAGATAGATATACGTTTGGATCGATCACAAAATTTTCAAGTTAGAAATGGATATTAAGTATATATAAAGTCGCCGATAGTCCTTCTACTTTTTGCTCGAAATTCAAAACAGTCATTTTACTCCTCCAAGCCTTGTCTTTGTCTTTGACCTCTGACTCATTCTTCTTCTTTCCACAAAATTTGACAACCTACCAACAATGTAGTTTGTAAATATTTACTCACGATCACCCTCCGTGGCCCTGGCTACAGCTCAAAGCTCGAGTGGGCAACTGGCCATGACAGCCACGAGCTCGAAATCTATAACCATTAGATCTCGCAGCCATGGCCGGCTGAGCTCTTCCATCATCGCCAACCTACATCTCAAGCTGGAGTGGCCGTGGCCGAGAGTTTTGAAGCCGGCTTTGGCCAAGGAGGCAGCAAGCTTCGAGCTCAAGCACCATTTCGTAGCGGAGAGCTCAAGTAGTCGTGGCGTGGTGCCATGAGCTCGAGCGGCCATGCACCCATCAGCTAATGCTTGAGTGACTATAGTGATTGTAATGAAAACGCTTGCCATTGATTAGTTTCACTCTCATAAGTAACAAATTTTCATGGTTATTAATTTTTCCGTGACAAGTGTTGTGATATAAAGAAGCCACGGTCTCTTTTAATAAATTATTTTATTAGTTTTTATGTTGATTGACGTAAAGTCTATTTGGTGATACAAAACAGTTTTTAGCAAGTCGCGTGTATTCCGACGTCCATATTCGTAATTCGATGATCCCTGTGAGAAGAAACTGACCAGCAAAAGAAATGTTTAACAGATACATGAACAGTTCGATTTTTTTAAAAATAAAAGTAGAGCGATAATATTGAATTTCCGACAAAAACAGAAGGGCCATGAATCTCCCCCCGGTCGAGTCAATCAGTTCGTGGTGTACGTGTACTCAATCTTCGGCCCGGTACTTTCGGATCACATAACGGAAGTCAACCGTCGGGACGATTGACCCGCGAAAGGCTGTCCATCAACGCGGCAAACCGCGATTTTAATCCTGGGCCGCGCCGCACGCTGCAAATCCCCTCGCCGCCACCGCCCCCACACGCCCCAGCAAAATGGGCAACTTGAAGATGAGCGTCTGGATCGTTCGTTCTCCTACTTCGCCGCGCACGAAACCCCCGTAATCTCGGGCGTCCGAGCTCCCACGCAACGGTCAATCAACGGCTCACCGGAAACACGTAGAAAAGCACTCCCCCCTCCGTCCGACACCGCAATGATTTTGTCTGCAATATTTCCGCTTCGAAATTTTCAGTTTTTCAGTTCGCACCACACGACAAGCGTCGAACTTACTGTGGAGCGATCCGACTCAGCGATCCGGGATGAGTCGTCAGGGCGTCTTGAGGTCGTTGGCGCGGAGCTTCGTCAATGGCGGCAGCTGCGGCGGCGGCGGCGGCGGCCGCCGCGCCCTCCGGCCGTTCGAGGCGGAGCTCGGGCGGCGCGAGGGCGGCGTCCCTTGGGGAGCGATCTACGCGAGGAGGATGCTGAGTTCTCCCGCGACGGATCCTGCTCCCGCTGATAAGGCGAGGAAGGAGAGCGCGGTTGCCGAGGAGGAGAAGAAGAACGGTGGAGGTGCGGTGGTTCCTTCGAGCTACTGGGGGATCTCGAGGCCTAAGATCACTAGGGAAGACGGTACCGAGTGGCCTTGGAATTGCTTCATGGTACGCTAACTCCGAGCGTCTCGGGTCGCTGATGTGTTATCTGAAGGTTCTATATGTTCTCGGTGTGCCGGTGCATGATTCCTTATGATCGACTCGTAAAAGTTTTTTTACGTTTGCTGCTGGTTTGTACTCTGAACAAGTGGAGTTAAGCATCGGATTGCTCTTGGATCTGTGAAAATCTAGTCATCTGCGGCTCAACTTTGCAAACTGTATAGGTTTTTTTAAGCGACGCTATTAGTCAATGAACTGCGCTCGATATATTTGTTTGGGGATGACCGTCACATTTGTAGGAAAAGAAAAGATGGACTGCTGTTTGCTGCATATCATAGTGTCATCATCTCTGTCGGTGATGTACTGATTCTGAATGGTATGGCGAAGGAATATCTGCAAAATGCATGCAAATTCATCAAACTTCATGTATGATCGAAGCGGCTGTTACTAGCAGAATATACTTCTATAACCGAACCAATCCTCTCATTGCAGGGTTTAGATCTAATTTCAGCATGAAGTCTTTGATATCACCAATGAATTGCTCTCGTGCTTATTTCATTTATGAAACACTTGGTTCATCCGTCAGTAATCACGTGTTATATTCTGATGCAGCCTTGGGAAACTTATAGGGCAGACGTATCAATTGACTTGAAAAAGCACCACGTGCCGAAGACATTCGGGGATAAATTTGCATATCATACTGTGAAGCTTCTGAGAGTTCCTACTGATGTTTTCTTTCAGGTGATTTATTTCATTTACTTGCATTGGAAAGGTTGTGCTGATTAAATTATAAGATTTAGATACCCGGCTTATAACAAGAGTTACACTGATCAATTTATGATTGTCAGAGTTGACTGTCGGCAGATGAATATGGGCCTTTCTGAGTTCTGTTGAATATATTCTTCTCTATTTTGCACCTCTTGGGATAGTTCCTTCCGTTCTAAAAGTTGGGTTGCACTGATGCTTCTTGAGGCGCCAATCTCTTTGACCTTTCGATTTCTTAACCAAAACTTCAAATTTCAAACAGATTGTGGAAATAAATGGACACATGGTTCTTTCTCTCCTCTGTTTTCAATTTCTGTTTCCATTGGGCTTGATCTGTTACTCTGGGTGGCCATTATCCTTCTATAATTTCTCTGTGGTATCATGGGCTGTTACATACGGTTTGTAATTCACTCGCTGTTCGCTCAGAATGAGCTCTTGGGTCTCTAACTCCGGGTGGCAACCACTAAATCGTAGAAAGTCGTGAAAAAGTCCATTTTGTTCTATCATCTCTGTTTACCTTGACAGCTATGTTTTGTTTATTGTTTTTGATAAATCCGCAATCCAGAGACGCTATGGGTGTCGTGCCATGATGCTTGAAACTGTAGCAGCTGTTCCAGGAATGGTGGGAGGAATGCTATTGCACCTAAGGTCTCTCCGCAAGTTTGAACAGAGTGGTGGTTGGATCAAAGCCCTGCTGGAAGAAGCAGAGAATGAAAGGATGCACCTGATGACCATGGTGGAGCTGGTGAAACCAAAATGGTACGAGAGGCTACTGGTTCTTGCAGTGCAAGGAGGATTCTTCAATGCTTACTTCGTCCTCTATTTGCTCTCCCCTAAATTAGCACATAGAGTTGTTGGCTATCTGGAAGAGGAGGCCATCCACTCATATACAGAGTTCTTGAAGGATCTTAACAGTGGTGCGATTGAAAATGTTCCCGCTCCAGCTATTGCCATTGACTACTGGAGGTTACCCAAGGATTCAACTCTGAAGGACGTGATAACAGTTATCCGTGCCGATGAAGCTCACCATCGTGACGTCAACCACTTTGCTTCTGTGAGTGTTCTCTTTCGAATTTGCATGCCCATGTATTGCCAATTCTGTTGTGTATTTCACATTGTTTTCGAAAAAAGTCCTGGAATTCTATTCGAAAAATGTTCTTAGGAGTTAATTTCCATGTGAATTGATAACATCTAAGCTCGAGCATTAACGGAAGATCTTAGTAATGCCATGAAGAACAATTGCAAAGTCTGTTACTATGGTTGATTTTCACTCTGGAAATACGCATCGTTTATTGTATCCCTACTATTAGAGTTGTGGCGCTTCTTCTTTCTTTTTCCGTGTCCTACTCAATTTCAAGGATATGATTCTTCATATTAGTTGGACAAGTTTTTAATCAATCTGGAAAGAATTTTCATTTCTTAAACCCTATGTGCAATAGGAGTTGTACTTGGTTTCCTGAATTTATGTTTGTCTATCTCTTTGGGTGTTCTGCATTCGATATTCTAACGGTTGCAATAGTCCATTTATGACGGAGACCAATTTGCGTGCATAATTTACCAGACAAATCTCTTGGATTATTCTCGTTTGTTTTGTGCTGTGTAGCTTCTTTGTTACTTTGATCGAACGAGTTTTTACATGTTTTTGTGGCCTTACGAAGACAACGCAAAATGCTGAGCCTCCCCCCTTGTGTTGGACGCTTTGGATGCTCTTCTTCGCTTTGTGTTGTCACCTGTATCGCAAATAATGACCCTTGGTGATGGTGCAATATTGTCGTGCAGGACATTCATTTCCAGGGAAGGAAATTGAAGGATTCCCCAGCTCCGCTTGGTTATCACTGAATAATTTACTTCCTGTTCCAGACATGCCTTTTTGTTCGTGTTACTACTAGCCATAGTCGACTGTGAAACTTCGATTAGGCGTTATGGTATCCTCGACAGGATGTTAAATTTCCTCGATTGCTAGTTGTACTACTGAACGTGTATTGCATGACCAAAATTAAATCGCATATATGCATTAAGTATTTGTGTTGCGCACATGTGCGGCATTGTAACCAGAACTACCATCATTCTTTCTCAGCGTGAGCCCCGATCCACACACCAATCAATTTTTCGTTTCATTGAAATTCAATAGAAGCTGGAATCTAAGCCACATAATACAAATTATTTTGAGGATGCAATTCTCAAAACTGCAATTTGCAGAGGAGCAACTACACAAGGGTCATCCTCGAAACAAACATGACCAGAGAAAAAAATAATAGTTCAGGATCTCATTATCGTGCTGTCAACTTTACCGAGGTTCGTGGTAGCCGCGGTAAAACTGGAACGGAAATTCTCTCCCTTGGTCCTTAAGAACAAATTCACTTTCCCTTTGGCAATTAATAACTAGTTACAAAAGCTGTTCTCACCTCTTGTAGCAGTCAAGCAGTCAAAAAAGGATACAAGTTGGCACAAAGGAAAAATACCTCACAGCGGCTCCCTTGGCCAGTTTGAACAGACTCCTGGTACGTTGGATCCGATTCAGGGGCCACTGCTGAAAAGCATCTTGCGTATTTCGAAGCTACGAAATTTCTTCGAGGGCTGAGCATCTCATGATAAAACCCTCCTCTCTAAATCTCCACCAAAATAATTGGACACACCCACATGCCTTCACACCATGTAAGTCATACCGACTTGCATTAGATGTGAGTGCGGCACGGTCAGGTTCGCAATTCCCCTTCTGCAGTTCTTCCTCAAGAAAGCATAAAAGTAATTGATGACTAGCTTCTTTATGAACCACGAATCTTTCCTTGCCCTAATATCACCGTGACCAAGCAGATAGACTACCCCAGATTCTTTTGCCTTGCGGATGAAGGACAACTCTCTCTCGAGACTCTGTTCTGGATCAGATGATGGGGCTGCCTCAACCACTGGCCTGATGTCTCCTGAAGTGCTTGCTTCGGAGATGGCGTTGCCATCTTGCGTGAACTCAGCAAGAAGTGGGACATTCAATGAATAGACACTCCCGTTGGGAGCTATTAGAACTTTTGACCCACAGTTGTCATCCTCGGAATCCATATCCTCGTCACCATCGCTCTCTAAAGATCGTTCCTGGGCTTCCCGACGGATGAACTTCTCTAGGCTTTCAATCAGCAGCTGCTCGAAGGCCTGGTGATTTTCCTTGCGCACATCTTTGTAGCCATACCTTGAAAAATAGTCGAGTGAGTTTTAAGGCTCAAAGCTCGGCATCAAGCACAGAGAACAAGAGTTGCACATGAAAACTATGCCTAATATGATGTCAATCATTAAGGGACAAAAATAGAACCCATTCATTCCAGCATGAAAACAGACTGGTATCTTTATTCAAAGAAAGTGTGTTAAGACTCCCGCAACTCTAACACTCGGGAAATTGCGCATAAAGCGACAATTTTGTTGGCCATACCTGGCAATGCACCGAAAGATGTGGTAGTTTTTTTGGCAGACTCTGCGGAAGAGAAATCTCTCACTTTGAGGCACCACAGGAACCGGGACATACTTAATACAAACAAATATTACCATGGAATGAATTGCTGGGAGAGTGGTCAGAAAATGGCCAAAAATAGCTGGTATGCCCTTTACCAACTCATTGTAGAGCAAGCCAATCCCCGGAGCCCTGACAGTCCCAAGATTGCTGCCTAATTCTCGCAGCAAATCCATTGACATCTTCTGCTTGACTTCTGTTTCATATTTCAGCTTGCTTCCATAGTTCCATATATACATAACAAGGAACATAACTACTGCAAAGACCAATATTATCCAACTACCATCTCCCACACTCCAGAGAACTGATGAGAAGAAAGTTAGTTCTATTCCGAGGAAAATGACCACAAAAGTCAGCACAATGATGATGTTTATCTGCCATATAAGAAGCATTACAATCGTTACTAACACTGTTGTCATCATCATCACTCCCAGCTCAACAATTCCTGTTAAACAGAATCGATATCAGGAAAGATGAAAAGGGCATCCAGTCTCTATGAAGACGAAGCTTAGTGAAGAAGAATGCATAATTATACAGAGTACTCACTACCGATTGTAAAATTTGTACACACTGAGAAGAAATTTTACTCGATATGTGGCACCAAACGAAAAAAGTTTTCCTCAAACGCAACGACGTCTCTGTTTACAGACCAAATTTTCTGTCTGAATTCATTATGTCACTAAGACACAGTGCAGCAATCATCATTATCTCCGAGCAAGGAGGGTCCACATCAACCGGATATTAGAAAAACACTTCCAAGTAAATCATATATTATAAACCACCCCACAAGGATGAAGTGCTATAGAAGCCATCATAAATAGTCATGAACTAAGAGAAATAATGACACGCAACAGGAAATTTGACATATCTCACATATTTCTCACATTTATTTGCAAGCATTACAAGTAACCATGCAGCATGACCTGAATGCAATCTTTATATTGCACTGGTAAGTAGAATTATTCACAATATGTGCACTTAAGAGAATGGATAACAGGGCAAGAGATAGAACAGCATAAAAGTAAAGAAAATTTCAAATCCTGAGAGGTGGTTGTTGAGACAAGTGCTCAAGGTGTATAATTGGGAAGAAGAATGTTAATTTCGTATTAATATGCAATGATACAGGTCAAACATTCACTATAATTATAATTAACCATAGCCACAAGCTCCTTTCTCCAGCTTTTAGCTTTCAACCCACATTAACTCCCACCTCTCCCCTTTGCTAAACACAATTATGAAGACCGACACAATTTAAATGAACAAATGAGATTCCCTACTACTCCACATGCACTACAGACTCAAGATGGAAGTGAAGAGTGGTGACAAGGAGATGTAAGTATTACCATATGCATTTCCGATTTCAGTAATGCTCGATATAGAGCACACCAAGATCACACAGACTACCATCAGAAACCAATTAATGGCGGGTATATATATCTGGCCCATGAATTTCCGAGAGGTGTGAACGATTTTAAGGCGAGGAAAACACCCCAGTACTGTTGATTGTTTGATACACGAAAATGTGGCCGTTGTCATGGTTCGGCTGGCAATTAGTGCGGCAATATTAGCTATTAGTAAGATTGGCCATAATGCTCCACCTGCAAGAAGTTAAATTACTTGCATAAATATTTGTCACAGAATAAAACTAGAAATCTACGAATAAGAATGAGTAAGTTCCTACTCAGCTCCCCAATAGAAGCAGTTGTTTCCATAGAGCAGTAAATAGTTTGAGGAGGGTATAATCCATCAGTCAGTCAACTATCAAGGGAGATGAACTTCTTCATGCAGATAATATTTGTAAATTCTTATTACATAATGCTTACTTGGGATTGAAGAGAAAAACACTTGCTCATAGTCAGAATGGTGGTCCATAAGGTAGGCAGCTTGACCCATGTAACCCAACATAAGGCAAGGCAGTACAAGAAAAACAAACGTAAGCTGCAAAGAAAAATAAATGAATCATATGAACCAGCTTCTACTTCTTAGAAAATAAAATTAAAAAAAAGGGTAAAAACAAAGAAAGAATAATGAAAAAACTGAAGCAGCCATAAATAGACAGGAAATGAACAACATAAAAGGAAAAGCTTAAATTTTCTTGCTTTTTTACCTGAACCGAACGCACTGAAAAGTAGCAAAGATCCGCAAACATTGCCTCGGAACCTGAAGAATAAACCATATTCAGCGTTACAAGAACCAGAAAATGCTAAAAGCCATGTATAATGAATCTTCATAATCAATCACCCAAAGAAGCCATGGAGATAGCAGAGAGTAGCTTTCCCAAACTTCAAGTTTTATTATGGGGCCAAGTGGGGAAACTACTCACAATGGGACTGCAATGGGAAATTCTGCCTACTGAGAACATTATAATAGTACATGAATTATAAGTCGATCGCTAGTCCAAGTATGTATTTATTTTTCTGTCAGTAAAAGTATTTCATAGAGAGGCACCGAGGGAATACCAACCCATTTAGAAAATTATTTACAAGATAAGGATTCCAGTAGGTCAAGACAAGAGACTACTTTGTACTAGAACAACAGCAGATTTCATCTGCTAACTAGCCAAATATAAATAAAAAATTTGTAACTTTAAATAACTTTCACCTATAGTCAGTTTGGATAACATACACAAATAGAATAAATAGGAAGTAACATCATTCAAATTTTCCATTAAAAAAGTAAATAGCTTTTAAATTAGCGTAGAGAATCTGTTAACCATCATGGGTGGGAGACAAGAGTATTCTATAAGCAAAAGAATTTTAACAACTTATTATCAAAGAAGACACTTGTTTCGCACTCAGGATTCTTTTGCTACCTGTGGCACAGAGAAGACAGCCGCCGAGCGCATACCAGGCCTTAGTTGTGTTCCTCTTGAAGAAATAATATATGTGGATCGGATTGAATGCCTTAAACACACTGGTGTCATATTTTATTATATTGTAAATCCCCACACCAGCAAGAGAACAAAACCATAGAAATAAAGCAGGGCCAACTGCAAGTCCCACTTTACTTGTTCCAAACTTCTGTACACTAAACAATACAACAAGAAAGGCAACTGAAATCATCATCACCTCGTCTGCAAAAACAAAGGGTAAATAGTTTAGCTCATAAATATGATCACTATAACTTTGAATGACAAGCATATCCTACTAAGGAAACCCCACCATACTCACCACCTCAGCAGAATTTTTACGTCGGCAGTACTCAAACGGTCATAAAAAATTTGCATTGTCTAGAAATTTAGTTAATGACTTTGGGTAGCCCACAATTAAGTTGTCATTGCAATCCTATACTCTTTTCTGTTTGATTATGGGTTTCGGCAACTTGGATTCAAGACAAAGGCAACCGAATAATTGATGAGGCCGGGTTGCAGGAGTAATTAATTGAGCTGCTATAGGTATCTTGATCCAATCTTAAGGGGACTATCCCAAGTAACGAGCACTTAAGCGGCAGAAAAAGGCTGTAAAACTGAAAGAAAAAAAAACTATCTTATTCATTATTATGCTATTCTTCCCTTACAATTATTGTTTATATATATCAGGAGAAATGAAGAGGCCCAACCTGTAAAACCTACATTCTACCCGAACACTTTCTAAGGTAGGGAATTATATTTTTGCACATTTAACAAATAAGTACTGAGAGGGTTCTTAAAATGCTTCTCTCAAACAAGCTAACATAAAAACAAAACAAAGAAAAACATACTTTCTTCTTTTCACCAAAAGCAAAATTGTTTTAAGAGGACCAGATAAGTAAAAAATAATAATCATTAAGCGATTATATTACCTTCCCCAATAGCACTCACCCCAACTTTTAATCCACCAACAGCAGAAACTACTGCATCAGGAAAACACAAGAAAACTATGAGGAAATGGCTTACTATGATGATGTAGATGTACAGTTCCAAGTAAATGACCCCCGTGTATATTAGACATCAAAAAATACATTGCCTTAAAGTCATCCCAATAGAATATCTGAGGATCAAATGAGAACCTGACATTGCCGGTGTAACAACCCCATCAGCAATAACCATAGAAGTACCAGCAAGCACTAGCATCAGAAGCAGCTTTTTCAACGTCAGTGAATTCTCTAGCCTTTCCTTAATCCTTAAGGATCTCTCAAGTTCCGGGGATGGGACTTTTAGTCTAAAGGATGATATTCGGGCATCAGATGGAAGTTGATTTGGGAGAAGACTGACTTTGGCATTTCTACAAATCAATGAGTATAAGGCGAAGGTGCCACCTGCAGGATGTCAAAACAATGAGGAGAACTTCACTTCCCATGCGTAACATTGAACTAGGATCATTATAAAGTGATGTCCCATGTGTTGAGAGAGAGAGAGAGAGAGAGAGAGAGAGAGAGAGAGGGCTCGGAGCACATAATACCTTCACCATCATCATTGGCCCAAAGAACAATGAGCACATACTTCACTAGAGGGATGATAATTAACGTGTACAGGACCAGCGATAGTGCTCCAAGGACATCCTCATTTCCATTAATAGGTGCCTTGGTGAACATCACACTGAAGGTATATAATGGGCTCGTTCCCACGTCACCAAAAACAACCCCAAGAATCTGACATGCGATAACAATTCTTCTTCCCACACTAATTCCCTGCAGCATTATGCAACAATCAGGTTAAATTTCCAGGAACTCTGGCTTAAAACAAGACATTCTATTGCAATGAATTTAATGACACTTCAAACAATTATCCTTCACAATCAACAAGCGGAGTAATCTTCAGAATAGAATACCTGACTAAAGCAATAAAGGAACCAAGAGATGAATCTAATCAACTGTTTCATTCACCACTGACAATTAGACATGCTTGTACCCGGAACTGGAAAATCTCACGGGAGTTCATTTACAGTTAATTCAGCTCAACCTTGTTTCAAGAATGTCCTAGAACATCAAATTAATATCGGTAGCATACTCAAGAAATCATCCTCTTTATGATGTCTTCTCTATGACTCCACCTAATCTGATTAGACTAACATAATATATAAATGTTGTTCCAAAATCAACTACAGATCTACATCTACTAAACTGCCAAATAATGTCCTTGTACAATGCATAGACAGCATATTACCATTGTCCACTTGTAAAGATGTTAAGCTAAGTGTGTCATAAATAAAAGGAGTAAGATAGGAGAAACAAGCAAAGCGCCAAAGTTGCTAGGGCTAAAACCATTGGCAAACAAAAAGAATCGAACCCTCACTGCATACAAACAAAGGCCCCCAGCTTTTTAACTGGCAACCACATCCAAAGTGAACAATTGGCTTCAAAGCATATTCCCTTGCCGCTCAGGGCTGGGACATAATATACATCCCTACACCACGGTAGTAACTCCAATCAGATCGATAATGAAATTCGCTTTCTCGACGGATGATCGCAAACGCCACGAGCCAGATGTTCATTGGAGAAGAACTTCACTAGCTGTAATGAAAAATTAACTATGCCAGAACAGAATATCGTCAATACAGAGCGACAGAGTCTTCAAAGCCCTCAACCTCAATCACACAGTCATCTTATCTCGTCGAAGAAAAAGGTCTGCGCAAACCCCAAGGTCCATGACACAACTCGTCATATTGCGCATTCGATCGGAAAATAGACAACGCGTTTCTCCAGCAACATCCAACTGAGGAATCACCTCCATTACGGAAGCCAAACGAAATGCAAAACCTAAATCGCGAACGAAAGCGCGCCAGAACGGCCAGAAAACTCACCTCGTAGTCATTCCTCGGAGCGCCGGGGACCTCGAGAGCCTCAACATCGAAGGAATCAATGCGAGGACCGGTGCGGATCAGCCTGTGCTCCGCACCCTCCTCGTCTTCCGAATCCAACGACGTCCGCGGCGGCGTCCCGTCGTCCTCCTCGTCCTCGTCCCCGTCGTCGTCCTCGTCCTCTTCGTCGCCCTCGATCTCCGAATCGTCCTCGTCCTGGAACACCCAGCGGGACTCCGTCGAGTCCATGGACACCATGCCGACCACCGCCTCTCCCCTCTCCGATTCGCCGTCGTCCGCCATACACTGATCGGGTTTTCTCAACAGCCGCCGCGGCGCCTCCGCTGCATTCGAATCTTAGGCGGACGAGGGAAGCGGGGGGAGGAGGGATCGAGATCGAGAGTGGAGCATTGGATCAATGGCGAAAGAATCTGCGCGCGATTGAGCAGAAGGGAGGAGGAAAAGGAGCAGAGGAGTCTCTCTTCTGTTTCCGTTAAATTTGGTAAATAGTGAAGGCGTGTGCGCGTGAAGATGGCGGTGTTCTGTTCTGTTATGGCGTGTGTGAAAGAACGGAGCGAAGCGCAGCGCAGCGAAACAGAGCGATGTTGAGCTTTGAGGGCGGGTTTTGGGTGGTGGTCATGTCGCGCTCATCAATCGCTCGGTCAAATGGGATCGGGCACGGGCCCGGACTGGCCCGGCCGAAACTGCAGATCAGCGTCGATGGGGAGCTCGCCCGATTTGGGCTTCGGGCCTGTTCGTTGAGAGTGATTACATGGGCCACGTCATGGGCCTTCGTCACGGACCGACAAGAGGGCCTGGTCGTAGGCATTGAACAGGGCCGGGCCGGGCCGATCCGGGCTGTACGCATTCTTTAGGCCTTAATGGACGGGTTGCACCCGAGATTGAGAAAAACCCTTGTTGGAGCTACTTTTCACGTAATCTGATAGGAGGGATAATTACGTAAATGATCCCTAAATTTTGGTCAAATATGTTGTGCAATGATGTTTGTCATTAAATTTTTAATTCGTTCAATGTAATTCCTGAATATTTGGTAAATATTCAATCTAATTCCTAGACTATATGAATATCCTATGCTATCCTTCATTAATTCAAGTTCATGGACAACAACATTTTCATACGGTTTAGGGAAATTGATATATATCGAAAGTGTATGGACCACATTGAATAAAATTAAAAGTTCGGGAACGATATTGCACATTGGGTCAAAGTTGAGGAACCATTTTTGTCGTTTTCCCTCTATAGGAACCACACATTCTATCATCAACAACATCAGCAACCTTTGCAAAGAAGGGAATACCAGCTTCAGCTTCAAACACAGTTCTGCGGGAGAAAACCTCCACCAAAGTGCCCAATGGTTGTCATGGATCCAACCGTAAGAAAGAATCATGTCTATTTCCAATGACACATCGCGTAAGAGGCTTAAATTCCTCCCTAAATTCAAGCAACTTCCTCCGGATATAAGAGGAAATTAGCAGAGAGGGGGAGCTGCCAAAAGGTATTATGCTTGATAAGATGGACCTCCACCCATGCAACGCAAAGAGATCCAGATTCGGTAAGCAGCACCGGAATCGACTTCATAGCAGCTACCTTATTCCATTGATGAGTCTGCTTCGAACCCAATACACCTTTCTTTGGCAAGCAAACATAAGAGCGCCCAACCTGCAAAACTAGTTAGAAATTTCACTAAAAATAGATAAGCTTATTAGAAAAGTTAGTGATTTGAAAATGACTTGGTTAATGTTCATAAGTTGCTCCAATAAGAGACGATAAACTAAAATTAGCTGATGGCTATATTGGAAAAAAAATCAGTATTTAATTCAAATAAAGTTGGTAATTTGGTATAGAAGTCGGTAGTTTCAATAAAAGTTGATAAATTATTATAAGAGTTGGTAATTTGGTACCACTAAAACATAAGTCAATAAGCATGTGGCTCAAATATAATTTAGTAACTTCAAAATCATTGGAATTTCATCAAAGAAAAGTGGATAATTCACTCAAATTAAGGTTGGTAATTTTAACACGTTGGTAGGTTATGGTAAGTTATTAGAACTACTGCTGATTTGTAAGCAACCAAATAATCGTCAATAATTTAACGCGAGATTGTATTGCCAGCCACTTTTTTCTATCAACAATTAGGCGAAACTTACAAACGTTTCTAGAAGTTCACCAACCCGAAAATCCCTTTTCCTTTTCCTTCCAAACGGAACCCTAAAATTCTCCAGTAGTCTTTCACACAATTAGTGTCATATTCAGCTGGAGAGACCAAAGTTCCAGGCTTCAGGTCACTGTTGAGAAAGCACAACGCGCGACAGCTCTTCCAAGATTCTTGTTTGGAAAAGTAAACAAAGTTTCCCACTTCCAAGAAATCCAACAGTCATTTTGACCCGGTCTCATAATAATGATAAGGATGAGAAGGAAACATACGATGATCCTGCACGACTGACCAGACTTTTGAGCAGGATTTGAAAATTCCATAATCCTAAGTATCCATGGGTCAGTCCATATGTTCATCGTCATTTACAACGAAAGAAGTTCTATTATTTGATGACGTGGCGACGACTAACGAGGCTAGAACTTGACGAATTGCATTGCCATCTCTACACGACAGAAGGATGAGGTGAAAATCTTCGAAAGATTGGTTGGAGAAGAGGTCTGTGATTGAAGTCACAAGTCGGTATATCGGGTCACCTTCTGAGCCAAAATTGCTGACTGCAACTTGTGATGCATACTGCATAGAATGAAGAAGTCAATGCAAGGAACAAAGTCCTGATCTCAATGATGCCGCCCCATTTGAGCAAAGAGTATTTTCGGTAGCATCAGAATTTCATTGTCAATGAAGTCTGAGGTGTGGACTTAGTGAACGAGACTGTGCATGCCGTTTAGTGCAATAACTGGTGCAACTCACACGGCTTGACATGGACTCAGTCGAGGCCATGGACCCATCTTTTCGATGTTCCACCGCAGTCTTGGTAAGAACAAGAGCTTCATGACCATAGCAAAGTTGAATATATGAGTTTACACTAGCGTAGAATATGTGAGTTCACACTTTTTGAGGATTAAAGTCCATTTGTTACTTTTCTTGCCCAGCCTATTGATTAACTTGTTTTAAGTGCTCATTTTTGCATATCTGTCTTGGTTCGTAAGTGTGAAAATTGGGACACAACTGGCCCATTTTATTCCCTACCTAGATTGGGGCAAGGAGGAGTAGCTTGAACTTGCATCGTTCCCCAATTTGAGATGAGCCTCATGTCAGTCAAAACACAATACTCAAAAGAATTCTCTCTGATGGATCTAGCTGCCTCATAACTGGTGCAACTCACACAGCTTGACATGGACTCAGTTGAGGCCATGGACCCATCTTTTCGGTGTTCCATCGCAGTCTTGGTAAGAACAAGAGCTTCATGACCATAGCAAAGTTGAATAGATGAGTTTACACTTGCGTAGAATATGTGAGTTCACACTTTTGGAGGATCAAAGTCCATTTGTTACTTTTCTTGCCCAGCCTATTGATTGACTTGTTTTGAGTGCTCATTTTTGCATATCTGTCTTGGTTCTTAAGTGTGAAAATTGGGACACAACTGGCCCATTTTATTCCCTACCTGGATTAGGGCAAGGAGGAGTAGCTTGAACTTGCATCGTTCCCCAATTTGAGATGAGCCTCATGTCAGTCAAAACACAATACTCAAAAGAATTCTCTCTGATGGATCTAGCTGCCTCATAAAGAATAGGAAGAGCCAAAGAAGGATCAAAGTAAGATGAGCTCTTGACCCACAAAGTTCCCCCAAGTGACGGGCGATTCATGATAGGGACTTGACTGATAGGATGCTTCCTAGATACAGCCGAACTTTGCATTTATATTAATCTTTATATCCAAATCCCTTCAGCATAATTACATGTAAATCTCCAATTTAAACTTCGTTAATGAAAACAAGCACCAATTGTGAAACCACAGGACAGTTCCAAGAAGAATGAGCTAACTTTCCCATCTTTGACTTGTCAATAGAACAGATACAAATATCAACCAACCCAAGCCACATGTGCATCATCTCTTCCCTCTATTTATCAATATAAAGATCCATCAACTTAGTTCATAAAAGAGGTACAACTTCTTGTTATTGGGAAGCAAAAAAAAAATGTTGCTTAAGCGCTCCTTCTGCTGGTATCTTTTCCTGAACTTTGTCTTCTTATTTTCCACTATGCACATAGCAGCTTCAGCCTTTTCTACTCGAGAACAAACACAAGAAGTGGGAGCCCTTCTTCAATGGAAAAAGAGCCTGAGTGACCAAACTCAGCATCTCCTCTCTTCTTGGATGCTTTCTTCAAGCAATATCACAAGCACAAACACAAGTACCAATTCATGCAGTTGGGAAGGGATCAGGTGCAATATTGCCGGAAGTGTCACAGGCTTAAACCTCACAAGCATCGGCCTGAGAGGTACACTGCATGAATTCAACTTCTCATCCTTGCCGAACCTATTGTCTCTTGATCTTCATGATAACGAACTTTTTGGAAACATCCCTCCTAATATTTTTACTCTTCGTAACCTAACCTTAATAAATCTGGGTTACAATCAACTCAGTGGAAGCATTCCTCCCGAGGTTGGAAACTTGACAATGCTCAACGTGTTAAGCTTCTCGAACAACCTCCTTTCTGGTCCCGTTCCTTCCACTCTTGGAAACTTGAACAATCTTTCGTTGCTTTATCTTGGGTACAATCATCTAACTGGTCCAATTCCCACGGAACTGGGCAAGTTAAACTTCCTTTCCGAGCTTCGGTTGAACTTGAACAATCTTACTGGTTCTATTCCTGCATCTATGGGCAATCTGACAGACCTGAAGGTCTTGTCACTCTACGGAAACCAGTTGTCCGGTCCATTACCTCAAGAGATTAATAACCTCAGCCACTTGACACTATTCTTTCTGTCGAATAACAGCATATCAGGTTTCTTACCTGAGCATATATGCCACGGTGGTATTCTGGAAGACTTTTGTGCTAGTAACAACCATTTCACCGGCACTGTTCCTATAGGGCTGAAAAACTGCACCAGCTTAACAAGACTGCGTCTAGACAGGAATCATCTCATCGGAAATATATCTGAAGACTTCGGCATATACCCCGTTCTAGACTATATTGATCTTAGCTATAATAATTTCCATGGTGAGGTTTCACCAAACTGGGGAAAATGCCAACTCCTAACCAGCCTAAAAATTTCTGATAATCTTATTGTTGGAGTCATTCCGCCTGAGATTGGGGGATCGTCGCTTCTTCACATGCTTGATCTTTCAAACAACAAACTTGAAGGGAAAATCCCAAATGAGCTAGGAAATTTGAAATCACTCTTTAATCTGACTTTGAGTGGTAACAATCTTTCCAGCGAAATTCCTCCAGGACTTGGAATGTTGCCTGATCTGGCCTATCTTGATCTAGCTCAAAACTATCTAAATGGCCCAATTCCTAGGCAGCTGGGTTCCTGCTTGAAAATGATCTACATGAACTTGAGCAGCAACCAACTTAATGGAAGCATTCCTGATGAATACGGCAATATGGTGTCACTGCAAGTTGCATTGGATCTTAGTAGAAACACGCTCTCCGGGGAAATTCCATGGCAACTTGGAAATCTGATAAAGCTGGAGATATTAGATCTTTCCAACAATGAGCTCACTGGTCCAATCCCATCAACCTTTGACAATTTGAACAGTCTGGGGCTGGTTGATGTGTCCCATAATGACTTGGAAGGTCCTCTTCCTAACAACGAAGCCTTCCTAGTGGCTCCGGCAGAAGCATTTCAAGGTAATGCTGGATTATGCGGTAACCGTTCTGGCTTAAATCTCTGTCCTTCTTCAATAGAAAGTCAAAAAGGGAGAAGAATTAGTATATTGGTAATTATGATGCCCCTTGTTGGAGTGTCAATAATTCTTAGTATCGTTGTTATTATTCTCTATACCATGAAGAGAGGGAAGACAAAAATGAGCGTAATATCCGAGGATTCGCATCATGGTAATCTATTCGCAATTTGGAGCTATGACGGGAAATTAGTATATGAGGACATCAAGGAAGCAACTGAAGGCTTTGACCATAAGTACTGCATTGGAGTAGGAGGAAGTGGGAGTGTTTATAGAGCAGAACTGTCAACAGGTCAGGTCGTGGCGGTGAAAACGCTTCATTCTCCCCACCGTTCTAATCTGCCAAATCCAGATATCTTCGAGAATGAGGTCAGGGCGTTAACAAAGATCAGGCATCGGAATATCGTGAAGCTGTACGGTTTCTGTTCACATGCCGAACGGTCGGTCTTGATTTATGAGTATTTGGAGAGGGGGAGTTTGGCCAAGATCCTGAAGGACACGGAGCAAGCAAAAGATTTGGATTGGGCAAAAAGAATTAATGTTGTGAAAGGGGTTGCTAAGGCACTCTACTACTTACATCATGATTGTAGACCTCCTATTATTCACAGAGACATATCAAACAACAATATATTGTTGGACACGCAATATGAAGCTCATGTTTCTGATTTCGGAACGGCCAAACTTCTGAAGCTGGATTCCTCCAACTGGACAGGGCTCGCTGGAACATACGGGTATATCGCCCCAGGTAATCTCTCCGTCATTCTTTTGGTATGATAAATATCAGTTGAAACCTAAGGAAATTGTCAGTTCCATCTCATGAATATGCATGGGTGGAAAAGGTTAGGCCTCTGATATTCTCGAAGCTCTGTGCTTGGAATAGTTTGATCAAAGATGAGAGATCTTTTAACAGTAACAATTCAACCTATGATCATCATTATCGCATATAGCCGCAAGTAGATAGTTACTGAGGTTCTATTGGATGGAACATCTAGTCAGGGTCCTCGAAAGCTCATAGAAAATTGACATAAACAAGTCTGATTAGATTGCAGAAATCCTTCTACTTCTTTTCTCTTACCTTGCGTGCATCAAAATGGTAAAGTCAATTATGCATTTTCCACTTATAATTATCATATTTGCTATTCTGATTGTTTTCGGTTACTTTGCCTTGTCTATAGAACTTGCCTACACAATGAAAGTCACGGACAAGTGCGACGTTTACAGCTTTGGAGTTTTAACACTCGAAATAATAATGGGTTGTCACCCTTGTGAGATGATGAGCTCCCTTTCATCTTCCTCACCATTGGGGACATCTTCATCAGCGTCATCTGAAACATTGTCTGCGCTGCCATCGCATGTACAGACTCCGCCTATCAACAATTTGTTGGATAAGCGTCTGCCAGTACCCACTCCGGAGATGGCCAACGAAGTAGCGACCATCATAAAGCTGGGCTTCGCATGCACAAATGCTAATCCTCTTCTCAGGCCGGCCATGGAGCAAGTTTATATGGAGCTACTGGCTCGAAGGCTACCTTCCATCGAGTCACCCCATCAATTAGCCTTGGGACAAGTCCAAAACCCAGTGGTACAAGAACAAGAGGACAAGACTTCTCGGTGACCATGTAGTATATGCAGCACAGAGGGAAGCATATTCCATTTGGTGGCGACCCCATTTATACCAACTCATGAAAATTCTTACCAACTTATATCATCCTCAAATCAATAAGAGCCATTGTCTATGTCATGATCTTTCCTTCTAACGCAATTATCAGTATATGAGACAGATAGCTCATCAATTCAATTCTGACAAGACAAGGTGGTACCTAAGATGCACATCTCGATCAACAACTCTCCAAGAGTTAATAGACAATATAACAATGAGTCCGGAATGTGAAGAACGGGCAATTAGGCCACGTGCATCAAACTAAGCAAGCTCAAGCATGCCAGCAGTTTTGGTTAGTATTTGGGTGCAGAGTAAAATATGCCAACTTGCTTCAAAAGCAACCTAATTAACGCAGAACAGCATAATGCATCTCTTGGTATGACAATTTTGTATAGCAAGCTCAGTATACCTAGCATTACTGACAGAAAACCATCTATCGATGTTCTTCTTCACCAGCAAGTCCCACTCTCTTGCCCCATTTAATCAGATAAGGTCCCACCGACAACCACAAAACTGTCACTATATTAGCTTGTATTGGATACATCCGCCTGGACTTCTTCATATGTTCCAGTTTCCTCGTTAAATGCGTACCTGTATAAAAGCGCACGAGTGAATCATCTAATTTCAAGTATACCATATAAACTAACCGCGGTTGTACCGGTACTACACTAATATCAGTGGAAACTTAATGAGAGTGTTCTGACACCAAATGAAAAATAGATTGCAAAAAGGCACTTGGTTTCATGACTACATCCTTTTTCAACTGCACTTTGATGATTACATAATAGACCAGGAAAAACGTAAAAAATGAAAATGGGAGCAGAGCATTAATGCCCATCTCATGTGCACGGGTGCTTTGTATGCACAATGGATCTACATACACGCAACAAGATGCAATTCAACGAAACTTCGATCTCCTCTAATATATTTCCTATAGTACCCACAAGAAAAGTGTACAACTTCTAGGTTTATATGGGACTTCTCATTTTTTTGTGACAAGGGCACTTGCATGTGATAAGTGTGTAATAGAGGTCAAACGAAGACAATTTAAGGAGCAAGGCAACCAATGAATCTAACTATCTTTTGCTTTGGAAACAATGTAAAGTCAACTTATTTTACTGGGTTAACATCAGAAAACAGTGACCCGCAGGAATTACAGCCCTTCCATAGCTTTACTCAATTTGGTCAGAATTAGACCCTCCATTCTATTTAATTTGCTTTATCTTATGCGACACAACACAAATAATGATGGTATAAATGGATAACCACAGAACAATAAGCCTGTAAATCATAAAACTCAAGGGCATTGGTTAATCAACAATTGCAGAGATATCAATAACAAAATTACCATTGTCCAGAAGCTGCAGAGCAATAAAGCCTAGTAGATGGGTCATAATAATACCCCAAACTGCTACTGTAATAGTACCTGAAAGAAAATATAACAGATCAGACCAAATGACACTGTTGGTTGACTGAATTCCTAAGCTGCAACTTCAGTTTGCTTTAGCCCCCAGACGGTCAGATATGTTCAAACTCAAATTCCAGGTCCAAGTAGTATAAGATAAAGGCTGATAGAATTATGGTAGGATAGAAAGGATAAAGTTAAATCCAAAGGAGCACCAATTGCTTCTCAATCCTCAACCAACCCATCAACACCCTCAAGCAGAGGTGCCTGCTTTTGTGTTATATATGTCTCCATTATGTTTGTTCAGTGTTTTTAAACCGGGCTGGTCAATGAAACGGTCCGGCTTCCGGTTCAACCGCTGGGTTGATGATTTACCCAATCTACAACTGAGTTATTATGTTTATTAAAGCCATTGAAAAAACACAACCGCCTAGCTCAGTTGGGTTAGGGCTGCATGCTGGAGGTCAGGGGTTCAATTCCCAGGTGCCTCTTGCATATACTTTTTTGGAGCTAAATACTAGTCAAACCCGGTTCAACAGACCGGTTCACCCACCAAGTTTGAACCTTTCTTGACCACTCCAGATATTAAGTAAAAACTCCACTGGACCATGGTCAAGGTCCCATTTCAGCCAGTTTAACCGGCCGGACCCGTCTAGGCTTAAAGTCACCAGTGCACTAGCAAGTGAGTGCACGTGCATGTCTGAGGGTTTCTTACACATATAGACAAATGGAGCGTGGACATGAATAGAGGGAAGAAGCGAGTACCCAGAAGACTCGTCATAGACATAATCACTCTGTGACTCTCCAGCTGCAGAGTTAGCAGTAAACACTGTATGAGTAAAAACACAAAGCATTAAAGCACTTCTTCCACCAATTCAAGAAGCTCATGCAAATTAAGCTTACTCCCAGGATTTGAATTGTCAACACTCAATGATGGTTGAGGAACCACATTGTCTCCATGAGGAATATGATCAATCTCTTCAGATGATTTATTTGTAGTAGGTTGCTCATCATCTTCCGCAAACATATCAAACTCTTCAGCACCGCCATCTAAGGTCGACGCATCAGGTCCTGAAGTTCCAGCAGCAGCAGTGTTGTGACCAGAAGCCAAACCAGTATCTGTTCCTTCAGATAAGAGATTCATTTCAAAACTTTTATCTGTCCCATTGCCTGCAGCTATGGCTGTGCCCCCCTTCCTGGCCCAAGCCAATCTCTCGTATCCTTCTGAGAAAGTAGTGGGAAGAAAACTGTGAATAAGTAAAGTAAATCCACAGGAATTTGCAAGCTTGCATTTACATTTAGACATAACATAATCCGTATTTGAACAGTGACACAAGGTGAAGGAAGCCACAGAGCAAAAGGATGAAATGCCACACTCATGATTCATATAATTCCAAAAGAAAGGAAAATAAAGAAAAAATTTACTCTTCACCTGAAGTGAAAAAGGCAGCTCATGAAAAATTGAAATAAAGATATTAAACTATATAAAGATCAATGACCACCAAAAATTTCGCAGCTCATGAAAAATTGAGGAACCATCATATGAATACGTCAGTTTGCGCCTATCATTAGCATGAATAATAAGTTCGCCTCCAGGGCAAGAGGGCTGATGCTTAGCCAAAGTATCTGTTGCTTCCAAAAAAAATCTGTTGCCCTCTCTCTCTCTCTCTCTCTCTCCCTGTACCCTCAGCCACCATAGCCGGTGCCCCACAGACCCGCATACTTTTGCTGCATCTATGCCACCATCATGCCGCCACCTCCACCACCCATGACTGTGTTGCGCATCTCTGGACCCGTCATGGACATAACATAGAACTGTCTCGGTCGACATATGCTAAGGCTCGACCGAGCCAAATCTGGCTCTTTGAAAAGGGTGGAGCCAGGCTTGGCTCTGTCAACGGCGACAGAGACAATGTTGATTGTCTTTGTTGTCATCAACAGAGCCCCCCTACGGCAACAGAGGCGGTGGCTCAGATCTTGAAGTGACAACAGTGTCTTCAACTGTGGCGGAAGCAGCGGTTGCGGGCAAGGGGAGGCAATTGTAGTCCATTTGACAGCATCTTTGATGGTGGGCTCTTTGGCTAAGGGGAGAGAGAATCTGAGAATTAGGGTTGTGTCTTGTTCATGTGTATCTGATGTAAGATGACATGTGGGCAATTCAAAGACTCATCAATGCTCGCCAGCTGCCTGGCTGCAGTGTAACCTTTCCCATTCCATTATCAAATTTATACTATTAGCTCTCTCAAGCAATGAGTTGCCCAAATCTCCAAGACTGTCATGTGTGTCCAGAATGATCAAAATCTATGAATGACGTAAGGTGAGAATATATAACGGAGAAGGCAAAGCATTAAAGTAAATGGACTACCTGCCTCTCGCTCAAAAACCTCTCGTGTCTCATGGTACACATCTGCCACATAATATGAAGGTAGTAAGTTAACAAGCAAAAGGTATATCTATGTAGCATTTCAACAAATCTTGACACAATGATGATGACTTAACTGTATTCACCATTCTCCATAAGCGTCACTGCATCTTCCGTGAGCTGGTCAAATAGATGTTTAGTCTCAGCTGACATCTTCTCCTTCCGATTACTTGAGGATCCCTTCAACCGTCTCAATGCATGTAGTACCTAATCAAAGGCAGTAAATCATCTCAACATACCCCACAACCACACAAGCATGTATGCAGACAGCACCACCTAAATAAGCAGGCTACAGAAGGCCTTCAATATGATGCTTGGATTTAGGCAAAACAACTTTTCGCGTCTCAATATAAGTTACATGTCTGCACTGGGCAAAGACCTTAATGCCAATGACAAATCCATCTCTAAATTTTCAGAGTCATTTATTCTGAATGCAATTCTCCTCATTGCAAACTTATACTCAAACCCCATAGTCTGAAATGATCTAAATGGCTTTTGGCATGGTCAGAGAATTCGCTGAAACATCTACAGAGAAACTGAAGTGACAAGTTATGGTTTCATTGACAGCCTTAAGGCATCAAGGTAAAGGTAAAACCAGTCAATTCGCACTTCATTCAAGACCGCATTCTCTAGATAAGGAACAAAGAAAAGTATATTGACTTGCATAACACCAGAACCACATTGAAGATTTAAACAGGGATAAGAACCCAAACAGATTGCGGTACCGCTAAATTATGCAAGCTATAGTTGCATTAGCAATGGTAACAACACAGCTTAACTTAAGTCAAGTATATATCCACCAATGTTAGACATTATTCTCTCTCCAAAACAGATCAATATGTGAAAAATCATGTCCAGAGATAGTTGCGATTGTCTGATTCATTATATTCCAGACCAAGCAACTGAAAGAAATAGCATTCTTAAACCACCCGCTACTTCTCTCTTCCCCCCCTCCCACCTCCTTCCTCCTCTACACCCACCTCTCACTGACAAGGACCATTGAAGTGGTTGCTCATTTATTCAAATCTCCATTTCGTGCTTCGAAATCTTTTATCTTGTCAAACACCATTCATGTTTTTATCTATGGGCTTTAAGACAAAAGAGAGAGAGAGAGAGATAAGCTCCGTAGCTTGTATCTGAAATTTACTAAAATGGAAGCTTACTGTTTCTCCTGGCTCGAGCACATCGGCAATCCGTCTCTTCATCTTTCCAATATCATCAGACGACAATTCACGAGTATCTTCTTCAGCAGGTGTTACAACCGAGCTTCTAGAAGCCACGCTTGTAAATGCTTCAACACTGTCAAGCCATGCATCCTGCAGGGATGATAAGAGCCCAATAGAAACTCTAGTCTCTAGGAAATTGCAAAAGGACGGCTAAAAAGAATACTATACCTTGATTTCATTTTCGTTGACATATTCTACAAAGTTTCCGTCTGCATCAAAATAGCCTTCTTCCCTCTCTTTATTCAAATTGAAAGGTTCCATCTGAATCCCATCTTCTACAAAATTTTCATTGTCCTGAGAATCGAATAATCAACGAATGACCCTTTCTCCCCTTGAACAGTACAATGTCTGGCTGCCATCTTTGACAGTAGTAAACAGTCCCAAGCCCCAGGAAGAAATGTATTCAAGCATAACGCAGGTGACATAAATTTCATAACTGAGGACAAAATAAAGGCAAGTGGCTTCACATTGCTATGTTCGAGATGCAGCAATAGTGCACCAATTCTTTTACCCACAAAAAAGCTGTAAGTATGCACAAGAAAGTAGCTCAGAAAACCCCACCAAAAAAAAAAAAAATGGGTGCTCTAACAAAGTCTTCAACACACAAAACACTCAAAGACGAAGGCACCAGATCACAATCAACCACCGAAAGAGAAAATCTCATTCACATAGACGAGGTCAATGTATATTAAATCTTGCATGCATACACATGAACAACCAAGCCACCTCTTAAAAGCAAGCTAACTACTGATATACCGACACAAGCTATGAAATTACAGAAAGCTCAGAAAAAGCCATTAAACAGCCCTATTTCACCACAATCCAAACTTACAAACGAACGAAAATTTCTGAATGCTATACACGGAAACACAATACCTAGATTGAAACCCAAAGGGGCTCCAGCACATGCTCAAAAAAAATTGGGGCAACGAGAAGGCCAACCTCATAAGCCACTTCAGCGGAAGAGATGTCGTTGGCAATGCCCCTGCTATCCTCGCCGAGGAGCTCGGCCGTGATTTGGTTGCGGCGGCTCGCGCGCTCCTTCGCGGCCAGCCGAGCGTCCCTCGCATCGCTGGGCACCTCCTCTTCCACCACGGGGAGCCGGACGGCGGCTTCGTCCCCTGGCCTCACCTTCTTGCCCTTGGGGAACCGCACCCTCTTCTGCCTGTCCATTCCATTCAAACGACGTCGCGCGCGGTCAGCCGAAAACACGATCACAAGGATCAGGGCCTTAGCAAGAAGAAGAAGAAGAAGAAGAAGAAGAGGGATGGGAGATAGTTACGAGGGAGGTTTGGTGGAGTCGGGATCGTCCTCGAAGAAAGGGCGCTTCCGGCTGGGACGCGATGAACTCCCTTCCATTGAAGCTGAAATCTCAGCGCACGGGGTGTAGCTTCCCTGTAGAGAGAGAGAGAGAGAGAGAGAGAGAGGGAGAGGGAGATAGCGTCTCTGCGTGTTGGTACTGCTCGTGTGCCCGGAGTCGCCGACTTGGGTACTCGTATTTTCGTGGGAATTTTCGCGTAATAAGTAATATAGTCCATAAATTTTTAATTTATTAAATATAATCCATAGCATTTTGATACATAATCCAATTTAGCTCCTAAGTTATATAGAAATATCCAATGTTATCCCTGAATTTGAATTGATGGAATAATAATATTGAACTTTTTAATATAATTTAAGGATTAAGTTCAGAGACCACATTACACTTTAGGCTAAAATTTAAGAATCGCATCAAATAAATCGAAATTTTATGGACCATATTTCACACATTTAGCAAAAGTTCAAAGATAATTCATGTCATTATTCCTATTTTCACCGATATACAAACGGTCCTACTTTTGGCGTTTTTGGTATTTTGAGGCATGTCCCTTAGGTAAATCTAAAAAAATTATGTCTAGGTAAGTTTTGTTCATTCATTTTTTATAGCATTAGTTATGATCTATGAACCTTTTTTCCCATATTGATCAGTGTAAGTAATCGTGGATGTCATCGCGACTTTACAAAATCGCAAATGTGGACAATTGGAAAAATCGAAGGCCGCGTACGTATGCCTAGGTTCTGTTCGAGTGATTTGTATTGGCATTTGCAATTAACACCTCGAGTATAAGCTTACAATTCCAACTAACTCGAGAAGGCATGCAAAACTCGCTCTTTGGACTAATCTATTGCGAAGGGAAAATGACACAAATAGTTCATGAATTTTGACCTAATAGCAATATAGTCCCGAAACTTTTAATTCGTTTAACGTCTTTCTTGAACTTTTAGTACATTTCAATTTAATCCCTGAACCATATAGAAATGTCCAATGTAGTAGTTCCATTAATTCAAGTTCAAAGACTACATTGAATATTTTCATATAATTCAGGAACTAAATTCAACATGCGCCAAAAGTCTAGCCACCATATTAAACAAACTAAAAAGACCACTTTAAACATTAAGCTAAAATTTAGGGATTATATTAAATAAATTAAAAATTCAATAATCATATTGCACATTTAGCTAAAGTTTATGAACTGTTTGTGCCATTATTCCTCGTGCGGACTAGGATTTGCAAGAGTAACTTAAAAGAGAAACAAGTCCTAGGAGAATTTCTTTCTCTGAAAGCAAGGCGACTCGAAGAAAGCTGCTAGGAACAATCATACAGGGGTCGGAAAACACCCCATCTCAAAATTCAATTTTGTAAGGATAAAGTTCTTCAACTGATTAGCCGTCGAATCGAAATTACGACAAAAGAAATAAAAGACTAAAACGTAGCAATTGTACACTATACAGTAATGCTACAACTTATGACTAGAACCGAAGCTTTATACCCTGGTAGAACTAGACTCTTTCCCACCGAGCGTCTGAATTATGGCTTCCAGGAGTTTGACATCTCTATCGCGTTTGTCAATCTCTTCTTGCTTTGCCCGCAGCTCCTCCATGTGAAGCTCAAATACCTCTGGATCAAACATATGGTCATGTAAATTACATATCAGTTACGGTAATTTCAGGCATGATGCTGTTTTCAGTGACATAATTCCGCGTTAACCAGCCAATTCTAGTAAAGAAATGTGACTTAAGATTGCTATTATGTAAGCTTGTGATGATCCCTCGTGCTGCAGTCTTGCCTAAACTCCGACATCTTATGCCTAACATGACATTATGACGAACTGAGAAAATGTCACTATCAGTAAACTTACTCGTGGTGTTCTCAAGTTCTCTAGTGATTTCCTGAGTACGCAATTCTGCGGCTTTTTGTGCAGCCTCGGCCTGCCTTTTCTCTGATCGAGCACGAGCAGCGGCTGTAATAGCAGCATCGAGCTCTCTTTCCAAGGTCTCGACCCTTTGTTGAAGAATCTAGCATTAGAGAGAGAGAAGGAACATTTAATATGATAGTGCCTCGGTGGTATTTAACTCGGCGGCAATAGCGCAAAAAGTAAAAGAAAGCAGAGACCACAAGCTCTTCAAGATCATGAAGGCACAGTTTGCCCATTGAAGTAAACATTGTATCTCGCTCGACAAAATCCAACAAAGTAAGCAATCAAACGAGTAACGGCAGCCAATTTATCGCCTAATGGGGAGACGTGGTCGAAGTTTCTCAACTCGAAGTGCGTCTTTACGTTTTCACGCTTAGATCTGACCAACATGAAAGAAACAGGTAGAATGAGCATGCCAAATTGAACAAGAACTACTCAATGACCATTGCCGGGAGTAATTCGTGATCTCGAACAGGAAAATTTTACTCGAACACGGAGTCCCCAGATGTAAAATGATGAAAGCTCTTCCTGATTGCCTTCACCTTATCAGCTAATCAGGAAACTTTCACCGTTAGAATCCTTGGACTAAGAGCAGAAACTTCACGGAAGTCAAGCATTTGATTCCTATGCGAATTATACTGCCAAGCCATCTCCCAGCAATCTAGAACCTAAATGATCAATCGAGCAATCATAAACAATAATCGGGTCGTTCTCAATTGAGGACAGCGTGCTCAAATAAGCAACTGAATTGGGGGGTTTTGATTGACGAAAATGCAATCACCACCCACATAAACGCATTAGATTGGAAGTGATCGCTCAGAGAGTCAAACCCACGATTCAATTCATCGGTTTTGACACTCGATTGACTAAGAGGAAACAACACGAGCGTGAAATGACACGATCGACTGAGGAGCGAAAACCTTGATGGTACGGGCTTGTTCGGCGGTGAGGGAAGCTCGGGCAAAGGTCTCCTCGTCGACGAAGACGGCTTTCTTCAAGAGGAGCCTCTGGAGGGATTCAAGATTCGAAGACATTTCGGCCAGATTCGCGATCGCCCCGCCCCATCTCTCGCTCCCTTTCCCCTTCTCCTCCATCGCCGATTCTCTGCAACTTCTCTCAAGTCGAGAATCACGCCACCGTGAGAAGAAGAGGCGAAGGCATCACGTTCGCTATATTGTGACAGTATCAGTTTGAACTAATTGGGCTCGTCGTGGGCCCATAACTCATGGGCCTGAAGGGCATCAAACGAGAGCTTACTACCAAGAACAGCATACAAATCCGAAGCATGCTATCCTGATCACAAGCTTAGCCACACGTTTGTTGATGTTCCTCTTAATAGTATCTCCTCTCCCACGTATAGACATTCTAACTTTAGTTGACAATTTGGACCCTTTCAATATCAAAGGTAAAATCCATTCTTATTGGCCGAAACTTATTAATATGGACAAAGAACTTACCATACAATATTTATACCTAGAGTATACTATCCCATCATCAAATTTACCTACTTCATAAATTAGCAATGTTCCTTTGGCGAGGCATGGCAAATACCGACATCGAGAACGAGAAAATGTGAGTACTTTCAGAGTTCATTTGTGAAGCTAAGGCGCATCATCAAAGCTGACAAATCTTTTGGCGAGGCATGTTTGCCGATAGCTCTTAACCAAGTCCACAACTACATTGCCCTGTCACATTTATAACAACTCTTAAATGACGAGCAGCCATGAGATCTCTAAGAATACAATTATACTTTGACCAAAAACCGTATCGTACATGGTCAAAGGCAAGCTAACGGAAAAGGCGGGTTCTTTCACTAATCAAACTGCTGCCGGAGCTGCATCTCAGTTTCGCTTTTCCAAGTGGCGTGAGAAGACTGACCCTTCATCCTCTTACTCTTCTCCTTATCTTTTATGGCAGATCCCTTCTTTTTGGGCTCTTTGTCCGGGTCGGTGGGAGGACGATCTCCACATACCGGGCATACAATTCCTCGTGCACTCGAGTATGTTTTGGGTATACCACACTGCAAACACATTCTGCAGACAGGAAAGAAAGGTGAGGGACTAAGTAAATCTGCAAAACAGGTGCCAAAGAGCTCACTACTTTAGCTGTGTCCATAGGGAATGCAAGATGAAATGTATTTACCTCAATAGTTCTGCAGCATCCTCTGCGTTTGGATTTGTTGCAGTTGCCACACGCTTACCATCTTTTACCGTGGTTGAAACAGATGCTGTTGGAGGTTGGCTACCCTCGATATCACTTCTTACACGTTCATGGATACCAACCAACTGAGGTTTAGATTCCAAGACAGCACCTGCGGGTAGTCATATAACTCATGGTCAAGGGCTTTACTATTGTTTTGACACTGGCTCCTTTAAGTACAAACCTTCACCAACTTATACAAAAGCTGTTTGTAAGTGCTTACTTTTCATGCTTTATCAATTGCCTATAGAGTCGAATATGGTATTCAGATAACACTTTTCTCCTTATGAGATAAGCGTGAATATAAGTTAAAGCACTTATATGGCCTCAACAGGAGCTTAAGCTACAAACAATAGAAAAAATCTTACTTCCGCTAGTGCACACATGTGTATGAGGGTCAGTAGCCAATTGCCTTTGAATAATTGAATACCATCTACACACAATATCTCTACATAACAGGAGTGTCATGAAACACTTGAGGTGCAACAATAGGTTCTTCAAGTATTATTGGGTCTGAAAATAAGCTAAAGCAGCTAGCCAAGAATGTTACTTTAAGTTTAAGTTGTGCACATAAGTGTCTGTGTTGGGGATTGGTTCAGGCCCTGCCCTTGTAAAGGAGGAATGAGGAACAACTTTTTGTTTTTTTTTTTTTTTTGGGGGGGGGGGGAGGGGGGTTGTGGTTTATTAAAGTGGGTGATGGGTTGTTTTGTTTCTGCTAATAGAAAGAATAGTTCCGTCATTTGAACTCATCAATAGTCACGATAAATGATCTCAATCACGTAGGAAATTATAGAGTAATCAAAATCGAGAAAAATATGACATCAGGATGCATTTTTCAGTTGCAGTCTTACCAACAGGCATATCTTTTTTATCTCTACTTCTCTTACGCCTGCCATGCCTTTGCTGCTCGATCTCTTTTGCCGAAGGCTGCTCTTCCACACTATTATTAAGAAACTCTGGCGGTCCTACAATCTCCATTAGCCACAGGAGAACCAATGGTGGAAAATTTGAGACCTCCCTTCTACTAAAAACATCCACATTGGATACATGAAACTCCTAAAGTTGGATATCACCCAAGCAGGGAGTAAAAGAAAACTTTCAAAGAAAGTTGAGATTCCATAAAATGGACTGGTGATTGTTCACGCTATCAGGCTAAGCACATCAAACTAGGACCTGAACAATTTCCATATTGATAGTATTTTCAAAAAAGTCCAGACTAACAGCAATTGCCGAGTGTCTCTATTCCTCAATTTCCACCAATTCCAAAGTCCAAGGTCCAATGAAAGAGGACTTACCGCACATTTGCTGATGCTGCTGTTATTCAATTAGCAACAAAGAATACAAACATTGCGAAATTCAATTAATTATCTGCAGTCGAAGAAATCACCTCAACATCCAACTCCAAGAGGATAAAGTTAAGCCCCTATTCAATCTTAGTCTCTCACGATGCAGCAACTCAGGAAATTCAACCACACAGCACCTCAAAACGGCTTATTTCATTGATAATTACCCATTGCCACCCTCTATGCAAAAATGGGTACACTGTAAACGATTCCCAAAAAGGAAAAAATAAAAACTTGCAGCTATGTAATGTCGTTCTCAGCCCAGAAAAGCATAGCATAAATTTGGATTCCACAGATCACAAGATCAATTTCCAGTCCTCTTCCATACCGTCTAGGTAACCAACAAGAACCCTAACCCAAAACAAATGTCACTCTTTCCGAACACGAAAACAAGGCGAACAACACAGAGAAAAACTCGGGGTATGGAAAGCCGGTTTACCTCGGAGAAGGCATCGAAAGCAGAAGGAAGGCCCGACGAATTGGACGACGGCTTGGGCACATCGAAGAAGGCGGAGGCGGCGTTGAAAGGGCGGTGAGGACGCTCGTCGTCGCCGTCCTCCTCGGAGGAATTGGGGAAGCGAATTGGATCGTCCGCTTCTTCTTCTTCCGCGGAAGAATAGCCTTGAAGAAGTGCCAAGCTCATTCTCACTTCTCTCGGTCTCTGTCGGACCTCTAGAGCTGTTCTCCCAGGCTAGTCGTTTTGGGTTTTATTTCATTGGGGAGGCTATTTCCACAGCCAAGATGGCTGGGTACACCGCATTTTAGTTAAAGAGACGAAATTGCCCTTGATGAAAATTATCTGTGGAAGCGCAGTGCCCTCATTGCATACTAGTTTCAGATATCTTTTTGTCCGATCTCATGTTCAATTGATGAGGGGAGATGCTTTCCTAGTTATGAATGAAAAACTTAATTTTTGTTTGGTCCATTATCGGTGTGAAAAAGAATTTAGACACACATTATTGGGTGGTTGATATGTAAAAAGATTCGATTACACAACTAACTCCAAACACACATGTCACACATCCAATGATAAATGCATAAGTATTTTTTCATGCATGGATGGATATAAAAATAACGCTTAAAAATTTCCCCATAACACTTAGGTAAATTATTATTTTGACAAAAAATTAAAGAGATACATCGTCTTGTCACGCAAATTACTTTAATTTCTCACAAGTTACTTTAATATCATATGTTGATTTTGTTAAATCTGTCAATTATAAAATATGATCATATGGTGAAAAGAAGTGGGTACTTAAGTAGCCAATGGCTTCGAGACTTGATGATGCAATAGTAGTTTTAGTGGAAGTAACTATCCACTAATAGAAAAACAACCCGGTCAAAATGCATAAAGTTATCCTTCTGGATTTTATTATTGCAAGAATCATATAAGCCATTAGGGTACTATAGTAAATTTGGAGGTAGACACCGAATTCGAAAATAACTCTTCATATATATATATATATAGAATGCATACCCTGCAGATGTTTACTTCCGAGTTAAAATGAGCTACTTTGCCAACATTATCATCTTTCAAATTGACAGAGTTGTCCAATTCTTGTTTAGCATAGCATTTCACAAATAGCACTTCTTAGGACTTTTTTTAATCCACTTCAAGCAAAAGAAAAAGAAGAAAAAGCTACTCTGGAATACAGGAAGCCAATGTTTTTTAACACATCACATAGTCTTTGCATTCTCCATTTGCATATCAAGATTTATACAAACACTTCCCAGCTAAATTCAATATCGCAACAATTGAAGAAATGGTCCAGTGGCCGGGTCCTAAAGTTCAATGACACATCTAATCCCAGTGACATTACTATTCTTATGAGATTTACCCAGATAAATTCTACATTTAACCTTCTAACCCCTGATAAGTTCGAGTAAAATGGCTGCCACAGTTTCACTGGCCTTCTCTTTGACACCGTTAAATGCCCTTCTCACAAGGTACTCAAGAGAGCTCCCCGTTTTGGCCGAAAAGACCCTGTTTATGTCTTTGATGTCCTTCTCCGAGCGGGTGACTATGATTCGCATGAGAATCTCTCTAGCGTCGGCATTCCTCATCCTGAGCTGTTTCGCGAAAAACTTCTCTGGGTTCTGAATGCATCTGATGACTATTCGAAGGTCCTGGCCGAATTGGCCACACTTGCTTTGCTTGACCAGCTTGGAGAATTCGTGCCCGTATAGCTGCTTGTAGGAAAGTAGAATGGCTTTGACTTGGGAAGTGTTTCGCTGGCTCAAGAGTGAGATGATAGTCTTCTGATCAATGGTCCTCCCACTCTCCACCGATTCATACAGAGTCTTGGCATCACAAAAGGCCAGGCTTGTGTCCGCTTTGTGGGTGTGGTTGCGACATGACTTGCATATTGCAGCTAGTATCTGGAAAAAAAGAACTAGAACATTCAGGAAGTTGCATGCGGAATTAGTCAGTTACAAAAGGTACCTCATAATAGTTGTGCACCTCCTTAAATCCGCTGCTGACTTTCATGGAGATGTCTAGTTCAAGATCAGATTGATATCGAGAATAGTATTGCTGCTTAATGTAATGCAGCTCTGACGAAGAACGGGTGCATGTTATCTCAATCAGTGTGCCCAGATTGATGCTTCCCGCCACAAGTACTCTTCTCAGAATCTCAGCATCACGGCTCTGAGGATCACTCACGCGAAGATAAGCCAATCTCTTTACAAGGAAGATTAATTTGTCAAACAAAAAAAAATAGCATTATACTGCACAATTAGAAGAAATTGGTCCTTCAGCAAGCTAGACTCACAGTAAATGCACTGCTCTTTTGATTGCTCGAGATGACCCGAAGAAGATCATGACCATATAGAACACTGTAGGTCTGGCAAATGGCCTTGAGTTCTTGTGATCTCCGGGAAAATATCGCTACAAGCTTCTGTCCCTCGCTTCCACCGTTTCCTAACATAATGACAATCCAAAATGATGGTGACGGAAATCTCAAAAAGAAAAGTCCGGAAATGAATTAGCACTGCATAATATCTATTCAAAACCCAGTTCTTTATGGAGTTGGATTAAGGAAATGTTACCAGAGAAAAATGAACACAAGTATCGGCACTCCGCCTCATACTGCCTTGAGCTTTTCATTGGAGTGCTGCTCATTTGTTTGTTACTTTCGGGAATTATCTCTTACCTGTTGCTGTAAGCATACGAAGAAAAGCATTTTATAGGCAAAAGTCGATGCTAAATGTCCTTTAGGAATGACGTAACCATTTCTGTGTCTGGCTTGCAGAAAGAGAAGTAGAGAAGAAGGAAGCAAGAGCTACGTCCAAAGTGGAAGAATCTTGAAAGGAACAAATCCTTCATTCCAGTGTCGACCTTATGTTTCCTCCCTTTCCCATGATTGTTCACTTTACTGGTGACTTCAAAATGTCTAACATTTTTGTCTGTAGACAAGTACAACAGCATCTTATTCTCTCTAAAGCTGCCCACAGCACTTTCTGATTTAATACCTGTGGCTCATATATTACAGGAGTAAAATGGCTTCTTCAAAAAGCTTCCCTAATGCAAGTATTCTTCCTGGCCTTCTCAGCAGATCATTAAAAATACCTGCCTTTGAACAACATTCCATGATGCTCCCACAGATCAGCAAGCCAAAACTTCCACCTTAATCATGTGCGAGAATTTTGAATACAGTGCATTGATGTAGTGATTTTTATTTGAGACACATAAAGGGGGCATAACTATAACAATATACAATGTCTATCAGAGATATATCAGTTAATTAAGGGGACAAATTGCAGCTTAAACTTGTAATATCTATGTGCCATAAGTTCCTTCTCACTCTCCTATCGCAGTATTCCTTCATATTCTTTTTACAGTCTTAAAAAATTTGTGGAGGCAACGCTCCAACATAACGTCAGCGATTCAGAACTTACCCAGCAGCATATTCTGAGAAAAGGAAATTATACAAATTGCCAGCACCCACTCTTGCAAGCTCGTACAAGGAATCAACTGCTGCTCCTTAATTGAAAACAACTGGAAAAAAATAAATAAATGAAACTACTAAACAGCGGAAGAGCAGTGATTGTTCTCTTTCTTTTTCTAGAGCAAAGGAGAATACAGGAAAGTGGGTTTTGCAATGGACAAGAAAAAAAAAAGTTAAATGGAATTTATATCAAGAATTTCCTGTCACAAAATTGCAGAGCCCACGGGGCTGCTTTTACTGCCGAAGCTTGCGAACTAGAATATATCAAATGGTGCATTAGAATTTCCAGCATATGTACTTTGCTTTTTCTCAAGCCTGGCACTGGAAAACTTCTGTCTCTCTGCCTCTCTCTCCCTCCCTCTCTCCCCATCCCTTCCTTCACTGATTAAAAGGCAGCAGACTAGCTTTACTCATATCTTCTTCTCATAAAATCAAAACTGCAGATGGTATGGACTATGGAAGTTCACATTGACCAGTTCAGAACAGTAAAGTGCTTCCATAACAGCCCAACCCGGGAGCTGAAACCGCCAAGAAACTTGCCCTCTGTGGAAGCATACATGAAACAACCTCAGGCACTGAGTAGAATAGATCTCCATGTCATATGCTGCCAAAAATGAAAACACAATATAACTACAAAGAATAAATGACTACTTCTGTGCATACTTTACACGTTGATGCTTTGATTGTTATGTGCTTCTTATTGAAAAACTCATGCATTGAAAATCGAATAGCACATACAGAAGGCAAGCGGATAACGACATCATTGATGCAGACAGTCTCAGAATAATTTGGCACTGTAACGCAAAAGATACCAACAATTACAAGGAGACCTGCAATTTAACAGAATCTTCTCTTCCAAAGGAAATTGAAGTCAGAGACTCAGTGGTCCAAACAAATGGACATAGTGAGGTGAGAATAAAATATGATGCCAAACTTGAGGAAAAGGGAGGAGGAGCAATCAACTTAATGCAAAACTTGAATGCATGTAGATTCTTCAACAAGTTACATATTGATACCAGATCAACTCTGTCCTCATGCGTCTAGTATTTACTGCACAAAACCCAAACACAAGATCCCTAACAATGGCATACGACGCTGCTTTACCATGTCGCGTCTCAGCAAAATCAGGTGTACAGTGTCTTATGCAAATATCTAGAATGGGGGAATATATAGAAGCAGGTGTTTCAGCAGTGAAGGTATTGCTCATGGTCAAGTGATACTTGAACATATGATGTTCTTGTAAACGACAAAATCTGAACAGAGAAAATGTCCATATTTTCCTGAAAAAAGGTTTATCGAGTGCAAAGAAAACTGAAAAAAAAGTTGAACCGTGTCAACTCACGAAGAATGATTAGATAATCATTGCTACTTTAGCATCATGCATGCACGAGAGGTGGATAACTTTTAAAGCAGCAAATTATGACCGTAAATGGTCACAAGAAGCTACCTTTCAGATATGAAGCTAGATAATCAAAGTATACAGAGGGAAGAAAAACAGCACCTACCATCAAGTTTGAGCCCCAGAATGGACGAGAGCACCCTCTTTCTCTTTCTTGAACCTAGCTATGTGATCATGATACTCTTCGAGCTCTTTCTCCAACCTCTCAATGAACTGACTTGTGTGCTCAAGCGATTGCTCAAACTTATACTTTTCCAAGGCCTAAATTTTGGAAACACGTAAGAGAGAAAACATTGTAAACTAAAAGTCATTCATCAAACAAAAGAGCGAGTCAAAATGTATAAGAAAGGAAGGTATTTGGCCCTCAATGATCATCATACAAGATATGTGTATTGTCAACTGAGGTCAATATTTTTCTTTTGATAACTAAAAGCAATATTGTGGAAAAAAACTAAGAACAGTCGCACATCTAAGAATACAGGAACAGGAAGTAAAGTTAACAAGATAAACTAATGGAAAACGAATGGCAGAATAAAAAAAACAAGAGCTAACTTTATGCAGCAATTAGATCAGTCCAAATCAGGCTTGTGAATGACAGGTTCCCTCTCGTAGACTCCAAAGGTTATCATCTATGATCATACTTTCTTGTGTCATCATGCCTTATAAAGAGGATATACAGGAAGTAGTCTATATAACACCACTTTGATTATGCAATTTTGATAATGCAACAAGTAGTCACCATAGAGAACAAGAAAGCCTGAAATCACCTTGTCTTTAGAAAGAGTATCTGGAGGTGACATAACCTTTGGCTGCACATAGTTCTTTCCTCGGTAGAAGATTATTGTATTATCAGGCCTTATGTCAATCACAATTCCTTTGCTCAGTCGTGCAAGTTCATCAGCATATTCATGAACCTGACCTGGCCTACAAGGTTTGCATATAACCTTTACAGTTTCATGCTTTTTCCAATGTAGATGCATGTTTAGAACTACACCTCCAAATACTCCGCGTCTTCCAACGGGAACATAATTTTTCTTTTTCTCACCCGTACGCTTCAAGTAATGCTTCTCTTCCTCAGTTAAAATCTCAGGATCATATCTTTCAGCTGGTGCTTTGGGAACCTCGAACTTCCTCAACTTTTCAATCAACCATTCTTCCTTTCTCTTGGCCTAGACAAAATTCTCCAAAGGAAGGATAGCAGATAACTTTTTGTCAGGTGGTTACACAAGCAAAAATCCAAAGATGAAAAAAATGGGAACTGCAATATGGTGAAGAAAATTTCATTATGAACAAGTGAAAGAATATCATACTGATGTAAACTAAAAGAGAAGCCACAGAAAACAGGGTCTGTATAGCTTTACAATAGTAAATTTTAAGCAAAATCGAGGAAGTTCTAAGTGGAGCGTATCTTGGCCAAATAGTTTCAGAAAAGTCAGAATAAAACTGCAAGAGCATCCCCCCGACCCCCGCAAAAAAAAAAAAATAACACACACACACACACACAGCCCTAAATAGAGAAAAAAAAAAGAAGCAATGCAGTCATCTTATAACTTTTCAGGAGGCTCAATACACTACAACACAAGACTGTATCTCATATAAAGATGCAGGAGTTCCATTGTCCTTTACACACTAGTGAGATGTCCAACCTTTTCAAGTTTATATCTGATCCTGACTTCAGGATTTGGAGAGTTCATCTTCTTCTTGGCCTTTAGCCGATAGAACCTGAGTTCGTTCACTTTTGCCTTTTTTGATTTTTTTATCCTTTTCTTCACTTTTGTCGGGGGACCATTTTTGTGCAGAGGCTTATTTATAGAAAACCTGACAACATCATTATCTGTCTGCAACTCGAATGATGCAGTGCTCACATGTCTAGCATGCAGCAATTGGTCAGCAATGGCACAACGTTCATGTGTACTTAATCTCCACATTGGAAGAGGATGTACTGAAAGGGAAAGGAAAATTCGTTCTTGGAGAAGCCTCACTATCCTGCAGCTCTCTCTGATGTGAGCACGTGACCTCACAAATATATGATCTTTAGGCAATGATGAAGTATTTGAAACATGCTGAGCAAGGAAACTAGAGCAGACGAAAGAATCCCTGCAGATAGAAACAAGTCCGATATTATGAAGAACATTCATTAACGAAAAAGTCAAAAAAGCAGGCAAAAGATGAAGATGGGCCAGAGATATTTTGTTACACATCAAATAACTTAAGGTAATGCAGGTAAAGTCGAGGGGTACAAACTTAATCAGTTTCGCAAGAAAGTAAAAACCCAGACTTAGGCCTCTGGAGAATTAAAAGGCAAGTCAACTTGTTCAATTTATCACATCTATTTTACTTGCATATAGAAGGCTAATTGGCCTTGACTTATTTTCAATGGAATTGGGTGGAAACAACCCCGAGTAATGTAACAGGTTAAAAGTAACTACACGAGGCTCAAAGAGATTGCCTCGTAAAGCTAGATTTGAACTGAGAACTTGTTCATTTCTTAACATGGCTTTCTCTCACAAGGTCTAAACCACCCCAAAATGGAACCAGTCTCAATCCTTGGTTAAAGCTCACATTGAGCACAATACTATAACCCTGTTGCAAGGAACATTTTCCTTTCCCATCCCAAGTCCTACTTATTAATGGCAGGTAAGGTCAAAGCTTCTAACGAAGTAAATGAACAAACGCATTGCAGAGAACCCCAGCTTGCCATTTAGTTGATTCTTGAAAATACCACGAGAACACATACACTTATCTAATCAAGTTCGAAAAATTGAAGATAACAACCATTTAACTCGAGCTTGACGGCCCATTCACGACACCGATATCAGCTACAACGCCATGTGCATATACTTAGTTTGAAGTTTCATCAAGAATCAAGATAGATGCCAAAAACAGGATCACCGAACTCGAGGGGGGTAAAAACAGACAATCACTAGCTCATTAGTTTTCTTTTCGACGCCACTCACGTTCATTCTGTTCGACATTAATATCAACAAAGTTGCCTCTTCGAGACGACATTTGATGAGAACGAAGAGCATGAAGCCGGGCAAAGAGCGAGAGATGCCCGAACTGCGACGACCGGTCACGAGGCCACGTAATGGCCGCACAGAAGCGAGGAAACATCGAAAGCAACGTCGAAAGACGCGGAACAAGTACCTGCGAATCAGAGGATTGGAGAATCCCCGAACAGCGGCTCTCGCAGGAGAAGATGCTGCTCGTAGCATGACTGATGAGGAGTAAACGGCGATCGATTCCTCCGGACAATCAAAGCCGCTTCATCGTCTACGCGGACGCTTCGTGAGTTCATCAACTTCGACTTCTTCGAGTGCAAATCAAATCTTTGTAACGCCGGCGTAGCTGGTGATGCTTACGGCGTCGGAAGTCGATCGCCGACGGAGGAAAATCCGACCAAGTGAACAGGGAAGTGGATGCGGACGTCGAATTCACCTCTACGGAAGATTTATGTTTCGTCCCAACCCAAACATGGAGCCCATACTGCAATTGGGCAGGCCCATTATGCCTGAGCATTCGAATAAATAAATAAAAAACAATTAATATCACGAAAAATCTTAAACTAATACACCTATCGACTATCACAAATAGACCACTAGAAATCCAAACTAGTATACTTGTAACAAATTTATCATCCATTAGTTTCCGTTGAATTAGATTAAGGGAAAATTTCAATTAAGAATCCCAAGTGGGGTCTTTTTCTCAAAAAAAAATCCCAAGTGGATATAGTATCAAATAAGGCTTGAAGTGTCCAATCAATTTCAAATAAGGATCTGAAGTGTCCAATTAGTCTCAAGTAAGGGCCTGAGTTCGCCGGGCGTTCAAATGCTCGCAGGTCGGTGAGCACGGTTACTGTTCCGGTGACCGGAAAATGGCAGTTTCGTCTTTTTTTTTCTTTTTATTTTTTTTTCTTCTCTTCCCTCCATCGACCATAGCGGGGACCGGTAGAGATCGCTGGCCTCAGGCGGAGGCTGCCCTCGCCAACGTCGGGCGAGGGCAAGGGTCACTCGACATCGGTGAGGGCAGCCCTCGACTGGGCTGGGCGGGCAAGGGCGATCCTTGACTGATTTGGCAAGGGCAACCCTTGCCCCTCGCCCAACACCAGTGAGGGCGGCCTCCGCCGGCCCCGGCTATGGCCAGTGGAGGGAAGAAAAGAAAAAAACAGAAAAGGAAAAGGAAAAAAAAAAAGAAAAAGACGAAACTGCCCCTTTTTGGTCGCTGGAACAATAATCGTGCTCGCCGGGCGGCGAGAATTTGACTGGCCGGCGAACCCAGGCCTTTACTTGAGACTAATTAGGCATTTCGGGTCCTTATTTAAGATTGATTGAGCACTTCACGCCCTTATTTGACATCATGTCCACTTGTGATCCTTTTTTAAGAAAAAGACCCCACTTGGGGTTCTTAATTGGAATTTTCCCTTAGATTAATATTACAAAAAATCACAAACTGGTATATTTGTAAGAAACAGAAGGTAAAATCTCAAATAAATACACTCGTCAACTGCCATATGTCATTTAATTCAGTAATTTGATGGTAAAATTTAATGGAAACTAATAAAGGGTAAATTTGTTACAGGTGTACCAACTTGAGGTAAATTTATAATAAACGTATCAGTTTGAGATTTTTCGTGATATTAACTCTAAAATAAAACAAAAACTGCAATAAGACAATTTGGTATACTTGCATTAAAAATATTAGGAGATGAGTTGACATAGGGGGTGTTTGGTTCAGTTTTGAGAAGGGACTTTTGGGCCTTGAAAGCCCCTTTCCAAAATGCTGGGGTGTTTGGTTCAGCATTTGGCCTAGCATTGGTCAAATGCTAGCATTCCAAACGCTGCAAGCCCAAGGCTGGTCTGGACCGGCCTTGGGCTTTCAGCATTCCACGAATGCTACTGTTCACTTCCTCTTTTTTTTTTTTGGTTTGAAGCTGTCATCTTCTTCACCAGAAGGGCCGACGATGGTGGCTGGCGAGGGAGAAGGGCCGACGAGGTCGCCTGGGGTCGGGTGACCCCCGGCGAGCCAGATCCGCCTTGGCCTCGAGCGACCGCCGGTGGCGGCGGATCTGGCTCGCCAGGGGTCGCCCGACCTCGGGCGACGGCGGCCTACTCCTGCAATGGGTAGGCTTTGTTTTTTTTTTAATAAATAAGGTAATTCTCAAAGTCTATTTACAAAAAAAAATTCACCAAACACTATATTTTGGTCAAAATAACTTTACAAAATATTTTTATCAAATACCATTTACTTTTTCCTAATAGACTTTCACCAAAAATATTTACATTCTTGGAGTAGCATTTTCAGAATTGAACCCAACATGTCCATAGAAACCGGCAGTAAACAGAGGTAATCATCTTCCGTGTTTAGGCGCAAAAAGAAAATTCCTGTGTCTGACTTCTGCTCGCGTCTCCGAAATCACCACAGCGGGAGCAGACGACGACGACTCCTTCGCTGTGAAGTCGAACAGCTTTCGGTTGCCCCTTCACGACATCATCGTATCCCGAAGCCCCGTAAGAAGGCGGCGGTCGTTGATCATGAAGAACGACGGCAAGAACATCGTCTCATGGAAACGGAGGGAGCTCCCGCTCTTGGTGCTGTACGCGCTCGTGTTCTACGCCGTCATCATACGGCGCTCTCTCCAGTTCTCCCGTGGTAATTCGTGTTCGGTTTATGCTGCCTGCTGCTGCGGTAGCTCCACTGTCTATTGTTGTAATGCGGATTTGGCGTCGCGGCGCGAGTTTTGATCTGGGGGTGTGATGATTCTTTGCAGATTACTCGTTGAATCTCGATGGACTCCGACCTGGCTGGATCGCCCACAGACTCAATGTATGTCTTTTCCCCGCCTTTGAAACTTCAATACGGATTGTTGTCACTCGATGAGCCTCCGTGGGGAAACTTTTCCATGTGCATTTACAGTGAGTGATGCTCTTAGTGATTAGCGTCCCCATTGGTCGGATTGGGCTTCTGGGTGCGGTGTTGAGGACTAGGAAGCTACTTTGTTCTGAGTTCTGTCTTTTATCATTGTATGGTATAAATTGCTAATTTAGCGCATTCTTTCCTTTTTTTTTTGCGAATGTCTTATCTGGAAAAAAAATAAGGTTTTACTTGGCTTGATTGATTGCTTCGTAGGGAAGTGCAAATCATTTCTCTGAACAGGGAGTTTAAGCTCAAGTTTTATACACATGGACAGCCGTGTGTACATACGCAGCAGGGTTCTGTTTTGCTTAAGTAAAATGACCCGTAAAGAAGAGTTATGTACATTTGGGGTGATATTCCCTCACTTGTCTTGGACTATCCACAGTATCCTCTGCTTTGTGTAGGACTTATCGGATGCCCAGTGGAGAAACTTTCGTGGAAATTTGCCTATCCTCACCGTCGTTTTTGGAATTTTTGCATTTGTTGCCAATAGCACAAGAGTACTTTTTCATTTGAAAGCGCGGGGGATGTCCAATGTGTGGCTTCTGATTTCTTTAGCTTACCTGCTTTACCTACATGGAGCATGGTATGTAATGTACTTTCCATTCTTCTGTCTGTTTTTTATATGTTCATACAGTTTTTTTCTTCGTTGACATCCTCCCTCTCTGTTCTTCTTTGTGGGCAGCACTGTGTTTGTCTTGTCAATTGCTTCACTTAACTTTCTTCTTGTGAAGGTAATTTCCATTCTATTTTAAACATTATTCTTACGCTGGAAATGCAACTTTAGGATGGGGGAAGATAAAAAGGTGTGTGTATGCATGTCAATGAGGCGGGTGGTTTAGTTTTCCTCTGATGATATCTTCATTTGTTGATGCTTGTGCAGATATTTGTGAAGACAAAGTACTTTTCACTTATGCTCTGGTCTTTTTCCATTTTTTTTCTTCTATGTAATCGTGTTTATGAGGGGTACTCTTTTTCTTTGTTCGGGTAAGTTTTTATTCTCAGTGTCCTTAGCTTGCACTGGATAAACTCACGAGTAAAGTCATAATGCAAATTTATCCATTCATCATGCACAGGCAACGCTGGATCTTCTTGGACAACTTTCGGGGAGTTTTTCGCTGGCAAATTTGCTTTAACTTCGGTAATTCTGTCATTAAAATTGGCCATAGGTTGAGTGGACAATATTCCTTGGTACTTCTGTCATTAGGAACTTGGTTCCTGGATTTTCTATATATGGTCTTGGCCACTGTAGATTATATGAATTCAAGAGTGAGTTCACAACATTACAGAAGCACGATGCTACTTGAAGTTACTCTTCTCAATGCAACAATGGCTTTTCTGTGGGTGGTCATTCTTACTTGTCAAAAGGCCATTGCTGGAGGTCTTGTCTTTACCTTCTTTGCATGGGAAAATTCAGATGACACATAGAGAGATGATTTGTGAAAATTTCACTAGCTAGTAATGGCACTTGCCCTTCACCTTTGCTGACCATGTTTCTGCTTTTGTCGCTCTTGATAGTAATTTTGCGTATGGTCAGTTTTGGATATGATTACTGCTGGGCCTGTCAAGGTTCGCGATTTAATCAGAAGGTATTGTCACTGCTTATTACTTGTGAAAATGTTGCATACTTAGCTTTTCATTGCCTCAAGTTGAATCTACATCAAGTATTATAATTTTTTATCAGAGTATGTACTAAGACGAACGCAGTCTTAGTAGCATTAGCTAGATGTTGCTCAATGACATTCTTTTCGCCATGTGTAGAAGCATGCTGAGTATTGCCGCATTTGTAGATCAAAGAAAACATGCCACCAAATTTTACAGTTTGGTTGGATTCTGGAATAGAACACTATTCATTTTGTTCTTGCAATAAGTTAGGTTATTGACAAGTTTGAATGTTATCAGGAAAAAAGTGTTCCGAGTGATAAGTATTCCTTTGGAATATACCTGTGCTATTTGATATATGCACCTCTCTACATCTCAGGGCCAATTATAAGCTTCAATGCATTTGCTTCACAGGTTAGTTTGGTGTTTTACATATCATTTTTTTGACTTTTTCTTTTATTTAATCTAGTTGTCCATGCTTAATGAGTTATTATATGAAAGTAAGTCCTCTTTGATACCTTCATGATTGGATGGGTCCATTATAATAGAAGCGTTTGTGCTGTTGTGCCTTGTATATACCATGTGGCAATGAGATTGGAGAAACTAGCCAATCGTAGATTGAGATTCTAAAATTCAAACTCAAAGTTGGTTAGATGCATAGCATATGAGCGATGTGGTTTAGCCATGCAACTAATCGTTGTACTTGTGAAGTGCAAAGTTTTTAGAGTTTTTTGGATATTTCCTTTGGAAATATGGGAGATAATACATGGTGTTTTACTTCTTTAAGATTTAGAGTTGACCTTCAACATTCGTATTAGGATGGTGGACATCAAATCGTTGACGAGAAGGGTTTAAAGTTAATAGACATCCAATGCATTGCTTTGATATTTTTCAAGGAGGTGAGGCTATGGAAAGTAGTATATTCTAAGCACTAAATACCAAATTGAGAAAGGTTTGTTTATTCTTTTGTTAGCAATCCAGAATTTGCGGAGCATATACTGAATTTGGCTATTGGATAAGCCCTCTCACTCCTCTTTGATGATATACTGCCATGTCACGCTTATGCATTCAATCCCCTTGATATAGAAAATTTTAGGGTTTCATGTCACCTTTACGGGTTGATTTGCTGCATTCTTGCTGCTAAATTGGGACTAAAGAGTATTACGTGGTTCACTGAACTTTCGAATTATTTGTTGCCGCAGCTAGAGACGCCACAGAAGAATTATGCGCTTAAAGACATAGTTCTCTATGGAGTCCGATGGATATTGAGTCTTCTCCTTATGGAACTTATGACTCATTTCTTCTATTACAATGCCTTTGCAATCAGGTGATTCTTTCACCCAGAATGTTCACTATATAATGTTTTTTGTTGATTACCTTAAAACCAAATATGTTTTTTGTCCAGTGGCTTGTGGAAGCAGTTATCAGCCATGGATGTATTTATCATTGGCTACGGAGTAAGAACGTCTTTTTTGTATCCTGTCTGTTGCTTATTAGTTTATTGTTGCAATTGTTTATGTTCGAATTTGTGTGGCAAGCGAGAAAATACACCTTCTGTTGCGTGAAAAAATGAAGTAAAAGGTAACTGAGGTAGAGTTAATCACTGGTGAAAGGGCAATGTAGAAACCGAGGCTCCAATGTTTTTCTGAAAACTTCAAATTAGCACTATTTGGCCAGTGCAGAGGATCACTAATTTCATTTGGATCTAATTATAGATGCATCTAAAAGAAGTTCACCTGGCAAACCATTGTATGAAAACCGAGAAATAAGAAAGGTCATGAAGTGTCCGACATAGGATGGAAAGCATCCTCCAGATCAAATTATAGTTAAGGACCAAGGTTCTGTTTGGCTGTAAAAATGGACCAATGCATTGTAAGATGAGGAGGGTATCATGTAAAAAAGGAGTAAAGGTATGTCTGGCAGAGACAACTTTAATTAAGCAGAACTATTTCTGTGTAATATACTTTTTATCTTTTTTGCATATATTTGTGGACCAATAATGAATTTGATTACTTAACTGCCGTTTTGTAACCATTCTTATGTTTGTACAGGTTTTAAACTTTATGTGGCTGAAGTTTTTTCTGATCTGGCGATATTTCCGCCTTTGGTCACTGGTAATTTTCCAGGATTTGATTGTAGTTTGTACCTCATTAGTTCCTTAGGCAAGGGATTCGTTGTGCATCTTTGATCTGCATTGCTGACCTTCCTGCCTTAATAGAGTTTGTGTCCTGCAATTGCAGATATGTGGGGTTGAGGCTCCTGAGAATATGCCAAAGTGCATCAACAATTGCTATAATCTGGAAAGTTTTTGGAAAAGTTGGCATGCATCCTATAACAAATGGCTTGTAAGGTGCAACTTTCTCCTCTTTATTGTTTGTACTTCTCCCATCGACATGGACTCATACTATTCCGAATTTCCACCATGTAAGGTACATGTACATTCCTCTAGGAGGTTCTCAGAGAAAAATACTCAACATATGGGTTATATTCACATTTGTAGCATTGTGGCATGACCTCGAATGGTAATTCCAATTCCTCAAGAAACTTGTTCTGTAATTTCTTTGGTCTGATGGAGGAATTAGGTGCGCAAGCTTGATGGTATACGTCTTATCTTACAGCTTATGCATTTAAACAACAGGAAACTTCTATCGTGGGCTTGGTTGACTTGTTTGTTCTATGTTCCAGAACTGGTACTTAAGTCAGTGGCAAATGCATGTCAGGTGATGCCTTATGTTTCGCCAATTGTCTTTGTTTTGGTGTTGATTGTGTTAAACCTCCCCATCCTTGATACAAGTAGTAAAAACGGACAAAGAAATAGAGCACTAAGAGCAAGTATAATTTAGTTTAGTGCCATGATTGGCCCTTCATTTTGGATAACTCAAGCCTTGCATGTTTTGGGTAAATTTACCTGATATGCAGTTTAAGGGTTTCCTTCCCCTGCATTCAGTAAAGTTTCGTATCTAGTAAGATAAGGGGAAGATAAGGGATAGCATATGAAGCCAAACTGAGATCTTCTGGGTAGAGAGAAGCTTTTGATTTGAATTTGGTTGCACATTGGTGGAGATTGGTTGCTCTTTGTGGCTACAACTTCCTTGCAATGGAATCAACTGATGATTCTTGGTGATGGACTGTTCATCGACCCGTGATATATATGAGGGTTCTAGACTGGACCTGGATTCCTTAATTTTCTGATAAATATAGTGCTGCCCTTGATGCAAGGCCTAGTTTTGTCGCTGCTTATCTACTAGCTACAAGGAGAATAACTAGTATCATTCAAGTATGCATATATTCCTCTTGGTTGCATGCATTGGTGTCTGATGAGCATGATGGGAGTGTTGACTCTTATAAGACTAGGACATTTAAGCTGTTTAAGCAGATGTACAACAAGTTTATTGGATATCCATATAAACTTTGATAGCAAGACGGAAATTAGGCTATGAAGACTAAGGACACAAATGACGCAAATTGATAACGTGAGGAATTTTAGATGAACCAGCAACCATTAGATTTTAACATGCGTGGTCGTTAGAGATCTTACCTTAGTTACAAATTGACAAGGTAAAGCTGAAGTCGTTCCCATTGTCTGTTTCTAGATTTTTAAATCTATCTGTACAGGCTTCGTAACTTTTGGGTTGAATTTCTTCTATGACTTACCATCAGGTTGAAAACGCTCTTGGGGAGTTATTCTTTCGAGAAGTCAGTGCAACTGCTGGTGCTGTCACAATCACTTGCCTGATGGTCTGTCCATTGCTGTGTTCATGGCTTCGGCAATAGTCTCATATTGTATTTTTGCATGTGTTCTTGGTTAGTGCATTATATTGTATAGTAAAGACAAAGATGCCATTGGGCGTAAAAATCTCTTAGTCGTGGGTATATAATCTGTTTTTTCATGAAAATATCTTTGATATCTTAACTTTTGGATTCACCTGCATCAGGTTGCAAATCTTGTAGGCTTTGTGATTGGACCATCTGGAATCAGTTGGTTAATTGCTCGATTCCTTCATAAAGAAGGTATATCCCAATATTGCCACCTTTACAAAAGCTAAACATGCATCATCTGTAAAGATTAACTTTCTTTTTTGGTGATAGTGCATCATTAACCATGTTACTCTATACATCTCCTAAGATTGTTGTTCCAGTGCCCATTACATTTCAGCTGCATTTTTGTCATCTAGAAATAGGGTCTCAAAGACGATGTATGCGGTCCTTGTGTGGCTTCTAGATAAGAATGAGCCACCTTAGGGAGCACGGGTACAATGTTAAGACATTCTTCAAACTGCCAGCCTGTCCAAGCATTCTGCATGAAATGCAAAAGATTTAGGTGCAAGCGTTCTGCATGAGATACACAAGTTTAAGGCCAACTAGACCATTTTAATTGTACTAGCTATCATTGTTTCAGTTTTCCATTCTACACAAAAGTAGTATTGAAGCAAGCTCCATTCTGGGTGAGCACTTCACAAGATATAAGTCTGTTGATGCTTTGTTGATGGTTAACCCAGTGCTAAAGTGGTTTTGAGCTCATTTTTCCTCTCCATGGGCAATTGAAACTGCAACTAGAGTCTGGGAGGAGATGGATGGATGCTGCTATAGTGGGCAAGCGGAGATCGTCAGCAGCTTCTGATTTTGCAGTGCTCTTTTAGCATCTAAGACATTCAGCCGATTTTGTCATTTCATGTCACTATATGTAGCATATTGACGTTCTATGTGGGGATGGCCTATCCTTGTTGCTATTTGCAGTGCTGACGATTTTGCAGTGCTCTTTTTCTTGAACTTGAACAATTAGTTCTTGCTATTTGCAGAGCTGTTATCTCATCTTTGTTTTCACTCTCTTATCCTTCTTATTCCCTCAATTTTGGAGCTGCGGGCATTGATAGAGTATTCCATCTTGCAGGATGGCCTATCCTTGTTGGCATGTTCTTGACGTTCTATGTGGGGACCAAGGTAAGTTAGATATGTACTTATCTTTGCTATCAAATGGAAAAAGTGACAGAGTGACCTATTTCCCCATTTTGCAGCTCATGTTTCATATCCAGGACGCCAAACGGAAAGGACGGTGAATCAGACACCATGATTTGAAAGGGTTGTACTCAATTGCACCACTGCACAGTAGGATTGTTTAGCAATGGATCACGGAGAAGAGCATTGATGAAATTTCTTGACATACTGGCCTCAGTATCAGAGGTAACTTGGAGAGGCATTCTATGACTACTCTCGGCACTCGGTGGGAGAGTCGGTTTGTTAGCCTTGTACGGACTGGTAACCCTTCAATGCTCGTGAATGGTGGTGGTGCTGCTGAGAACTATTTTTGTATAACTTTGTTTCATCCTAGTCAATTGATTGCAATGTAAGATATAGTTATCTATACAGCACAAACAAATCAGAAACAGATGCACATGAAAATGATATCTGTCAGTTCTCTCTTTCAACATTTAGTTGTATGAAATATCGAATCAAACGGGTAATAAGGCCATTTATTTTGGGTCGAAGTATTAAGGCCATTTATGAAGAACTTTTTCCTGCACAGGAGTGTCTATGATTTATATAATCCATATGTATATTTTCGTTCGGCGTCTATGTAATGATTGACGTTATTTGGTATGCGAACTGCGAAGTGTGAACATCGTCACCTTTCGGATTAGGCTTGAGCCCAGACGAAGTCCACGGTTAAGTGTTTACAGGAAACTAATAAGGCTTTATGCATAGAGGCCCACTATGTGGCAGGAGCCTATTACACAGTATGGAAAAATTAACAAAACAGCCATAAATCTATTGTAATTGTGTCAATTTAATTTTAAATTATTTTACATTTATGCCATCAGTCCATCCAGTCACTTTTGGCCGGCTAGCACTGATGTAGAATCAACACTGACATGGCAATTTTGTAATATTTTATAGTATCGAGATCATTAAACACTTAATTTGACAAAATTTATAGTATTGAGATTGATCTATATCAATATTTTCTTCAGCAATAAAAGTAAAAGATTCATGCATCTTCTAGCCAGTATCCTCGCTGACGCGGCCGATCTCCATGCGTTGGAGGGTACCACGGTAAGATTGCGTTACTTTTACTCTTTTCCATTCTACTATTGACTAGACAAACCTTTCCAAGAATCCTTCGAAGAAATGATATTGTGATGCAACTTATGTTATTATCAAAACAATGCCCACAATAGCAAATTTTCCAATGTCTGAATCGTCTTATGAGGATTAATATCGAAAGTTTTCAGTGCTTACTGCTTAACCAAATTTCTTCTCGATTAATCTCTCCATCATTACTAATTAGGACAACTGCGACTCCTCTCAATTGGAATTTAAATCTTCATACTTGGGCACTTTGAGTCTCTCTTATCTAGATGAAATGTCCAATTTAGGAGGATACCTTTCAGAATATGCGAATACCAAGCTTTACCATTAAATAAATGCATGGACCAATGTAGTAAGACACGGGTAAAAAATCACGGGAAATAAACTTGGTAGAATTTAACTTTGATACGATATTAGAAAATCTGGTGAAGGAAGACCGTATAGCGTATAATACGATAGTTAAGTTTTTTTTTTCTTTTGGGTTAGATACGATAGTTAAGTTAGGTTAGGTATTTTAATACTGTATATATAAGAGAAGCCCAAAAAAAAAAAACAATAGAAGGGGAACAAAAGAGAAAACTCCATGACCCAAAAATACAAATACATTCAAAGGAGAAAGTGAAAAAAGTTACACAGCCCCCAAAAACGAAGAACAGGGAAAGGATCAAGGAATTGACTATGGTCGGCCATTGGAGCTTGGATGTACTCTCTTCTTTGTCTCTGCGCTCTGCATGGACCCCGACGCGGTTTTCACGATTGTGTGAGGCTTGGCAAGAATTGCAGAAGGCCAATTTTACATGATTAACAAAACGACGTTACCCTTTTCGTGTTTTGGCTCTTTGGCGGACCTCTTTTTTCCGTCTATTTTGACTCTCCTTTGCAACGTTTTCAAAAAGATCTGCTATTCGACCTCGGCCAAGATCTGCATGTTTAGACTCTGTCTGGCCATGTGCGATTTAGGGGGTCAAAGATGTGAGGAACCCACTTCATATTAGTGGAGGGTTCTAAATCGGTGCGACGAACGCAAGCGTCATTCACTTTCCTAGAAGCGTCCTCGCAAAAATGCAGATTCGACTAGTGGCATTTGTACCATGATCACTGTGATATGCATGTGAACGAAACCCATGCAGAGCATTAGACATGCTCGCTTGTCATCCTCCTCCACTCTTTATATCCACTTGCACGAAAGATACAAGAAACTCCGTGTAGGACCTCTCGCTCTCTCTCTTGCTCGCTCGCCAGCCATCTTTTTATACTATTCCACCATAGTTTGACCTCTCTTCACACTATATATGCATGCACATTGTGCATGCATTGCCTCACACCAAGCTCAGAACATCTCAGAAAATCAAATCTCAGCATTCTTAGCTCAAGGCATATCCACTTCATTCCACTCTTTTCATAACAATGGTCTTTCTGAACAAAACCACCTTGTTCCTGATGCTCCTCACATTATGCATTGTGCCAACCTTTGTACGAGGACAAGGTACGAGAGTAGGGTTCTACTCGAGTTCGTGTCCACGTGCCGAGGCCATTATTAGGTCGACGGTTCAGGCCCAATTCCAGTCCAATCCCACCGTGGCTCCAGGGCTGTTGAGGATGCACTTTCACGACTGCTTCGTCCAGGGATGCGATGGTTCGATCCTCGTCAATGGGCCCAACGCTGAGAAAACGGCACCTCCGAACCGTTTGCTGAGAGGATATGAAGTGATCGACGACGCAAAGACCCAGCTCGAAGCTGCCTGTCCTGGCGTCGTTTCTTGTGCTGATATTCTTGCTCTTGCCACCCGTGATTCCGTTGCTCTGGTATTTAATAATCCTCTACTTCCAATATTAGAGATCTCCGATACAAGTGCAAACCAATGTGTGGATCAATTTCATTCACTTCCACGCAAATCTTGGCAGCAGCTACACGATTGATTTCTTTTAGCTGCGACCAGTTTAAAATGCCGAGTCTTCAAATATTCGAGACATTTTGAGTGATGCGATTCATAAAATTCAATGCAGATGAATGGACCGAGTTGGGCTGTGCCAACGGGACGCAGAGACGGACGGGTCTCCTTGGCATCAGATGTTACAAATTTGCCAAGTTTCGTCGATTCAGTTGATGTGCAAAAGAAAAAGTTTGCTGACTTGGGACTGAACACCCTTGATCTCGTTGCTCTTGTTGGTGAGCATTACAATTTGTCCCCATTTCCATTTACTATTCTGGAATGTAAAAGTTGGCAACCGAAATGTGTAAATATTACAGCATGTCCAAACCTAGTTATATTTCTCCTGTGTGCTGGTGTATCAAAAGGGATACACTGAGTTTCTTTGTATTTGACCAATACGTAATACAGGAGGGCACACCATAGGAACTGGAGCTTGCCAGGTCTTCAAGTACAGACTCTACAACTTCACCACTACTACCTCCAGTGGAGCTGACCCCTCCATTGATCCTTCCTTTGTTTCTCAACTCCAGTCTCTGTGTCCACAAAACGGTGACGCCACGAGACGCGTCGCCCTCGACACCGGCAGCCCTAACCGTTTCGACACATCCTTCTTCGCAAACTTGAGGAGCGGGAGAGGAGTTCTGGAGTCCGATCAGAAGCTATGGACCGATGCCTCCACGAGAACCTTCGTGCAGAGCTTCCTGAACGGCAGCGGCCCGACCCGGATGGACTTCAACGCGGAGTTTGCTAGATCGATGGTGAAGATGAGCAACATCGGTGTGAAGACGGGCTCTGATGGTGAAATTAGGAAGATATGCTCCGCCATTAATGCATGATTCAGATCATCGGAGACTATCGTGTCAAACTCCAGTATTGCAGGGTTATATGTTGGAACCGACGTAAGCTGACACATGGCGCGTCCTATTGATTTAGAAGTGGATAGGTTGACTCAAGATATACAAAGAAATATGCAGTACTTTCTCATTTCAATAAAATTTGATGGCTTTCGTCTCCAAAATGAAACCCTGACCATGAATTTCAAAAGATTTCTTATCTTCTTGTGGGGATTTCTGGCGACATCTGATTATTTATATAAAACTAGATGTTGGCTTTGAATAAATAACTGTATAAATAAGAACAGAAAATGATAGTGACATATGTACTTTCACGTTGATCGGATGGACTAGTTATCGACAATAAAATATTCTAAATGCTAAATATATTTTTGACTAGTATTTAATACGTGATAACATATATGTCTCATTCAACATCCCTTTTTTATTCGCGCAGCAAATGCCGAATGATTTCTTAGCGGTAAATTTGAAATCTTTGAGAATCTTCCTTCTTCTGTAGAAGCATTCAACACAAAGACTTAATTTCTATTTGAATTCAGAAAACAAAATCTTATGTGGTAATATCGAAAACCTATGTGGCGTTTTTAGAGACCTTAAAATTTGTTTTAGAATGGCTTCAAAAAATGCATTCTTTTTATTTAAACTTATAGATATAAAAAAAACTTAGTTTAAATTGAGAATTTATATAAGAGAATTTGTTTTGATGATATTTATCTTTATATCAAACAAAAGAATGGAATAAATACAAAATTTATTTATTTGAAGTTGGTTATAAAATTTAAAAATCAACACATACCTTTAATTCAAGTAAGTTGTGAATAAAAGAAAAGCAATTAAATGTGTTACAAGTGACAACTAAATATGTTTAACGCGCTAACATTCAAATGTGGTTTTTTTTTGGTCGAAACATTCAAATGTCGTCAACATAACATAAATATCACATTGTTTTTTTATAGGAAAAATGACACAAATAGTCTTTAAACTTTTGTTCAATGTGCAATATGATTTCTAAAATTTTAATTTATTGAATGTGGTCCATAAAATTTACCCAACATGCAATGTGGTCCATGAACTTTGAATCTGTTCAATGTCGTCTCAAAAATTTTAGTACATATTCAATTTAGTAGCTAAACTAAACTATATGAAAATGTTCAACATAATCCCTGAACTTGAACGTAATCTTTTTATTATTTCAAGTTCAAGGATTACATTAAAATTTTTCATATAATTCATATTAATTGTATGAAAATTTTCATACAATTAACACGTGTCAATAATTGAAGAAGCACGTTAAATAAATTAAAAGTTCAGGGACCACATTACATATTGAGTCAAAATTCAAAAATTATTTGTGTCATTATCCCTTTTTGATAAATATTGCCATTATCCCTTTTTGATAAATATTGCCATGTCATTATCTATATAGACGAGTACCACGTCGCATTGCCCACTGGCAATTGTTCATACCCACTTTATAGAGAATGCAACAAACCATTTCTATAATAAAGAGAACGCTTTCTCAGCAATTTAAAATCCTATTTGCCATCGTTAAAGATATTTTAGCATTATATATTTATAAAACGGTAGTTGGTCAGTGATGGTGACAGACGTACTGAATATATAAATGTTCCAGACTCACCCAACTCTTGATTTTTCACGCCCATGATGTAAAACTTCCTCAAAGGAATGCGATTCAAATTTCAAACAAGCTGAAGCAATGTGGCAAAATAATTCAGAACTACATAACATCCTCGCTGTACCGATTTCAGGACCAAAACTCGACTGCCGGTTCCTAAAGGACTTTCATGATCAAATCAATCTTAGATTCCCAGACCTTACATAAATACTCGCCAGAGCAGAAATTGACGAGCCAAAACTAACCATTGGCTTTGCCAAACCTGTGTCACACAGTAGTAGTTACATCAATCTGCAGGCAGATAGTTCATCGCTAGTCTAAAAAGAGCAGAAGGCTTTACTTTAAATTTATTGGTGTATCCATCCATAGATCAACAACTTCTCCACTGTGGTCCACCTCTCAATAGAATTCGCAATTCTTCTCTCTTGCTCAGATAGAATAGTAAAACCCCCTTCTCTTAACAATTCCCCCTGAGACACAGATCCGTGACCAAAAAAATACTGTCCAGCTCAAGTGCATTTCTGTGCAGGATGAGGTAGTTATTCATCCACAATTCTGTCTATCTAACATAAATTGAGTATCTGGAATACTTATGCCAAAACTATCCTATCCAGCAACAACAAATAAAGAAATTCCCATTCAGCAATGATGAATTCTCCATGAAAGAATTGTTGATTAACAAGAATTTTGTATGACCAATCAGTAAATTACAGATTTTCAAATACCACAAATTAACGACAACGCGTCTTTCCATCACTCCTTTTTATGGACCACAAATTCATGGTAACAATTATCATCCTTCAGCCTAGCTCACAGATCAGTAAAATATCGATCTCACAGTTCACAAGAATACGATGACCAGTAAATGGATCTCATTTTATTCCAGAGTTAAACTGAATTCTCACGGAAACGCTCTTGCACAAAGTGGAACAACAAACATGTCATTGCGAAAATCAAGTAGATCAAGAACATAACAACGTTAGACAATAGTCCAGAAGCCTTTCTCCCCTTTTTTTTCTGCTGAAAATCAATATGCATTCATCCAATTAGAGACCAAACTACATGGACTAATACATTCTTTAACCCCCAACCAACCTAGCAGAACAAGAAAACAAGTCAAAAGTAAACCAACAAAGGAATTAGTGAAAGCCCAATTGCATAAGGAATGAGCTACCCCATTCATATCCCTCTGAACCCCATCCATGGAGACAATTCCCTGGGACATATTATTCAGAAGACCTTATCATAACTTAGAAGGCAACGGTGCCTTTTCGTAGAAGATAAACAGTTAGGTTCTCTTCAGAACTGAATCAGAAGAAAAGAGACAGTCGGATCTTCTAGTATTAGACTATAATTTATATAAGGTGCAAGGAGCAGCATCCACGAAAAATTCATAGCATAGGGACGATATTATTTACAAGGAAGGACCTACCCTCTAAATTATGGATCAACACAAATAAACATCAAATAATAAACTTTATAAGCAGCAAATGGCATCAATTTGCTAAGAAACACGTAACCAATAAAAGGAAGAATAACCCAGCACATTGGCATAACAAAAGGATAATTCTCACATAGCATGACAACTAATGATGGACAAAAAGAGTCAAGTACATATGTTTCAGGGGTTACAGACAAAACATTTCGGCAAGCATCAAGGAAGTGCATCCAAGTACAGAAGAAGATTGCGAACTCTCTAGAACAAAATATAAGGGGCAGAACCCCATTCATACGGATCAGCAGATGAACTATTCACCTCTATCAATACAAACGTACCAGTTCAAGAACCTACACATGATGCTCTGTGAACTATTTGATTTTGAATTGTCTATACAACAACATCAAACACTAGCAAAAGTAAACCGCGCACCAAAATAACCATCACTTGGACACCAAAAGAATCTCAGGTTTCTTAGCTTTGCTCGGCGTGTTAGCATTCGAAGATGCATTTGCAGCCGCCGCAGCTGCAACCGCTTTCGCAGCCTCGCGTGCCCTCTTGTCAAGCTGAATGAGACTCCTCGTAGCCAAGATTGCCTGGGGAACCAAATCATGAGAAGCCCTCGCGTATAAACTCCTGACCGCAACCGAAGCCGCGGCCTTGACTTCCTCTGCATTCAAAGGAGCCAACAAACAGTGGCCCAAGATCCTCAACACAGGTTGCAAAAGCTCCCAAGGGAGCGGGATTCTTGCACCCTTTGTCTCCAAATTCACACCATACTCTTCAATTGCCAAGTTCCTAACTTCCTCCACAACCCCATCAATCTCAATCTCATCCTCCATGCCATTCCCATCCTCCAAAGCCCTGAACCCATCAACTTTTTCCTCATCACCATCAAACTCCCTCCTGCAAGAGCAATCGTACCCCGCCCAAGCTGCCGCGAACTGGCAAAGCTCGAGCTTTGACCACGAGGGCATCTGAGAGATCTGCTTATAATAACAATCCAGAGCTATTCCCACGATCGCGGCCCTTTTTGTAGACTTCACCGCGACCTGCGGCTCAAGGGGAGGCCACAAAACCCCAGCAGAGGCACGGGACGGCGGCGCAGGGGAACGGGTGCGCGGAGTGTGGTAGAGAGAGGGCTGGGAGAGGTCTGGGATCGCAATCAGCGTGGGTTTGCCTGCGCGGGCCTTGCATTCGGAGGAATAAATGGCAAGGAGGACGGCCTCGAAGCCGGCGAGGGAAGGGGAGGGATCGGAGTGGATGCGGGAGAGGTAGAGACCAGAGAGGAGGGGCAAGAAGGAGAAGACGACGAGGCGGAGGTGGGGATCGGAGGAGAGGAAAGTGTCGTAGAGCCAGTGGCAGAGTGGGTCCGAGCCGGAGCCGGAAAGCGGGTCGGAGAGGGCGGAGGAGAGGGCGGAGTAGACGGGCGAGGAGGAGAGGAGGGAGAGGGCGGGGCGGTCGGAGTCGGTGAGGGAGGAGAGAGGTAAGGACAGGATGGAGGAGAGGGACTCGATGCGGGCGCGGGCCTTGGAGATGGACTCCCACCAGGAGTGCATCGGGTCGTCGGTGCCGCCGCCGCCGCCGGCGGTGGCGGTGGCGGTCGCGACGGCGGTCAAAGAGTTCGGAGCGACGGTGGAGGCGGAGGAGGAGGAGGAGGAGGAAGGCGAGGTGTTGCGCTGGATGTCCATGGCCGTTCTTCCGTAGGAACTGACGAAAATGGCGTGAGAAGAGATCGGAGATGGGACTGTGGAGTTCGAGCACTTGAGGACGAAGACGATGACGACGACGACGACGACGATGGTTTTCTTCTGCTGTGTTGGATCTTGGATGACTTGAATCCAGTCGGGTCGGGGTGTTTTCCTTCGGGTTCGGGCCATCCGGCCCTCTGCAAGGGCCCAAGGGGCCAACCTCAGGCCCAAAAGGAAAATAACGGGGCTGACAATTCGTGCAGTTTTATTGTGTACGTATCGATTGTTCGTGCCTTTTGGTGGTGGCAAGCGAGCCAGGGCCACGGTGCCGGCGGTGGGTTTTGATCATCTCGTGGTGGTGCTTGAGGGCGGCAGCGGCAACGAGTTTGTGGTTAGAAGAACTTCTTTTATCAGGGTTTCTAAAGTTGAAGATTTTGACCATTTTAATGTTATTGTCGATATAGCATTATATTAAGAAGACACAGATGGTACTAATCTAGACATTCAACAGTTATCTACATAATATTCGGCTTGCATGTCTATTGAGTTTGATGTTGTATCGGCCCTATTGGACCATTGTGCACTAGAGCTATAGAGTAACCTTCGAAAAGGCATTCTCGAGACATGGTACCCCTCATCGTGATCAAACCACACTGCCAATTCGATATGAATTCCTTTCAATGTGAGTTGATCAAACCACACTGTCAATATTTGTCCTCTTAATATTCCATCTGGCTCATTAAATATGAGTAAAAAAGAATGGACTTGAAAACCCTATTGCCACTTCCTCCAAGGCTCTAAGTCGAGAATTAGGCTTTAATGTAAAATGTTGAAGATTAAATTTATTTAATTAAAAATATTTAAGATTGAATTGATATTAATATAATAGTTTTAAGATTTTTTTAGTATTTTTTTCCTTTAGATTGGACTTAAATTGGAGTAGTTATGAATCACATTAATTGCACGACACGAAAATGGGTTCATCCTTCGACTCGCATGCTGGTCACCTCTAGTCACCCCCTTCAAGTGGACAAATTTAAGGTAATCACTTGAAATTAAGTTCATGCGATGTGATTCACTACGTACATGGCGAAAAGCCACACAAAATCTTAATTGTGTCTACCATAATATATTTATCCTAAATTCCGTGATACAAAAAAATTCCTGATTTGTACCTATGTGACATATTTACCGTCTTTCAAAGTTCCGTCAATGAAAATCGTTAAAAATCCGCGTACATGAAGGCCAGAAAGCAAATGGTCTTAACATATCACTCACGAGACTTAAGTGAAATAAAAACGACGTTATTTTAACTGAAAATTAATTTGACGAAATCTTGGTTGATGGTAAATGTGTCGCATAGCTACATATATTAGAGTTTCTTGTCATAAGAAAAAATTTAGGATAAACGTGACACGATGGGTATAATTTGAGTTGTTTAATTCCAAAATAAAATGCGTTGCAAATGTCATAATTCGAGTTTTCGTTTCTTTTTTTATGGTTTTTTCCCTTCACAAAGGAAAAGAACTTGGGAATCTCCGTCCCGGCCACTCCGGAGCGCGAGTGTGTCTCTCTGTCGCGCATTCGTACAAGCAGTGGGGCGAGCCGAGTGTTGTTCTTGCCTACTCTGATCTAAAATCCCAACACCAGCACAACACAACACAACACAACTTCTTCCTCGTTTCTCTCGCCCAATTTCGCCTTCATAAATCCCCCAAATTCATCGCTCCCTCTTCCTTTCATTCTCTCCTGGGTTTCATCCTTCCGCTCGTCTTTGTCCGACCCGTCATCGCCCACGATGGCAGCATCGGCTCTCTCCGGTTCGTTGCTCTCTTCTTCCTCTCCTTCGTCGCCTTCTTCTCTCGCTCCTCGCCGATCGACCGCATTGACGCCGGTTCCTCCGGCCTCCGTTCAGCTCCGTCCCGGGCTCAACGCCGCCTCGAAGACGGCGGCGGCGGGCCGCCGTTTCGCTGCTCGTTGCTCGCTGGGCCCAGCCCAAGGTCCCAAGGACGACACTCCCATCGAATTGAGTATGTTCAGTTTTCGGGCTCTTTTACTTCCTTCTCGTTATCGAGTGTAGCGAGAATCGCGATTGCTTTTCAGAGATCATGTTGGTGACCGTTGCGTTTTCGTTTCCGGCGCAGGATATGCTGCGTTTCCGACGGTGATGGATATCAACCAGATTCGCGACATCTTGCCTCACAGGTAAAATGCGTCCTTACGCAGCTTTCGGTTTCTCCGAGGAAAAAGAACGGCTTTTTTGGTCGCCGTGTCTCTTTTCATGTAATAAAGCTTAGAACTCCTTTTCCTTTGTACTATGCTCTAGGTTTCCATTTCTCCTAGTGGATAGAGTGATCGAATACAACCCTGGAGTTTCGGCTGTTGCTATCAAGAATGTGACTATTAACGACAACTTCTTTCCTGGGCATTTTCCCGAGAGGCCAATCATGCCTGGTGTTCTCATGGTCGAGGTAAAACCCTCTGCTCTCTTGTGCCTTTTTGTTAAGGTTTATCTCTTACTTTATATTTCATTGAAGTACTGGCGAGATATTAAGGTGGTTCGTATTAAGTCGAATGAAATTTCTTCTGATGTGTTGCAATGCCGAGTAATTGGTGAAGGCAATAGATTGGTGTTTGGCTTTCTTTCTCAAAGATGATGTGGTGTCTTCAGTCCAAAGTTGTTCTTGTTCCGACAGTCCTTGGCATGAAGTGCCAATTATCCACGTCGGGTTTCTTGAGGTTGGGTTTTCCTTGAAGATAATGCATTAACCACCAGCAAATCTTATATCCGCATACCCCTATTGGACAAACTTTATTTCGTGTTATAAAATGATGGATCCACTTAACATTGCCTAATGTGCAACATCAAGTGTCCAAGTTCCTAGTGGAACTGTATCAACTTTAACATCCTCGGTTATTGCCGTTGGTATAAATTTCTCGGTCTTGCTTAGCATTGCGTTAATAATTTGGAAGTAAAGGAAGACAGTAGTGGCAGCCTGTCTGGAGCTTGGACCTGGCATAGGAAACCCACTTCAGTGAGCCTATCATCTGCTTTTCATATTACATTTTGAGCCCTTACACAGAGTGCTTCACTATCTCAGCCAAGAGTAACATTTCTTACTACATCTCTGTTACTGATCATGTTACTATTACCCGAGCAACCCAAACTTTAGCAACCTAAGGGTAAGTTTGGCAAATCCTCTTCTAGTAAAGGAATTAAAGTGTGGAACCTTAGCATAGTTTCTCCTGAAATATCTCTGATTTTGTACATGACCGTTCCATTGTCAGAAAGTAGAACATCATTTTTAACAAGATGCCAGTAGCTATCCTTTGCCCTGACTGTCTCTCTGCTGGGAGGTTTTGCAAGTCTAGAAGAGCATGTTTTGTTCCAGATTCTACAGGAATTAGTCATTGGTCAAGCATAGGCCATAGGAATTACTTAGCTTCTATAGGAATTTTAAATGGACTGAACATCTGATGACTTTTGTACTATAACAAATATCAGTGGACTTGTCAAACCTTTGGTTGGTGAACTCTGAAATTTTGTTTAGGAATTGTCTCGAAATTAGAATTTCATGATTCTTCAGATGTGAGTTATTACAAGCTTCGTTACTTGGGTAAAGATACTTCCATTTTTGGGAGGTTTTACATCCATGAAGAAGACAATAATACATTTTGTTGGCTGTCCAGGCAATGGCACAGGTTGGTGGCTTGGTTATGCTACAGCCAGAGGTGGGAGGCTCTCGTGAGAATTTCTTCTTTGCTGGAATCGACAAAGTAAGATTCCGGAAGCCTGTCATTGCAGGTGACACCCTAGTTATGAGGATGACACTTGTCAAGCTACAGAAGCGCTTTGGAATTGCAAAGATGGAAGGGAAAGCTTATGTTGGGGGGGAAGTGGTCTGCGAGGGCGAGTTTTTGATGGCTACTGGCACTGGCAGTGAATAATCAGTCGTTTTTGAGTGATCTCTTGTCATGGCTACATCTTTAAGATAATTTAGCCCATTTCTTGTTCTGATTTCTGCGAGTAAAACCCAGGAGAGACTCCTTTTGAAGGGAAACTTATCGATCACTGAGAACTTACTTTTCCTCCTTTTTCTTTGGTGCTTTTGCCAGCAGAAAATTTTTTTTTGTCTCTATTTTGATATGGGGTAGGTATTCATCATGATTGAGCATTTTATTGTCTGTCCTATCCTACTTTAACCGTTGATTTGAAGTAATAATTTCGCAATTAAGACTCATCAGCTTTATCTGTTTCTTACTTCCTAAGTTTGGCTGAGATGTTGTGCGAAGATTCTGTCAAAATTTAGTCTCTACTAGTTTTGTAGCCACCTAGATGTCATGGCCAACAACCAAGGATCTTTGCCCCTTGAGAAAATCTGCCAATAGGTTTTGGCTTTGAGGCAGAAGCAGCATTCTTGTGGGGTGACTCCTGTCAGGTATGCAACTAATATTTCGTATACGATTAGGGCATGTCCATGAGAAATTGCGCTTATTTCAGTATCTCCACGATCAACATGGCCATCTGCCCATTTTGCGTCGATGACATCCTTTGCAGTCCCATCCTCTCAGTTTTAGCTCAGTCATTCCTGTTATATTCATTCGTCACATTGGCCGGTCCTTGTTTCGTCCGTTTGGATAAAAGGACTTCATTCGGCTGAGATGTTGCTCAGCATAAGTAGGTAGTTCTGTTAAACAAGCCAAGGAAAGCAACATAAAAAACAGCGAGCTAGATTTCTTTGCATTCATTATAGAAGTCAGGGTTCCTCTCCCCTCAATTTCCTTTAGCAGTTACTCACCTTCTATTGAAGTAGCATCTATTAACCGGTTTTTCAAACACCTGCGCTGGTTCATAGTTTGAAAAGCATAGAAAAATTAAGATCATAACAAGTTCTGTTAATTTTCTGTCTCCACTTCAATTGTCATACGCCCGATTTACAAGCCAAGAGCACCGAGAGGTGTCTTTCCCTGCCCCGCCTCAAAGTAGAAGATGAGCATGGCCAGCATAGCAAGTCTCGCATGCTTGATCTCAGCAAGCTTCAGTCTCTCTAACTTCTCCCCGTCAGGAATGTACACTCCATCCTTGAGCGTGCCTGCGAGTCCCAAGGGGTCGAAAAACTTGCCTCCTGGGTATCCCTGGTCTCCGGTTGCGTTTGCAAAGTTCTCGGCCGATCTAGACCAGGGAGTAGCCCATTCCACGGACTGTGAGTCTGGGTTAAAGAAGTCCACCCATCTTTTGCTCTCGACCCATCCCATGAGCAGAAGCTGGGTTCCAAGCAGCGAGCCAAAGGAGAACGGCGCCACCGCACCCGGAGCCGCACCCGCTTCGAACCATGGGATTCCGCTCCATGCCTGGCCCACGAAAATGCCGACCACTGCGGCCATGGCCCATCTGCCATGGATAAGCTCGGCTTCTCTGTACCACTTGAGGAACGCTGGGTCCTTCCCTAGCCCTAGTGGGTCAAATCCATAATCGCCTGGAAGTCTGCAAATTATTCATCAGTTAAGACAACCAGTGGAATGAATTCTTTTTCCTTGAACAAACCACCGAATGCATGACCAAAACATCAGTATGCATAGATATGTGCCTTCATGGATACTTACGAGCCATCGAGCCATTCAGGGTCGATGAAGTTGCCGCCGCCTCTAACGGCAGGGATCCACGATTTCTTCGGCTGCGCAGCTGCAGCCGCTACTATCGACTTCCCAGGAGTGAAAGCAGGGATAGCCCTGGCTCCAAATCCAGCGGATAACAAGTCATGGCTTCTCTTGCCTCCAGTCAAGAAGGTCGAGCTTGAGCCTAACCCACCAACAAATGCACTGGATGTTGCAGCCATCTCTTTCTCTCTCTCTCTTTCGCGTGTTTCTGTGTGTCTGAACTATGAAGATGGAGCTAGTGGTACTGAGTTTCCTATTTAAAAAGCACTATATGTTTGCTTTTCCCCCCTCTGACTGGGCAATGTGAGGAGGGTGAGGGAGGGAGAATCATAAGGGAGATTTCCTATGGAGCCAAGTAGGATCACGAAATCTGAAGAGGACGGGTTGTGGATAGATCATGGACCAATGGGAACTCGAGCTCACATTGCCATTCCCAGATGCCTTCAATTGCAATGGACCCACATAGTTGTCCCGATGGATACTGTCCCATGCGACAGCGAAAGGTCCCCTGGCCACTGCCTGCATGCGTTCAGCAGCAAAGGCTCGTTGATAATCTCTTTTGTTGGGGGATGAATGAGGTTGGATGGATAACTAAACTCAATTCTTATATTTAGGTTGCTCCATGCATAATGTGATTCTTAATGGCTTCTGTTAGGTCCAATCTATGACCAATCACAACGCTTTGAAGAAATAGGAGTAGAGAAGGCTGAACTTCTTCTGTCACGTGGGAAACCCGTCTTCTTAACTTGGGTAATCAAAGATTGTTTCTTTGGATGGTTGTAACTTTTCCATCAATGACCAAATTCAGTTTTGAATTTACACAGCGGGTTATACGTTTTGACCTATTGCCAGAATGAAGTGATTGTGAAAGTTTATTAATAAATATTTTTGTTAAGAGAAAGTATATGAATGTTATTTAGACGTGAATGACATGTTTCGGAATTGAATTAATATAAAAAGTGATACGACAACTTGAATATACTTATATAGTTAAATTGATACGACACTCGTATTTAGTACTAAATGTTAACTGTCTATCTAAACATCTACTTACAATCTGTGAAATGAATAATATTAAGAAGGTAATCTGTCAAAACCGAACGACATTCCATGTTCTCGAAAAATCGGTACTTTACCCGCTTTGCTCTGTGGTTGAGGGGTTACTAGTTATTACCGGTCACTCATCAGTGATCGACAGCTGTCGTCTCTTCTCTTTCCTTATCGTTTATGCCTCGCTGTTGGGATGCAACCGTAACTCCGAATCAACGATTGCCATGGCTGACTTTGGCTGATCGTCTCTTCTCGCACCACGCACTGACCGCTCAACCCACGCGCAGCTTCAGCCGGAGTGCTGATGTGATCACGGTGCCATGATCGATTCCGCGGCGTGAAGGAGTTTCGTCATGTGGGTCTCCATGGAAGCTCGTTCTTTGAGCTTCTCTTGCCCCAGTTCTCTGTTTTCTCCATGCACTAGCCATCGCTTTCGAATCTCGCGGAAGTGCCCTCTGCGAGTGTGTGTTCGCGAGAGGAGGTCAATCCCTTGCGCTTTCTCCAGGCCCGCGTCGCCTGGGAATTCCTCTTCTTCGCCTGAGTTTCGCCTCGTCTCCACCACAGGTTCGATAGCGAGCAGCTTCTGTTTCTCTGATGGGTTCTTTTCAATTGTTTTGAGTATTTTTGTTTTGTTTTGATGTTCTTCTTATTGCTTTGTCTTTTGGGGGATTTTGGGCAGAGTGTTCTGATGGCAGCGTCGTTTTTCACTTCGGTGACGCGAGGGAAGCGGAGGGTGTGGACGTTGAAATGGAGGAATTGGAAGGTACTGGTGGCGATGTTGATCAAGTTGCTTCCACAAGTCTCTCCAGTGAAGATCGTAAAACGGTCTACGTGCGAGAGGTTCTTCATGTAGACCACAAGAAAGAAGTTGCAGGCGGTAACTTCAACCATACTACAAAAGAGAAAGCTGAATCCCATTCAGTAGCTGAATATTTGGGGGACTCGCTTGAACTGATTGATGATGAGACAGTTTTAACTAGAGGAGATTATCCTGGTATGGCAGAAGTAGTGTCTTTGGAAAGTCCTCAGTCAATTGCAACAACGTTGGAAGATGCTGGGTCTAATGTGGCTACAAGTGATTCCCTGGGTCCCACTCCTGATTGTCTAGTTAGTATAAATAGCGAGGGAGGATTGATGGAGACAATCGAGCAAGAGCCTCCCGCTTCAATTGGCCTTTCCGAGCTTAATGATGCCGTAAGTATGGAAACCATTAGTATCAGCGAGAATGGTCTTGATGCTTCGCTTACTACTCATTTGAAGTCACATCCCACGAAGGACTTGGAAAACGTGAGTGATGTAGACGAAGTTTTGGAACTGAAGACTGTGGATGAAGATATAGCCCCAGCCCCATCTATAGCTGACTCAATAGTTGAAGTGTCTAGTGATAGTCCCTCTGAGGAAAGTATTCAGGAAAATGTTCAAATGGATGGAACAAGTGTTCCCGATGCTGCTACTGCAATAGAAAAAAGTGGATATGTCAATCAAAAGTTCGAGTGGTGAAGATAGTGCACAGATTGAGACAATGCTGGCTTATGCTTCATCAGAGGTTGAATCTTTAAAGAATGAGAAAGTTGGCAATGTTACCAAGAGTATAGCTCCAGATGTGCATAAGAGCGAAAGCTTGGAAGGGCTTAGTCTGTTTCTTGAAAGTTCCATTTCAGCACATCTTCTCCTTGATTGAATTTTTACAGTATATTGAGCCACCAGCTTAGTAAATGATATCGTCTACTAATGGAAAGAGTGGAGGAGAATGGCTTGTAGATTTACTTGCATAATGAGCAATTTAATTTGGATTGAGATTTAGACTCTGCTTAATTAACCATCCTTTTTAGACTCTGCTTAATTAACCATCCTTTTCTCTCAGTTGCATACTAGGATTAGAAATCCTGTGTGATTTAGTTGTCCCATACTTTGGAAATGAAGCCATAGAACCTTTGACTCATTTAGCATGTGTGAGCTCTCTATTTAGCATAAATCTTACATTTCAAACCTGGTAAAGCCTCTTGTCGATTAAGCTGGGGAGATCACTTGACAAGAGAGAGAGAGAGAGAGAGAGAGAGAGAGAGAGAGAGAGAGAGAGAGAGAGAGAGAGAGGCGGGTGAGTTGCTGCTTCTTTATTGCCAGAGTTCTGTGGAGGAAACGAGTATGTTTTTGTGGTTCATGCTTATATGTGAGAGAGAGAGAGAGAGAGAGAGAGAGAGCGGCGGGTGAGTTGCTGCTTCTTTATTGCCAGAGTTCTGTGGAGGAAATGAGTATGTTTTTGTGGTTCATGCTTATATGTGAGAGAGAGAGAGAGAGAGAGAGAGAGAGTGGCGGGTGAGTTGCTGCTTCTTTATTGCCAGAGTTCTGTGGAGGAAACGAGTATGTTTTTGTGGTTCATGCTTATATGTGAGAGAGAGAGAGAGAGAGAGAGAGAGAGAGAGAGAGAGAGGCGGGTGAGTTGCTGCTTCTTTATTGCCAGAGTTCTGTGGAGGAAACGAGTATGTTTTTGTGGTTCATGCTTATATGTGAGCATCCATACTTTTCTGCCTTCAAACAAACCAATAGATAATAGCGCTTCAGGAGACATCAGTTTCAAAGTGTACTGTGCATTCAGCTAGTTTGTCTCACTCCCTTTTTTGTCACCAAGTCCTAGTACTTATTTTGACAGCAAAGGCTGCTCTTATTTATCTATTTCCTCCTCATGTTCAAGGAATTTAAATGATCTTGTGTGTCTTCTTTTTTAGGTAGATGATAGTATGCTCTTGAATCAAGATGAATCACTTGAGCTTAACTCGCATAATATTGAACTTGGAGAAATGCCAGGAATCAGGGGGGAAGAACAGGATTCTGCCAAAAGTAGTGATGAGAGGTAACCACAGATTTTCTTGTGCCTCTTGCAGAGCAAAATTAGTTTTAAACTTTGCTATGCTCAGGTGAAATGTCTACCATGATGACTGATTTGATGGAGAAGGTTGTGTGTTTGCAAACAGTAATTTCACCATTGTCATCATTACAAAGAGTTACCATCATTAAAGAAAGAAACAAAAACATTTCCTTGTGCGGAATATCAACTCTGAGAATAACTTTCATGGGAGGTTGCTAGACTGCAGTAGACGAGCCATTGTCAAAGTCTGGCTTGTACATCTTAGTGGAGTGGATAATGCATGATCTTCTGATGAAATGCTGACACATTGCTTCATGGCAACTTGAAAGTATTTCAGACTGTTCATAAGTTAGGGTTGACATAATTCTGTGGTAGTTTCTCATTCTGTTGAAGTTTAGTATAGTGTGATTTGCATATTTGTGAGTAGATGAGCTTCCTTGTCTTGATATCACAGTCGCTTTTAGAGTTGCGGCAATGACAAATACCCTGGCAGAGAGCAACCAATTTTTTAACATTAGAACTTTAGTTCTAAGATAATACAGTTTCAGCATCTTGCTTCTACTCCCAAAACTTCTTTTTTTTTTTTTCCGGTCTAGTTACACTCTGGTTTTATTTTTTCTTTTCCAGCAAGTTTTCTAAGGTCATAAGGTTCCGTTCTAAGAGTCAGTTTATGTTCTGTTTGATATATAAATTACGTAATATTAGATTTCAGCTCGACTTAGAGGCATGTCTATTCTATTTATTGTTTATTCATCTAAACTCTGGAGTTCTATTTTATTACCTGCGACAAATATTCAACTGCAATTTGCCTTTAGGTTTGAACTTGAGATTGTGGCTAATAAATATCCATATCCAGGGAAGAAATCTCGAGGACAGAATTTTGTCTTAATTCGGGTGCTGCTTCACTGCCACATCCCTCTAAGGTAACTATATCTCATGGACATTTGTTCCTATAATATGAGATAGGCATGAAAAATATTTTTCTTGGATGCACTATGACAGAAAAAAAAATGAAATCAGTATAACAGAAATTCTATTTGCCTCATTATCTCTCCCTTACCGGTATTCCAGTAATATACTGTTTCTTCTTATTATTTCCATCTTCCAACACTTGCATGTGTAATCTTGATCTGAGAGTATGGCTGCCTATGGCTATGTAAGTTCCAGCGTTAATACAAGACCTCCTTGTTATAGAGTGCTGGCAGGATGCATGAAACCTTATTGCAACTACTATAGAGGAATTAAGTAGTGTGGAAACTGATAAGAGGAAGGAAGAGTACTTAAATCAAAGTAAGGTTCTTCTATTTCTTTTCTTTTTTTTTTCCTTGAGAGAATTTGGTTGTTATCAAGTTGAGACTTGCCTTAGAGTATCAACGGTCCCTCTCACATTGAATACCTTAGTAAATCTTTTGTGATGTTAAAAGGAGAAAATGCTTCCATATCGATAAAAGGGAAAGCTCAGGGTATCACATAACATTAAATGTCCAGAATGAAGTACTGACACTATGGTTGAATAAATAATAGCTTCCAGGTGTTGACAGGTGGAGAGGATTCTCATTTCATCACCAACAGAAGCTGGCTAGGTGTTGCTGATGGAATTGGCAAGTGGACTATAGAAGGTAAACTTTTTTACTCAGTTTAGAGGAAACCGCTAGAAACAAGACAGATTTCGATATCTCTAATAGTCTAATTTCTTGTTCTTCTTCCTTCTTTATGAATAATTGAGTGTACTGAAAAGATGCATCCGGAAATTTATAGAATGAAATTAGGAAGTATAGATTATGAAAACAGCCTTTTCAAATGACATCACAAATTCATTATGATTGCCAAGAAAATTATTTTCAATATCTGCATGAATTGACTCTAAGTTGACTTCTTGGGCTGCATGAACTTCTTTTGAAATTTTTCTCACTATTACTTAATGCTTTCAGAAGACTGGTATGAATGAACTGCAAACATGAAGAAGCTAAATATTGACTGCCTTTTTTTCTCAGGAACTAATGCTGGATTATTTGCCCAAGGATTGATGGACAAATGCAGAGAGATGGTATCAGCCAGCGAGAGCAATGCCCTAACTGATCCTATCGATGTGATATTTAGAGGTGCTGCAGCAACACGATCTATTGGATTGTCTACAGTTTTAATTGCTTGCTTTGATGGTCAGGTAATATAATTTATGTAGACGCAATACTCTGATTTCAATTGCATTGTAAGCTTATTGTTGGTTCTCTCAGGGGTTTACAGCTTCAACAATGCAGCCACAGCCCTGGGGAACTTCTACATTAAAAACTAGCCTTAAAATGCTTCATGTGAATGCTGTCATCTTCGTTGGGATGCAGTCAATCATATCTTGAATCTTGGGGATATTTTAATTAGTAAAAAACTTAATATCGGTTGTTCCTTTTGAAGTAAATCTCCTATATTTTAGTCAAAGCAGAGGAGACATACACCTTGAAGGCTCTAACAATACACCTGTAGAGCTTTAGATGTGCTTTGGATAAGTGAGTTTGCAAAGCTTTAATGAAATGGTGGATGCTCTAAATAAATTTTCAGGCTGCTTTCAGAAACTCTAATCAATTTATCTTTAACCGTTCTCCTGATGACCTTTTATGGAATTTTTTGGCCCTTGCCCTGTCAAAAGCTGAAGCTGCAGTGTCTTCTATGCCACTGCTTGCAAGCTACATGTTCTCCTGTTGATTGACGACTTGAATGGCAGGTCTTGCATGTGGCCAATATAGGAAACTCAGGGTATATCATAATTAGAGATGGCATGATCTATAAGAGATCTTCTCCGATGGTTCATGAGTTCAATTTTCCCGTGCTGATGGAAGGAGGAGATACTCCCTCAGAGCTTATGGAGGTAATTTATGCTGAATTGGATGTTCCGCAATGTCATAATTGGAATTCTGAAATATGTGCAATTTTCAGTGTATTAGAGAATAAATCCTTCTTGGAACTTAGTTGCTTCTCGTTTGTATATAGAATGATTAGGGGGAGAGAGATAGATGGCGAGATGAAACACTAGAATCTTAAAATCGTTTATCGATCAGTGTTACAGCATTGAGTTGGATGAGGGCGACGTGATTGTGTCTGCAACTGATGGTCTCTTCAACAATCTCTACGAGCAAGAGATAGCTTCAATCGTGCGCAAGTCCTTGCAATCCGGTTTAAGTCCTGAGGTACTTTGCCTATCTTAATTATGTTTCACTAAGCTTCTTTGTTGGCTGGAAACAATGGATCACTCTTAACCACACATGCTTATAGTGGTTTCACTGAGTATAAAAAATTGGATTGAATTTCTGGACATGCATTAAGGCCTGCTATGATCCTTGACCTACTTCTGGTAAACTGCATCAGATCATTGCCTTATAGTGTTATTGACTATTGAGCTCTTCACATGAGCCATTGATAGAGTTTCCACTGGAAGATATTGACTGCTCGTTCATACGTCTCTATCAGGACATAGCAGAACTATTGGCTACTAGAGCACAAGAGGTGGGGCAATCAAAATCTGCAAGGACTCCATTTGCAGATGCGGCCCATGCAGCTGGTTATGTTGGTTATACTGGTGGCAAGCTCGATGATGTTACTGTGGTCGTGTCAATGGTCGAGGAGAGATCTAGCTCTCGGTTGTAGGACGATTTTTCTCTTTGAATTAAGATGATGACAGTTCAAAGTCCTCTTTGTGCTCCCGCAAGATTCTTTTTCCCCGGGCTCTATTTATCTTGATCTGAGGAAAGAGTTTGCGCAATATCAATTGGAAAATGTCCAATATCATCCTTTCTTGATTCACTTCCCTGATGTTTCGGTTTCTTAGGCCAAAGGTTCATCGATGAGTTGGCTTTCCATTTCTTAGATGTCCTGATCCTTTCAGGTCGAGTTAGTTCAAAGTTCAATCTTGTTATCATGTTTCCATCACGAGTATCAGACAAAGTTTTAGGTCGAGCTAGTTCGAAGTGCAAGGACTCCACAGGAAAGCTAAATGTCCCCATGGTGCTTGGAGGCAAACTCATGCATGGTTGCCTCAAGCGAACAGAACGATAAACGTGGATCGGGTCCATCGCAAAGATGCGCATGAGCATTAACCGGGTCAATTCACTCCTGGCATTTAGCTATGGGTAGATTAGAAATTTCATACTTTGCGAGAGGTGCAGATCTATGACTTTCTAGATGCATTCAGATTTAAAAAAAAAATGGAGGGTCACGTTGATATGCGAAGTTCAAAAGGTACTAAGAACACGCTCAACCTCAAGATCAGTTGAGACCCTGCGAGCATGCTGTAATATATAGCGTGACATCTGGAATACGAGCAGAGGGGACCCAAAAGGATAAAAAGAATAACAAATGAAAGACGAAATGCGCAAAAGAAAAAGTTAGGACTTGGGACATTCTCATGGCGACTTGCCTCTGCAGGACCCCTCCACAAGAACATGCTTCAGAAGCACAAGGAATGGAATCATATTTGCTGTTTGGTTTGCCACCGACAACACAAGTTGTTCTAACACATGCAGCAGTTGACTGATGATTGCTCAGAGAGAGAGAGAGAGAGAGAGAGATTGAAGCTATGCAAGTTCACATGAGGCACTAGGATTTGGGATAAGCAAAAGGGTGAACTTGCCCGCTTTGCTTTGATGCTTTTGACTTGAAAACACAAATTTGATAAAGGGAAAGATTCCCCATAATGAAGGAGGGTCCACTTACTAGGCATCATTAATTGGATTCACGAGCTCAATCACGCCACCTTAATGGCCATTCTACATCTCTCTATGAATCGTTGCTAGTCAGTAGTCAGTCAATTGGTAGGAAATTTCAAAAAAATGTCAAAAAGCCAAAGGTCAAGCGGGTCTTCTGCTCTTTCCAAGCCAAACTCCTGTTCTCTTCTTGCCTGTGTTAATCTATTGACAGTGGCATTCGGATCTGCACGTTAGCCTAATCATGTTTAGACGGCTAAAAGGCTTGTACGTGGTCCCTCGAGATTTCAAATAAAAGGGGGTCCTATGATGCAAGAACTTGGAAAAGCAGGGATTGGAGGTGGAAAAACGAAAAGATAGTTGCCTTAGATATTACCCCAAAGTCATTCTTTTCTAGCAAAGAAATTTCTCCACTGAACTAAAGTCTTTTCTCAAAAGATCAATGGCAAAAAGAACAGCTCTATCTTTCCACCAAGTGCGCAGTTGATTGCACAATTCAACTTTCTTTTTATGTTACGGACAAGTCAAGATTAAGAGACTCATCAAGCGTGCGTCACAAAAATGTAATAACGGGTAGGATCAGCTAATGTATATCACAAGTCTGAGTGTTCCTTGACCATCTTGTGCTACTGATTTGAAAGCATATGTGAACTGTGGACCGATAAAGTTATGCACTAATAAAGTAAAGGGATGATGAAATAAGGGGTCCATGAACTTTAACTTAACACGTAATGTGGTCCTTAAACTTTTAATATATTTAATGTGGTTCATAAATTTTTGGTACATGTTCAACATAGTCTTTAAATTATATGAAAATATTCAATATCGCCCTTTCATTAATTCAAGGTTAGGAACAATATTGAACATATATGAAAAATTCACGAACCACGTTGAACAAATTAAAAGTTAATAGATCACATATTGGGTTACAGTTCATGAATCACATTGAAAAAATTAAAAAATTACATTACATATTAGCTCAAGTTTAAGTATTGTTTATTTCATTTTCTTCTTAGTAAATCTAGAGTGAGCAATGCTGCTTTTTTTTCTTGCTTGCGAGTCGTGCAGAACAAATACAATTCAAAGTTTTTTTTTTTTTTTTTTTTTTGATAACCCAGGGAACCCCCGCACGGCCGACAGCCGGGAGGTAAACCCTGGGGGCGACACGTGCTAGCCACCACACACGTGCACCGGTTAAGTCACCCTGCGGCGCCCGGGATTCGAACACTCAACCTTTTGCGAGAGGAAGAGTGCCCTTTCCAGCAGCGCCACCCAGGCGGGTGGTATTATACAATTCAAATTATACAATTCAAAGTTGATGTCGACTAGGCCGAAGAGAGGACGACCGGAGTCGATAAATGCGTGCGGACCGAGGAAGCAAAAGTAAAGTGCGGTAACAGAAGCAGATTTTAGTCAAAAAAACGCGCTGAGCATATTGCTGCATTTCTCTAACCAAAATTATTTGAGATGTGTAGCTAAATATCTTCAACGGCTGAGCTCCTTCTTTCTATGTGTATTCACACACATTAATGATTCTGTTAAAAGAAAAAGTCTCACGGCACTTAATAAGTACGCAGCTGAAAATATTCCTAATTTTTTCAGTTATATTAAAAGGCACTTAACAAATACCAGGCTCTCGTTCAGTCGACCCTTTTCCTTGTATAGTAATATCAGAAGATTTTACTGAGTTAATTCAAAAAAAATATAGGATGTTGGTTTAGAAATCCTCGTCTCAACAAAGATAAAAAAGAACAGACAAATGCACCAGCTTTTCCGCCACGAAAGCGGTTGACGAAATTCGACAGGGCCTCTGTTCCGACTCGCGTCATGCGGAGCAGAAGAAGAGATTCAAAAGGTGACAAATTTTTTTTTTTTGGCTATGAAAGAAAACCCAAAACGGGTTGGTTAATGTTGCCTTACGGTGCGGTAGTAGAACGGCGACGCGTATCCACATCCACACACCTGCCTGTTTTCACTCCCCCGAGCGTCGTGCCTACCGCCCCACATGCCACATTACCACGCCCTCTCCTCTTCTCTCCTCTCCTCCTCCTTTCCTTTTAGAAAGATGGATGGAACCCACCAAACGAGAGGATTAATTCCAAAAAAGAGCATTAATTTTAAGTCGAGAGACAATTCTGATTCGAATTTTTTTTTGTCCCGTAAAAAGGTATCAATTTTAGGTCGATGGATAATTTTGATCCGAATTTTTTTTTGTCTCGCAATTCTGGCCTCAACTTTTTTTTGTCTCGTAAAAAGCATCAACTTTCACTAAAATCTCAAATCTGGTCCCCACCGATTTAGAACCATTGATTATCTAACTTGACTATTCCACCTTAATAATAAATTCACGTGACTTGCTGACTAGACTTAAAGCAAGATTCATTGTCTTATTCTCTGAGCCACAATTTGAAGAATAACGGTGAAATTATTCGTCTCTTTCACTCCACCGACAAGGCAAAAATATCTCCAGATTGAATCTTTCTAGCCAGACGTAATTTGAAACTGACTACCGCCTGTCGATAGACACCATGGACGAGATTCGCTAAGCTCACCACTATAACTTTTTTTCTCAAACAATGGTGACTTTAGACAGGAAGTCAACATGAGACTAGATTTGGGATCAGAGTGAAAGTTGATGATTTTTAATGAGACAAAAAAAATTGAGATCAGAATTATCACTCGACCTAAAGTTGGTGCATTTTTACGGGACAAAAAAAGATTTGGGCTAAAATTATTCCTCGATTTAATGTTGGCACTTGTTTTTTTGGAATTAGGCCCCAAACGAGAAACGAAGTGTGAATAACATCGCTACTGTTTTCCCATCGTTCCCACACACACTGTATACTCGAAGTGTGAATAACATCACTACTGTTTTCCCATCGTTTCCACACGCACCGTCTGCATTCCTCTCGACTCTCTCTCTCCCCTTTATATAACCCAGAAAGTTTTCCTCTTTCGCTTCCCTCAAGGCCAACCCTCTCCGTCGCTCCTCTCTTCCTCTCTACACCGTCACTACACTCCCTCTGCACCCCCACACAGAGAGAAGGCTAAGAGCTACAGAGAAGACATGGAAGCCACGAAGATCTGTGTCCTCCTCTTCGCGCTCGCCGCCTGGGCCGCCGACTCCGCCCACGACGCGCCGGCGCCGGCCGTCGACTGCTCGAGCCTTGTGCTGACCATGGCCGACTGCTTGTCCTTCGTCTCCAACGGGAGCACCACCGAGAAGCCGGAGGGGACCTGCTGCTCTGGGCTCAAGACCGTCCTGAAGGCCGACGCCGAGTGCATCTGCGAGGCCTTCAAGAGCAGTGCCCAGCTCGGTGTCGTGCTCAATGTCACCAAGGCCATGTCTCTCCCCGCCGCGTGCAAAGTGTCCGCCTCTTCTGCCACCAAGTGCGCATGTGGGTATCCTCTGTTTCGGTCCCCTTTCTTGCTTTTTGTCTCAAAGGCGTCTCCTTTTCCGAGTATGTTTGCTTGTTTGTCTGTGTTTTCTTCAGTTTTTGGAGGGCATCTTTTAATTCCCTTTCTATCTCATTAAGCTCAAGGAAGATGTTTTCGAGTATCATATGTCTAAATATGTGGCCTTTATTTGGCGATTGATGCTCTCGGGACTCGATTGTTGATTTACCCTGGCGTTTTGTTGTTTTTGCAGTGTCCATAGCTCCCGAGGCTTCTCCAGGTACTTTCTCTTTGCCAATGCCCTTGTGTTTTATTTTCTTAGTCATGATTTTTTCGTACGCTCGAGATTGTTCTTGTTCCATTGGGCAAAGGACAAAGCTTGATTGGATATATTTCATATTTTATACGCTTTGTTGTATTTTTTTGGGGAACAGATTTGCGCATGGTCCTACAAATTGCACGTAAAAGTCTAAAGCTTTTAGAAAGTGGTGCTGAGTGATTTTGTCTTTTTCATGGAAGAATTCTGTGCCTGATGTTTTGGTACATTATTCTGGGTCACAAACTGGCTATATACTGACTAAGATGTTCAGTGAATGATCGTTGTTTCATTGGGCCTAGTGGAGAATTTGTTGGAGATGTAATGTTGCCCAGTAAGAAAATTCCAAGTCACAAATCTAATGTTCCTGCTGAAGTTTTGAAGGCATTGTAGCGTAACCGTGGGGATTGACTTGACTTTGTTCATTGGAGGTGTAAGGAGTCTCGCACTCTGTTTCTCAGTTTCCTTTTCTTAATAAGAAAGAACAAAGAACCGTTAGGGTGGGCGGTACTTGAGAAACAGGAATACCTGATCCAGGGAGATTCTTGCATCGCCTTAATCCAACTATTTGTGCTGTTATCATGCCCCTCGAAGGGGCTTTATTGGCTGAAATCGGTTATTTCCGTACTATTTGCGATTCTATGTGGTAGCATAGATTCTTGCTTTGCTGATTTGTTAGGTTTGTCATAAAAATCTTTTCTTTGTCTTGGTAGTGTTTCGGCTGGATGCACATGTTCAATGTGCCCTCCTTTCTAATCAAAATAAAAACACAAGGGAAAATGAGCTGACTGTTCGGGTCTTGCCCATGCCTATATTCGATCTTCCTTCCGAAGAAGAGTGATACAGGTCATGTTTTGGTTTTATTTTTGCAGATCTATCTCCAATCTCTACACCAACTCCAGTAGCAGTGGCGCCAGCCGCCACCAATGGATTGAACGAGCAAGCGCCGGCGCCTGCTCCAGGCAGTGACTCGGCTGCTTCCCTTCTCTCCATTCCTTCTGCAATTGGGGTCACTGTTCTTGCATCAGTTGGATGGTTGCTGTTCTGAACTGGAGGGGAACTACGATGCAGTTTTGGGTGAAGAGAGAACATGGGGTTACCGAGGGACTATTGACAGAATCTTCACTTTGTCGATTTGTATTTGTGAGGTTCTGAGTGTTCTTCTTAGCTGATGTTGTAGGGTAAGAATTCATTGTGTGCAACTTGTCTTGGATGAATGATATTAATGAGGTTTCTGGATATCAGTTTCGCAATGATCTATGTCTAATTCGATTTCTCATATCAAAAGATGTTGCCGGTATGTGTTCTAAAAGTTGTTGGACCATTCTGCAGTTTAACTTTGCATTGGTTACTCGGGTGGGTGGGGGCCTAATCGGATGAAAAAGCTGACGTGGCATGACAGAGTGGCGAGAGAGAGCGAATAAAACGAGGTTAAAAGAGTCGACGTGGCTCCGAATCGAGGTGGGAAGTCTCTTTGGAAACATCGTGTTGTTCTACCTTCAAGCGCATTTGTTGCTCTTCGTAAGGGGCCAACAAGTGCACGCATGGACTTTCTGCTCTTTTCTCGGATTTTCTTTAACTGTAGAAAGAGGAATCATCAAACGTAGCGGAGATTAAACGAACCGTTGGATCGACCATCATGAAAGCGAGCTATCCATCATGAAAGCGAGCTATCGACGGATCATTTCGCGTCTAAAACTCCACGGAGTGTTGGATTCATGAAATTAGATAGTGTAATAGGTATTAAAATAAGGCTATTATTTGTTAGGATGCATGTGTGAATTGTGTTAAAAAAGTCTTACATGAAAGAATTTGTATGGTTTATAACAGTTAATATATCATAATTGATCCATAACTTATCGATTTAAACTTCTTAATGAAAGTGGATTTAATCGGTCATGTTGATAGTCTTGGATTTAGACTCCATTTTGACTATCTTTATAGATAAAAATATCGGGTTCCGCTGCGTGCTTTATTCATAGGATCTGGGCAATAATTACTCGCGTAATCTAGCAAGGTGATAGTCTCCCCGATCTAAGCTTTAAAGTGGGTGGATCCAATTTGACCGGCCAGCCGAAAGGCCCGTAATAAAAGCGCGATCCCCAGCGGCTAGACCCAAAACATGGGGACGCGACGTGCTCATGATTGTCGATACGGCGTGATAAGGCGCAGCACTCATTGCTAATCGCCACATGCTTTCTCATCGTGTCCCCCACGCACCATCCATGCCCATCGCTTTTGTACTTTTATACCCAAAATTCTCTTTCAATGACTAAGGTCATGTCTACACACCCTTGTTTTTTCGCTCTCTTGCCCCTTTCTTTGACTATGTTTTGGATCTCGTGTCCTTTGTTCCGAGTCTTTCAATTATCATATACTCCGAGTCAAAGCAAGCCATAATGACCTGGCTAGGACTTTCAGTCGCTTCTTACTTGGAACTGTGAGGTTAGTGAAGTATTATGTAGACACGGGATATTATCTATAGCGTGCTCGGATTCTTCAGTTAGTACTGCCTTTGAGCAGCCACTGGCATCACGGGGTCAGTGACACAGGGTCTGGGGTAAGTTTGAGATCGGAACCGATAGTAGCAAAAAAAAAAAAAAAAACGAAGGTTACATTGGGCCATAAAAGAGTGGTGCATGAAGCGTCTTTAAAGGATCCAGATGTGTTCACGGGCCTTAATGAACCATTTCCATTCTTTTCAAGGTGAACTCCTTTTCAGCCCAACAGACCGATGGGCTCGAAGCCCAATACGATCATGAACTTCTCGTGATGAGGCCGTGCATCGAGACCATCGGGCCGCGAGTCGCGTTTCATCTCGTATCATCGTACTCACCATGATAGCGTCGCAGCATGTCTGCCCAAAGCAAAATGGAGGTGATGTTAAATGCTCAGACTTAAAAACCCACTCGTGGGATTACAAGTCGACTCTACCGAAAGTGGTCAAAACATACCGGTTTGGCACCCATTTTGCTTCAATCTTGTCAAACTTGTGCGATCTTTCACCACATATATATTATTCGTCTGGCGTAGCCTATATCGACTCTTTGTCTTGAAATGGCAAGCATTATACAACCACTCCATTGCAAATAGATTGTGCCATGAGCACTCGCGCTTCATACGTGGAACAAAACAAGACAAATTGAGGGACAGTCGTGTCCCATTTCTTAATAATCAAATACATTTTGGCCTTGATTGGTCGTGCTACGAGTCCGGTCGATATTTTGTAGATCTTGAGCGCATAAAAAAACCAAAATGCGACTTGACTACTAGCGACATGTGGGGCTCGGGTCGCGGCCAAATTTGGAAGATCTATTCCATATCATATCGGCCATTGATATGCGTAGGCTCGGCCGTGTCTAACGGGAGGCCAAGAAAGACAAGAGGGATCAATCATGTTTGACTAATCTCGCCGGCCCTGGATTTGCTGGTTAAATTTTTGTCGCTCCCAAGATTAGCGAGGAGCACATCGAATTATTAGCAAGTAATGGCAAATATCTTATTCGATTCTTGGACAAGCTATGCACAAATTCTTTTGGTGGTTGACCATTTTAAGGGAGACAGAAGCTATCTACAAACTATTTACGGAAAAATTATCCAAAAAGTCATAAATCTATTGTACTTTTGCCAATTTAGTCCTAAACCTTTTAAGTTTACCAATTCAGTCATAAACCTATTCACTTCTTGCTAATTCAATCCTAAACCTTTTCACTTTTTGCTAATTTAGTCCTAAACCTTTTCACTTCTTGCCAATTGAGTTTATCCGGCTAATTTTGCCCAACCGGCACTGACGTGAGTGCTGGCTAGCTGGCCAATGTTGACGAGGCAATTTTTACTATTTTTTTTCAAATTTTAACATTTTTTTCTTTTTTTTTTCTGCCTTCAACCCTTTGGCCGGTCCTACAACTAGCGATCGACTAGAGGCGCGGGCTGACGAGGTTGACCTCGTCGGCCTCTAGCAAAGCTTGCCCTCGCCGGCCACTGGCAAGGGCGAGCCTCGCCCGTCGTTGCCTGGGTGAGATCGAGGCCGACCTTGCCTAGAAATGGCAAGGGCGACTTGCCGTCACTAGGCGAGGTGAAACCAAGCGATGGCAGGGTCAGCCTCGCTATGGCTGGTCGAGGCTTGACCTTGCCCAGCCAAGGCGAGGTCGACCAGTGCCATCGTTGGTCGTCCTTGCCTTGGTTCGCCGGCCTAGCAGCGATGGGCAAGCTTCACAAGAGGCCAGCGAGGTCGACCTCGTCGGCCCGCGCCTCTGGCCTGTTCAGCAACCCGAACCAGCCAGAGGGAAGAAGGTGGAAAAAAAAAGAAAGAAAAGAAAAAAATAAAAAATTCGAAAAAAATATTTAAAAATTGCCACATCAACGCTGGCAAGATGGTTGGCATCGGCCGGCAGCCATGTCAGCGTCGGTTGGCCAAAATTAGCGAAATGAACTTAATTGATAAGAAGTGAAAACGTTTAGGATTTAATTGGCAAATTTAAAAGGTTTAGGAGTGAATTGACAAAAGTATAATACTTTTATGACTTTTTGGATAATTTTTCCAATTGTTTACACCCATCAAGAATATTAGCGACATGAATCTGTACATTCACACAATGGAAATTCAAGAGGAAGGAAACAAGAGAAGATTCGAAAGTCGATCCGATCTCGCCTAGTGTACGGTCACCTTCGCGTCGCAAGTGATTTGGGTCGCCGGTTTGTACCAAGAGTGGGCCTCTGGTAACGCGAGTTAGAGAATCGTGCTCTCTAGCCTCCTGCGCCGTTGGCTAATCCGGTAGTTGATCGTCCTCTCAACGAGATTTTAATATGCAAAACTTGACAACTACCCACGTTTTGTTTATCAACGGGAGGACGAAAGACCCTTTCTGGTCAAGCTAGGTTTTGAGTATATTGTGAGATCTTCTAAAACTTGATTTGGTCTGTTTTGTTTGTCTAAGAATGAGTCGTCCACGAGGATTTCTTTAAATGTCACTTTCTTTCAAAGACAGAGATGATAACGAGCCTATGTAATCAAGATATTGGCTATATGTAAAAGGCGTTTTTATCGATGTAGTCTTAAGTAGTGGACTATCTATCATCTTTAGCACTATAACCAGAATATTTACTTTAAAAAATGACCCAAAAAACAAGAAAAATTGCCATTTGTAGCCCAACACCGTATTAACTCATAAGCCATTGTCGAGTCGAGATCATGTAATTAATCTGCTAATGAAATTATTTCACCGAAAAGTGTCGACGAAATGCCTTTCGAGATTTGGGTCGATGAGTGAGTATATAAAGATTGTGTAGGGTCCTTTATTGATTTTTGGACAGGAACATATATGACAAGGAATTGAAAGTACCGAGACTAGAGATAATTGTGTCTAGTCATGTAGAAGGGTACTAGAATATAAACCAGAAGTAACATTGAATAACTGGTGTTCATCGAGACGGTGCCTTCTACAAGCTACAATTCAAGTATTTATACTTATTATCAACAGTTAATAGCAATTACAAAGAAAATAAGCACATCTTGCATGACTCATGGAATTCAGCAACTTCTATTTATAAACAAATCCACTACTTGACCGTTGTTTCTCATCTACTCTTATGACAATTATCGGGAAAAAGTGTCAAAAAAGTTCTAAATCTTTTACATTAATGCCGATTTAGTCATAAATCTTTTTTTATGCCAATTCAGTCCTAAACCTTTTACATTGGTGTTAATTGACTCCTAAATCTTTTTTTTTGTACTAATTCAGTTCTATACCTTTTGCATTTATGCCAATTCAGTTTTAAACCTTTTCAATTGGTGCCAATTCAGTTCTAAATTTTTTGCATTAGTGCTAATTCAGTTCTAAATCTTTTGCGTTTGTGCCAATTCAGTCCTTCGACACACGAATAGTTATTAGCCGGAAGGACTGAATTGGCATCAATGCAAAAGGTTTAGGACTGAATTGGTATCAATACAAAAAAGGTTTAGGATTGAATTGATACAAAAAAAGGGTTTAGGACTTAATTGGCATCAATATAAAAAGTTTAGGACTGAATTAACATAACAAAAAGGTTTATAACTTTTTCGACACTTTTCTCCAATAATGGTAACCCACATTTCTTAGCTTCCAACATTGGTGGCTTCCTAGATCTGTCTCCATGATCTTACGGTTGTGTGGGTTTCCCGTCTTCGCAGTTGCGTCGATATTTATCCTTTATGAGTCTAAACGGCTGAGGTCGAATTTGTCGGCTCCACTACTTAAACAACGTCAGTGGTGACTCTTTGCAGGTTGAACCGAGTCTCGTTTGCCAACGTCCATGCTCTAGGACTTTGGTTATTTCCCTTCATATTTCCCGTCGGCCGAAACTAGCTTCTTTGTCGACTAAACAAGTTGGCCAACAAGAAGCTTTCGACACTTAGCATAGACCGCCTCTGCCGCGTCTTCCTCGGTCTCTTTTACCCCGGACCTCAGTGAAAGACTTGGCCATTTTTGGGTGTCAACAGAAATGAAAAAAACGACGTGCCGAGTGTCTATTCCCTCTCCTCTCTGAGTCCACCGATGATGGGCAATATTTTACTACAGTCAATGCTCGAATCGATATTTACTACGAAAACGCGTTTAACCTCGAACTCAACGTGGTTTCCGATGGCTTACCAGGCACCACCTTCCTTGCACATTCGTGGTACCTAATATTTTACGAAAGATGATACCAATCGAGAGCAATGACCGAATCGCACGTTCAACAGACCCCTATAAATATGGCACGACTCATTCAACTTCTGCTCAGCAAGAGCTATCAAAGGAAACAATCAAGTCTCTTGCGTTCTTCACCCACAACACATTTCCAAGATCATCCATGGCCTTCTCTCTCGCTTCAACCCTGAGAACCTCCCAGCTTTCTCTGTCTCCATCTCACTCGCTCTCCGCAACACAAAGGCCGCGACCCAGGGTCATCATCTCATGCAGATCATCCTCATCAGCGACCAAGTCGGTACGCGAAAATGGCTCCAACTACTATGAGCTGCTCTCACTGAACCCTAACGACACGAGCGCCGATGATGTTAAGAAAGCGTACAGATCGCTGGCGCTCCGGTATCACCCTGACGTGTGCCGCAACCTGTCGATGAAAGAAGAGTCGACGAGGATGTTCCTCAGGCTTCACGAGGCTTACGAGACGTTGTCCGACCCCACGTCGCGCCAAGAGTACAACTACGAACTGGGCCTGACCTCGACTGTATCTTGGAGATTGCCATGCAGTGTCGTCGATAGCGATGATCAGGAGATGATGAGGAGTAGGTGGCAAGATCAGATCGTTGAGCTGAAGCGGAGGTCGAACAATCGGATGGCTCAGAAGAACGGGTCGTGGGCCGCGCGAAAACGCGCTCACAACCTCTAGAGAGATTAAGGCTGCGCATGACAACTTGCCAAACAGTGTTTGATTCTGTTCTTTTGTTCTCAGAATCAGTTTGGGAACAGAAATGCGTTTGTTTAATTTTTTGATTCTTGGCACAATTTTGTTAAAAATTGTTCCCAGAATCAGTTTTCAAGAATAAAAAAAAAGTAGCTTCTTGATTCTGGGAACAATTTTGAGAATCAATTTTTTTTTATTCTTCCTTTTCTTGATTTTTAATGTAGCTTCTAATGTCTGGCCGAGGACTACCCTCGCCGGATCTGACGAGAATAAAATATTTTAATAAAAAATATTATTAAAATAAAAAATATTTTACCGGTTATGGCCGGCGACCAGGCCATGGCCAAAAAAAAGAAAAATATATATTTTTAATAAAAAATATTATTAATAAAAAAATATTGTACCTGCCATGGCCGGTGACCAGGTCATGGCAAAAAAAGAAAAAATATATATTTTTAATAAAAATATTTTAATGAAAAATATTATTAATAAAAAAATATTTTATTGGCCATGGCTAGCGACTAGGCCATGGCAAAAAAAAATAAAAACATATATTTTTAATAAAAAAATATTTTACAAGCCATGAATGGCGATCATGCCATGGCAAAAAAAAAGAAAAAAATATTTTACTAGCCATGGCCGGCGACCAGGCCATGGCCAAAAAAAATAAAAATATATATTATTAATAAAAAAAATATTTTACTAGCCATGGCCCAAACAAATAAAAATGTATATTTTTAATAAAAATATTATTAATAAAAAAAATATTTTACCGGTCATGACCGACGACCAGGCCATGGCCAAAAAAAAGAAAAAAAATACTTTTAATAAAAATATTATTAATAAAAAAATATTTTACCGGTCATAGCTGGCAAGCAGGCCATGGCCAAGGAGGAAAAGAAAAAAGAAAAAAAAGAGAAAGAAATATTAAAATATTTAAAAATATTATTAATAAAAAGAAATTTTGTAACGTTACCAAACGCATTTCTGTTCTTTTTCTATTCTAGGGATAGAATTTTGGGCCGTTAACAAATGCCTTAAAATGCTCAGAATCAATTCCGGGCACAGAATAAAAAAGAATTATTTCTGAGCAGAACCTGTTTCCGGGCACAGAATCGTTGTCATGCGCAGCCTAAGAAACCCGTTCAACCAAAATGAAGGATTACAAGATAAAGGAAAAGAAAGTATATGATTTGTTGTTGCTGTTAGTCCTTCTAATTATTCATAATTATATAAGACACGTCACTGATGATTCATTGGTTCAGATTCAATTATTCTTTTGTAATTCTGGTTTCTTCCTTCCCTGAAATTAACTTGATTTATACATAAAATAGCAATTGTTTGTCGGTTAATTGGTTCTTCAAACCCAGCTGCACGTATGATGAACATCTACAATTTTTGGTTTGCTGTGTTGATGGTTGAATGTGCCTGAGCAGTTTAGGGCATACTCTAACCTCACGTATATAACCACGAAAAGCATTATGAAATTGTAGAATTCTATTCTTCCGTGTAAAAAAATACGGTCCGTACCGGTAAATTTCAAGTTACCCACTTTTCTTGATAGTTTGGAGATGCGCAATTTTTGTATAAACTTATCAGCTTTTTATTTTCATAACTTGCTATCGTTTCGAATCTACTAACTCTTATATATAATCACCAATCTATATTAAAGTGATCTATTAATTATTGTCTGATTAATTTACTAACTAATTTTGGATTGCCACCTTTCATTTGAGTTACTTACCGATTTTTTTTTTTGAATTTACCAACTTCGTCTATTGTGTTATATTCTTTAATGTCATTTGATTAGCAATTTTGCTTGTAAGATCATGGAATTGACCATATCTACCAAAAGTGGATTCTTCCTTGCCATTTATCCATTTCGTTGTGGTGTATAAGGTGCACTTGCTTGATACACAATACCATTTTTTTAGAAGACGTTGCAAAATCTAATGAAAAGTATTCTCCTCCTTGAACACTTCCCAAAACTTCGATTTTTGCATCCTTTTGATTTTCGACTACAACCTTATATATCTTGAACACATGAAAAGCTTAATCTTTTGATTTCATAAGGTAAACATGAGTATATCTAGAGTAATTATCAATAAATGTAATAAAATAATGATTTCCGCATCTAGTTACTATACCATTTAATTCACAGATATCATAGTGCACCAATTCAAGTACTTAGTGGATCATTCTACCTTTGAGAATGATTTCTTATATATTTTTGCTCGTAAGCATATTTCACAATCCTTCTTATCTTGAGTACCACTTTTATTCATAAATTTCAAAGTATCTCTACAAGCATGAGATACTATTATGCTACAAGGAAGACGGCTCAAGCATATAACAGAAGCAAAAGTTTCATTAATACTTAATTTGAACATTTCGTTACAAAGAGTTCCCTTTCCCAACAAATGTCTCATACTTAGGTAAGATAAGCTTATTGGCCTCTAACACAGCCTTAATTCCATTATTGCACAACAAATTAGTTGATACAAGATTCTTGCGAATATCAGGAACATGTAGAACATTTATCAAAGTCAATTTCTTTCTAGAAGTGAAGTGCAATTCCACTATGCACAGGCCTAGAACAATTGCAGTATTGTGATTTCCCATTAAAACTTCTTGTTCCTTCTCTACGTGTGTATAAGTTTTGAATTTCTTCTTATCACTGTAAACATGCACAGTAGCACCGAAATCAAACCATGAATCTTTTGACTTATTCATAGTTGCCATGTTTAATTCAGTCATCATTCCAATTTGCAATTTAGATACCAGAGCAACCAATCCATTGGTGTTTTGCTCCATAACATTTTTGTTGTGTCAATCTTTTTCTTTTGCCGGTAGCGGCACTCCTTCTTATAGTGTCGCTTTTTACCACAATAAAATCATAACTTGTCCTTCTTGAATGTTATGTTGTTGCCAAGCCTGTTGGTGTCCTTGAATTTCCTCTTGTTTCTCTTCTTATTTTCTTTGTCTCTACTATGTTGCCATTCTCAACAAAATGTCCTTGTTTGCAACTTATTTCACATATAAGCCTCACGATCCCAAGAACCTTCCTCAGTTCGAATGTGTTTTATCAAATAATCCACAGTCAAGTTCTCGGTTGTGTGGAGAATTTTGTTTCGATGAACAATCCAAGTTGAAGGCAATTTTAAAATAAATGCAGCAACTTAAAGAGGTTCAGAAATTTCTATCACATGGTCTTTGAGTTTGGCAACATTGATTTGAAGTTCCTCCACTTGCTTAGAGATGGATTTTCATTAATCATGGTAAATTCAAAATATTTTAAAGCAGTAAATCTATCAATACCTTGTTTTTAGTATTGTATTTGGTCTCCAAGGCATTCTAAATGTCTTTAGGATTTGTGTATGATCGAAAAATTTCATATAGATGATTTGACAGAGCATTAATAATTCTTCCTTGGCACCTCCTTTCATCATCCTCATGCTTTTTTCTTGTAGCCTTGATCTCATCAAAACATTATCCTATAAAGTAGGAATAGCTAGCAAGTTGGGATCCAAGATGTAGAAAATGCATAGTTCATGTGAAAGAATGATCATATTCTCTTTCTGATGGATGAAATAAATTCCATCGATCAATTCGCAATCTTACCAGTTGATTCTTTATTTCTGTTGATCCATATTGTTGTGATGAACAACGTGTGATTTAGTCTTATTTATAGACAATCAAACAACTCATTTGTTAGAAATAGGTACTTTATCGGGCCACTTTTTATGATCAACCATCACTTCTCCTCACGTCAATAATCACTTCTTTTCATATCCAATAATCACTTCTTTTCCACGTCCAATTTAATCTATTCTCTTAATAATTTATAGCTAAAAACTATTTAAATATTGGCTTGTCTATCCTAGTTAGCAATGGAACCGATTGCTTGAAATGATTCCTCAAAGTAGATGGTATTGAAGTAAGAAGGCCCGAGTTGCAGGCACTTAAGGAGAAAGCTGTGGATCATTGGAAATTTTCCTAGCCAAAGTTTGGGAGCACAATTGTGGGATAGTCTGGATTTTCTAACGAAAGAAGAGCTCCATCCACATGATCCCTGAAACCGAAATTGTCTTTAGACATTGCAATGTAATTGTGTTTTTCTAGGAGGATCAAAATTAGGGGTGTCTATGGTTCAGTTCGGTTCGGATTTTCTAAAAATCTGAACCGAACCGAACTATTAGGATGTGTGTATATTTTGATCCGAACTGAGTTGCAAACCGAATATGACCCGAACCAAAAATTCGGTTCGGTTCAGTTCGGATCGGTTCGGCTCGGATCGGATTTCGGTTTTCACTCTCTTTTTTGGCGAGCGAGATGAAATAGGGTTTTTCCTTCGACTGCTTCCCCATCGTCCCCCATTGACGGAACCATGGAGGCGTCAAGCAATCCTCTTCTGAGTCCTTGTGACGCCCTAGAACGTCACACGTGACATGTGTCCATTAATATTATTAATAATTTGGCCAGCAGAAGTCAAAATCTGAACAAGTTTTAAAAGTGAATATCACACAAGTTTAGTCAAAATACTTTTTGCTTCTTATTAACAACACTTGATAGATTTACAAGCCCAAACAAAACATCAAATAAGTAAAAAAAATAAAAGTCTGGGTAGGTCAAGGTTGCCTATCTCCATGCTACAATCCACTCCAAAAGACTACTCGTACAAAAGTAGACTTTACAACGAGCCGTAGGTGTCGCCGCCTTCATATCAATCAAAATCCCGCAATGGCCCAATCAAGTCGCCATTGAGATTCATATTCCATGCTATAAAACCGATGAGGAACTCACTCCGGAAGCCCCACATCAACCCATATAGTAGATATACATCTAGTATAAACTATATCCGTTCTCGTGAAAAGCATATCAACGTTATGGCACTCACAGTGTCTAGGAAAACCAGCAAGCATTGGCAGCAAATTGTCCAATCCTACACGTTTGAAAAATAAAGGAATGAGTCGAGGTCCAGTAAATGAAATTTCTAGTTTTAAGTTAGGAAAACCGGCTTCCCACTTCATATGGCACAAATAACATACATGCATAACAACAGTATGCATAGAATTTGAATGAATGTTATACCTTTTCCATCTAGATATGCTACACAAATCAAATCACTTCATGATTCCACAATATTTTCATTCAGACGCAAGCATATGGTATATAACACTCATATTCACGCGTTAAGTTTATTACTTCTCCTCCCGAACATTCTCGGGGCATCCTGTACCATACAACAGGGCATTTCGAAACTCCCGGGGCATTCTGTACCACACAGCAGGGCATCCCAAAACTTGGGGCATCCTCACCTTTTGATTTATGGGTGACAGAAAAAATATTTTCCATGCAAACCATAACCATATTCATAAGTATTTATATGCATTTCATTATGCACATTCACCTTTTTGCTCCACCACATATTTCTCAAGTTTGAAGTCTTAACCAAACAAATAAGTATGAAGCAATATGGGTTCAGACTCAAAGGTGAAAGCCTACTCAAGTTCAGAAAGTACACATATATTTAGACTTTGAAAATAAAGTCTACTCGGGTTCAGAAATACATATGTTCAGACTTTGAAAATAAAGTCTACTCAAGTTCAGAAATACATACGTTCAGACTTTGAAAATAAAGTCTACTCGGGTTTGGAAATACATATGTCTAGACTTTGAAAGTAAGTTCTGGACAGTTTTAAAAATAGGCTTGTTTAGATTCTGACTATAAAATCTGTGTAGTTTTAAAAGCAGTCAGAACCAAAATTTGAGGCTAAAATCTGCTCAGTTTAGAAGTAAATAGAATCATAATTTGAGTTTAAAATCTGTTTAGCTCAAAATTAAACAGAATCAGAATTTGAGTTGAAAATCTGTTCAGCTCATAAGTAAACGGAATCATCATTTACATTCACCTAATATACTCCACTTTGAGTAAAACGATTTTCTACCCTTTTAAACATACATAAAACTAGCAAGACTTATTCCACAATTATCTCAAAGATGACATTTACACATTTAGATTTAACCATTGCACTTGCCGATATTCAACACACTTTAAGGAAACAAATCACATCCATTTGAACATGTACAGAACCAACAAAGCAGATCCAACCATCATCATCATATCTTCACTATTATTACACATCAGAATAGCATTTCTCAAGCAACCAAGTTAAAAATTGTCAAGTAGATTTAACTAGCTTAACTCTAGAGTCTTCACTTACCTTGCCTAAAATCTGAACGCCCAAAACCAACTTATAGATTTCAGATCGGGTGTTGATGAAGGTAAAAACTCTTTGAAGATTGATGGTGAAAAAGAGTTACTGTCTGGGGATGAGAATTCCTTCAGTGTTACCCAGATAAAATGAAACAGAGGGGTAGACATTGAGGTAGACAAATACATTGCACTCATAGGTGGCACTTCCTCTTTCCATCACGGCCAGGTATAAGAAATCAAGGGATGATTACGGAAGAGTAATGGCTGAGGAAAATGATTATCTATGGTTAGGTGTCAAACTAGAACAAGAAGCTTGGCTTAAGAGGACAAGCGGCATGCGGCCAAGCTTACTCCTTCATAAGCCGCGTGAGAAGAGAGTCTGAAGAGATGTCTTGGTGAGAATACCACCCCCCCCCCCTTTTTAACACCAATTAGAACTTAATAAAATGGTTAACACTACTTTACAAAAAATTAACTAATAATATTACCCACTAATTACCAAGACAACGGTAAATTAATTAATACCGTACTACTATTAACGTACACAATAATGTTTACAAATTCTAAATATGTCGAGCTCAAAACGATTACATTCTAGAATTCGCGCCTCGCAATTTATGGTCTAACAACGATTTTTACACGTCCGCACAAAAACTAAACTAAATAATATCATTATCAAACATAGAAAATTTTCAACGTCACTTATTTATTATTATGAAATTTTCGGATTTCACAGTCCTGACCACCACCACCGCAGACAAATTTGACCCATCACCTCCGGCAATCGTCTCACCGTTGAGCTCTGCCACGCCACTGTTGCTCCTGCCGCCACCACAACAATGGAGCCCCTCTCTTGGCCACCCACAACACATGAAAACTCAACGCCACAATAGCACCACCTCTCGGCCGCCTGCTACACAGGACCTCGACATGCCGTCGTCTCCTTCGATTTGGTGGAGTCGCCTCCAGATCTGGATGCTCGATGGGTCATGGAGGCTATGTTCCTGAGTTCAAGGTTGCTATCTTGCTTCCTCCTCTAGGCGCTGCTTCAGGCATAATTGCTCAAAGGAATGTCTCGGGACAAACTTGAACTCTGGAAACAAAAACCAAGGGAAAAGGAAGAGAAGAGGGGAGCCTAAAAGAGACAAGCTAGAATTGGAGATGAGGACGACGACAGACACAGACGTTATAAAAAACCGAATGTATATCAGTTACCTGAACTGAATCAATCCGATCTGAATGGAACCGAAAAAAAAAATTTATTTTCTCATAACCCGAACTGAAATAAAACTGAACCGAAAAATTCAGAATTTTCAGTTTAGTTCGGTTTGGTTTCGATTTCGGTTTGGGTTTCGGTTCTTGACATGATCCCTGGGAGAAAGTTGTGGGATCGTTGGAAATTTTCCCGGCCAAAGTTTGGGAGCACAGTTGTGGGATAGTCTGGATTTTCTAACGAAAGGAGCTCTCCATCCACATGATCCCTGAAACTGAAATTGTCTTTAGACATTGCAATGTAATTGTGTTTTTCTAGGAGGATCAAAATGCATATCTTTACACTCGTCGTTATCTATGGAGATGTTACGTTTGTAGGAATGAATCTTCTCGTCGTTTGAATGACAAAGAGATTAGGACAAAAGAAATGACCAGCGGTTGTGTCAATGTTTTAAAATCTAAAGTGCATAGAAACGTGATTTAACTAATAGTGACATGTGAGGCCCGTGCGGCGGCCAAATTCAGAAGACCAAAAGCCGCCCTTGTTCTGACCCGTGATATGTGTCGGCTCGGCGGTACCTAACGGCGGCCAAAAGAGACAAGAAGGATTAATCCTGTTTGACTAATCTCGCCGGCCCTGGATTTACTGCTTAACTTTTTGTCACTCCCAAGACTAGCGACGAGCACAACAAATTGTTAGCAAGTAAATGGCAAATATCTTATTCGATTCTTGGACAAGCGATGTACAAATTCTTTTGGTGGTTGAGCATTTTAAGGGAGACGCAAGCTATGTACAAATTGTCCACACACATGCACATTTACCTAATACCTATACAATATAGCTATTTGAATTTGTACATTTACACACTGGAAACCAGGAGGAAGAAAACAAGATAAGATTTGGAAATGGATTCAATCTCACCCATTATATGATCAACTTTGTGTGTCGCAAGTGATTTAGGTCACCGGTCAGTGCTATGATTCGGCTTCAGGTAATGCGAGTCGGAGAACTGTGCTCGCTAGACTTCTACGCCACCAGCTTATCCGGTAATCGATCATCCTCTTGACGAGATTTTAATATGCAAAATTTGACACCTACCCATATTTTGTTTAGCAACGGGAGGAGGGAAGACCTTTTCTGATCAAGCTGGGTTTTGAGTATATTGTGAGATCTTCTAAAAATTGATTTGGTCTGTTTTGTTTGTCTAAGAATGAGTCGTCCACAACGGTTTCTTAAATGTCGCTTTCTTCCAAAGACATATATGCTAACGAGCCTATGTAATCGTAAATGCGTGCACACCTTCTTCGGAGATCCAATATATCTTTTACGTCCACACATTGAGTTTATTATACTCGATTGAAATTAATATACGGTTAATTGCAAAAAAAAAAAACGTTTTATAGACATAGTGTTAAATATCGGACTGTCTATCATCTTTAGCACTATAACCAGAAAATTTACTCGGGTCCCGCCAAGACTAAAATTATATGACAAAGCAAGAAAAGTTGCCATTTGTACACATACCCCTCATTAACTCATGACATAATGTATGACGTTCACTGAATAATTCTTCAGCCTAACACATCGAGATGAAGATCGTGCATTGACAAAGTCTTTTAATCGAGATGAGAGGTGAATGATGATAGTTACAATGCATCATAAGTCATCGTCGGGTCGAGATCATATAATCGATCTGCTGATGAACTCGCCACCGATGATGGGAGGCGGTATTTTACTGCAGTCAAAGCCCAAATCGATATTTACTACAAGAACGCGTTTAACCTGCTCGAACTCAACGTGGTCTTCGACCACCACCTTCCTTGCACTTTCGTGGTACCTAATATTTTATGAAAGATGATGGTACGAATTGAGAACATTGACCGACTCGCTCGTTCAACTGACCCCTATAAATATATCTCAACTCATTCGACTCCTGCTCAGCAAGAGCTAGCACAGAAAACAATCAAGTCTCTTGTGTTCTTCACCCGCAACACATTTCCAACATCATTCATGGCCATCTCTCTCACTTCAGCCCTGAAAACCTCCCAGCTCTCTCTCTCTCCATCTCACTCGCTCTTCACAACACAAAGGCCGCGACCCAGGATCGCCATCTCATGCCAATCATCATCATCATCAGCGACCAGGTCGGTACGTGAAAATGGCTCCAACTACTACGAGCTGCTTTCACTGAACCCTAGCAACACGAGCGCCGATGACATCAAGAGAGCGTACAGATCGCTGGCGCGCCAGTATCACCCGGACGCGTGCCGCGACCCGTCGATGAAAGAAGAGTCGACGAGGATGTTCCTCCAGCTTCATGAGGCTTACGAGACGCTGTCTGACCCCAGGTCGCGCCAAGTATATAACTGCGAACTTGGCCTGAGCTCGACCGTATCTTGGAGATCGCCATGCAAAGCCGTCGATGGTAATAGTTTATTTACGAGCGATGATCAGGAGATGATGAGGAGTAGGTGGCAAGATCAGATCGTTGAGCTGAAGAGGAGGTCAAACAATCGGATGGCTCAGAAGAACGGGTCGTGGGCCGCGCAAAAACGCGCTCACAACCTCCGGAGAGATTAAGAAACCTGCTCAACCAAAATGAAGGATTAAAAAAGAAAATAAAAAGAGAGAAGGAAAAGAAAGTATATGATTTGTTTTTGCTATCAGCCCCTCTGATTATTCATAATTATGTAAGACGCGTCTTTGACAATTCATCGATTCAGATTCAATTATTCTTTTGTAATTCGGGTTACACTGACTTAATTTATTTATCAAATTGCAATTTTTTTTGTTGATAGTTTTGTTTGTTGGTTGGTTGGTTCCTGAAATCCAGCTATACATATGATGAACATCTATGATCTTTCGTTTTCTGTGTTGATAGATGAATGTGCCCGGAGTAGTCTGGTGCGTACCATAAGTCTGTAAGCTCACATATGTATCTTTATAACCATGAAAAGCATTCCATAAATGGCAGAATTCTATTCTTCCCTATCAAAATAAACGAATTTTTCTTCGTGCCGGTAAATTTAAACAGTTTTAGAAAATTGCCAACTTTTCTTAATAGTGTGCAAATGTGTATGGTTCAAATTTACTAATTTTTATATCAAATTATTAATCTAAATTAAAGTGATTTTATCAATTATTGTCGGATTGAATTACCAATTAGATTTTGGTAATTACCTTTCATTCGAGTCACTTGCCAATATCTTTTCATATTAACCAACTTTATCTATTATATAATATAGGTTATCAACTCTCATTTGAGTTAGTTACCAACATTTATTTAGTAATTTGATTTACTAACTTTTCTCTCAGTAAATTAGGGAAAAGTGTCAGAAAAGTCACAAACCTTTTGCATTTGTGTCAATTTAGTTCTAAACCTTTTTCTGTGCCAATTGAATCCTAAATCTTTTGTCTTTGGGCCAATTTAGTCCTTTCGATTAATTTTAGCTCGATTTTGCTGATGTGGATGCTGGCTAGCTTACGCGGCATTGCAAGCAATGACGTGGATAATTTTTAATAATATTTTTTTATCTTTTGAATTTTTATTTCTTTTTTTTTCCTTTCTTCTTCCTCTAGCCGGCCTCTGGTGAGCCCTACCAGCCACTAGCGAGGCTTGCCCTCGCCAGCGGCTAGGCGAGGCTCTCCCTCGCCGAATCTAGAGAGGGTTGAGCATCGTCAGCCAGCATGAGGCTCACTAGAGGCTGGGAGAGGCTCGCCATCACTGGATCTGGCGAGGGTCGAGCCTCGCCGGCCAACGTGAGGCTCGAGCCCTCATCGGGGCTCACCCTCGTGCAGGCAGGGGCCGGCCTCGCCTAGGCTAGTTTTGGAGAGGCCGACCCTCGCGTAGGCCAGGGCGGCCTCGCTGAGCATCGCCCGGCCCAAGGTGACACCTGGCGAGGCCGCTGTGGCCTGCCTAAGGGCCGGCCTCGCCAAATCTGATGAGGGGAGCCCTCGTCGAGGCTCGTCGAGTCTAGCCGGGGCTCGCCCAGGCCACGCCAAGCCTTGCCTGGCCATGGCCGGTGGTCAGTAGTCAGTCACCGGCAAAGGAAAGAGGGGAAAGAAAAAAAAAAGAAAAAAATCAAAAAAATATTAAAATATTATTAAAAATTATCCACATCAACGCAAGCGATGCCATGTAGGCCGACTGATGTTCACCTCAGCAAAATCCGGCCAAAATTAGTGAGAATAATTGAATTGGCACTAGTTCAAAAGACTTAGAACTAAATTGACACTAAAAAAAAGGTTTAGAATTTTTCTGACACTTTTCCCCTCCCCTGTAGATTATCACATAGCATTTCATTACACTTTAGTAGACGTAATATTATCTTAAAATTCAAAAGAACCTGCACCAAGAAGTTTGAACTAGCAACTGGAGCTAAGGAACCAAAAGGTTGGTCATCAAACTTTGACCTTTCAAAATCATGATATTGCATCCGCTCCACTCAAACTAAAGTTGTGAACCTAAGGGTTTCACATTCTGTCTAAGCATACTATAAGCTACATAGCACATACTTTCTCTGATTTTCCTTCATTTTCTTAGTTGACACTAGTTATCGAGACTTAGAATGCAACAGACCATCTGATGCAACCGTTACATGCATCACATGCCATCACTTAGAATCATGGGATTTCAATTTTTAAAAACGTATTTTCCTATTTACTGGGGCACACCATTCTCTTGAAAAGTGATTGGCTTATTTCACCAAGTCAGGAATGAAACTGATTGCATGAAATGACTTCTCAAAGTATATGGTATCGAAGTAAGAAATTCCATATCGCCGGTAACTAGAAGAAAGTTGATGATAATTGATAATTTTCCGAGCGAAAGTTTGGGAGCACAGTTATGGGAGAGTATGGATTTTTCTAGAAGATGGAGCTATCCATCCACATGATCCATGAAAGCGAAAATGTCTAAGACACTGCAATCTAATTGTGTTTTTCTAATGGGACCGTAGTGTATATCCATATCTGCGTCGTTGTCTATGGAGATGTTATGTTTGTCTGAATGAATCTTCCTATCGTTGTAATTGATTATTGCAGACTTTTTGATATCCTTGAATGAACAATGTATATACAAAAAGATTGGGACAAAAGAAAAAACAACGGGGGAACCACACGTTTCATATATTTATTTGTCCCATTTCGTTTAGGAGTCAATAAGAAGAACACAAACATGCCAGAACAATTTAAAGACAAAATCTACAGACATTGCAATAGCCCCACAAGAGAGAAAAGCTTATGTTATCACTCAGCATTCACACCCATTTCACGTCCTGCCATCAAAACAAATTCACAACTGGCTCTCATTTCTTTACTGACGCACTACACACACCATTTCAAGATCCAGATAAGTCTCAGTTAGTGCCCGACCTTTTTGATCTTCAAGCGGAACAATTACGGAAATCATGGAGCGCGCAAAAAGGGACGATTAGGCTTGTTCCGTCTTGGGAGCACAGGTCATAACAGCATCTGCTACAGTAAGGAATATCTTATCCTTCCCAATCAAGTCGATGAACTTGGACGCATGAAGCTTGTCAATCACCACCGGCCCTGGATTTGCAAGAACAAGCTGCAGAAGAACACGCGAAAAGTAATCTTGTAAAATGTAAAATAGATGGTAGTGTGTACAAGTGGAGTGCGATCAAGAGATGAGCTAAAGCCTGTCTGCTTATAGGGCCTACCCTGCCAAATACTCTAGCATGTCTCAGCATGAGTGAAGATAAACTGCTTAGGTGAGAATATTAAGAACCTGTTGAGGGTAAAAGACATATAGCTGATACCTGTACCGAGGCAATTATTTGCTCAAACAACTTAGTTATTTTTTGTGAGAAATAGTTTTTGCAGGTCGGGGCAGGTGAGATGGACACTATAGGAAAATATTTAAGTTTGATCTCAATTGGAGGAGCATTACTTAGCAAAGCAAGTGACCTTATGGTCGGTGAGACGTCATGGAGAATGTCATAAAAATAGCATGAAGCAATTCGTTTTAAGCATTACCTGAATATCCCTCTTCTGGAGGCTTTTGTGCAAAGCTTCAAGGGCATGCATGCCACTAGTATCAATGTCTGTAACGGCTGCAGGCACGGATAATAATGTCAAAATACTTGTAAGGGCATTGATCACGGGAAAAATAAAAAAGAGCAAAGCTGGTCATGCAAGAAACAGCTTACGAGACATTTCCACGATCAAGTACTGGATTCTTGGTTGATGATTCTGCTTCAGATATTCCTCTTCATCACCAAGCCATCTCAATATCCTGAAAAATTCAATTCATACCGATGTAAATAGCTGCTCTAAGGCACCGGCACAGACTATATTCTCTTGTCCCTATTCATGGTTAGGCTTAACTTGTCCATCTTATATCATGGAAATCATGGAGTTTCTTAGTAAAGTTGGCCAAGAATAAATTAGAAAGGACAAACAGGGGCCAATTTTGCCCTCCACTCTTGCTCCTATCTAGTACCTTTCACGGATATAGTTTGAATTCGAAAAATAGATGGCTGAATCAACTCTGACAATCAGAACTCCCGAAACCTTTGTTGCTTCTGGGTATTGCAAAATATTCCTGTAAACAGTCGTCCTCGGTAGCTTACCAAGAATGGCTGTGCGAGGTCTTGTTACTTGTAAGAGTATTTTGGCAAATGAAATTGAAACCTGCCAAAGGAAAGCCCTACTTTAATAATCCACACGGAGAATGAAAATCATCTGAAGACTAGCAAAAGTTCCTGATAATCTTACCGCAATTAAGAGGCCTATCTCAACAGAGACAAAAACCACCCCAAAGAAGGCTCCTATGCAAGCAGCAAAATCGAACTTGTCAATTTTCCAGATCAGTATTACCGCTTCAATATCAATCAGGCCAACCACCGCGGATATAATAATTGATGCGAGAATTGCATTTGGAGTATACTTGAATAATGGTGTGATGAGTGCCAGGGTTAACAACACCACGCAGGACATGACAATGTTAGAGACTGCTGTATGGCAACCAGCCATGCAATTAACAGCAGAACGAGAGAAAGATCCTGCACGAAGTGCAAATAATCCAGTGAATATCAGCAAAAAATTTTAGTTCACAATAAAGCACTTAGTACTTGTCCTTTCATACCCGTAGCAATGTAGCAGGATGTCAACGAACCAACCACATTCATTGTTCCTAGTGCTATCATTTCCTTATTTCCATCTATCTGATATTCCTTCAAGGTAGCAAATGTCCGTCCAATCGCAATGGCTTCCTAGAAATATCATTGGGTTAGGAAAGAGAATCACATATAAAAACTCCAATTCCCAGCTGAAAGTATTGAGAATTTTCTTACTGTCAAAGCAATCATGCCTGCAACTACGCCAATCTTAAAGCCCTTGGCAAGATAAGTGCCAGTGAAAAAGATGTCCTTCACAGAAGATGGATTCACGCCCTTTTTTATATTACCCACCTTCAGACATAATTGTATGTGGCAGGATTAATACAACTGCTATGGTCAACGAAATGAGTTAAGATGAAACGCAAATGAAACAGAGCAAAACCACAGAGAAGCGTTCTTACGATTGCAACATGCTGCTTATCAGCGCGAGTAAAATACACAAAAAAAGTGGACAGGATAACGGAGATCAGAGGGGCAATTGCAGGCACCCAAAATAGTTTCCTGTTCTTTTTGCCCTGTTGCAATAGAACGTGAAATTGAGATAAATGGCTAGAAAGAGATCCAGTCAGTATTTAATAACGAAGAACAAGACAGACTTCTTACTATGTATTTGGCAAGCAGAAGGAAGGCCAAGAATGTCACTCCGATCACTATCGTCTGCCAATTCCACTGAGAAAGCAGTAGTACGATAGAGTAAGTTTAATACTCATGCAGTCAGTTATTCTATTTAGTAGAAAAAATGAGTGGTTGAATTTCTTGACGTACCCCATGATCCACCGTACTCCAAACTGATCGCATCACAGACACTATGTCGGTCTTCTTGGTGAATTTTTTTATGCCCAGCAGACCCTTGAGCTGTTGAAGAGCAATTGTGATGGCAGCACCGGCCATAAAGCCAACAACCGCAGCATGAGATAGGAAATCGATCAAGAAACCCAGTCTAGAAATGCAAATAGTGTTATCTATTAGCAAGAGTAAAAATAGAAAAATCACTTGAATCACCAGATGAGCCATAAACAGCCTCATCCAAAACAAAAAGAAAGAGGAATGAAATGCGCATCAAATAATCCGGACTGGGGTGATATACCTGAAGAACCCGAGCATGACTTGGGTGATGCCAGCAAAGAATGTAGCCGTGAATGCCAGGCGTCTGTACTCATTGGGATGAATATCTGGATCAATCTCGTCCCGAAGAAGAGTCCCAAGCAAGAGAGATATGACAGCTACTGGCCCTATGGCGATATCTCTCGAGCTACCCATGAAGGCATATAAAAGAGGGGGAACAAAGCTGCTATCTGTAGTGCAACGGAGGAAATATCATTTATCTACTGAAAATGATTTAGCTGACAAGTACATTAGGTCAACGCAAAGAGAAGAAGACAAACTTACACAGTCCATATTGTGGAGCCAAATTTGCAAGCTTTGCATACCCAATATCCTAGTTTACAAAGATAAAGAAACCATAAGCAGTGGAACTAGAGTGTAATGAGCAAATCTATCTAGCTCTTCAAAGTTGCCGTCACTATTACCTGTGGAATGCAAAGGCTTGCTATGGTAAGTCCAGCAATCAGATCGCCCTTAAACTTACTCAGGTTGTAGTGTCTTCCCCATTCGAGAATGGGAAAAACACTCTGGATACCGATAATGAACTTCCTTGACAGCGGTTGATCTTTAAACTGACGAAGCGGGTCATCTGCAAAGAAGGTTTCCTTCAATGTAGCTGTGAATTCCTGCAGAAGGTTCTGCTTTGGAGGGATGCCCACTTTGTGGATGTACGGTGCCTCTGAATGGTATTGCAACGAAGCTCTGTTTGTTACGTCGGTTCCCTGTACCCCATCGTTGCTGCTGATACGATGACTCATCGTGACAAGGGATCAGAGACAAGCTGGATCGCAAACAAGCAAACACAAGTATTAAGAATAATGAAATTCAATACTTGGCTTATTTTAGCACTGCACTGGTTAAGAACTTAAAAATTTAATTTTCTTGAAATGGGTCATAATATTTCCTCTTTCTTTTTTTTATAAGGTAGAATCCAATCAAATTCGGGCATAGATGTTGATGGAACCAAGGAAAAAAGCGGGCCATCAGCTCAAGATGAGTGCTTCGGAAATGAAGATACTCAGGAGACAAAACAAACGCAAGAGGAACAAGCACCTGTAGCAGAGAAGGTTTGGAAACTGTACTTTATATTAGTTACAGGATAATCCAAAGTTTTCGACCAAAAAAAAAACAAGGATAATCCAAAGTCAAAATGTTTAAGAAGACAGTAAGCCCCAGCCTTCCACAGTGAGAATGTATACACATCTCTATTCGATCTAAACTCATCAAGCAACAGTCTCATGATGGAAAAGGTTTCTTAAATCTTGTGAGACTTGGATTAAATTTGTAAGCGTTGACTCAAGGCCATTGGATTGCCACTAGTCATCACATTAATTTGGTGTTTATATGCTCTCTGAGAGAGTTGACTGTAGCTGTTTATACTTCATGCTCATTGGCAGGAACATAATATTTTGGACTCTGACATTATCCTTTCTGCTGACTTCTGACTTTAGCTCCTGCAATCGTCTAGTGAACTTTAGCTAACGGTTTGTTTTCTCCGCGCATACCAAAACCACCTATCCTTTTAAACTATCCAGATCTTGCCCTATGCAGATTGACCATGAACTACCAGGCTTAGCAAGAAAGATGGTTTTCAGACATTTTCAACAATTCATTTCCTTCAGATCTACCTTTATGTCATTGCTCATAACTCTTTAGTCGTGGGCATTAATTAGTAGAGAAGGGAAAGATGCGCATCTACATTTGAAAAAGCAAAACTGAACTTCGATTCAAAGACGAGAACCACTTTGCAGTGATATAAAGGAATACTACTGAGGTAAGTACCATGGTCATAACTCATGAAAGGAAAAAGGTGCAATCAAAAGCAACCCACAAGTGGAGATGTAGCTGTTATGTGGACTCTATCTGCAACAACAGTCCTGGAAGCATTGCATTTCCAAGTTCATTGAAAAGAAAGATTAAATTTTCCCCTAAATAATTAACCATCATGCTAAGTGATGGCACAATACACTTCAGTTGACACCATTTAGCATTCAAATAGTACTTGGTACTACATTCCATAATAAGAAAGGACGGGTATAAGCATCGTATGTGTGCTGCTCGAGTTGTCTTATGGCAGTTTGGTGTTCTTAAATAGACAATTTGAGGGAACCGAATTCTCTTCATCTCCCTTACCCCTTCGCACAGGGGAATCAACAAAAGGGAAACAGCAACATGACTTTCATGAACCACAATTGAATCCATGAGCAGAGAATAATTTTTACAACCTTAACAACATCAGAAATCTAAAGCACCAACAAGTTGCTCTGACCACCGTAAAAAAAAGGGAAAATGACATAAACAGTTCTTGAACTTTGACCCAATGTGCAATTTGATCCATGAACTTTTAATTTATTCAATGTCATCCTTAAACTTTTGGTACATGTTCAATTCAATCTTTAAACTATATGAATATGTTCAATGCAGTCCTTTCATAAGTTCAAGGATTATATTGCATATTTTCTATAGTTCAAAGACTGAATTGAACATGTACCAAAAGTTCAGGGATGATATTAAACAAAATAAAAGTTCAAGGATCACATTGAATATTAACCTAAAGTTAATGAACTATATTGAACAAATTAAAAGTTCAGGGACTAAATTACATATTGAGCTAAAGTTCAGGGACTGTTTGTGTCATTATCTCTAAAAAAAAGTACTTTGATCAACCAAAAGAAAACTTAAAAAAAAATGTCGATTAAAAAATACTTTAAACGATTTTGAGAACCACCAAAAAATGCACTAAAAAGAAAGTTGGAACTCTCTCTCTGTCTCCAATTTGACTATTAGAACCACTTATAGCGATTCATCAGACAATTAAAAGTGAATCATCAACCATTTGAAAAAAAAATAATAATAATGTTACATTCCCGTTAACTGAAGAAAAAGAAAGATGTCAGCAGAATAATGATCAAGACTCAGAGCCAAGAGTAACCCACAGCGACAACCACAAGTAATCAAATGATAAAGAAAAGAAGAATGTCAGAACCTGACCTTCTCTTGCGCCCCAGATGAGGCGAGACCCGCTTCCACTCTGAGCTCTGAATACGGTGAGCTCTTTATTTTAATAATAAAACTGATGCAGAACCTGATATCAAGAAACAGAGAAGATGACTTAGAATTGACCCAGGTTCATTGAATCTGAAAACTGCGAATTGTTATGTAAGGAAGGGCACTCTAAATTAAGATCTTCCCCATTTAATACCGTACGATAAATAGGACGGCATCCCCATAATGACTCCAGAAGTCAATCCTTTCTGTTTCAGACATAGACCCATGAAAGGAAAGAATAAGAATGAGCACGAAGGGACAGGATGTGTACCTCTGTGATGATGCGCGAACATCTTAACAATAAACATTAGATCAGTGTTGCCCCGCTCGTCCATTTTTGTCAACTCCATAAGGAATTCTTTTTTAGTTGTCTCTGCGGGAGAATGAATATGCAATGATATGTGGGATACGTTCAGAATGGAAGACTCAGTCAAGCGATGCGCGTGAACGATTGCTTGAACGATGATATTTATACCTTGCATGCATTAGTTGGCACCAGCCATTGATCCCTCTCTATATCCACTTCCAAGTTCCAATATTGTGCTTGACCAAAAAGCAGTTTGCTTGCTGCTGCTTCACCGTGCGAGAGCATTCGTGCCATGAATTCAATTTCTTTCTCCTTTATTCCTCGGGCCATGCATGGCCTCGAGTTGGGTCTAATGTTACTATGCCAGCTAAACAGAGGTTGGCTTTCGCTTCATATATGGAAACGCTTCATCTATGGAAACTGACCCTGCATGATACGGTACTCATCGACTCATTTTGGTGTGTCCAGATTTTCTAGGAGGTCTCCGAGATTCTTGCCTTGTTTTTTTTATGCAGTGCGAGCAGTGTCCGGCTCTGTCAACCTCTCTAGACCAATCAAAGCAAGCCATCGTCCACGTCTGATCAAGGAGAACGGACTGAATTGAGGGGGTTATATGTACCAACAGATTCACCAGATAATTTCTCCTGATCAAGAGAGTTGACAGAACATTCTTTTCACTCGTTTTTGCAACCCCAGATACTCAGTGGCTTGAATTTATGAACCCGTGAAGAAGTAAATCTTCTATCGCGATCTGACATAACTGGGGAAGATCTTGATATATTTGGATTGTCCGGCTCAGCCAATCCGTTTCGCTTTCTTACAAAAACCATCTTTATGGGTAAAATATAGTAGGGTTAATACCACAAAAAATCCTAAACTAGTACATTCGCGATAAATTTATCCCAAATTATTTTTTTAACCACAAAAAATCCTAAACTGGTACACTTGTGATAATTTTACTCCGAACTATTTTTTTGACTATCAAAAACCCCACACTGGTATACCTATGACAATTTTACCCCTGAACTAATTTTTTAGCCACCAAAAACCCCAAACTGGTACACCTATGACAAATTTACCCTCCGTTAGTTTCTGTTAAATTTAATTATCAAATTGCTAAGTTTAATGACACGTGGTAATTGACATGTGTACCGATTTTGGGTTATACCCCTCTGTTTGTCACAAGTTTACCAATTTGTAATTTTTTGTGATATTAATATAATTTAACAGACACTAACAGAGGGTAAATTTATCACAAATGTATCAGTTTGGAGTTTTTAGTGGTCAAAAAATTAGTTCGGAGGTAAAATTATCACAGATGTATTAGTGTGAGGTTTTTGCTGGTCAAAGAAATAGTTCGGAGTAAAATTATCACAAGTGTACTAGTTTGGGGTTTTTGGTGGTGAAAAAAATAGTTTGGGATAAATTTATCATAGGTGTATCAGTTTGGAATTTTTTGCGGTTAAAAAAATAGTTCGGAGTAAAATTATCACAAGTGTATCAATTTAGGATTTTTCGTGGTATTATCCCAATATAATATGCACAAAGATTGCGGAAGGCGTGAAATGATAAGTATGAGGTGACAGATGAAGCCTTTTCTTTCTTCCACACACTGTATTAAGGCAGTGATTATAATGCAAGCAATCATCATATTCTAATACTCCTATAAATGATATACAGGAATCTTGGATTGGAATTTATAATTTATAAGAAAATGGTGATGTCTTGGATGAGCAGCTGCATAGTCAAAGACAACAAATGGAAGAAGAGAATACTCAGATACGTGGCCCATCAAGACATGAACACAGAGACTTCTGTGTTCATTTTAAACGGACCTCTGGGATCTCTATTGGGAGCTTTAAGGTACAAATGATAATCATTCTGGATCTTTATTTTTTTATTTTCAGGAATAGGTTTGGAACATAAATTAGTTTGACAATGGAATTTCATTCTTTTATTTTTGGAACAAATTTTTAGCTCAGAAATAGGTTTGGAATAGAAATGAGAAGTATATTTTTTATTTTTCTATTTCTGAAATAGAAACAGATATAACAACTCTCTTTTATTGCTCGCCCTCGCTGCCTGCCATCGCCCCTGCCCCCCACCGTCGCCCATCTGCCACTGCCAGCCTCCGGCCGAAATTTAATAATAACCCATCAAATGAATTTCTATTTCGAGAACAAAAATTTTGCATTGTTATTAAATTCTACTTTTTGCTTAAAAATTCATCCAGAGAATAGAAATAGACTTTTCCATTTCTAGCTAAAAATAGGGCCAAGGAAAAGAATGATTATCATTTGCGCTCTTAGAACCCACGAATGAGGAGGCCACACTAGGACAGTGAGAGGAAGCTTTCGCTTTGCGTAGATTTAACCCCAAATTTAGCAATCAGCAAAGCGGTTAATGATAGAAAACTTTATATTGCACCAGCTAAAAAGAAACGGCTTTCACAAGCAATGTCAATTGTCATATCAGGATGTAGGCATACGTGCAATTTAAACTTAGGAAATCAACAGCAGCCTTTTAAATATATCGTTTGGTCTACATGCATATTTATTTTAGCGTTTTTTTTAAGGGGGACTATAAATGGATGTGTTGTACAACGCATCTCTAACCCTAATCTCCATATTTTCTCTTTTTTATTTTTTATTTTTTCTTGTTAGATATTTAGATCTTGTGACTCACCAAATGATTTTTGAGTTTTTCGATTGTACTCGTTGTTGAAGATAGTAAAGCCTCTCTTTCTCTCTGTGGCTTTTCCCCGTTTTGGGTTCCACGTATATATTGTGTCTCGTGCGGTTTAATTTTGCTTTCATCCTTGCTATTTGTGCTTCTATTTATACATCTCTTGGTGTTGTTCTGAAACAAGAGGTTTGTTCAAATCACGAACAGAAAGGAATGTCTATTTGATAAATTAATCTTGTGATAGACTAACACCCAATTGGTAGGCTCATTGTCGACAAAAGTGGAGAGTTGACAATCTCGAATACAACCATCAAAATAGTAACTGTCAACATAGTGGAATAAAGCAACCATCAACATAGTGGAGTCGAAGAAACCGTCAACGTAATGAAGTCCATGTAACCATCGATGTAATTATTTGTAACATTTGTTTGTAACCTCCATTTGTAACTTCTCTTTGTAACCTTCCTTTATAACTTCTGGTAACCATTAGGAAATTATGTCTTTTTTAGTAACCATTTGTAACATTTGTTTATAACTAAAATTATAAGCTTTAAATAGTCACATTGTATTAATCAGAGACCCCTGACAAAATCAATCAAAATGTTATCATTCGATTATATTTACTTTCATCTACTGCACTTTATTTTTACTTAGCTGTAACTTTACAATTCTCATCATCGATCAAATTCCGGCATGTATTTCTATCCTAGGCATTGCGTCGTCGATTAAATTTTGACGTTATCTCTTTGCACGTTCTCAAGTTTTGTCGTCAATTAAATTATGGCACAATTTGTGTGAGTGTGTTGCTATGAAAGTGGCTATATATTCATGCTTTACCATCGATTAAATTCCGATATGGTTTGTACATACAGTTCGGTTCGAAATTCAAAGTAAAAGTTTGCGGTTTTTTCTTATCTATCTTGTCCGGAATTACCACAAAACCCGTCTCCTCTAAGCTCCCAGCTCTCTCTCTTTCCACAAAACAAAGGCCGTGACCCAGGATCACCATCTCATGCAAATCATCATCATCATCATCATCAGATACCAAGTCGGTACGTGAAACTGGCTCCAACTACTACGAGCTGCTATCACTGTACCCTAACAACACGAGCGCTCATGATATCAAGAAAGCGTACAGAACACTGGCGCTCTGGTATCACTTGGACGCGTGCCGCAGCCCATCGATGAAAGAAGAGTCGACGAGGATGTTCCTCCGGCTTCACGAGGCTTACGAGACGCTGTCCGACCATGTCGCGCCACGAGTATAACTGCGAACTGGGCCTGAGCTCGACCGTATGTTGGAGATCGCCATGCAGTGTCACCGATAGTAATGATCAGGAGATGATGAGGAGTAGGCGACAAGATCAGATCGTTGAGCTGAAGAGGAGGTCAAACAATCGGATGGCTCAGAAGAACGGGTCGTGGGCCGCCCGAAAACGCCCTCACAACCTCCGGAGAGATTAAGAAACTTGTTCAACCAAAATTAAGGATTAAAAAAGAAAGGAAAAGAAAGTATATGATTTGTTTTTGCTATCAGCCCCTCTGATTATTCATAATTATGTAAGACGCGTCTTTGACAATTCATCGATTCAGATTCAATTATTCTTTTGTAATTCGAGTTACAATAACTTAATTTATTTATCAAATTGCAATTTCTTTTGTTGATGGTTTTGTTTGTTGGTTGGTTGGTTCCTGAAATACAGCTGTACATATGATGAATAAACTATCTTTCGTTTTCTGTGTTGATAGTTGAACGTGCCCTGATTAGTCTAGTGCGTACCATAAGTCTATAAGCTCTCGTGTGCATCTTTATAACCATGAACAGCATTCCATAAAAACATACGGATTTTCTTCGTGCTGGTAAATTAACAGTTTTACAAAATTGCCAACTTTTCTTGGTAGTATGCAAATATGGAATTTTTCGTATAAATTTTACTACTGTTAATTTTATTCTCTTACTAATGGTTTGAATTTACTAATTCTTATATGAAATTATCAATCTAAATTAAAGTTATTTATCAATTATTGTCGGATTGAACTACCAACTAATTTTTGGCAATTACCTTTCATTCAAGTCACGTACCGATATCTTTTCTTATTTATTAACTTTATTAATCGTATCATCAATTCTTATGTCCTTAGTTAATAACTCTTTACATTTACTAACTCTTTTGAAAAATCACCAATCTTTAGAGTAACTCACTAACTTTTCTCCTGTTACATTATCACATGATGTTAGGCTACCAACTCTCATTTGAGTTAGTTACCAAAGTTTATTCAGTAATTTGATTTACCGATTCTCTCGGTAAATTATCACATAGTATTTCGTGATAATTTATATTTATTATTATCTTAAAATTGAAAAGAACCTGCATCATGAAGTTTGAACTAGCAACTAGAGCAACGGAACCAAGGGTTGGTCATCAAACTTTGACCTTTCAAAATTTTGATATTGCATCCGCTCCACTCAAACTAAAGCGGCGAACCAAAGGGTTTCACATCCTCTCAAAGCATGCTAATAAGCTACATAGCACATACTTTCTGTGATTATCCTTCATTTTCTTAGTTAACACTACTTAATGAGACTTTAGAATGCAAGAGACTATCTTATACAAGTCAGCAATGAAATTGATTGCATGAAATGATTTCTCATAGTATATGTTATCGAAGTAAGAAAGTCCATATTGCCGGTAACTTGGAGAAAGTTAATGACCATTGGTAATTTTACGAGCGAAAGTTTGGGAGCACAGTTGCGGGGGAGCCTAGATTTTTCTAGCAGAAGGAGCTCTCCATCCACATGATCCATGAAAGGGAAAATGTCTAAGACAGTGCAATCTAAGGGTGCGTTTGTTTCACAGAAAACGTACCATTTCTGGAAAATATTTTCGGGGAAATTATTTTCCAGGAAAATGAGTTCATTTTTTGATATTTGGCTAAAACTTAAAAAAGACTTGGAAAGTATTTTCAGTTGTTTGGTGAGGAAAATCTAATGGTGAAAATTATCAATTTTCTTTGTATTTTTTAAATTATCTCAAATTATTTGTTATTTTTAAATTATTTTTATTAAGAAAAGAAAATACATGAATGTTTTCCTTCTTAGAAAGAAAAGAAAAAGAAAATAAAAGAAAATAAATAAATACAATAAAATAAAAAAATATTAACAAATTCAAGATGAACAATTCCGAAAAGTGTTTTCACCTTCTTAGATAAGGAAACTCACTTTCCTAAAATTAAACATGATATTTGTGTTGACTGGAAAGTATTTTCCGTTGACTAAATCATTTTCGGAGAACCAAACGGATGAAAGTCCAGAAAACACTTTCCGGGAAAACACTTTCACTAAAACAAACACACCCTAATTGTGTTTTCTAGTGGGATCATAATGTATATCCATATCTTCGTCATTGTCTATGGAGATGTTATGTTTGTAAGAATGAATCTTCCTGTCGTTGGAATTGATTATTGCAGACATTTTGATATCCTTGAATGAACAATATATATACCAAAAGATCGGAATAAAAGAAAAAACAACGGAGGAACCACACGTTTCATTTATTTGTCCCATTTCGTTTAGGAGTCAATAAGAAGAACACAAACATGCCAGAACAATTTAAAGACAAAATCTACAGACATTGCAACAGCCCCACAAGAGAGAAAAGCTTATGTTATCACTCAGCATTCACACCCATTTCACGTCCTGCCACCAGAACAAATTCACAACTGGCTCTCATTTCTTTACTGACACACTACACACACCATTTCAAGATCCAGATAAGTCTCAGTTAGTGCCCGACCTTTTTGATCTTCAAGTGGAACAATCACGGAAATTATGGAGCGCGCGAAAAGGGACAATTAGGCTTGTTCCGTCTTGGGAGCACAGGTCATAACAGCGTCTGCTACAGTAAGGAAGATCTTATCCTCCCCAATCAAGTCGATGAACTTGGACGCATGAAGCTTGTCAATCACCACCGGCCCTGGATTTGCAAGAACAAGCTGCAGAAGAATACGCTAAAAGTAATCATGTAAAATGTAAAATAGATGGTAGTGTGTACAAGTGGAGTGCGATCAAGAGATGAGCTAAAGCCTGTCTGCTTATAGGGCCTATCCTGCCGAATACTTTAGCATGTCTAAGCATGAGTGAAGATAAACTGCTTAGACAATGAGAATATCAAGAATCTGTTGAGGGTAAAAGACATATAGCTAGATACCTGTACTGTGGCAATTATTTGCTCAAACAACTTAGTTATTTTTTGTGAGATATAGTTTTTGCAGGTCGGGGCAGGTGAGATGGACACTAGAAGAAACTATTTAGGTTTGATCTCAATTGGAGGAGCATTACTTGGCAAAATAAGTGACTTTATAGCCAGTGAGACGTCATGGAGAATGTCATAAAACTAGCATGGAGCAATTCGTTTTAAGCATAACTTACCTGAATGTCCCTCTTCTGGAGGCTTTTGTGCAAATCTTCAAGGGCATGTATGCCACTAGTATCAATGTCTGTAACGGCTGCAGGCACGGATAATAATGTCAAAATACTTGTAAGGGCATTGATCACGGGAAAAATAAAAAAGAGCAAAGCTGGTCGTGCAAGAAACAGCTTACGAGACATTTCCACGATCAAGTACTGGATTCTTGGTTGATGATTCTGCTTCAGATATTCCTCTTCATCACCAAGCCATCTCAATATCCTGAAAAATTCAATTCATACCGATGTAAATAGCTGCTCTAAGGCACCGGCACAGACTATATTCTCTTGTCCCTATTCATGGTTAGGCTTAACTTGTCCATCTTATATCATGGAAATCATGGAGTTTCTTAGTAAAGTTGGCCAAGAATAAATTAGAAAGGACAAACAGGGGCCAATTTTGCCCTCCACTCTTGCTCCTATCTAGTACCTTTCACGGATATAGTTTGAATTCGAAAAATAGATGGCTGAATCAACTCTGACAATCAGAACTCCCGAAACCTTTGTTGCTTCTGGGTATTGCAAAATATTCCTGTAAACAGTCGTCCTCGGTAGCTTACCAAGAATGGCTGTGCGAGGTCTTGTTACTTGTAAGAGTATTTTGGCAAATGAAATTGAAACCTGCCAAAGGAAAGCCCTACTTTAGTAATCCACACGGAGAATGAAAATCATCTGAAGACTAGCAAAAGTTCCTGATAATCTTACCGCAATTAAGAGGCCTATCTCAACAGAGACGAAAACCACACCAAAGAAGGCTCCCATGCAAGCAACAAAATCGAACTTGTCAATTTTCCAAATCAGTATTGCTGCTTCAATATCAATTAGGCCAACCACTGCGGATATAATAATTGATGCGAGAATTGCATTTGGAGTATAGTGGAATAATGGCGTGATGAGTTCCAAGGTTAACAACACCACGCAGGACATGACAATGTTAGAGACTGCTGTATGGCAACCAGCCATGTAATTAACAGCAGAACGAGAGAAAGACCCTGCACAAAGCACAAATGATCCGGTGAATATCATTGAAAAGAATTCTAGTTCACGATGTAGCATTTAGTACTTGTCCTTTCATACCAGTAGCAACGTAACAGGATGTCATTGAACCAAACACGTTCATCATTCCTAGTGCTACCATTTCCTTATTTCCATCTATCTGATAGTCCTTCATGGTAGCAAATGTCCGTCCAATCACAATGGCTTCCTAGAGATGTCATTAAGTTAGGAAAGAGAATCACATATAACAACTCCAATACTCAGAAAATATGGACAGGTTTCTTACCGTCAAAGCAATCATGCCTGCAACTACGCCAATCTTAAAGCCCTTGACAAGATAAGTGCCAGTGAAAAAGATTTTCTTCACAGAAGATGGATTCACACCCTTTTTTATATCACCCACCTTCAGACAAAATTGTATATGGCAGGGTTAATATAACAGCTATGGTCAACTGAACAAGTTAAAATGAAATGCAAATGAAATAGAGCAAAACTACGGAGAAGCATTCTTACAATTGCAACATGCTGCTTGTCAGCGTGAGTAATATACACAAAAACAGTGGACAGGATAACGGAGATCAGAGGGGCAATTGCAGGCACCCAAAATAGTTTCCTGTTCTTTTTGCCCTGATGTAATAGACCATGAAATTGAGATAAATGGCTAGGAAGAGATCCAGTTAGGATTTAATAATGAAGAGCAAGACAGACTTCTTACTATGTATTTGGCCAGCAGGAGGAAGGCCAAGAATGTCACTCCGATCACTATCGTCTGCCAATTCCACTGAGAAAGCAGTAGTACGATAGAGTAAGTTTAATACTTATGCAGCCAGTTATTCTATGCAGTAGATAAAATGAGTAGTTGAATTTCTTGATGTACCCCATGATCCACCGTACTCCAAACTGATCGCATAACAGACACTATGTCGGTCTTCTTTGTGAAGTTTTTTATGCCCAGCAGACTCTTGAGCTGTTGAAGAGCAATGGTGACTGCAGCACCGGCCACAAAGCCAACAACCGCAGCATGAGATAGGAAATCGATCAAGAAACCCAGCCTAGAAATGAAAATAGTGTATCCATTAGTGAGAGTAAAAAAAAATCTCTTGACTCATCAGTCGAGTCATAAACAGCCTCATCCAAAACAAAAAGAAAAAGAAATGAAATGCACTTCAAATAATCCGGACTGGGGTGATATACCTAAAGAACCCGAGCATGACTTCGGTGACGCCAGCAAAGAAAGTAGCCGTGAATGCCAGGCGTCTGTACTCTTGGGGATGACTAACTGGATCAATCTCGTCCTGAAGAAGAGTCCCAAGCAAGAGAGAAACAACAGCTACTGGCCCTATGGCAATATCTCTCGAGCTACCCATGAAGGCATATATAAGAGGGGGAACAAAGCTGCTATCTGGAGTGCAATGGAGGACACATCATTTGTCTAGTGAAAATGACTAAGCTAACAAGTACACTAGGTTAACGAAAGGAGAAGAAGACAACTTACATAATCCATATTGTGGAGCCAAATTTGCAAGCTTTGCATACGCAATATCCTAGTTTACAAAGATGAAGAAACCATAAGAAGTGGAACTAGAGTGCAAAGAGCAAATCTATCTAGCTCTTAAAAGTTGCCGTCACTATTACCTGTGGAATGCAAAGGCTTGCTATGGTAAGTCCAGCGATCAGATCGCCCTTAAACTTAGTCAGGTTGTAGTGTCTTCCCCATTCGAGAATGGGAAAAACACTCTGGATGCCAATAATGAACTTCCTTGACCGCGGTTGATCTTTAAACTGATGAAGCGGGTCATCTGCAAAGAAAGTCTCCTTCACTGTGGCTGTGAATTCCTGCAGAAGGTTCTGCTTTGGAGGGATGCCCACTTTGTGGATATACGGTGCCTCTGAATGGTATTGCAACGAAGCTGCATTTGTTATGTCAGTTTCCTGTGCCCCAAGGTTGCTGCCGACACGATGAGTCATCGTGTCAAGAGATCAGAGACAAGCTGTATCGCAAACCAGCAAACACAGGTAGTAAGAATAATGAATATTAATGCTTGGCTTATTTCAGCACTGCACTGGTTAAGAGCTTAAAAATCTAATTTTCCTATTTCAGATGGGTCATAAAATTCTCTGTTTCTTTTCTTAAGGTAGAATCTAATTACATTCGGGCATAGATGTTGATGGAATCAAGGAAAAAGCGGGCCATCAGCTTAAGTTGAGCTCTACGGAATGAAGATACTCATGAGATAAAAGAACTGTAAGAGGAATGAGGACCTGTAGCAGAGATGATTTGGAAACTGTATTTTATATTAGGTACAGGATAATCTAAAGTCAAATGTTTAAGATGACGGTAAGCCCAGCCCTCCACCGTGAGAATGTATACACATCTCTGTTCGATCTAAATTCATCAAGCAACAGTCTCATGATGAAAAGGTTTCTTAAATCTTGTGAAACTTGTATTAAATTTGTAAGCATTGACTCAAGCCAATTGGATAGCCACTAGTTATCACATCAATTTGGTGCTTATGTGCTCTATGAGAGAGTTGACTTTAGCTGTTTATACTTCATGCTCTTTGGCGGGAACATAAATATACTGGACTCTGACATTATCCTTTCTGCTGACTTCTGAGTTTAGCTCCTGCAATCATTTAGTGAATCAGCTAACGCTTTGTTTTCTCTGCGCAAACTGAAACCACCTATTCTTTTATACTATCCAGATCTTGCCCTATGCAGATTGACAATGAACTGCTAGGCTTCGCAAGAAAGATGGTTTTCAGACATTTTCAACAATTCATTTCCCTCAGATCAACCTTTATGTCATTGCTCATCACTATTTAGTCATGGACATTAAATAGGAGCGAAGGGAAAGATGTGCATCTACATTTGAAACGGCAAAACCGAACTTCACTCGATCCAAGACGAGAACCACTTTGCAGTGATAAAAAGGAATACTACTGAGGTAACTGCCATTGTCATGACTTGTGAAAAGAAAAGGTGCAATCAAAAGCAATCCACAAATGGAGCTGTAGCTGTTATGTTGGCTTTATCTGCAACGAGAGTCCTAGAAGCATTGCAATTTTCCAAGTTCATTGAAAAGAAAGATCAAATTTTCCATCAGAATAATAAACCACGATGATAAGTGATGGTACAATACACTTCAGTTGACACCATCTAGCATTTAAATGGTACTTGGTAGTACATTCCAAAATAAGAAAGGACAAGCATAAGCATCTTATGTACGCTGCTTGTGTTGTCCTAAACGATAGCTAAACGAGGGGAGCAAGGCTTATTTCAGTCTGGTGTTCTTAAATAGACAAGTTGAGGGAACCGAATTCTCTTCATCTCCCTTTCCCCTTTAAAAAGGAATCAACGAAAGGGAAACAGCAACATGACTTTTAATGACCACAAATTGGATCCATGAACAGAGAAGAATTTTTACGACCTTAACAACATCAGAAAACTAGAAGCACCAACAAGTTCTGACCACTTTAAAAAAAGTACACTTGATCAACCAGAAGAAAATTTTAAAATTTAAGAACCACCAAAAGAGGCGCTAAAAAGAAAGTTGGAAAATTGACTTTTTAACCAGTTTTTTCACTTTGCTAGTAAAATACCCATTTAAAGAATCAAAATCATCGTCCCACGAGTATGTTTTAGAACTCTCTCCCCCCCGCCCCCCTAATTTTGGCTTTTAGAACCATCCATAGCGGTTCATCAGACAATCAAAAGAGAAATCACCCATTTGAAAGAAAATGATGTTACATTCCCATTAAACAAGAAAGATATCAGCAGAATAATGATCTAGACTCAGAGTCGAGAGTGACCGACAGCCACAACCACAGGCAATCAAATGATAAGAAAAGAAGAAAGTCAGAAGCTGACCGTCTCTTGCGCCACAGATGAGGCGAGACCTGCTTCCGCTCTGAGCTCTGAATACAGCGAGCTCTTTATTCTAATAATAAAACCGATGCAGAACTTGATATCAAGACACAGAGTTGATGACTGAGAAACGATCCAGGTTCATTGAATCTGAAAACGTTGAATTGTTGTGTAAGGAAGGGGCAGGATGTGCACCTCTGTGATGATGCACGAATATCTTAACGATAAACATTAGAGATGATCGTTCGACTTTGATCAGTATTGCCACGCTCGTCCAGTTCTGTCAACGCCATAAGGAATTCTCCTTTTGCTGTCCCTTCGAGAGAATGAAAAAATAGAATGAATAGGCACCGATATGAGGGATGCGTTCACAATGGAAGACTCAGTCAAGGGATGTGCGTGAACGATCGCTTGCACGATAATATCTATACTTTGCATGCATTATTTGGCGCCGGCTGTTGATCCGTCTCTTTATCCACTTCCAAGTTCCGCAATGTGTTTGACCAATGAGCAGTTAGCTTGCTGCTGCTTCACCGTGCGAGAGCATTCGTGCCCTGAATTCAATTTCTTTCTCTGTTATCCCTCAGGCCATGCATGCCCTGGAATTGGGTCTAATGCTTGTTTTTTTTTTTTTTTTTGGTCTGTTGTCTAATGCCTGTTGAACTTCTGAAATATGAGCGAAAGGCGAAAAACTATGCCAGCTAAACAGAGCTTGGCTTTCGCTTCATTTATGGAAAGTGACCCTGCATATAGTGGTCCTCGACTCAATTTGGTTTATCCAGAGTTTATAGGAGATCCAAGATTTTTGCCTCATAGCTTCTTATGCAGTCGAGCAGTGTCCGGTTCTGTCGACCTCTCTAGATGGATCAAAGCAAAGCCACCCACGTCTGATCAAGGAGAACGGACTGAATTGAGTGTGTTGTATGTACCAACAGATTCACCAGATAATTTCTCCCGATCAAGAAAGCTGACAGAACATTCTTTTTAACTCCTTTTTTCCAATTCCAGATACTTGACATTTGTGAACACATGAAGAAATAAATCTTCGATCCGCGAATACCAAATCGACAAGCTATGCGGAGGAGATTATTTGGACTGTCCAGCTCATCTAACACGTTTCGCTTTCTTACAAGAATTCTTAATTGGGAAATTATTTATATTATATACACAATTACTCCCTGTGAAAAATAATATAAACGAACATTGCGGAAGGCGTGAAATGACAAGTACAAGATGACAGACGAAACCTTTTCTTTCTCTCAGTCCCTGTATTCAGGCGGTGATTGTCATGCAAGCATTCTTTTATTTTAATTCCATGCTTCCTATAAATGACATATAGGAAGCTTGGATTGGAATTTATTAATATATAAGAATGGCGACATCTTCGATGAGCACTTGCATAGTCTAAGACAACAAAAGGAAGAAGAGAATACTTCAAACATGGCCCCATCATGGCATGGCATGAACACAGAGACTATTGGGTTCATGTTAACTGGAACCTATGGGCCCTCCATTGGAAGACTTTGAACCTGTGAACGAGGCAGTGACGCCGGGACAGCAAGAGGAGGCCTCCTCTCCACTTAAGATTAACCCCAAATTTAGCAGTTGGCAAAGAGGTTAAGGATATATTGCACCAAGAAAGAAGAAATGGCTTTCACAAGCAATGTCAATTGTCAGGTCAGAAGGAAACTTGGGCAATCAATAACCACCTTACAAATCTGTTTGGTCTACATGCATGTCCATATTCCAGTAGCGTCTAGGAATATGTCTTCTTTTTCTCTCCTTTTCTGTTTTTTTTTTTGGTAAGGTATTCTCTCCTTTTCTGTTGACTACCGTAAAAAACCAAAATCCTAATAGTGGAGGTCTATTCAAACCACAAATGTCTATTCCATCTATTAATCTTGTGATAGACTAAAACCCAATTGGTGGGCTCATTGTCGTTTTCGGGTTTAGCCATTCTATACTTTCCTGTGGTCTAGCTTTTAGAAAGTGATGGGTTAGCTTGGAGGGGATTGCAGGCAAATCACATTCGCCACAACAATTTAGCACCATTAAGCATAAAATCTCAAGAACATACGCGTTTGGCTCTAATAGGGACAATATAGTAGCCCAAGAAAGAAGAAAAAAGCAAATGGTCCAAGCCTTCCTGTCAAAACACCCGACATCACTATCAGTCTGACCTGAGGCCATTTCGGATGATCAGAGTCTTCAACTTTTTTTCTTTCTTTTTGCCAATTTTCTCTTTTCTTAATGGAATGGACCACCAGGTTGAAACAGTTCCAAGAGGAAGGTTAAAGAAGACAGTTTCTTCAATTCTTCAAGGAGGAGGCCAGAACTCAGCTCTCTTCACCTTTGAGATGCTCTCCAGGACTCCGACTGGTGATACATGTCCCCTCACGGTCACCCTCTTTGTCTCCAGATCTATGCTGAAGGATGTTACTCCTGGAGTCAACGTCGAAGCATATGGTTGTTCATCGCTCAAATTACTTCAGTTTGAACATAAAGTAATGCATATAAAAGAATATCTATTGTTGAGATGTAGGGATTGGATTTGATCATGATATTGTCTAATTTATTAATGCCGAGATAGTATGCAACTGACTGTGATCCCTTGATTACACATCTTGCCTACCATGTTACTGGTCTCGTATGATTAAAAACCTATCGGTGCAATGATATAGCAATAAATCTGCCAATCTCAATGAAGGAAATAGCATCTGAGTTAGATATGGTAATTGTGCCAAGAGCACCAGTTTAGTTCATAAAAAGTGTGGTTAGAGAAGCATCAAAAGTACAATTCTGGGCAACCACTTTTTAAGACCATGAATGAGAACGACTCTGTGCGCGCGCGTGCGCATTGTGTGAACTCAGAAATGAGCCGGAATGAGTACCTTCCATCTTAGACAGATGCTTCTTTACTTTGCCCGCACAGCCTTGACAATGAAGAGACACCCTCATAACAACCACCTGCAACAAGTCCTAAATCTAGATCATTTGAGATACTCATTTTGATACATGACCTAAATCCTTCCATTCCTGATCATCTCTGTATGTCAGAGTGTTTCTCAATGTTTCACGTTCATAATTTGTTCAGCAGTTAATCATTAGAATTCTTTATTCCCCAACGCAATGATGACTCCCACTACCACGATTGCGTGTACTCTTCATGTAAACTATAACAAAAATGTAAAGAGAATAAAGAGCAGCAATTCTGACCCGGAATACATTATCTGATGAATCCAGGGAAGACAGTTGCTGGATGGCTTTCGAAGAAGTGGTCTCGTTATGTCCTCTTTTATCAGCATGCACCAGAACTGATCTACTCTTGCTTGTGGCTGCACCAATGCTCTGAGCCTCAACAAGTCTCGAGTACCTGCCTTTGTTTAAAAGACCAGTAGAATCCACCAGAGCTTGATCTGGAACTCTCCTAGGAACAATGACCGACCGAGGATCAGGTATGGTGCATCCTGATGTTACTTCCACAGACTGGCACATGAAACCCCTCATTTCTCTAGGTAGGGATGAGAGGAGATGTTTGAGGTGTGTTGCGAGTTAGTATATATGAGAAATTGCAGATATTCCAAACCTTTGGTTTCATTTATTACTTATGAGTTTCACAGAAACATATCATCTTAAATGACTTAGCTAACAGGAATTGGCTGGCAATTGTCAGAGTTTATCAGTACTGCAATGCCTATGTTTGAATGTATACAACCATCCTGTCCCCATCATGTGTTAATGTTCAGGAACATACTTGTTTCCTTCATACTCAACTCTGCTTGACTTGGAGAGGAACTACTACTTGAACTGTATGCGTGCAGTAGAACCTTTGCCAAGAGGGAGCCCGAACCCATCAATATATCTAGTTGAACCCACCTTCAATCATAAGTTTGAGCCAATCAGTCGTGGACCAACTATGATATATTAACTACTCCACATCACACCAATTCTCCGATATGTGACTTTTCTAACACAACTCACACGTGCATCTCAACACTGCCTTTATCTGTTGCATTTCCTATAGAAATAAATTGGGTTACTTACTTCAATTGACCTAGACTTACGATCAAACATCTAAATTGCTTCAATTTACCTCACACCCACTAGTCCTAGCATGGTAGCTGATACTACATGAGGAAAAGCGTAGGATATCACTTGTAGAAGCAAGAACAGGCAAACCTACAGCCAAGCAACGAAGGCAGTGCAATCAAGAGTTTAAAGAGGCCAACATCAAAGAACTGCTGTCACATAGACACTAATCGTTGATAATAATTTGTTCAGGTGTAGTGATCTCCATTACCTCTCTCACATAACAATGCTATTGAACCTGAACTATTACTATTATAGCAAGATTTTGAGGCGGCATCAGATCAGGCTTTTATTATAAGAATGAATGACACCGGCGTGATCAATAAAATGATAAGGACAGAATGAAGAGGAAAGAGGAAATACATCAAACTCAGCCTGGTCATTTATCATCCTGCAAAGATGTTAGATACAGCAGTTAATGGCAGCACCAAATTTGAAAAGAAGATGTATATATGAAATGGGGCCAGCCCAAGTGTAGTGTAGTAACTACTTTTTTCAGGTCTAGCTGCTCTTTTAAACGTGGGTACTCTCTCCTAATTCCCTTTCAAAGGACCACATATTCTTGTGGACCACATGCCCTTTAGTAGTAGTCCTTTTGGCCTTCCTTGCATGCAACAGCAACGCTATATAGTGACAGCTGACCAGTCTGTTACTGTTGGAAGTGGTTGCTCAGAAGCTAAAGAGATGGTCAAACAAAAAAAGTACAGAGGCAAGGCAGGCCGAAGTTCAGTTCAGTATCAGTGTTTTTTTACAGACTTTGCAGTACAATAAATGAGTTTAAGATTGAAAAGGGTTCTTCTTAGAGAGCTCTGACAGCCAGCTAACAGCAACTTAGCATATATACTCGTTTGTCGGGTTCTTGTTCTTGAAATCTTTTGATCAAGCCCTCGTGACTTTAATATCTATGAGCTAAATGTCCAGATTTTCAGCCATTGCCATGTTCGACTTGGCCACATTCAGGACGATATTTCATTCATGAATCGGTAGCTAGCAAGAAACTTTGGATTCATGTCAGTCCAGAAACAGTGGTCTCTCACAAACATATACATTGTAACGGCAGTTTAAATGACAGAAAGATAAATCAAGCCAACAAAATATGGTAGCCGGAATCCATCTTGTCAATTTTGAACAATTTTCTGTAATTTCCGAAGGAAAACAAGCAATATCTTTAGCGGATCACTTGAGCAAGTACTTATAAACAAAAAACAAAACGTATTTATAGTATATGTCGAGAGATTAACGAATTACGTAGATGCTCACATTGCGTTGATGTGAGTCTTTTCCAGAGCTAATAAGTTCACAAGAGACGTACAATTCTCTTTTTCATATAGGCTTACGTATCTTGAACCTTGTCTTAAAAGACCGAGCTTTTCTATCCTTAGGCAATGCAGATGACAGAGAGAGAGAGGACAAAATCCGGACCAGTTTATACATAGCAAGATGGTTAGTTATCGTCGGTTATATATTTAACCGAAGCATATGTTTGTCTCGCTTCCCTTTACCCATTTTGCCCCTGCCAAAAACTGAAAAGGTCAAAGAGGCGCAAGGATCAAAGGGCATACGCGTAAATAACTCACAAATTAGATACAACCATGTTTCAAGTGGTATTCTCCTGCATTTAATGATGGAAAAGCAAAAAAAAATGACACAATTCCCCAACACTAGTTGGTGTTAAAGGGGAGGAAAATACCCAAAAGAAAGAGGAGGAAAATCAAGAGTCCGCTTGTTTCGTGGAAAATAAATGATTTAAGAAATATTTTTCCAAAAATGATCAATTACACCAATTACAGAAATGAATGGACAAAAAATCTTTTCATCATCAAGAAATAGATTTAGATATAAATTGTTGTCAATGATGAAACCATTTGTCGTCAATTAATCATTTCAAGCGATATAAACGATTATTTTTAAAATATATATTTCAAATACTTTATTTTTCTCAAAAAGAAACGTAGCCTTAATTTTCCTTCGGGTCTATTTACTAATTTTGGAAGGGATAATGACACAAACAGTTCCTGAATTTTGGTCCAATGTGCAATTTGGTCCATGAACTTTTAATTTGTTCAATGTGGTCTCTGAACTTTTGGTACATGTTCAATATGGTCTATGAACTATATAAAAATGTTTAAAAAGTTCAGGGACTACATTGAATATTTTAATGTAGTTCGGAGACTAAATTGAACATGTACAAAAAGTTCATGAATGACGTTGAACAGATTAAAAGTTCATAGATCACATTGCACATTAGATTAAAATTCACGGACTCTATTGAATAAATTAAAAGTTCAGGAATCACATTACATATTAGATCAAAATTTAGAAATTATTTGTATCATTGTCTCGTTTAGGAACCGAGCCACAAAGCAAGAAAGTCTTCAATGATTTATGAGCTTCCGCTTTCACAGTGTGAGCCCCGGTTGCACTGCGTGGACCCATTCAATGGCCCTTTTCAGGACCCGTAAGGCCTCCCATGCACATGCACATGCACATGCACATGCGAGCTTTTTCTTTCTCTCTCTCTTTTTTTTCATCAATTTCTTCAGATTCCTTTGGAAAATTGAAGGGGCAGAGTGAAATGGGAACCGCTAATTCAAGCTGAAATGGGAACCTTTTGCTCATCCGCTTGATATATAATGTTGAAGCTCGAAATGGGAACAGCAAATTGAAGCTGAAACTCTACCTGCAAATCGATTTTCACCACGACAAACAGGTCAAGGCATCTGAATTTCATGCCTGGATTGGCCCTCCAATGCTGGCACTTGCATTGGCACTAGAAATGAGGGCGATCAAAAGACGAAAGAGAAGTTCCGAGCTTTTGGATGAAGAGAGAGATGTTTTGTAGGAGAGAATATATCCCCATATTACTATTTATGTGTTAATGTTGATAGATCACTGGAATGTGTTTGATAGGTAATAATCTACGGATAACAAGTGATGAAATAGTATAACAAATGGCCTTTATATCGTTTCGAAAATGAAAGCATGTCCAACCTTTCAAATAGTGGTAGCACTGTCGCAATGCTTAAATTAATTAACATCAAAGTAGTGTCTTGTCGAGTATAACCCGTTTTGGAGGGTTATTAGATTTAACCGTCGAGTCAGGTATACAAAACCTGTCCGACAACATTATATATATATGCTTTTCCAGTGCCGTCTTGGCGCATGTCGGGATCTGATTAGTTAGTCAAAAGCACCTTCTTTCACATAAGTAATCTAATCCTGCCCCTTTTCACGTTAATCATTAACTAACAATCATAATTAAGGATGTTATTGACTCCACTGTCCGGACGCTCTGCCTTACGCGTCTCTTCCGCACCTGGGACTCTGTACCTCGGCACAAGGACGAACCAACCCACCTTCTTCTGCTGCTTCTTCTTCCTCCATCGGCGAGAACGCAGAGAGAAGAACCGTAGCACCTCCTCCATGCGCGGTGGTTCTCGATGTCTACTTTCTTGACCGGCGCCGCTCTTTCGAATCCTAACCCGAACAAGTCGTACGAGGTATGGCCCATCTCATCTCTTCGCTTGGTAGAGCTCATTGTGGGGTTGTGATTGTCGTCGTCGAGCAACTTGGCGCGGTGGGTGCTTTTCGATTTTGGGTTTTGAGGGATTGTCGTTTTGTTCAATGCCCAGGTTGTCCAACCTCCGAATGACTCTGTTTCGAGCCTGAGCTTCAGCCCCAAGGCCAACCTCTTAGTTGCCACTTCCTGGGACAACCAGGTACTTGTCTCTCTCGTTTCCTCTTGTTTTTTCTGTTCCTGAATTTGACTCTCTGATGAGGCGTGCCTGCATTTATCCCGTGTTTTTTCAGTTCTTGCTATTCTTGTTAGGTGCATGATTCTAATTAAAAAGCTACTGTCGTTCTAGAATGGGAATTTGACCGTTGGACGATCATGGTTGTGTTGCCAGAAATTGAGATTTTGAGTGGGTTATGACTGTATATGGCGCCGTTTTTCGATTCTCGTGGAGTTCTCTTATTCTAGATTCGACATAATCGATATCATGAAGAGTATGTTATGAGAATGGCAGTATTGATGCCTTCTTTTGTCCCTTTGGAAATTGTTTTTTTCTTTTAATGTTTTGTAGGTCAGGTGCTGGGAGATTGTGCGGAGTGGAACAAGCGTTGGCACTACTCCAAAGGCATCCATATCCCATGAGCAGCCAGTAAGAGATTGGCTTATGTTATCTATATAATTAGATCTATATGAATGGCTAGAGAACCTTCGACTGTAATTCAATCTATTAATCCTAAATTTGTGCAAGTTCGTATCTTTGCCAAGTTGTACTGAGAAAGAGAGAATTTCTGGAACAATGTTTTCAGGTGTATTATGTGGTGTGATTCGTAAGAAGTGAACATAGAACATGTAATGTGCTAACCATAGAATCACAGCCGGTCAATTAACAGTCAAATTACATATTCCATTAGGTAATTTCTCTTTTGTGTTAATTTAGTTGGGATGTGCGTAGAGTAAACATCTATGTAATCTAATTTGTTGCTGCCCCGGAAATTTGACTGAAGGAGTTAACCTCAATTCTTGACCTCTCTAATACTGTGCGAAGTAAGAGTTGTGTATACTGTGTCCAAGGTTAGATAATATAGGGTTCCCTATCTACTGTGCTGTTACAGCTGATTCCTCCATGCCTCTCTCGTGTATCTTTTTTCAATTTATTTACATAGCAACTTTTATCCGCCTTTCCACTTATTTGACTGTTGCAAACCTCTTATGAAGGTGTTGTGCTCAACATGGAAGGATGATGGAACAACTGTCTTTTCTGGCGGTTGTGACAAGCAAGTCAAAATGTGGCCGTTGATGTCAGGTGGCCAATCAATGACTGTTGCCATGCATGATGCACCAATAAAAGAGATCTCATGGATACCTGAAATGAACCTATTAGTTTCTGGAAGTTGGGACAAGACATTGAGGTAATTATCCACTGTCTTTTTCATCTAAATAATATTTGATGCGTGGATGCAGCATTTGGTAGCCCTGAAGCAGCAAATGTTAGAATAGGGAAAATTTACTTGCTCTCAACTGTTAGCATGACTAATCGATGTTGAAATTATGCACAATTCTGTTGCTCATCTGAATATCCAGGAATGATGGTTTATAAGTGCATACTGAACTGGTTGCATGAACAACGTCTCCGTTGCAATCGTGGCTAGTCGACATGTTTCTTTCACAATAAATGTCACTTATGCAAGTTAGGCAACACTTATGGGTAACAGAAGCTAGAAGTCAGCGACCTAAGGCTGCAGAGGTTCTAGTAGCATTCCGAAACGCCAAATCACCCACATATTTGTATTGTGAGACTGTAGACTTTGCCTCTTTCCTAGTTGCTGCCTCTTGATCTGTCTTGCTTTTAAATGACCCTGATCCAAACAGATGTACTGGGCATATTACGTAGAGATGAATGCTTTAAGATCACATCTATTTATCTTTCAATAATTAGTTGCTCTCATGTTCGAAGGTTTGTTGGTTGCCATGAAAAAGAATTTCTTGATTTGCTGTTATTTTTTTTGCCTTCATACTTCAGATATTGGGATACGAGACAAGCCAATCCAGTTCATATTCAACAATTGCCTGAACGTTGTTATGCTCTTACTGTGAGACATCCCCTCATGATTGTTGGTACTGCAGATAGGAATCTGATAGTCTACAACTTGCAAAGTCCTCAGGTCTTTTTCTCATTATATTCAGTTTATATTACCATAAATGACATGGAATAGTGTCCTATTTCATTCATGCTATCTCTTCAATATTTTGACGTTGCAGTTAAGTAATAATATGCATGACCTGGAAGATTTAGGATGTTTGCCTGTCTAGACAATTGATGGCAGTGTTTCTTTACTTGTTATGCAATGTGTTTTTGATCGTCTATCCTGGATACTTATTAGTAAATCCTTTACGAAACGCGTGGATAGCCTGAAGGGCTACATTCTGCCAATGAAGTTGGAGATAGCTCCATACTTACGGTAAAATGTACTGTCATTTGTTTTGCTTTTGCATGGATTTGCAAGTTTTACTGGGTCATTGCTGGTCTTCATTGGTCTATTCTACTGCTTCGTCTTTCTCATACCTTTTTATTTTCAAGCATCTCACGTGGTTTTGCGTAAATATTTGGATTCTTGTTTTCCATTTCCTGAATTGGTTTTGCTAGTTACCTTTGTAGATTCTTACGTATTCTGTGGACTTTCATAGACTGAATTCAAGAGAATCAGTTCCCCGCTTAAATATCAGACCAGATGTCTCGCTGCCTTCCCCGATCAACAAGGCTTTTTGGTAAGTGATGGCTTGTCATACAATTTGTTGCAGTTTTAACTCTCTGGTTCTTTCTACATATTTTGTTAAGCTTTTGCTTCTTTGACATTTATATAGGTTGGCTCTATTGAAGGAAGGGTTGGGGTACATCATCTAGATGATTCACAACAAAGCAAGAACTTCACCTTCAAATGCCACAGAGAGGGCAGTGAGATATACTCAGTCAACTCATTGAACTTCCATCCTGTAAGATTTTCTTTGGAAGATAATTAGCGTCGCAAATTTTTAATGTTCCTTAATTGTTTCATCTTCTATTCACTGTAGAGGCATCAAAATTATCTTTTCAAATGGGAGTGATTTGTAGTTGAAAGTATACTTTTTAACAAGGAATAAAGGAATTCTACTAACAACCCTAAAAAAATGAGTTGATAAGGATGCCACTAGTCCGAATGAATATGTTTAGTCAAAAGATAGAAGATAAACATGAAGCAAATGTCTTTTGCTGTTGATATGATGCCCTCTGTTGGAGAGAACAGCAGATAATCTGTCAAGGCCATGGTTGGAATAGTGGACTAACAGTGTGGGCTTGGGGTGAAAGACTTTCTTATCCTTTGTCCTCGGGAATTCTCAGTAAAGCTAATCTGAAATGCCAGTTACAAATCCCTTATCGTCTCTGGAAGACCTCGCCCAGAGCGTTCAATTTTGTCTTATTTATTGCTGATCCTTTTCTTTAAAAGTTGAGATCTAGCGGAACCTTCCAGTGCTCAAGTTTCTGTCCAGATAGGTTTTTTTATGAATTTCTAAAGAATAGATATATGCATGGTTTCAGATACATCACACCTTTGCAACTGCTGGTTCTGATGGCGCCTTCAATTTTTGGGACAAGGATAGCAAACAGAGACTGAAGGTTTTACACAGTTCTACATATTCACTTTTGGAGTTTCTTTTCATTTCATGAAGATTTCCAGTAGCTGTGTGTGCAACATAGTATATGGATCAATAATTACTCAATAAACCACCAAAGCTCAAATAGCTTAATCAGTTAGCTGCTTACGAGATCATGGCTTTGAGGTCACTTGGTAGTGCTTCAACAAGAATTTAGCTAGGTGGCTGAACCTTAAAATATATGATGCCCACTAGCTGGGTGTTACATTGCAATTGGAGTACTGGGACAGATAATCATGCCTTTATCTATGAAATGAAAGTAACATATGTGGTTCATGCAGTTGTTAAAGCAGTTAGAACGGCTGTGACATATAGATTTAGCAATTTTTTTTTTGTGGAGGCTTTCCGTACTGTTGATTATTGTCTTGTATGATTTTGTAACTGTCTATATTGGCTGCAAATCTAAGAAAATTGCCATAAATGTTATCTCAGTCAAGACCTTGTAGGCAATAATATGGTTGTTTCCTATGGTTCATCTGAACAAGTGTCTCAGCTTTAACTCCTGGTCAACCCAAATTTAACTGTTTAGGATAGTTTGTAGTATGCAGTAGTTACTAGATGCAACCAACAAAAGTTCATTTTGTATCAGCTTGTGTCGGCATGCACATTACGCACTTTGTTGTGCTGTGGCTTCTGCTTGCTGTTATGATTGAGAGTGGTTCACAATTGGGAAATTCATGTTAGAACTTCTGTATTTGCTGGAATTTAGGTTCTCTCTGTCGATCATAACTTCTTGGTTCCTTTTGTAGTGGAGAATGGAGTTAGCAGCTTATGGTATACTATTTATCTGTCTTGGAGACTTAAAATGTACCGTGGTCTCCTTTTGTATTTTCTCTGGACAGGTTCTGAGGGTATTGGATTAATCTTATGTACTTGATTTAGTCTCACCTTTAACACTGAACTAAATGTTGTGTGCGCTTTTTTCACATGTATGGGCTAATGGCAAGCTAGTTATCAGGGCATTTACATTGTTAAAAATGATGTCTCGTTATAATTTCCTTTTCCATTTGTTTCCTAATTTCAGGCAATGTTAAGGTGCAGTCAGCCCATTCCCTGCAGTACCTTCAATAATGATGGGTCTATTTATGCATACTCGGTATGCTTTACTGCCCATGTTATCCAGCACCTGTACATATTTTGGGTTCAAAAGAATCAAAACACTAAATCTATTGTCTTAGGTTCCCAGACTGCGCTCACCACCCATAAAAAGAAAACAGAATAGAAAATCGTAAAAAGTAGTGATGGAAAAAGCATGAAAACAACGTCATGTACACAATTGGTTAGAATCTAATTGTGCATTATTGACTTCATATCCTAGTGCTACAACACCGCATGTTTAGCAAAAATTAGGTCAAAAAACAAACACATTTTATAGTTGAGTGTTTCTTTGCGAGACGAGGGAAAAAGAATTGTTATGAAAGAGAGTGCGGAAACGAAAGAGACAATCAACTTGTGTGCTAAATATGCTTGTGCTTCTTGAACTCATTAATGCCGTGCTACCATGTATGACATATAGCTGGGTTAGTCAAAAGCATGTGGTTTAGTTTAGTGTGACTTCATATTGTCCGGTGGAATTTGCCAATATTAAACTGCAGTAGTTCCTTTTGTGTCCGCGGAGGCATGTGTCCGTGTCTACATGAGTTGGCATGGCCAAACTATGGGGATCCAAAAAGAAAAACAATTACATGTGTTTGTGTGATTGAATTGGCTTCTATAAATTTGGGAGGCCAAACTGCTTCTGCTTCTTTTCTAGTGAAGTGAATACTGCAGTGCCCATTGACTGACTCCTAAGTTTTACATTTTGTATGCTATAGGTGTGCTATGATTGGAGTAAGGGTGCAGAGAACCATAATCCTGCAACGGCCAAAACTTACATTTTCCTGCATTTACCACAGGTATCTTTTTAATTTACCACTTTTTCAAAATAATTTGTCTCAAAATGTGGATGAATTTTGCACCAATGTCGAGGACGTGTCTCAAGATTTTGATTTTTCAGGAATCTGAGGTTAAAGGCAAACCACGACTAGGGACTTCTGGAAGAAAATGAGTCCTTATTTCTAGTCGCAAAGCCCCATAGAGTCATATTTCCCGTTGGAAGGACGAGGGATCCGTCCGTGCGTGTATAGACATTCCGCTCCTTCTCCCAAAAAATTTAGCAGTTGACCCATTTTGCCGAAGTCCAAGGTTTTCTTTGGATGGTACAGGGAGTTACAACTTATATGTATGTAAATCATGTTGCGTCTGTCCAGTTATTATAGATGGGAGTCCCCTAGGTGGATTTTGTGAAATATATTTTGGTGATCGGTTTTGAGTTGTTTTTTCTTTGTATCCACGAGACTACGGAAATCGCATGTAAAGAGATTTTACTAGTCAATCCTTCTCCCTATGTCGAGACTCTCTCTTTGAGCCAAGTGGCGCCTCAATATCGGTCGATCCCAGCTTGACAGAGATTTTAGTGAGAAGGCGAAGTTATGGTTCATGCAGAATGCCGAGTAAATACTTCTTTTTTGTCTGCATAATGTAATTTCTGTGGCTCAGTTGCCAGTCGCGGTGGTAGTCGTGGTTAAGCTTTCTCCCTTCTTCCACACGTTGCCCATCCTGAAGTTGTCTTAAGTCCTCGTTTCAAAAGATATAGAAATCAAGTACACAATAGATGAGGTCTTGGTTCGGTTCCTCCTGTCTAGTAGAAATTATTCTAGCTGATTTTATTCAATCTTGAAAATTATGAACAGGAACAACTGACTTAATGATTCTTTCTGACCTCAAAAAAAAAACGAAAAGAAAAGAGAAAATGCTGACATCCATGACTAGAAATGCAACGAAGATAAGGATGAGCAGATTGCAGAAGACAGATGTATTTATTTCTCTTACAATGATACATGATAATTATAGACCAGTTGTGCTACCACAATCCTTTCGTTTTCTAGCACCTGTTGTTTACACAATAGCAATTGATGATCCTATAGAACTACAAGCATAGAGCAAGTTTAATATGAACGATAGGCTGGACAAGAAAAAGGAATAAAACAAGAGAAACAAAACACATAAAATGAAAAGAAAAGGAAGACCATATGCACAAATTTTATAGTTCAGTTAAAACTACAAAAAGGGCCTTTCATATGAGACTCTTCATGTGATTGATGGACTTCAATAGGGATCATCTGGGACCAGATAATTCTTCCGGGCGCTGGTGGGAAGTAGAGTCGGCGACAATCCATTCGGTGTGCGGGTTGTGAGTGTGGCTGAAGTCGTGGCGGAACATTTCATCTTTTTGCCACTCCTCCCATCTCTCTGCCAAACCTTCGCCTTCAAGCATTCTGACCACTTCGGACATTTTAGGTCTTTCCATAGGGTTGCTTTGTGTACATAAGAGAGCAACTTGGATCAATTGTTTGACCTCGTCATCAGCGTACTCACTTTGGAGATCGGCATCAACCAGAATTGGCAATTTGTCATCGTCTAGAAGCCCTTTGACCTGAAAGTTAAAGGTCCAGAAATTAGTTAAGCAGAAGAGAGGTGATTATAGGCTGCAGAGCTCCTTCGGTGACCTAGAAACGTGAAAAGCAGTTAAGCAGAGTAACTAGAAAGGGTTACCAGAAGAATGAAGAGAACTAGCTTCCTCGCAGATTGGCTAGGGCAACCCATTAACATAAGAACATAGATCCACAATAGAGACAGAATGCACACAATTGATTGACAAGTGCAGAATAAGAAATTTCAGACAGGTATGCATACCCAATCAAGCAGCATGACATCATCATCATTCGCTAGCCGAGCAAGATCAAATGCCCTCTGTCCAGTTATCAGTTCTAGAAGCATGACCCCATAGCCAAAGACATCCGTCTTCTCTGAAGACTTTCCTGTCGAGAGGTACTCCGGAGCTATATGCCCAATTGTGCCACGTACAGCTGTGGTAACATGAGTATCTTTGTAGTCCATGAGTTTAGCCAAACCAAAATCTCCAACAACCGCTTCGTATTCGTCATCCAATAGTATATTAGCAGCTTTAACATCACGGTGTATAATCTTGGGGTCACAATGGTCGTGCAAATAAGCCAGCCCCCTTGCAGCTCCCAATGAAATACGCTGCCGTTTTGGCCAGTCAAGTGGGGATTGATTCTCCAGGCGCTCTGTAGGGATATTATTTAACAATCAGGAATAAAATGATGATCTTAGACTCAGTATCTCCTTCAACTCATACTAGCAAGATGACAGAACCCAGCATATGATTATGATAGGAATAGTTTGCCAAAAACAATCAAGAGAAAGGCATGTTACAGTGGTTAGTGGAAAGAGTAAAAAATCCAGTTAGCAAGCTGTACCTCTCAAACGGGAAGCTACACTTCCATTTGACATGAATGGATAGACCAGCAAACGCTCAGTGGGTGTCATGCAAAAACCACGTAGACGGAGCAAATTCCGATGCACGGCCATACTGATTAATTCCACTTCTGTTTGAAACTGCAATTCTCCACCTTGAGTACGCTCCTCTTTAAGTCTCTTCACTGCTACTAGTGACCCATCAGCTAAACGTCCTTTATAAACTTTACCAAAACCCCCTCTGCCCAATATATTTTTATTACTAAAATTATCTGTTGCAACTTGCAATTCACGGAGGGAAAATCTTTTGAGCTGTCCCAAATGAACTTCAGGATCCTCCTCAGCTGCAAGAGATTTAGAGGTTAAAATGCATCCAAAGAATAACTCATGCTGGCAAAATTCATAAATTCACCCGTTTGGGGTGCTTCATAGTCACTTTCTAGCTTTGAACATGACTTTTACCTTTTAGCTTTATGGTTTTGTTGTATGTTTTATTATTTTCGCAGAGTTATTGTATTCTTAGTGTTAGAAGTCAAAACTTCTGAAATTAATTTTTCTACGACTCTGCTAAAAAAAGAAAGAAGCATAGACAAAAGAAGTGTCATAATTTTTCATTCAAACACTTCAAAGGGAATTTTGCTATTTTCAAATTTGTTTTTGCACAAAAACCAAAAGTGCAAGTAAATATCAGAAGAAGGTTCTGTTTCAAGCTTTTACAAATTGCCTTTTAACTGAAGCTATTGATGCCAATGGGTTGCTATGTCAAAAGCAAAAACAGAGAAAACAAAAGTTGGGGAAAAGGCCCCCCATGACAGGCCCTGCTGAAGAATTGTAGGCATGTGTGAGAGAAGCTAGCCAGCTAAAACAGACAAAACGGAATAAATACAACTAAAAGATATAGGATGAGCCACTGACCAGGCACATCAAAGAAATGATCCTGTGGCTTTCTCTTCCGCCACCACGCTAGCGCGATTGCTGGAGCTGCAAATAGCAGAGCAGCACCAGCAGCAACTCCCCCAGCAATAGCTCCAGTTGTGCTACCTGCTTGAATGGCATTTGACAATAATTAATATGATAATTACAAGTTACTTTCGAAGCATGTAGAGCCTTGATAACTTCTAAATGAATGTGCATGTTCCCTGCACTGGAAAGATTACTGTAGGCTATAATCCTACATAAATGGACAATAGTTATGGGACAAGCCTGAGCTAAAAGTGGAGAAAACAGGTAAAAATGCGCTTCAAGCCAAGAATTAACACACTCTAAGGCTAAGACATGCATAAAACTGGCAACACGAAGGTGAAAGTAAAAACATAAGGATCTCAAACAAAGAGGGCAGTATAAGGAAAAATGATACTAACAGCATACCAGAAGAAGAAGATGGAGGAGGAGGAACAGGAGGCGGTGGAGGTGTTGGTGTAGAATTAAGAAAGTTACCATTAAAACTGAAGAAATATGCGACAGTTAGCATCTCAATGATAACGACCATCAAGAAATTAATGGAAAGTGTTAATACTTTATCAAACCTGATAGGAGTAAATAGTGTAAAAGAGCCATTGACTGGAATAATTCCTGTTAGCTTGTTATATGAAAGATCACTGCATTTTACACGGAAAATAGGAATGTTGCCTCATCATTACTATCCGCGCCTTCCACATAAAACACAGCACCAACAAGAATTTTCAAAAGAATAAGCAAAGTACTCACAGGACTTGCAGTGTCGTAATAGTAGTTAGCAACATGGGAATGGTTCCTGAGAGGCTGTTATTGTTTAGACGCCTACAAAACAGAATTTTTCTTTGTTCAGTTGTGATGGCCAAAAAAAACATTGTGATGGAAGTCCAGCAGTAAAGATGAGTAAAAGTAAGACACAATCGTCTAGTAACTACAGCACACAACTACTTCCCAAAGAAATGCTTCATGTATATCAAAAGGCAAGCAAAGACTATCAAAGTATTACATGCAGAGCTCTAACAATTTTTTAGCATTTTGTTCTAATAGATTAGCAGCTTTCAAGATAGACAACTAGTTTCACATGAAAAGGCTTCAATAAGTTTTCAGTCTCTTATTTCTTCTAACAGGGTCCCTGCAGACAGACCAGTTGTTGGCCAGAGTAACAAATTGTACAAGCAAATAATTGAAAGGGCAAAACAAGAAAAAGCAACTGATGAAGAAGAGGAATATTATATTTCTAGAAATTATTGCTCGCCAGCAGTAGAAGTCCTACCTTCTAACCATAAAAATCAAGATGATTGGATGAATCTATATATCTATGGCACGATTACCCATCATTTTGGAAACCAAAAGAGCTATAGCACCAGTTTCAGGTCTTTTCAGAGATAACGGTGAACATAAACATACCAATAGTCACCACAAACTAAAACAGTTAGAGAAATATAACATCACGTCCCAAACAGGACTACAAAAATCCTATAACATTCACCAATTACATATTGCATGAGAAAAGTTAGAATGCAATTTTTCATGCTCCAGCTTGTTCTAGCAGCATCATTAGCATGGGCTGCCACACTAAAATCTCTGAAAAAGAAAAAGGGAAGACTTTTTGTGTGTGCTCTTATGTCATGTAACATCCAGTCAGGTCACAAGCAGCCAGTCTTTTAAACGTCATTTTACCCTTTGAGGTTCATTATGTAGCCATGCACCACCTACTGATGTGAAAGACCTCTACGTAGCATAACCCAAAATCACTTTCGTGGTTGCACTGATTAGCCCTGCAGCTCCACAACTAACGTAATTTAGAGAGCAAACCATTTGTTCTATTGAACTTTTCTAAATTCATGAAACTTCAGTAAGCTTCAGAGTTGTTGGATCCTTTCCTTTTTCATTTCCTTACCTCTCTACTCAATTATTTCCAAATCCCCTTCGTTTGGAATTATGAAAAAGCATTTCCTATATGGTTTTAACAAAAAATGAATTCTTGGAAGATTTCTTCGTTTTGCCTTTTTTTAATGCATCTTTCAGCGCTTCTAAATATGGGATGCAGATTACACCACGCTGTCCCACAGGAGCTCCCCCATGACCCATTAACTTTGTCAACAGCATTCAATCAACTATAGAATATAACTATACATCTTATATAAGCACTGCAGCTAACAAAACCAGGTGTAGGATCAGTGCAGGAATGAGAAACATGGGATGCAGATTACACCACGCTGTCCCACAGGAGTTCCCTCATGACCCATTAACTTTGTCAACAGCATTCAATCAACCATGGAATGTAACTATACATCTTATATGAGCACTGCAGTTAACAAAACCAAGGTTTAGGATCAGCGCAAGAATGAGAAACATAGCCTTCGCAGTGCATTGAGCTCTGTTGTTCCAATCCCAGTAAACATACTTTTAGCTTCATAAGTCCCCATCTAATGAAAGATGAAATGCAATTACAATGGATAATAATTTTAGCTTTATATGTCCCAATCTAATTTATATGTGCGTTCCATCTACCCTCTGATTTAATCCGCTTAATCTCTAAAGTTGCGGTATCTTAAATAGAAGTCAGTTCTATATTCTACATCAGGATCCAAATAATCTAGATTTAGACATCTTATACCCTATAATTTTCTCATCATGTCAAATTGTAACTCAAGCAATTGTACATCCTATCATTTAGTTAAAATAATCAATGTCATCATATTTGAGGAAGATGCTTAAAAAAACCTTACAAAACATTTTTGCTGAGTGAGTTCATCCCCATTATTCTAATAGAGTTCATCAAACCATAATAAAGACATCAATAAAAAAAAGTCCGACAAGGATTAGACTTAATTAACTAAAAAGGTGTTGTTGATATGCTCAAGAAGCACGAGACCTCACAATTTTCCATTTGAACCTAAAAGTTGTACAACTCCAAATGCGAAACATGTATAACTCTTATTCAGGACATCAGGGATAAATGCTAATATAAAAATACCATTCTTGAATTTTAGCTGTGGAAAAGTTGCATGTTCTTTAGACACAATAATTTAGAATTACAAAATGCATGACATATTTTATACTCATCACATTTACATGCCAGTACTTTTCCCCTCCTGAATGAACATTTTCCTAGTTGCCATTTATGGGTAACTATAGTCAAACACGCAAGCAACTTCAGATTTTTAGATAAAGTGCTCAAGACATGAATTCTTCTTTTGATATAAGTAAGACAGGCGACAAGAAAGATAAGAATCTAATTCAAGACCAATTTGAACTTGGTAAGGGTGGACAACCACTAGGTCAAGCCCTTGTTCCTACACATGAATTATGTAGCTTTTAGAAATCTTGACAAAACTGGAACCATTTGTATCCACTTAAGACCCCGGTGTAAATTGAGACTTAGTAAAACTTCAGAAGGTTAAGTCTCATAAGAGCATGCTCTTAGAATGTACTGTTTGCAATTTACAGGTTGGAGGTCTATTTATCTAGGTTGCAAGAAGGTGCTTACAAAACTTAAAAAGAAAATCTGGACTTTGTTTTACCACATCCATAATAATGTGGCATGGATAAATGCTTAATCACAGACTTACGATCCAATTTAATGCAATGAATCTTTACTTATTAATTCCAGCACATGATCCTGAATCATCACAGACACGTTATTCGTCATGAATGAACCCTTTAGAGGATACAAAACACATAAGTAAAGAAGCAAGATGCACCAGAATTTCTGTTAATAATGCTACGAATTGAGCTGAAGGATTTTCTCATACAGGAAACGGAGCTTTCCGAGATTTCCCAATGTCTCTGGAATGGAACCAGTTAAGTTGTTCAGGTAAAGATCCAAGCTCACTAAATCTGTCAGATTCCCAAGCTCTTCCGGAATTTTCCCAGTTATGTTGTTACTATACAGTTCCCTGACATTAAAGAATCATATTTAGTCCATTGCTATGGTGAAGCAAAATGCTGGAAGCGTATCTTACATTTAAAAGTAGTAACAGTTAAACTCTGCTAGCAAAGAACAGCTAAGAGTGGAGAGAAATTCTTTTTAAAACCTATGAGAAATAAGACTATCCTAGCTTCTCATGAAGATGAAAGCAACCACCTTGATGAGTAAGCTAAACAATTATCCACCGAACAAAATCATGTGAGATTGGCAAGTTCCCTGAAGCATCTGAAAAGTTACATAACCAAAAAACGCAACAAGCCAATAGATGAAGCAGCAAATTTTCTAATGATGGGCTATCGACCAAGTTTCGAACTTCTACATCGAAGCATCTGCATTTCTAAAAGTATCAAATTTAAGTGCAACAGAGAGAATATTTATGGATAAGGCCCTCATCCAGTAAGGCTGAGTCAGCATGTCATCTGACTAGCGTTCACTATTTCCATAAACAACAATGAAAACGAACTCCAGAAATAATATCACGGCCTCACAAACTCCTAAAGGTCCATACTTGGGATATGCAGCAAGCCCTCCAACAGGTTCTCTAAACCTACCAATAATTCAGGAGCAAAACCAGTAAGGAAGTAGGAGTCATTTCTTGAACCCTAGCCTTCCTCAAGGAACCGAAGACATACGCTAAGTTCAATACCCATAGCGACGGTAGAGGCACAGGTGTTGATGCTACACCTGTATTAAGAACAATAAAAGTATATGGAGGCTTTGTAGAAGCAGCACAACCATCATTAGCAGCTACGACTATAACTCCACTGAGACCAACAGAAGTGCATGAAAGTATAGAACAGGCAGCAAATTAGATACATTATCAAATGAAAGATGTGTATCCAGCAATCAGTGACTCGAAGCTAATCGCGAAAGGCCAAAAATCATGGTTCGTTCATGATGAATAACCAAGGACACTTCTTTTTAAAGTATGGGACTTACAAGTACTGCAGATTTGGGAGCTGGCCGAGCTGTGGAACCAACTGACCAGAAAGATTTGCATTCCCAAGATCACTAAGATGGTATGCAAGCTCACAGTTAGAGAAAAATATAAAATCTCAACGCAACAAAGTGGCAACTGAGCAAGTGAATGTGCTTACACTCGGGTCACACTGTTATCACTATTGCATGTCACATGGAACCATGTGCATGGGTTGACCAGGGTAGGGTCCCAACTCTGCAAAACATTGCCTGGATCAGCTAAGTTCGTCTTTAAGGCATTCAAAGCGTCACCTGTTTACAAGAATGGGCAATCATTAGTCGCTGGTCGTAAGGGTCGATGAAACCAGAGAGGGCGAGTGAATTAGAAAACATAGAATCACCAGTAACTTAATGCACTCAAAATACCTTGCCCTATGTTAGGGCTTACTCAGTGACTATGCACAAGAATTCCCTTCCATTGTGGGTTAACCTATGTCATTGCCTCCGGCATTTAAAAAGTTAAAGGGGAAGAGACATGTGAATCTTAACCCTCTCTTCTCTAAGCTGCAGCAGAAACCTCACTATATCTGAAGCTCATTGGAAGTAAGCTTCAATATAGTCCAATCAATACTGTTCACAAGTAAGCTATCCAGCTCCAGGAAGTCCTCACTCAACCAAGTTCAATACGACATATGCGTCAGATCTTTCTGCCCCAAACAGAACCGACAGTTTTTTTACTCGTTCAGAATCCTTTAATTCAAAGCAACATCTTTGGTAATCAAGGGCATGAACACAGTTGTCTAAATGATCATGCAAAGAACCATAGCTCAAGAAGATAGGAAATGCTGCCGATTATACCAAGGCTGTTGGAAAAACTCAAACGGTACATCTGCCAAACAGCGCACAAACCTCAGATATCCAAATTCCATGAATAACGTGAGACAGGCAATTGTCCTAGTAAGGCCCTGTCTACCCAGACAACGAATCAAACCTGGCATCATCTTTTGGGCAAGTCTAGGTCTAGCTGTAAAGTTGCCGTCAACTTGTCGAAGCACAAGTAGTGGAACAAGAGAGAGATACTGTTAACTTAAAGGTGCCTATTCCTCATAGTCTACGCTAGAGCCAAAATGATGAGACTTTGTGATTGATGATTGTATGCAAACCAAGCGGTTGTTTGAGCCCAATCTTCAGTCAGGTTATTGTCCAGCAGCAATCGCTATTTATCAAATGAACAATTTCTTGGAACAGCAAAAATATGAACTACTTAGTTCCCAAATCGAAAGTTTTTTGAAGACAACCCAATTCAGGAAAAACACGACCTGATGTCCGCTACTACAGAAATTCAATCAAAGAATCATCCAAGAATAGAAAGATGAACAAGGGGGCACCTACCTTCAGCATTACCACGGGCTCTGGGCAAAAAATGAGACGCCAAAACCAACCAAAGAAAAGCAAAGATCGCTCGCTCCATTATTGCCATTTCAAGTCAACAACAGGAACTCCGAGCTTCACAGATTCATAAGCCCCAATCTTGCCAACAAAAGATTCACCCGCAACGCAAAACGACCCTGCTCGGACCCTGAATCGCCCCAATCCAAGAACCCCACCAGGAAATCCGAAGCATCTCACCCGTTGACCCGTTGGGGTGAGCCGAGCGGAGACCCGTGGAGCGGCCAGACGACAAGACTTCTTAGCCGTTGCTCCACAAGACCATCATCAAATCTTGATTCAAAACCAAGAACCGCAGTTGGTGTCGGAACCGATGCAAGAGCGGAACTCTTTTGTCCGTTTCTCCAAAGGGCAAGCGGGGAGAAGCAAGATGCAAGAGAGTGATACCCAAGAATACCATGAATTCGATCACCCAGTCGCGTTTATTTCTTTTTCCTTTTCTTTTTTCTTTTCTTTTCTTTTTTTTTTCCTTGGTCGTTGCAGGTGAGGTAGAGGAAGGCTCAGTCAAAGAAACTCTCCCTAGTCATTCCCTTCTCTCTCTACGTTCTGTGAATTCTTTATCTTTTTCGCCCCTTTTTTTGTTGGGAGCTTGTTCGTTTTTCAAACTTCCCACATGTCGCAAATTGTTTTTTCTTTCGGGCGGAAATCGTAGAGAGAGAGAGAGAGAGAGAGAGATAGAGAGATTAGAGAGAGTGATAGAGAGAGAACAAAAGAGAGGGAGAGCAGTAATCGGGTCAAAGGCGCACGCCCCCAACTGTCCCCACTGAAAACTCCCTGCTTTCCTCCTTTCTTTTTCGCCATTCATTCAAAGGAACTGTGGAGGAAACCGAGTGTGTTGAATGTTCCTGCACGTCATAAATGAGACGCACGGCGTCCACGCGTATGGACAAAGACGACCGGCCACGCATCGGCGCTGCTAAAGAGACCGGTCTCGCGACATGGGTATGCAAGAACCCGACACCCTCGTCTCGTGTCGGATGGCTCCAGCTACGACCGACGACGACGACGCCGACCCCCGCTTTTGCTCGAATGGCTAGGGCGTCCGCGCATATTCGGTGAGGATTCCACCCTCCCAGCAAAACCCGCAATTCCGGAATAATAAAATAGTATTAAAAAAAAGGGAGAAATCATTCTCCACTTTTCATTCTCCACCGTTGGTGAAGTCAACTCGATTCCCCCTTCTGCTTTCCTCCTCGATCTGGCCACACGTAAAAAAGGGGGCAAGAATTCAAGGCATCGTTAGGACTCGCGTGGTTTGACTACAGTTACGGTATGCAGAGTGGGTGGAGAAATTCATGTCCAAATGTATGGCTCCGTTTCGCAGGATATTTTCCTGAAAATAATCGTTTACCTTACTCGAAAGAATTAGCTGATAAAAAAAAAAAAAATTTATCTACATCAGCATATGTCTATATATTTTTTGCGAACAATGTGAAATATTTTCGTTCTTTTGTGAGCGATATAACCGATCGAAAAAACATTTGATAAATCATTCATCTTCCGTAAAACAAATGGAGTCTAAATAAAACCCGAATTCCAAATCCCACCAAGTCCGGCGATAGGGTTAGAAGCCGAAACGGATGGGGTTCTTTACATTTTTCGCAGCGTGAATGATCAAATCCGAGCCATGCGACCCACCTCGTAACTATCACGTACGCCGAATACATGACATATTTATAGTAAAAACAGACGGAGCAAAAAGCAATTTACCTGGTGTTAAGTATGTTCTCGTTTCTTCTGGCTTTTTTCGATTTCGCTTCTATTTGACGTTTCTCGAACGCACGAGAGAGAGATATTGGTACTTAAATGAGTCGTATCATGATCCCTTTGGATGATTATTCTAAGAGTAAAATGACTACTTAAATGAAGAGGCTGTCTTTTAACCTAAGCCACACAAGCCCACTTACCTACTTTCTGTCCATCCTTCACCCCCACCCTTGAGGATGTACACCTGTTGAGACAAGGAGTTATGATCAACTCCACTAACTAATCCATCAGGGAGTGTCATTCGCTAGGGACCTCTCTCCTCTCGTCTTTTAGTTCCGGCGGGCCGAGAAGTTTTCCGTTTGAAACATCCCGCGTCGTTTGGCCGATTGGGTTTGTATGCACTTTTGTTTCTAGCCGACATTGGACCGTCGGCGAGATACCTTGCACAGGAGATCGTTTCTTCGGTTATTTTTTTTTTATTAAGGAGAGACGGGTTCTATGGCGATTCTGAACTGGAGTCTCGATGAATCGCGATGAACGGATATGCTTTGTCGGAATTTAATCGACGATAAAGAACAAAACACTATGTTTTTTAGTTTTTAATCGACAACAAAGCGAGATGATAAAGAGATACAACGTATGGAATTTAATTGACGACGAAGATATCGGAAACTATGACTAAAGTACATAGAATTTAAATTGCGGAGAAGATAAATTGTGCAAAGTAAAGATAAAAATAAGGGACAAGTTTAATAGAAGTCTTAAAACTTATCGCGAAAGTGTAATTGGCTTCTCGAACTTTCAAAATGTACAATCAAGTCCTAAAACTTGCCGAATTTAAGCAATCAAGTCTTTTTATTAACATCGTCAATTCGACTAGCGAAAAATGCCGACGTGGCATTTTAATTAGTAAAAAAAGCAATGTCGGCATTTTCCTTTAGTTGGACGGAGCTAACGGAACGACTAGATTGCACTAATTTGATAATATTTAGGACTTGATTGCACTTTTTTAAATTTTAAAACTCAATTACATTTTCATGACAAGTTAAAAAAAAATTTCTAATGCACTCATTCCTAAAAATAAATAACGTTGAATTTTGCGATTGATTGGAGAGAATTTTGACATGAATACACTTAGGGTATTTATAGCCTAACATAATTAATAACCGCTTATGAGCGGATATTATGTAAATCTTTGAGCTTAACTTCCTTTCTACGATCTCAAGCTTCACAACTCCCTTATGAACGGTTATTACTTGAATCTTCAGGCATAACTTCTTTGCCACGATCTCGAGCTTCATAACTCACTTATGAACGGTTATTACTTAAATCTTCGAGCGTAACTTCCTTGCTACGATCTCAGACTTCTTAACTCCATGTTGTCCTCATTTGAAGCAATTTAAACTGTCTTCAATACTTATCTTAAATATCAATCGCTTGGTCAAACCGACTAATTGCCGGCGTATATCAATAGCAATACTACTTAGTCACCGGTACTCATAATTATTAGAAATATTAACCAATCGTCTTTATATGATAACACTCGGTCATCGTTATAGCTATTACTCACAAATATTGGAGTCAATCATCAACCAATCACCACCGCATATCGATAGCAACACTTGGCCATCGATATTCAAAAATTGATCGGCATTTTCCTATTATCGATAGTTCGATCCACAATCGACCAAACCCTACTCCCATCGACTAAGTTCGTCAATTATAGTTAAAGATTGGTCATTTTTTTGTGTAAATAACTTTATATATAATGTTATATGATATCATAACTGGAGGTCCTGAAAGCCTTTTTTTTTAGATATGCAGTGCCACTCTCCCGAGAAAAACAAACGGTTGCTTCTTCTCTTGAGTTTTAACTGATTTCGATTCTGTGAAAAGTGAAAACCGACAAGACCAACGTTATGCTGTAGTAAGATATGGGGAAAATTACCAAAAAAGTCCTAAATATTTTGTAATTGTGCCAATTCAGTTTTAAACCTTTTGCAATTATACCAATTCAGTCCTAAACCTTTTGCAATTATGTAAATTCAGTCCATCCGGGCACTTTTGGTTGCTTGGCGCTGACGTGGCAATTTTTAATAATTTTTTTTATTATTTTTGGAATTTTTTTCTCTTTCTTTTTTTTTCGCCTATCTTCTTCCTCGGTTGCCAGTCCGGCGACCGGCGAGGTCCACCTCGCCGGCCATGGGCAGGCGAGGTCGAGTTCGCCGGCCATGGGCGGGCGAGGTTGAGCTCGCCATGGCCAGGGTGAGGTCGAGCTCCTCGTCGCCTGGCGAGCTCGACCTCGCCCGGCCATGGCAAGGTTGACCTTGCCAGATTTGGGCTGGGCCTCGCCCAATGACGGCGAGGTCGACCTCGCCAAGCGACGGCGAGCTCGACCTCACCCTGGCCATGGTGAGCTCGACCTTGCCCGCCCATGGCTAGCGAGGTGGACCTCACCGGTCGCCGGACCGGGGAAGAAGATAGGTGAAAAAAAAAGATGGGCGAGGCCTCGCCCAGCGACAGCGAGGCTGCCTAGATCTGGCGAGATCTCGTCGTTGCCATGGCCTGGTGAGCTCGACCTCGCCTGGCCATGGCGACGACGAGGTCTCGCCAGATCTAAGCGACCTCGTCGTCGCCAGGCGAGGCCGATCTCGCCATGACCAAGCGAGGCCTCGCCCGGTGACGGCGAGGCCACCCAGATCTGGCGAGACCTCGCCGTCGCTGGGCGAGGTCGAGCCTTGCCATGGCCGAGCAAGGTCGAGCTCACCAGGCAACGGCAAGGGCCAGCCTCGCCCATGGCTGATGAGGTGGAGCTCGCCGGCCTCAGTCTTTCGCCGGTCGCCGGACCGGCAAACCGGGAAGAAAATAGGCGAAAAAAAATAAAGAAAGAGAAAAAAAATTAAAAAAAATTCGAAAAATTTATTAAAAATTGCCACGTCAGCCGCCCGGCATCCACGTCAGCGCCGGCGGGCCAAAAGTGGCCGAATGGATTAAATTGGCATAATTACAAAAGGTTTAAGACTGAATTGGCACACTTGTAAAAAGTTTAGCGCTTTTTTGGTAATTTTCCCAAAGATATGGATACAGGCTCTACTTTCTACTGTGTTAAGTGTTACGTAGCATGAACAAGAAACTGTAGACGTCGTCACATCACACTCAACCTTAGGAAGAGTCCTAAACTAAGCCTGGATTCGAGGATGCGGAAGGAAAGTGATATGTGCTAAGAGACTCGCTCGTAAACCTTCCTTTTCTTTTCTTTTCTTTTCTTTTCCCATGGAGTCTTTGTACTTTCGAGCTTCCTATCGGCGCCGGCATTGCCTCCGCGCGGCGCGTATCGGCCCGACTCGCGCGGTCAGGTGGGGCCCATGCAGATCCCGCCTCATCCAAGATGGCTCATGGAAGCCGGGCTCGCACGATTCGGGTACCGCTAAGATCTTTTTAATCCATGGGATCGCCAGGAATGTTTTGCTTACCGATTTGAATGGGGGCCTGCAAACCATGCTTAAAATTTCTGAATTGGCTTTGAGGTGAGCCGTTGTTGCGGATCCGCCTAGACATTTTCCATAGGCCCACCAAAAAGATGGTCTTGGGCTCCATAACTTCGCTGCACAATTGACGACCAGTCAGTCCTCATCGTCGTCGAGCCTGGGCTCTTCTTGGCGTTGAACCATGGACGAATCAGCTCGGCTTACATGTCCTGGTGATCCATCTCATCTTCCCGCTAACACAAGACTGTAAAGCGGGCTTGGAACGAGCAAATTTCTTAAACGATTCTGATAAGACTTTCGTGCAGTATTCGGGGTGCTCTCGTCTCGCTTCGAGTTAAGCGAAGGATGAATCAAAGGGACGATCGAGTCGTGGGTTGAGATTTATAACACGTTATAAAAAGAAAGGACGTAGATCACTTTGAGTGAGACAAAGATGGAGCTAAGCAAGTCCTTAAAAAGCTCCATCTCGATTCTTGTTTGGACCTCGGGATCATCAGGATGTAAAAAAATAAAAAGGGTGTTCTCTCTCCTTGGAAATAAAAAAGATATAAGGGGAATTAGGACGTGTGAGTATCGGCATGTTAAAATAAGGAATAGATTCGTGGAGCCTGCTTGAAAGGATCAGGACAAATCGCGGAGGCCCCTATACAAGCTTTGCTCCCTTCCTTTGATGAGGTTACCTCTTAATCGAACACCAAAGGTCCAAAAACAGGGCTTAAATAGACGAAGAAACCGACTCGAGCAAGAGCTAATTTCGACTTCGGTAATCGGATCAATCGTATCTTCCATTTCCCACCCCGTAACAATTTAGAGAAGGTTAATCGGACTAGGATCGTAGTTAAACCTTTGACCGACAGAAATTATTAATTACACTCCTGCAGTTACGAACCTAATATGAATATCAGGTGTGTTCGTTTCGGAGGGTTAAATAGACGAAGAAACCGACTCGAGCAAGAGCTAATTTCGACTTCGGTAATCGGATCAATGTATCTTCCATTTCCCACCCCGTAACAATTTAGAGAAGGTTAATCAGACTAGGATCGTAATTAAACCTTTGGCTGACAGAAATTATTAATTACACTCCCGCAGTTACGAACCTAATATGAAAATCAGGGTGTGTTCGTTTCGGAGGGTTAAATAGATAAAGAAACCGACTCGAGCAAGAGCTAATTTCGACTTCGGTAATCGGATCAATCGTATCTGTCATTTCCCACCCCGTAACAATTTAGAGAGGGTTAATCAGACTAGGATCGTAATTAAACCTTTGACCGACAGAAATTATTAATTACACTCCCGCAGTTACGAACCTAATATGAATATCAGGGTGTGTTCGTTTGGAAGGGTTAAATAGATGAAGAAACCGACTCGAGCAAGAGCTAATTTCGACTTCGGTAATTGGATCAATCGTCTCTTCCATTTCCCACCCTGTAATAATCTAGAGAAGGTTAATCGGACTAGGATCTTAGTTAGACCTTTGACTGACAGAAATTATTAATTACACTCCTGCAATTATGAACCTAATATGAATATCAGGATGTGTTCGTTTCGGAGGGTTAAATAGATGAAGAAACCGACTCGAGCAAGAGCTAATTTCGACTTCGGTAATCGGATCAATCGTATCTTCCATTTCCCACCCCGTAACAATTTAGAGAAGGTTAATCAGACTAGGATCGTAATTAAACCTTTGACTGGCAGAAATTATTAATTACACTCCCGCAGTTACGAACCTAATATGAATATCATGGTGTGTTCGTTTCGGAGGGTGGAAAACTTCTTGATAAATGAAAATGCTTTTTCGAGATGTCCCGTTTTCGAGACATGGAATTCGCATTTCTAACTTTAAACGTGCATATTTTCTTTTTCCATCGACTGATCATTTCTAGTAAATCAAAACGCTTATCGGGATTTTCCATTTTCGGGTTGCGCAATTCGGTCTCGACAGTCCAGACCCCACGATGTTTTTCTTTGATGGTCGACGCGCGGCAAAAACGCAGGAAAGGCAAGAAAGAAAGAGGCAAAGTGGAGAGATCAGCACGCACGCATGGTACTTCGATCCGACAACTCTGTGTGTCGGACGGGACGAGAACATACGCCATGGTTGCCTCCAGCTTCGCCTACACCCTCCCTCTTGTCGTCCTTAAATTTCCGCGAAACGTGGTCAACTTTCCGCAAAACGACAGTCGTTTCCGTGTCTCGCCGCTAGCGTCGGGGTTTTAGTAATCTCCTCGAAATTCTCTACTCACCGATTCCCGCGCCTTAATAAACTCCATTTCGTATTATTATCACGTCGCGCCATGATCAAAATTTCTTTGTATTATTCGCCGATTTCATTCGACTTTATATGATCATGACCGATACTTTAGATTGACTACCACCTTGTGAATGCAGTATTTCTATCTTGTTCATCGTATGGAGCGGTCTCGTTTTCAATCTACTCCCTCCAATTGGTCCGAAAACAAATAAATAAATAAATAAAAGAACGAAAATTTTCGTACCATCCCCTTTCAGTAATACATTTTAGAGATTAAAAAAGAACGTTTGATATGAAACGCACGATAAGTTCGGACCCCCCACCCTAGAGATTCACTCCGATTTTTTCCAGATACCTTGGCACAAGTCCTCTCCCCCATTGGCCGCACTGAATCTACTTCAGTTGAATAATTTCATTCAATAATCCTATTTTCAATGTTTAATCATGCGTGTGGGGGTGATTAATTAATCTTTAATTAAAGGATAAGGAAGGGTGATTAGTTGGAGGAGAGATGAGATGACCACAGGCACAATCCCCCACCAAGTGTAGGCCCGCCTAACCTCGATTCTATAAAACTAATAGTCTTTTATTTGTCGAGTACAATGATGCACCTTTAGCAGCGATATCGCTCCTTTATGCTTCCTGTTGAATGAGTTGCGTAGCTTCCATCCGATGATGAAACGTCAAACGAGAAGTAAGAGAGAAAGCTAAGCACATAATCCTGTCTGTAATTGTTCTTTCATCCTCACAACATAGGGGTCGAATAGAGGAGCTTCGATATCCACGCTGTAATGGGTCGACCCGTTTTATGCTCGGTAGCAAGTACACGAGGTGATTGATCGTTTGGGAACGTGCGTTTATGTGTGAATTACTCGATACGGTCGGTGTAGGTTTTTGAAATGTTACAAACTTCCCCACCTAAAAAACAAATGTATTCTAAGTCCACAAAAGAAAAAAAAAAAAACCAACATCCTCATCGGTGTTGAATTGCGTCTCCAAGCGACACTCTTTTGTGTTAGATGTGTGGTCATGCCATTCCTTAACCCATCCAGTATCTTAAAAGCATGTTAGGAGTTGCATCTCGCCCAAGCACTCACCTTGTTCCTCTCGTCGGATCAAGAGTGGAGCTACTCTGTCCATGAATCGTATATTTGCTTGAGAGGGTTAGGCTCTAATATCATCTGAAATGACTCAATCCGTTTTCACGCGAATGAAACTCCCAAAAGGAAAATTCTACGCAATCACATAACGCAATGACTATTTGAGATGGATGCTTATTTATGAAGCACTCGACAAGGCTCGTTCCATTGGAAGCGAGACTTTGGAATGGTAAAGTTATTGCCGCAAATAGCAACCGCAAAACCCTTTAGGATGGACGATACCAATGATCTATAACAAAAGCTCTTTCACCTTAAAGGAGAAAAAGCACCGAACAAATCTGTAACCAAAGCTACAAAATCCCCACGGCGGTAGGCATCGGGGCTGGGTTTCAATCTTCCCGCCGAGTCCCCGGCGGCAAAGATCGCATGTTCCGACCCGAAAGAGACGAAAAAATTCTTGCCCATTTCTTCGGGGACTTCAGATCAGATCTAAGAGCCAAAAACCAAGGAGCCCGACCTCGTTATCATCTCCGACCCGCAGATACCAAGAACATACGCGAGCTATTCGCGATAACTCCTATAGGGGGCGACCTCAAATCGCATTGACTTCTTCTGGTTCTTCTAGGCAACCGAAAGAAGGAGGAGGAGAAGGAGAAGGGAAACAACAAAGAAGGAAAATTGAACAGGGAATGAAGGGAAAAGGACAAGGGGGAAGGGGGAGGGAAAGATTCCGGGGGAGGGGCCCACCGTGGGCCCCGCGGCGTTGTTGAGGCGTCACAAAAGTCCGATCCGCCCCATCATTTGGTGTCCACCAATGGGAGCGACTTACGTAAGCACGTCCCTCTCTCCCTCGACGTGGCGACACCCATTGCTTCTTTGATTTCGCCTCCCCCAAACCCACCGCCGGGCCCCACCTCCTTTTGCTCCCCCTCTTGTCAGCACTCGAGCGAAAGAACGTACGACACGGTGGGCCCCCTTCTCTTTTTTCTTTTTTATTTTTTTATTTTCTTTTTCTTTTTTAGGGAATTTCGTTGGCGCTCTCCAAATACAAAAACACTCCCCCCACATCATCAATTAATTGTTATTATTATTAACCCATTTTTCCAAGAATTTCGTGAGGGCACTAATTGGTTCGTACACACCACTTGGTGGTGATTTTTTTTTAAATAATTATTCATGCGCAATAATTGGTCGCATCGGTGGTTTTTGACGTACGGTTGATTCCCGTCGTGATATAAGAGGTTCGGCTTTTTAAAAAAAAAAACAAAATAGAATAATTAAATAATGGGATTGCTGAGGTAAGCAAGAATGATAGGGCCTTGCGGTTGCAGTTGTGGCGGGCGCACTCGAAACGCGGCACCACTGCTGCGGATCTAAAATGCCAGATTATATTATATTCCACGGCGAAAAACCAAAAAATACTGCGCGGATCGATTCCGGCATCTCAATAATTAGGGGGGCCCCAGGCCAATGAGGAGCCCCCACGTGGGTCGCGAAGATTCCCCGCGGCCGCTCGCCCTGGAGGCTCCGTTGGATGCTGCGCAGGGAAGTCGCACGGGTGGCTCGAGATGCGCCCGCCCGCCCGCCCGCCCGCTTTCGGGGGCCGAGGCCTTTTCGGTCCTTTCCCGGCGGCGAAATGACCCGAGCGCCCCTCGCCCGGGCGCGCGCGACGCGGGGCAGTTCCGACTTTTCGACGGCCCGTCGTTTTCGACATAAAAGTACGCGTAGGCGATGCGCCGATTAGGTCAGTATCTCTCTCTCGCTCTCCCCCCGCCCTCTCTACTGTCCTCGGAGCCTCGGAGGATGGCTATTGGCTGGCGGGGGGGGGAGGGCATTCTCGGCATTTCGCCCCCGCGAGGCCCGGCCGCTTCCGCTCATCGGAGGAATTAGAGCCGTCCAGATCCATTATTCTATTTATTATTTTACGTATTTATCATTAAACGCGAGCGATTCTTCCTAATTGCGCCCTCTTTCTCTCTCTCCCTGTGATTTCCCACTCGTTTGCATTTCATCTCCTCGCAGTTCCCTTTCGCATGTCTGGGTTTGGTGGAATCGCGGGATGTTCTTCCCGGTTGCTGCTTCCCAGATCCCCTGAGGTCGTCTCCAAGGTACGGGCTTTCCGTCTTCTTCTCCGTTTTCCGATCGATTCGCCTCGCGGTCCGGCCGGGATGATGATGCGGGGTGTTGTTTGTTCTTTTTTGGCCGTTTTCCGCCGTTCCTGAATGGTCCCCGACCGACGGACGACCCCGTGTCCTCGGATTCCAAGTCGATGGCGTGGTTTTCCCATGTCGTCCATGGACTTCGGCTTGTGTTTCTGCGCCATGCGCTGTCGTGTCTGATGGGGTTTCGATTGCGATTGTCGAATGAATCGAGTCTTGCTGCTTCCGTCGGAATTCCGTTTTGCGTTTTTACGTCCTTCGGGATGTTACGTGCACGAGGTCTTGCGAATCTGTTCGAGCCTTTGGATGCAGAAAGTAGCTTCAATGTGATTTTTTTCTTTGTTTTATTTGAATTTTTCCGTTTTCTCGGGGGTGACCTTGAGCTGGTCAACTTGCGTTGGTTTTTCATTGAGTGTCAGTTTTTCGCTTTATCAGCTGTACCGGCTTGCTGCAACTACGTGGTATCTTGAATCTGATTATTGAGGTTGCACGTTTCTAATCTGGGATTTACGGAAAAAGGGATGCCTTCTTATGAATTTCGAATTTGACGCATAGACATCCGGGTTGGGATCTACTCTGCAATTTGGATTCCAATCCTGTCCTCCTTAGTATAGAGGCACCTCGAAAGGCAGAAGATAATTGTCTTAGTCGGCCTAATTTCAGACATCGATTCGACTTGGCTGGGATCCGGCGATGAGAAATCCATCATGACCACATGGATGTTGACATGGATATACATATGCAGCGCATGCTTGCTAACAACTGCTATGTCCATTTTCTATCGTTGAATACTGTAATTAATGACTAAAACTGCTCAGAAATAGACTGCTGATCTTTTCCCTGTAGACAGCATATTGATATGTACATTGAAACTTTTTCTTCATTTCTTGAGTGTCTTTGCCTTACCTGTAGATGTTTTTTTTTTTGGGTCGAACCTCACCCGTAGTTTGACGGCCAAACATGTATATTTAGATCTTTGAGAATGAAGATGACGGGGGTTCGGGATGTGGTTACTATACCTCTCTTACCCTTTTTCCTCGTGTGATTCACAAGATTCAATAGAGGGAGGAACAATATAATTGAAGAAGTCATGAGTAGTCGTCAATTACCAGAATATTTATCAATTCTTTTCCGTTTGTTTACATCCGTACACTTCATTTTCCCCTTCCCACTGTTTCCATATTTCATTAGGTAAAAGCTTTGCTTTATATATAGTTTTGGCACTTTAGTGTGCACAACTGTCACGAATCAAAATTCCGCTCACCTAACGGTACACAAAAGTAACATCGTAGCCTTTTCTCTAATTTTCTTTTGAAGAAGTGCCGAGATGTGTACCTTCGGAAATATTTATTCCGGTTTTGCCTGGATTTATCATTTATTGCTTCCATTGTTTTCCTGTATTAAAACACAGTCGTTCCCTTAGGTTTGAAGTATTATTGTGCCAGCGATTAGGTAGTTCTCGTCTTATAGTTCCCATCTTACCGAATCAAGATTAGATGCCTCCTTCTATTATTATGTGGCTACTGCTGACTACTCTTTGATTTTTAGGGTTAATGAAGCTGGACAATTGCCTAGCAAGGAGCAGGAGACGCTCCCACGATCTTTTGGACTCGATTCTGACCGGCCTTATTAAAGGCTTCTATCCTCGAAACGTGATAAGATATTCTTGGAAATAACCGCTTCTTTTGAAAGATTAGTTCCCTGACGTACATTATAAAATGGATAGGTCAGACACGTCAGGCTTTGTGAGCAGTGGAGCTAGCTTGATCCGCGTTCCTTGTGCATTTTATTAGGATGGAGTACTGCCTCTGCTGAAGTCTAGTAATGATTTCTTTTCTTGGGCCTTCTCTTTGTTAGTGATACAGCGTACGATGACTGCCATGGATCTTAACAAGAAGGGTGGTCTATTTTCATATGAACATGCTAAACCCGATCATTTTGGGGACACCACTCTACGGCTTAATTGCCTTGGTTATGGAGGAAGCAATGTGTCAAGATGCGGAAAAAATGCCGGCAATCTGGAGATCAACTTTACCAACTCTTCCGAAGATGGATGTCAATTGGTGCTCGGATTGGGCCCCACGCCAAGTGCCTACTGTGAAGGCTACTGTAAAGCTGGCAAGGGCAAAGGATTAGCCGCTTTCCAATCACGAACTTTAGCTTCTGATTGCGATTCTACCTTGAAGCTTGGACTTTCTGAAGGCCAAAGCATGCTGGAGGGTTCAGTTTCTGGAGAAAATAACGTTAGTGCTACCATTGCTGGCCAAGTGTCTGCTGAGCGTTGCAGATTGCTGATTCCTGTCGTTGATGAGGGGTCTACATCAGCAAAGAAGTCTGGCGGTTACATGCCATCTCTTCTTTTGGCTCCCAGGATGGATAGTGTGAAATCCTTTCGGACACAGGAACTGTTGGAGCTCGGGACAAAGTCTCATGGTCAACAGTCACAACTAAGCTGTGAGCTGTCAGCTACAACAGAAATGTCAATGGGCACCATTTCCGAGCAAACTACTGCAACAGCATCTTCAGACCACAGGACAAGCAATCCCAAGAAATGCAAGTTCCATGGTTGTACAAAGGGAGCACGGGGAGCATCGGGCCTTTGTATTGGTCATGGGGGCGGTCAGAGATGCCAAAAACCTGGGTGCAACAAAGGTGCGGAGAGCCGAACGGCATATTGTAAGGCTCATGGTGGGGGTAGGAGGTGTCTGCATCTGGGGTGCACGAAAAGCGCCGAGGGAAAGACTGAGTATTGCATAGCCCACGGTGGGGGCAGACGGTGTGGTCACCCCAGAGGGTGCAACAAAGCCGCACGAGGCAAGTCGGGGCTCTGCATAAGACATGGTGGTGGAAAGAGATGTAAGATGGAGGGTTGCACCCGCAGTGCTGAAGGCCAGGCTGGCCTGTGCATATCTCATGGCGGTGGTCGGAGGTGCCAGCACCTGGCATGCACAAAGGGGGCCCAAGGTAGCACCATGTATTGTAAGGCTCATGGTGGTGGGAAGAGGTGCATCTTTGCTGGGTGCACGAAAGGTGCCGAAGGGAGCACGCCACTGTGCAAGGGGCACGGTGGAGGGAAGCGTTGCCTTTTCGATGGTGGCGGGATATGCCCAAAAAGTGTACATGGGGGCACGAACTTTTGTGTTGCCCATGGTGGTGGGAAGAGGTGTGCTATCGCGGGCTGCACAAAGAGTGCGCGTGGTCGCACCGACTGCTGTGTGAGGCATGGTGGCGGGAAGCGGTGCAAATTCGAAAATTGCGGGAAGAGTGCCCAGGGCAGTACTGATTTTTGTAAGGCGCATGGTGGGGGGAAGCGGTGCACATGGCCCGAAGGTAAGTGTGAGAAATTCGCAAGGGGTAAGAGTGGTCTGTGCGCCGCGCACAGCAGCATGGTCCAGGTGCGGGAGAACAACCGAGGTGGCCTTATCGGGCCCGGGCTCTTCCATGGGCTTGTGTCTGCTGCTTCGACTGCCCGGAGCAGCTTGGATAATACTCAGTCATCCTCAGGAATCGGAGATTCAGTCGATTCGCTGGAGAGGCCAGCGAAAAGGCAACATCTCATACCACCGCAGGTTCTGGTTCCTCTGTCAATGAAGTCCTCATCATCCTTTTCACCTTTCGTGAGTGCTGAGAAGCCAGAGGAAGGAACCGGTGGTTACGGTGCCCGTTCAGACGACGGCAGTGGCAGTGGGGCCAGAAAGAGCTTGGATGCCATGATCCCGGAAGGTAGGGTTCATGGTGGTGGACTCATGTCCCTGCTCGGGGGTAATCTGAAGAACGCAATCGATGGAATCTGAGGATCTGAGTTGGCTGCTCATCACTGTAGGATTTCCATGGGGTTAAATTAGGTGTCTCCAATCATTGAATTTGTGTACAGTGTTCGTCCCACGGTCTGGTGACATTCTCATACAAGTTTGTAACGAAATAGGTTTCTGTATTGTGGGTTTGTTGTTGAGACCTGTTTCAATGTGATGTCTCGTTTTTTGGGTAAAATTAAGTTCCCAACAAAGCCAAGCTTGGGAATACCAATAAGAACAATTGGCTACATTTATTGGGATATCTGTTGTATGAGAACACTTCCATCTTTGTTGCTCCTTTGCGCTCCCTTTCTCCCTCTAAAATCCACTTTTTTGAGCTGGTTTGGCATATCTTGAGTCTCCAAGTTTCTGGAGTACCAGACGAATATGGCGGGACCGTTTTTCAGCAAGTCCTAAGCTCAGCTAAAAGCAGCCGTGTATCAACTGTAGCAAATTGGGAACTCACTATAATTGGGAACTCACTATTTCATGTCGGGTGCACCAATTGAATCTCATATTTAACTCAAACTCACCATCTCATGTCGGGTGAACCAATTGAATCTCGCACCAAATCTAAACTCAAACTCATTACGGATAAGAGCGTCATTGCAATCAGACTAAGATAAATCCATGATTTCACCACGGAACCTCCCGCTTTTTTCGGGTATGCAACGGTTGTTCTTTTCGCAAATTCTCGCAAATTCTCCAATGAATTAACGATGGATAAAATGACAATATTCTCATGGTAATTACACGATTATCTATAGCATATGCGCTGACAATGCTCCATTTGTCTTTCGGTGGTTCTTCTCCAGACATGCTGTGGATCGAACATGGTCAAAAACATTTACGATGCATAAAAAATATCAAATCCGAAATCAAAATTAGAAGGGAATGCAGCGCGGGGCCCACCGCGTCACTTACGTATATATATGCGGAACGCTTCACTTCTTCTCCTCCCTCCCTCCCTCCTCCTCCCTCATCCTCCTCCTCTCTGGTTTTGTTCAGTCGCTATGCTCTCGGGATTAGGTTTTGCTCCGTCCTTCTCGACGCAGGTGATTCATCTGCAACTACGTAGCTCCGGTCATTCGAGTTCTTTCTGCGCTTGAGATTGTCGCTGATGATCGATTCTCTTCGTCCTCCTCTGCTTTTTTCTAGTTGCAGAGATAATCGAGCTCAGGCGCCAGCTGCCGGAGATATTTCGAGGTTCGGCGGCGAAAGCTTTTCCAGGTAAGCTAGAAACGAGAATGGAAGTGAGTAGCTTCAGAGGTTTTTGATCGCTGCTCTGGCAGTGGGTGGAATAGGCATGCGGAAGCGGTGGAAACGCGAGGTTGCGGGAGTTTTGGACGATGGCTGTTGAAGAGTTCAATATGCCGAGCTTCGTTTCCCCATCGCGAGTTCGTTTTCGTGGATTCAAGTTCGTTCCTTTTGTTATCGTTCCATCGGTCGGACTTGACTGCTTTTTGCGTATGTGCTCCTGCAAAACTTGGCATCCAGCACATGGCGAGTCACGATGCCTCTGGATTGCTTCCGTCTTCCAGAGGCATGAAGCTAGGATCCATTATACGAATCCCCTAGCTTTATGAGTTTTTGTCAAGCTCCTCAGTAGATGTTTGCCGGGATCCGCTGTTCGGATTAGGATTTGAGCTTGCTCTGTCAGTCACGTTCCATGTTTTCATGGATCGCTCCTGGTTTGATTTCTGATTATTTTCTCTTTCTGGGAGCATGTCGTCAAAATTCAATCTTGGGCGGGAATCGCAACTTTCGGAGTAATAGAGACTTTGTACTCGAAGGAATAGTGAAAACAAGAGCAATTAGATGGGATCAGTTTATTTGCTTATTTAAGTGCGTCATGACTGATGGTAATTCTCTGAATAACGCCATTGGGGTTTTTGACATGTGCGTGAAGAAGCCGCTTGAGTTGCTTAGTACTCTCACCTGTTGCCTTTATGGCTAAATTGATTGCAAAGAGACGGTTCATATACACAATTGTTTTGTCTAGATCCACATCAATCGTTTTCCTCGCATTTAATTTCTTTGCCCTCCACTTTCTGGGTATTACAGGAAATAAATGCTACGTTAAATTTCCCAAAACTCAAGCTTTCAGTTTCATGGAAAAACTCAAGGATATTGATCATAAATTTGCCGTCTGAAACTAATGATTAGAAGCAGGTCGATCAGCTTCAATCGTTTTAGAGTTTTGCATGTGGAGAGCAATAGAGAAATCCCAAACTGGGTCTTTTGAAATAGAAGTCTATTCGATTTAGTCGTGATTATCTCTCCAAGGAGATGTACTAGATATGTAATCATTTAGAGGTTTTCCAGGTGAAATGATCTCTGAATGAAACATAGTTAAACTTGCATGTTTGTTCTGTGGAAAGCAGGAGAAGGCGGCCTCATGGAAAACCTTTATGGCCATAAATCGAGACTTGCTAAGATGAGGCAATTCATGGGAAATTTTCCTGTGATCAACACGCGCACAATGGACTGTAATCTGCTGCAGGGGAGAAGCCGCCAAAGGCATTTCCAGATGAATCAAAACATCGATACATATTCACCTATCATCAAGCTTCTGTTATCCAAATCTCCGTCATCAGCTGTGGAGAATAATGATTCCATCTCGCCGGTCAGGATTAATATGGAGGAAGAAACACTGGTAGTGGATGGTGTCTTACTGACATCGGATTCTGGGGAATCCTCTTCAGGGAACAGTCGCCACAAGAGGGCAACTTATCGAGCAGGAGAGGAGAATTGTCTCTTCTCTTATGGCTCCAAACGGCATGTGAGTTTTCTCCTCACATTTTCATACGATGAAGGAGTTCTCTTTTCTTCCTTCCTTTCAAGTCCTTTTCGCGATGTAAAACTGTGCTGCAGTCAGATATATGCTGGTAATGTTGCCCCTGATAAATCATGGTTGCCACGAGCTGTCAATCTACAATTCCAGCTCCAATTGTCCTATGTTCATATGTTTTGGAAATTTAACGGTTGCATCTTTATCCCATTCGCAGCATGCTCATGGAAAAGAAGAGCAGGCTCAGCGGTTCTCCCCTTTTGCCATGAAGATCAACCCTGAGGTATGAAATGTTCTTTCTCACAAACAGCAAACTATAAAGTTACATGTACGATGATTACATCGTTTTCATGATAGTTTAGGCGAACTACTCATGGACAATGGTTTACAATACATCACATAGCTTTTTTAAAGGGTTCTCTGTTGATCAGGCGAGCAGAACAGTATTCACAAGAGTAGAAATGGCGACCGTTGCAACCAATAGACCCGGACAAATCCACAGCTCATCCGGCAGAACAATGTCCCCTCGCGACTGGTCACCACACGATGATGGCATTCAGATCATTTTACCTTCTCACCCTGGTGTATCGCCATCAAGGGAAGATGTAGATACATACATTCAACAGTTTCTGTATGGCCAGTCTCATACTACAAAGAGGTTGCCGGTCTTCACTGAAATATGCAGCCCATAAAGCTCCACTTTGTTTGTGCCATCCTCCAGCATCTGTTTCTACTAGTCTTTCGACATTTAGGCAAATGCCTTTTCAGCATCACTCAGCGCCCCTCTTACAAAGCCAGCAACTCTGGGCTATCGTTAACATTCCTCTGACCTAGATACATACCCATATCTGATTCAGGTTGATGCATATACATAACACATTGCCATGGACTCCAGATTCTTACTGTATACAAACCGTCTTGATCACACTGGTGGTTATAGTAGTCACTGTATAGAGAACATTTCCTTCTCTACGGCAGCAGTCTGGGGGATTTCTGAGCTCAATATTTTTTCCTGCCTTCCTCTCTACATATAAGTATATTATCCCTAGCCGAATAAGAGGATGTAAGTCGTGTTTGCAGGCCGGAGTGAACAAAGAAATCAAATCACCTCATAAGCGAATAAGCATTATCGGCGCATATACAGTGCCCAGTTACGAGATTGAACACCTCACATTGGCGAAAATAGTTGGTCTGTTGCACTTTCTGTAGAGATACTCATTTGCACCAAAGATCGTCTCTACGTAAAGTTGGTCTCAATATGCTTAAGGTTACAATGCACTATGGTGTATGTCTCCTTTTCTCTAGATCAGCACAAGTACATCCTTTTTCATTTGGTTCGATAAGTATAGCAATTGAACCGAACTTCGGAACATCTGATTCAAGCACTAGAAGAACCCGACCAAGCACCTCTATCTACAGTCCATAGTTGAACGGTTCCATCCAAATGCAAGGTAGAAGGGTATAGTTAAGCCATTTCAGAGTGAACTTTAATCTTCTGATGCCGCAACGCCTCACACTCCCGGATAACAATTCCAGTTCGTGCTATGGAACTTGGAATTGTTAATCGAGAGACTACATCGTAACCCGATTAACCCGGAAACTAGAAGTTTTATTGGGAAAAAAAATAGAGCTGGAAATTGCCCATAGAAAATTATGATCATGATGATGGTAATAACGATAATAATAAATATAGAAAATGAAAGAAAAGGGGGAAAGCAACTTGTTTTGCAATGGTTCCATTGGCAGTAGGAAAAATGAGGGGTCAACAAGAAGGGCTACAAAAACTGTTGACCCATTTATGACGTCGCATTTTTCATATTTTGTTTTTCTCTTGGTAGGAAGAAATATATCGGATAGCTACAGTACTTCCATGAATAGTCCATTATATTTTTTTTGCTCGGCTCAACTTCCATAAACAACATGACTTTGCGCTTTAACAAGCTTCGTCAATCAAATAACCATAGCCATACGGACGAAAAAGATATGGGAAGCTCCCTCCTAGCCAGAGGGTCACCTGGAGGAGAGACTTCAGATCAGAAAGGCAGAGGGAAGGCAGTCCCGGTGGGCGGCCGGCCGGCCGGCTATGGCTCGACGATGGGCTCTAGGATGAGGTTGCGGTGGGCTCGGATCTGATTCCTCTTTTTTTCTTTTTGATCTTGAGCTCGCAATAGTTGCCCGTCCCACTCCTCATGGCGGTCGGGATCTTGAACTCGGAAATCGGGGCTATGGATGAGCCGGTCGTGGCTAGATCCGAAGCTACTGGAATTGGATTCTGTGTCAAATTCATGGTGTGGAGTGTGTAAGGATGGAGGAGAAAGTGAGAAAATATTCCGCGGTTCGAAATCACCACAAACTTATGTGGCATTCATTTTTCCTATTCACATCCACTCATAAGTTGACATGCGTTCGCAATACCACATCAACAGCTGATATGGTATAAAATAAAAAAGGATAAAATCTGATTTTTTCCGACTCCATTCCTCATCCTTTGTTCAAAGCCCTTTGGACTAACGACACCAGCGACGACTACGGACGAAGTTTATCTCTCTCTCTCGGCAGCGAAGCCAAGCTTCCATGTCTGAACAGCCTCTTTGAATATGTATTTAATTTTTATATTTAATTTCCCATTAACGTACACATGTCAATATCTAAGTGGATATAAGTAAAACACGTATGACGCGGTGATACCAAATCATCGAATATTTTCTCGAAGAAGACAGGGAACGGCGAAGGAGATAAGAAATCTGAGAAGTGGGCCCCCACTAAGACACGTGGCGATCGTTCATGTCTATCTTTAAATGCGACATGGCAAATCGGTCGTGCGCGATATTTTTTCTCGGAAAGACCAACCTTTAGATGAGAAAGTTTCGGCTGGCAAAGAGAGAAATCCGAAATCGCGAAATAACTCCTCATTTTTCTGACGTGGCAACGGATAAGCCAATTCGGCTTCCGTCATCCCCAGCTCTCCCGTCCCGCTTCATCTCCCCGAGCAAGAAACCACAGCCACAACAACGCATCTTCAAAGCTCGGCTGCTCTTCCTCCGCCGCATGATTCCAGATGACGCCCTCTCTCTTCTCGCCTCCCGGCCTTTCGCTCCCGCCGTCCCCCGCCAGGCTCTCGCCGCCGTCCTCCTCCTCCTCCGCCTTCAGGCCCCGCGCAGCTCCGGCCACCGACCTCCCCACCTCCTCCTCCGACGCCGTATCCCAATCCCCTCCTCCGCCCGGGGTCGTCGTCGTCGGCGCCGGCCTCGCCGGCCTCGCCGCCGCCGCCCGCCTACGCTCCGACGGCGTCCCTTTCCTCCTCCTGGAAGCCTCCGACGCGGTCGGCGGCCGCGTGCGGACCGACCTCGTCGACGGCTTCCTCCTCGACCGCGGGTTCCAGATCTTCATCACGGGCTACCCCGAAGCCCGGAAGCTGCTTGACTACCGGGCCCTGGACCTCCGCAGGTTCTACTCGGGCGCCCGCGTCTACCACGGCGGCCGGTTCCACACGGTGGCCGACCCCGTCAGGCACTTCTCCGACTCCATCAGGACCCTCGCCAACCCGATCGGTTCGGTCCTGGATAAATTGCTCATCGGATTGACGAGGATTCGGGTCCTGAGCCGGTCGGACCGGGATATCCTGACCGCCGATGAGGTACGGACGATTGACCTGTTGACGGAACTAGGATTCTCGGACTCGATCCTGGATCGGTTCTTCAGGCCCTTCTTCGGAGGGATCTTCTTCGACAAGGAGCTCGAGACCACCTCCAGGCTGTTCGAATTCGTCTTCAAGTGCCTCGCTCTCGGAGACAACGCTCTTCCCGCGAGAGGGATCGCCGCCATTCCCGAGCAATTGGCGCTCAGATTGCCGCGAGGATCGATCTTGTTGAACACCAAAGCAGAGTCTATCGAATTCGACGATTCCGGCTCGCCGGTTTTGAGATTGGAGAGTGGAGAAATTCTCCGAAGTGAGCTCGGAGTGATCGTTGCGGTCGAGGAACCGGAAGCCGCTAAGCTTTTGGCGGGAACATACAAAGGAATGGAGGCCGACAGAAAACCGCCGCGAAGCACGGTTTGCTTGTATTTCGCGGCGGACCGGGACCGGATCCCTGTCAAAGACCCGGTTCTTTTCCTCAATGGATCGGGTAAGGGGATCGTGAACAACATGTTCTTCGCCACCAATGTGGCTCCGTCCTACGGCCCGCCCGGGAAGGCCCTGGTGTCCGTGTCACTGATCGGGCTGTTCGAGGGCGCGAGTGACGACGACTTGGCGGCCCAGGTGGTTCGGGAGCTCGCCGATTGGTTCGGGGAGTCGGCGGCGGTGGGCTCCTGGAGGCACCTGAGGACTTACCGGATCGCGTTCGCGCAGCCGAACCAGTGCCCGCCCACCGACTTGACGAAGGATCCGCGGGTCGGGTCGGGCGTGTACGTCTGTGGGGATCATGTGACATCGGGCACATTCGATGGTGCTTTGGTTTCGGGGAGATTGGCAGCCGAAGCTTTGCTCAAAGATAGGGCATTGATCCGAATTTAAGCGAAAAAAACGAGCTTTTCTTTGGGATGTCGTCCTACCAAATTGAATTTTATTAATCTAACTTCAATCGTTCAATTTTCAGTCATATCTTGATATTTTTGTTAAATTTATTTTCTTGAACTAATCTTATCAAAATAAAAAAAAAATTCAATTGATTCACGTGAGAGACGACTGAATGTTGATTCAAAATAAGATGGCCCGGTAATGCAAAAGAGGAAAAGGATCAATAAAAATGACCAAAAGATGACGAGCAAATAGCCGATAAATTCGAAGCGCTACTCAAAAAAGGCAACACCTTTCGTTTGAACGATAAATTTGGCCGCAACTTTCAAGTATTACATAAAAATGCACCGACATTTATCCGAGAGATAATTTAGGCCCCGGGTATCTTTTTTCGCAAACAAACCCACAAAAAGAAAAGAGTTCACATCTTCAATTCTTAGGTTAATATCACGAAAAATCTCAAATCGGTACATTCGTGATAAATTCACCCCAATATAAATTTTTTGGCCATTGAAAATCTCAAGCTGGTGTACCTATAACAAATTTACCCTCAATTAATTTTCATTAAATTTTACAGTCAAATTTCTAGATTGGACGACACATGTACCGGTTTGGGGCTTTACCCTCCGTTTGTCACGGGTGTACTATTTCGTGATTTCTCCTAATATTAATCCAATTCAATGGAAAGTAAATTTATCACAAATATATCAATTCGTGAATAAATTTATCACGGATGTATCGGGATTTTTCGTGGTAATTCTTTGGCTAAACAAAAAAGAAATTACGTTCAACATAAAGAATAAAAAGAAAAAGTAAAAATCGGCCGAGTTTTTTTCCTGGCCAAAAAATTGAGCGAACGTACGGCGCCCTTTTTTCCAGAAAGATTAAAATAAATAAATAAAATAAATAAATCAATCAAACGTGATATCCGGGGGGAGTGTCCCAGCAGCTGCCACTCAAATCAGTGAGAAGAGAAGAGCAGAAAGCGAGGAAGGAGACGCGAGGATGGCGAGCTGCGGTGGCGGCGATGGAGAAGCCACGGAGGACTGCGGCGGCGGCGGCGGCGGCAACCAGTCGAGCCTGTACGAGGCGTACAACGAGCTTCACGGGCTGGCCCAGGAGTTCGACACGCCGTTCGACGCCCCGGCGGTGCTGGTGGTGGGCCACCAGACCGACGGCAAGAGCGCCCTGGTGGAGGCCCTCATGGGCTTCCAGTTCAACCACGTCGGCGGCGGGACCAAGACCCGCCGCCCCATCACCCTCCACATGAAGTTCGACCCCTCCTGCGAGGACCCGCTCTGCCGCCTCGTCTCCGACGCCGACCCCCCGGCTCTCTCCCAGCACCACCTCTCCCTCCACGAAATTCAGGTTGTCCTTTCTCGCCCATTTCGGTCGTCCCCGTTCGCGTAGGTTGTGGCGGGCGGGCAGGCAGTGTGCCGTGCTGCAGTTCGTTTTGTGGGCTGAACTCCGACTCCCAATGCGTGTGTGTTAGTTATCACCAGCTGTTCGTGAAGAGAGTTCATAGATAAAGGTCGATCCTTTTTCGTGGGATCTTTGGGGGTTTCTGGCTTGGCGCTTTGATTTTCGATTCTGGTTCGCCTTTCAGCGTCATTTCCATATCGCGAAGAGGTGTCTTTGGTTAATGCAGGCATCACTTCTCCTGCCTGCCGGTTTGGTTTTAGGATATCTGCTTTTCAGTTTCATTTTGATAGGAGTATGTCTCCTGTTTTACTCCGTGTTAAACCTTCAATCTGCAAAATGGAACATACTATCGTACCGATAGACGATTTTGGAGAGATGACTGCGGAGTCACAGTGTGATCTCGACTCCTGTCTCCAAAATCAGGAGTTCTGTTCGATTAAATTAGCTTTATTTACTCTGCACTTATTCTGTGCATTTGCTTGTTGCCCTGAACTGCGTTAAATTGCAGATGTATTTGCACTTTCTCTAGAAAAGTTGCCGTTTTTCATTGTCATTGTCTATTGTTACTTGTAGGCTTACATCGAAGCTGAGAACATGAGGTTGGAGCGCGAACCTTGTCAGTTTTCCTCCAAGGAAATCATCATCAAAGTGGAGTATAAGTATTGCCCAAATCTGACGATAATAGATACTCCGGGACTCATTGCTCCTGCTCCAGGTCGGAAGAATCGAGCATTACAGGTAATGTACGGGAAAGGGGACGATTGACTATTGAAAGAGACTCTGCATGATTTTGTTTCTAAACTTCCCTGCCTTGTTAATTTTTGCTCATGAAGATAATCGTGATTGTGTCTTCCTCCTGAAGGGGCAAGCTCGTGCAGTTGAGTCACTAGTGCGAGCCAAAATGCAGCATAAGGAGTTCATTATACTGTGCCTTGAAGACTGCAGTGACTGGAGCAATGCTACCACACGGAGAGTGGTTATGCAAGTATAATACTGATATTATACTATACGTTCTAAATGCTTTTTAACCTCAATCTCCTTAATGTCGAGATCCTTGGCTAGAGTTGTCCTTAGTTGGAGGCTCAACCTTTCCCCTGAAGATGGGATATTATCCGGGCAAAAGAAAAGCAAAGATTGAACTTATTTTTTAGTCAATGAAGGGTTATTGCAAAATCAAAATAACACTATTAGCTTTACTTGACGTATTCAAATTTTTCCCCAGTTGTTGTTCCAAATATTTTGAAGTACGCAAACATCATAGAGTTTTGGTGTATAAGCAGAATGTGATTGTCATCTCTATTTCTGACGACAATGAAGTGGACTTTTTGCCTAATTGTTTTAGCAACAAGTAAGGAAACTGGATAAATGTCATTCGGTATGAAGTGCAGGAACTTCAAAATTTTGTTCGTCACATATACATTTGCTTGTTACAGATTGATCCCGAGCTTTCGAGAACAATAATTGTCTCAACCAAGCTGGACACAAAGATACCACAGTTTGCGCGATCTTCCGATGTTGAAGTTTTCCTTTCACCACCAGCCTGTACACTTGATGGCTTCATCTTGGGTGACTCCCCATTTTTCACCTCTGTCCCCTCTGGAAGAGTTGGCCCTGGACATGAATCAGTTTACAGATCAAATGATGAGTTCAAAAAGGTGTTTATTTGTCAAGTGAAATCTCCTTCTTGGACTGGATCTTGTAATGTACTGACCTGGTGGAAGTTTACTAAAATTTTGACGTGGCTCTTCCTCGAACTTTCAGATGTGAATCCGTGTGGTTAACCTAAATGATGGAATTCTAATGTTTCTGCCATTTAATTTCTCAAACAATTGGTTCTCGCATTATGCACCTTCGTCTGCTTGATCTTAGATGAAGGAAAATCTTTTGTGTGCCTTACATTAATATTTCACTAGAACTATCATTTGTGTGATGCACGTTAATAATATTGACTTTTGAGTCCTTTTTGTGTAAGAAATGTGGTTTGCTAAATCTCAAAGGAGCTACTTGGTTTTGCATCTTGATTCAGGCCGTATCTTCAAGAGAGAGCGAAGATGTCGTGTCTTTGGAGGAGAAGTTGGGGCGATCTCTGTCCAAGCAAGAACAAAGTCGTATAGGGGTGAGCAAACTGAGACTATTCTTAGAAGAGTTGCTTCAGAAAAGGTATGTTCTGATGAAAATTACCCTTTTTGGTGGTCAAACTATGTTTCTTGAACTTATAGTTTGGAAAATATACGCTATTCAGGTACATGGACAATGTCCCGATGATAATTCCACTTCTTGAAAAGGAGCATCGCTCTGCAACAAGAAAGCTAAATGAAATCAATCAGGAACTGAGGTTAGATGTCAAGATCCTGTCATTGCTTGGAGAGTAGTATACTATTGTGGTAGTGATCACGGTCTGTTGATCGGTTTAATTGTCACTCATTGTTTTTAACAGATACTCGTGGTTCCCTGCTATTAAGGTTGGCAGGAAGGGGTTGTTTGGATATTGGTTTTTATGCCACTTTGGATTCTGTGCAATTTTAGTCTTGTTGTCATTTGCAGCACTTTGGATGAAGCAAAACTGAAAGAGAAGGGAAGAACTTTTCATGATCTCTTTTTGACCAAGGTTTGTGTCCAGTTTACAGTTTTATCATTCTTTAGTGTTTCACCATCTCATGGAAAGGCCGGAATTGAGGACATGTAATTTAAAACTCTCTATGTTGATTTTTGAAAAACCATTTATTTATGCATGTGCAAGGGTAGCATACTGCAATTCTCAGTGATTGATTTTCTTTGTTCTTGTTACACATTTTCTTCTCTATCTAAAGTGTGCTTTAATGAAATTATTGTTCAGCTGTCATTGCTACTCAAAGGAACTGTGGTTGCACCTCCTGACAAATTTGGTAATAACTCACTATTACTTGGATGGCTCTGCATTTTGATTTCTGATCGCTTGATTCTAATTCATTCCTCCCCTCTATATGTTCGCTTAATTTCCATTGTCAATTGGTATATTTTTGCATGGGTCCACCTGTACCTGATGCATAATGAGCTCATCAAGTTCCATAAAGCGTGATAGTAGACGCTTTTTTTCTGTCAAACAGTAAAAGTGTGTCAACAAAAGGCACCAAGGGGATGCCAACCCATGTACAAAAATCATCTACAGGATAAGGAGTCTAAAAGGTCAATGATAGCATTTACATCAAGACTCGTGCTATGTGTGATCCATAGCTTCATAGTAAAAGGCCAAGAATCCAAAGTTTTTACAAAATGGCTCTCGATGTTATTTATAAAAAATTCTCCTATTTTTTTCCCTCCAAAGCCGAAAAGTTGCTAAAGGGATTAAGCAAATCATCTTTCACCTCTCTTTGCTAGAACGGATGCCCGACCAAGCTCTTAGCTCTTTCTCCACTAAGTCTGCTCACCCACTGAAAACCCAAAACTAACATGACCAGATTCCAAAGATCCCTAGACCAACAACAATTTATAGATACGGTCAACAGATTCCGCTGCCTGTTTACAAAGGCAACACCAGTTCACCAACACTTAACTTAGTTTTAGCAAATTGTCCAAGGTAGGATGCTTCTGCTGGCAGCTTCCTAAGTGAAAAAAAAAGAAAATTTTGTTGGTGCACATTTCCAGATTCCAAGTCGGTTTCTCATCCTTACCTTTTTCCTCCATCACGGTGGGCAGATACTTGTACCTTGACGGAGGAAAAAGGTAAAAGTAAGGATACTAGACACTTCTGTTTTTCTCCCTGAAGTCACATGAACTCATTTTTCTTTGCGACAGCAATAAGTGTACTGAGCAGAATTATGCGACTCTATTATGAAAACTTGTCTAAAATTCATTTATGGTGGCCTTTTGTTCTATTGCAGGTGAAACTCTACAGGATGAAAGGACTAATGGCGGGGCTTTTATTGGTTCTGATGGTCTGCAGTTTCCACAAAAGTTTATACCCGTAAGCTTCTAAAGTCGAGGTGCATGATGTGCTTATCCTACCTGGGTTTTGAGCATCTAAAAATAGCTATACTTGCTAAAAGCACAAAAACGAGTAATCTAGATTCTAGAACCGATGGTGCCTTTTTCTAGTTTTCTTTTGCTCCGCAAAATTCATATTATGGGGTTTCAGCCAACCCAATCCTGATCCCCCTACCCTCAAAAAAATAATGGGTCAATCCTAAGCGTTTCGTGTTGTTTACCCTTTGTTGAAGGTAAGGAAGTACATCTACCATATAGGCAACTGGGTGTCAAGATTTTAGATTCGTTTGCTTTTGAAATACTTTAATCTTTCCAATGGATTGTTTTCTTAACATAAGACAAAGATTGCAACTCGTTCCTGTTTTGGTTCTCAAGTAATTGATTTGCAGAAACTTCTGAAGAATGCTTCCGGATAACCAACTTCTTTATATTGGTACAGAGAATGTTTCGAAGACTTTTTATAACAGAATTTCTTGTCTGCCTTTTGTTCTTAAATTTCCTCTGAACTAATTTTTGAAAAGTTACAAGGAAGGAAGCCTGGTCTGGTCTTAAAATATGCTTTGCATGAAGATATTAGTGCAATGAATGTTGTTGCATGAGTTATATACTGGTCTTCTTTCAAAGAACAACTAAGGCTTGAGGATATAGCACTTTACATGGACAAAATGTTCCGTCTTTGCTTAGAATGCTGGAATGCGTCTTTATGGTGGCGCTCAATATCATCGCGCAATGGCTGAATTCCGCTTTGTTGTTGGAGGAACAAAATGCCCGCCAATTACTCGCGAGGAAATTGTCAATGCATGTGGGGTAGAAGATATCCATGATGGAACTAACTATTCTAGGTAATAGTTGTCTTTCTGGCCTGATAGAATCCTTTATATTTCTGGACCATGTTTTCCACTGTCCATTGTCACATAGTTTTTTTTTTTAACTAATCAGGACTGCTTGTGTAATAGCTGTTGCGAAGGCTCGTGATACATTTGAACCTTTTCTTCATCAGGTAAATTTGCCAAATGACTGCATATAGGATATGTGATTATGTTTTCAACTTGTTCCCCAAAAGTAGTGTTTTTGGTATTGGCCAATGCTTCCAAATTTTCTCATTGCCAAAAAAACTGATGGCTGCCCTCGATTTCTTATTTTGTTAAATATTTTTTTTTTTGCGTGGGTTTGCACTTGTTGCTAACTCAAAATGTTTACTAATACCTGCCAATGGAGATGCTTAATTACTGGATGCTCGAGGCTTCTTGTTTGTCACCTCCTTTATCCCATGGCAAAGGTCGAGTTGTACCTTTCTCCTGGTCTTCTCATCTGTCTTAATATGGTACTCAGTGGTCTTGGGATGCACTACTCTGAAGGGGCTTGACTATTTTCTCGTGGCTAGAATGTGGAGGCTTCTTGGTTTGAGTTTGCTTATTTGTCCAGTTGTCTGTCCATTTCCAACCTATGACTTCTTCTACGGGTCCCTTACCTCTTGTTCTTTTGATCATGAGTAATTTCAAATTTGGATGAACCTACTGAAGGACAAAAAAAGATGGCATAGTTTCAGTTCAGAATGTATGCCACGCTAAGTGGTCTGTCTTAATGTTGCAGTTAGGTGCCCGGCTATTGCACATTCTTAAGAGATTGCTTCCTATCTCTGTTTATCTGCTTCAGGTACACCTTACAAAATGCAACGTCCATTTCTGTACTCTATATCTCAAGCACTCTTACTTCTTTTCTCTGATTAATGCCGCTGTTTATTCTACCTTGCAAATACATTCCCTTTTTATTTGGACAGAAAGATGGCGAGTATCTTAGTGGACATGAGGTTTTTCTGAGGCGTGTTGCTGCTGCCTACAACAACTTTGCGGAGACCACTGAAAGAGCTTGTCGCGAGAAGTAAGCTACATGTTTTTGCTTCTGATTAGTTACATCTGAGTTACTTTCTACATAAGACAAATTCTATGTTAGTGTATGAACAGGATTAGCAGATTAGACAATATTTTTACTTAGGTTTGTAATAGTCCAAAAGTAGCGACTAGGTTCTTAGAATGTGATTTTTGCTCAAGGTTGTAAATAATATCTGATATTGCACTTAAGGGCCAGATCATCTCCTTTGACTAGGTTTCGCTGAAATTTATTTGGGACGCAGATCTGTCCTGCACGCTATGTTAACAGAGGACAATGATAATGAATGAGGATTACAGCTCTTGACTTGTGCTCTGATATCATGTCAAGAGACCATTTTCCCAAAACTTTAAAACTGATAAGAAACGTGATCGAATGTTTATCAAGCACATTTTTTCAGTTCGAAAAGCAGCATTTTGGTTGCCAGCAAAAGTTTGAACAATATCACATGAAATGGTATGCTGGATCCTCATTTTGTGGTTCATGCTTCTTATGCACAGCCTTCACTTTTTGAGTTGTCATTGTTCTTTCAAATTTTGCTCGTGTTTTACACTAGTATGTACTAATTTTATTGAATGTGATGATATTGTAGATGTATGGAGGATTTAGTCAGCACCACACGCTACGTTACCTGGTCCCTTCATAACAAGGTGAAAAATCCTGCTGCATTGTTGCTCATTTGATTTGTTTGTATTGTTACAATGGGGTAATTGCAGGTGTGGTATAGATATAAGAAGTCAAATTGTAGTATTTCCTATTCTCCTTTTCCCTAGCAACTGGAACATAGGAATTCAAATGCACTACATTATTTCCTTTTCCATTGCGAAGAGCAATCTTCTTTTATATCAAAGAAACGTGTCCTGCTGGTGGGAGAATGTGCAAATAGGTGTGATTATGATAATTCCTTTCTTGTCCTCATGTACTGTGAAAACATGTGCCTCTTAAGGATACTGAATTAATGACAAGTGATCAGTATTGACTTCTGTAACATATGGAATCCAGGTTATTGATCCCATAGTTTGAATAGTTATCTGATAATCAATGTAATCTGCTTTGCTCATTGGTTTCTATATATGATTGCAGAATCGTGCTGGGTTACGCCAATTCCTAGACTCATTTGGTGGAACAGAGCAGCCTGCTGCAGGCAATTTTTCCCAGGAAACAACATTAGGGTTAGTTTCGGATGAGAAGCCAGAAATAAAGCATAGATCAGATGTCAAATTGAGTCATTTGGCTTCAGGAAATGACTCGGGCACCTGCATTCAGACAACAGAAACAAGGCTGGCTGACCTTCTAGATAGTACTCTTTGGAACCGGAGGCTTGCTCCTTCTTCTGAAAGACTTGTATATGCTCTTGTGCAGCAGATATTCCATGGCATAAGAGAATACTTTTTGGCTTCTGCAGAGCTGAAGGTATGACAAACTTCACTTTCTACTCTCAACTTCTATGAATGACAAAGATAAAAATAAAAATAAAATCTGGTTTTCAAGGAATTCTTAGCTGCAATGGCTTTTAACTTTAGGTTTACTTCATTGTCACTTATTTGTTGCCACTATTAGCAGTGATTGGAATCTAATGAGCTCAAGTGACACTTGAAACTTCATTTAACTGTTTTAGGCAACAATAACTTACGTCCTATCTCTATTTGATTCAACTATTTGCATCTGCACATTACAGTTTAACTGCTTTCTGCTGATGCCCGTCATAGACAAGCTTCCTGCACTGCTTCGCAAGGACCTAGAATCTGCATTTGAAGATGATATAGATAATGTATTTGATATGACCAACCTACGGCACTCATTGGGGCAAAGGAAGCGTGATGTGGAGATAGAGTTGAAAAGGGTATGCTAATATTCCCTTTTTTTTGGCCTAACAAAGCATCAGATATTGTATTCCCTCTCGTTAAAATTGCTAGTGATATTGCAGATCAAGAGGCTGAAAGAGAAATTCAGGCGGATACATGAGCAGCTAAAGTGGTAGCTTCGCTTTTCCCTTCCCTATTGTAATTGCTGCGGTTGTCATTCTCTTGAGCTGACAGGTCAGCGGTATCACTCCCATCAGCCGCAAAAAAAAAAAAAAATCAATCAATCAATCTCTTGCTACCACTTTGGAAAAGTCTTGGAGTCATTATCTTGCCAACCTATTTTAGTAGTGGGAGAGCCTAACTTTGTTCCTCCTTTCTTTCGACAAAAACCCTAGACATTCCTTCAGAAGGTCTAAATGGATTGTTTTGGTTGAGTGACGTATCTATTTTTATTGTTATTTGTGGGATTTTTCTTTTGTGCATTTTGTTCAATATGTCATGCCAACGGACTAAATGTGAACACAGCATTGTCATAAGTCCAAACACAGTAAGGAGCCTCCATAGATCACGCCGCCATCTTCCCATTAGGCAGTCGTAAGCACATGCTTTCTCCGTCTTATCAGTTCCTGTTCAGTTCTTTATCACATGAGGACCTGCAATTTGTTTTCTATAATTGGACTTTGGAGTTGATTACGGGTTGCTTTCCTTAAACTAGAAGAAGATGATGAATAACAACCAGAAAACTAGAGTTTACATGTGGTTAGGTAAAAACTGGATGGGATAAAGTTAGAGCAGATAGAAATAGAGTTTCTCCAGTCAAATGGCATGAAAAGTAGGCCTCCACAATCCACATTGGGTGAGAGAGAGATGGCAGCCATCACTTTCTTTTCTGGGTCCCTGTCCTAACCCACCTCGACTCTGATACATCTTCTATCTATCACATTTGGATAAGTTTCAAGATGCTCAAGTTCTTGTATGTAATCTGATGTTATGGCTTTAATTACATACGTCACATCTCCTAGAGCTTGACCCACTATTCAGATAATTACAATTGTTTCTTGCTTCAAATATTTGTGAAATAGTAATTATTACATAGCTCCACTTGTTCCGTTTGTTTACGCTAACAAGCACTTTTTTCTTTTAATCTTATTCTATACATGGAGAACGTTTAAAATAATCTCTTGCAGCCTCCCATCTTGCCATTTGCGCCCACTTTCCTTGGACACCAGGAAAAGGCAGAATTGGGTCTATTACAGTTGTGTATGCCACTGGTGGGAGTTTCAGTAGTTTTTCACCTGTTTGAAATGACCAATATGATCGTGGAATGGTGGAGTAACAATGACATAAGAGAAGCATCTTTCAAGGATCTTTTTTTTTTTTTAATTTTCTTGGATGCCTGCTGCACTCTTAAGTCTACTAGGATATCTCTTTCAAATGGCTCCTTATATCATGCTATTCAGTCTTTGTCAGTACTCCTGCTTCCTTGGCTTTTTCGTTGCATCTCCACCATTGGCCCCTATTGGAAGAGTTACCTTCCCTCCTAAACTCTCTCATAGGCTTTAGATATAATAGCGAAAAGCTCTTGATGTGCTATTAGTGCAGCTTTAACTTCCAAGATCCGTGTTCAAGAATGATACGAGGAAGGGTGAGATAAAGTATTGCTTCTTTCAATTCCTATGGCTTTTGTTTCCATCAACTTCTTACTCCTGCCTTTGCACACAAGTGCGGGTTTGCCCTCTCGCGAATGGTATTATGCAATGAACTAGACTCGCTTTCAGCGATGTGAAGTTTGCCAGAATTCCTGATCATTGTCTTGGATCAGAGATTGATAATCTTGAAATAGCATGAAGTGGGGTAATGTGTGGTTTTGAAACGATGAGCAATCTGTGAACCCAATAAACAGGAGGAAACGCATAGTAAAAATATCTCATCCCACTTATGTTATAACACCCCCTCAGGCCCCTCGAAAATTTTATTATCTTCTAACATTCCATAAGTACTGACGAGAGTCCCACTCAATTGCTCGTACTACTAGAAAACCGCGGTGCTTGTCCCAGTGCCCTTTGCTATTGAGGGAGTAATACTTAATACAGACATTTGACGACGACATCACAATAACACCGTTGGCGACAATCTGTAGGCTTTAATAGCGGAAAGGTTTTCCAAGTTAATGTTGAATTTGGAACGATGGATGGGCCTGTGTCACCATTTCCTTCAAGCTGTCCCTTTCCCTTTTCGTCTTTTTGTTGGAGCGACATAACCGAGGAATCGCTTCTTTACAGTGACCCGAGACTTAGACGTGCAAGCAAACGACACATCTAAGTAGTACGATCATATGCCAAAGCTCCTGCTTAAAGAGGGTGTGTTCTCTTGGCTAGTCCCTAAATCCCAAGTTCGCCTCGGTTAACTAAATTGGCTGTTTTTTTTTTGCCGATATCGAGATTGGGCTCTAGCGATGCCTATTGGTGAAGAGCATCGGTTGTCAGTGCATCGAATCGGAATCCGCCCAGATCATATTGCCATGGAATTCGGGGAGTGTACTACGAATGGGTTCAAGTGTCCTTCCTAGCGTGTCGATGTAGTATAATGGCGGGGGCAGATGGGCAAAGACTGAAGTACAGATGACGTAATAGAAAGAAGATGTAATAAGTGAATACAATGGTGGGAATTGCTATTGGGTGTTTAGGCACACTCCCAAGAGGGGCGGGCCACCACCAAGTTGGGGAAAATCATGTTGGTCCACGACCAAACTCACCCTCCCCCCCCAAAATTCTCATGCTTGCCACGTGGATGACAGCATGTGTGTGATATAAGCATGAAGTATGGAGTATGGCATCCTTAGTGGTGTGTGTTCATTTCCCCCAATCCCATCTCTTTTGGTGGACAACTTAGGATCATGCTAATGATCTTGTTTTTACTTTCTTTTGCCTTAGATCCAAGACGCACAACTTAGGATTATGCTACGATTAATTAGTCGCAAACACCCTCGTCAATAGCGAGTATGGCTAGTTTTCGGGCTAATCTGAAATAGAGATCGATACCATCCACTCTACCGGACATTCTTTTTGGTACTTCTTATATGGGTCATCGAGTTGATACGGGGTCAAGACGCGGAGCCGAGTCGATTTCGAAAATGGGGGAAATGCTTTTCGGATTGAGATGATTAGGTAAAATAGAGTGAGTCTCAATCACATAACAAAAATGAAGCATGTGAATGCATAATTACGAAATAAGCAAAGATATTGAGAGAGAGAGAGAGAGAGAAGCAAAGTCTGAATCTGCAAGCTCCCTCCAATGCACACAGATCCCGTTAATTGGAAGCATCTAAGCAGCGTTACCTGCCGCCTCTCGATTCATTCATAACCAACTGATGATCGCCAACTCTCCCAAAAATTAAACAAAGATGGACAGACATAAAGAAAAACCAAATAGAAATTGAAAAACACTCATCACAAAGATAGATAGAAAGATAGACATTAGATAGAGAGATAGAGATCACTTCTCCTTCCCAATTGCATATGATGTGATCAACGCCCACCTTCAACCTCACGTCAGTCTCTCTCTCTCTCTCCCTCTCTCTCTTCCTCTTATAAATTTATACCACCTTCTTCTCCACCACCACTCCCACCTCTAATCCTCATCCTCATACTCCATATTTCGCCATATATTTCATCTTCTCTTCGTCCGCAGTTCCTTGTTTTGGGTGACCAGTGCCCTTTGTTTTGCCTCTAGTTCGACGCGTGTACGCCTAGTTGTCTGTAGACGGGATCGACAACGCCGAGATTGGAAGCGATGGGAGATAACAATGTGAACTTGCCGCCTGGTTTTCGATTCTACCCGACCGACGAAGAACTCGTCGTCCATTTCCTTCAGCGGAAAGCCGCCCTCTTGCCGTGTCATCCCGATGTCATCCCTGATCTCGAACTTTATCCATACAATCCGTGGGAGCTCGAAGGTACTAGCATAGACAAGTACTTACCTCATGATGGTTATCTGAAAAGCCTCCGAAAGATTATCCACGTTTTAAGCGACACACACCTGTAGACCTAAATTTATACATATAGGTTGAATTTTTTCTTTCTTTTGAGCAGAGATGAAGACATGCATGTCTTATTGTCAGCCTCAGCCTCACAAAATTTCTTAGTACTGACGAAAGGTTTACACGTTTAAGTACAAGAATGGAAAAATATATGGCTACTCTATTCTTAATATATTTGGTTTCATTTTGCTGGTGGTAATAACACATTTGTTCCTCAGGGAAGGCCTTGTCCGAGGGCAACAAATGGTACTTCTTCAGCAGGAGGACGCCAGACCGGATCACAGGCAACGGCTACTGGAAGCCTGTGGGTGACGAGCCCGTTTTCACAAGCTCGAGCAAGAAAGTCGGAATGAAACAGTCGTTGGTGTATTACTTAGGAGAAGCTCCAGGTGGGATGAGAACGAATTGGATAATGCACGAGTATCGTCTCTCCAACGGTACTGATTCTGGTAGCAGCAGTAGCAGGTCATCCAAAAGAAAAGGACATCCTAAGATTGTATGCACATCTTCTCCCGCATATTATTTATACAGTTTATCAACACATTAGATTGGCTTAGACACCTTGCCATGGAATCAAATTACCAATCCTTTTGTTTTTCAGGACTATAGCAAATGGGTGGTGTGCCGAGTTTACGAGCGCGGTGACAATGACAATGACGATGATGGAGCAGAGCTTTCATGCTTGGACGAGGTGTTCTTGTCATTGGATGACCTTGACGAAATAAGCACGCCAAACTAATCAGAGAAGATGTAGAACCATAGTACGTGGTCAAATTAGGGGGACTCACTAGAGAGATTCAAATCAAATTTGTAGAGCTCTATTGCTGTTGGGTGGGCGGGCGAATCATTGTGGCAAATACCGAATAGCACTTGTAACTTTCCTTTTTCCTTTTTATTGGAAAATGCTCTCTAGGGCTTACTTATGGTGCAAGCAAAACGTCGGCATCCTTTTATAACTAAATGAAAGAATGCTCATAAAGTCATTGAGAAGTTCACTTTTCTTGCTTGTGTTGTGTGAAACCTCTTGACCTTTTGTGGGTTTTGGAGAATTTAGAGTACAGCTCTCTTCTCTTTTCAATACAAGGGATGGTCACGTGCTTGAATAATAATAGTAGGAGAAGTATGTATGGGGGGAACCAACAATGAGGAAGAGGTGGAGCCCAAAGAAGAATGGAAAGGCATTACTGAGAGGCATGAGCAAGACTTTTTAGCTTTTGTCTACTTTTCTGTGCATACAATTGAGGGATGAGTAAGGAGTTGTTGTTTCTGGGTCAATACTTGAGATATAATCAATGCAACTTTAGGGACACACAGTGGGTTGTGTGGGTGACTGCTTAGGGAAGCATTGAGTCATGTATGATGCCATCTTTCACTCACCCACAAAGCCCCATAGCTCGGTACATATTGCAACCCAATCCCACCCCACCCATATATCATATCAGTTTCAGTACCCCACACACAAAAGGGCCAACAGAGAAAAAACAAAAGATTTAACATCTGATTGAGTTGGACTCCTTCAAGGGTTAGGCAAGCAGTAATCACCTATGGAGGCCAAATCCTAAAGCCTAAGACAAAGGATTTTTATATCTGAGTCTAATTGCGCAAAACCCAAAATGCTAGATGGGTGTGCAAAGTTGAATGTGCAAAAGACTTTTGCATGAATATAACTGAATTCCTTTCCTGTCATACACTATAACAACTCAGTAAATGCATGGGGCAATTAGTATGTCTACAGTCAAGACAAAGTGTTTATCTCTAGAAGCAATTACAAGTTATTGTAAGATTAAAAAGGGGGCACACTCAGGATTTCCTGTTAAGTAGTCATGCAATATGATAGGAACTCCCAAATCTCTGGCAAGAGATTGAAACAATGCTGTGCAAACAGGGTAAGTTACCCATGCCGCAGCCATTAAAAAGTATTAACCAACCTGAACATCGATCGAACAGAGCTCGAAAAACTAGTTTCTGCGAAATGAAAACCGAAATAAGCTTCACGCCTTCGAAAGCCTCAAATTGTGTAGTTATTGTGAGCTGATGTTTCAGTAGTTTCTTGTGTAACCTCCCATGTTGTATGGATAGTTAGCCTGTACATTCGCGACTCCAACCTGCCCTTGCCTCCCATTACTTGCGTATTGCTGCCACATCATTTGCTCCTCCATCAGAAGCCTCTGTTTCTTCTCCATCTCCGACATCTGCACGTATGGCGGCGGCGCCACCGCGAGGGATGCCATGAAAGGATCCGCCCCGGAGGGCATATTACCCCCATCTGATGTTGGCGGCGCCGGCAAAGCTAGCATTGCAGGCCTCCCTGCCGACCCAAGCGCAACGCTACTAGCACTTCCGCTACTTCCATTACCAGCGGCCCCACCCATCGTGGCCACCATCGCTCCTTGGTGATACATGCCCTCGAGTAACAGCATGTCAAAGCCGCCACCGAGTGCCGTCTTCTGATTAGTCAAGTTGCTTGCTGATTCAACTAGTGCCGTCTCCCAATCCGAAGTGTTGTCGGAGAAAGCTTCCCATGGGGAACCCGTCGTGGTAGCCACCGATGTAGGGGCGCCGCGGTCAAACAAGGCCAAGGCCAGCTGGTCCCCGTGCTCTTCGCCCGTGACTGCATCATCCCCCAAATTCAACAAATCGCCTGCTAGTTGCACATTCGCTTTTTTCTCCTCTTGCTTCAGCTCCAAGATTTCCGGATCCTGATCTCCAGTTGAAGCTTCCATGAGGTTTTCAGGTGCAGGTAGAGCCTTAACAGCATTTGGATCTTCCTCTTCTTCATTTGCTTCTTTGGATGATTCTTGAACAGGAGTTTCAATCTTCTGTTCCACAGGTCCTTCTCTCTTACCACGTGCCAGTGCGGATTTATCCCTGATGAATTCATCCATGAGATCAAGTTTCTTTTGGGTTATTTTCTCGACTTCTGGATAATCGGCAGAGCGGGCCACTCCGACGTTCTTGGACCAGCCATAGAAGATATCAAGCTCTTCGAACTGCTTCCCTGTCCGAGAGAAGATCTCGTACACCTTCACGCAGTCAGGAATCTCTAGCTCCATGAAACGGTCGATCAGGATTCCCATTATCTCTGTTATCTCATAGTAGATTTGGAAGCTTTCTTTGACTATCGGATAGAGCGCAACAAACACAACTCTGTTGTCTTTAGCTCCACCTGCTCAAAACCAACAATATTCAGGGGAAACGTTATTGTGATCTCATTTATTGCTAAAGAAATAAGCTAACCATCACATTCATGTCATCGGTACCAACCGGTTGGCTTGCATGCCATGAAGCGTTCAAGAAGCTGTTGCAGATGGTGCGTCTTGGAGAAGATCTGCTCGATTTTCATCTCCCTCAAGGGCGTGGCCTTAACAGCTGACGGAACAGCGCTTGCATGGTCTTCACCTTCTTCGTCATCCACTCCATACGCGCTCCGCTTCCCTCGCCTGCCCTGCATTCTGTACTCGAGCCTTTCGTCAAGGTAAAGCGCATACGTCCGCACGAATGCGGAATAGTCCCACGAATTCGACCTCGAGGTGTCACGGAAATCTGACAAGTTAAGGAGCCGAGTGCCCCTCCTCGTGGCAAAAAAGATCTCCTGCTCGTACGCCGGATCGCCCTCCGCCAGCAGCCGCTGGATCAGCATCAACGTCTTTAAAGCCACTGTCCAGTTCCGAGTCTTGTTGAGGCGCTTTGCGAGGGTGCTAACACACGCGCTGATGTGGGCACGCGAGTAGCACGTCAAGCTCAAGATCTCTCGGATGTGCTTCTCCTCCGCGGGGAATTCCTCGTGCCGTGTCGCCTTGACGATGGCGACGTCGAGGTCGGAGAGAGAACTGTTGCTTCCAACTTTCGCGAGGCCGATGCTCGTCTGGTCCTTGACTGCCCCCAGGGCTCTTCTGATCTTGCTTGGAGCCATGGAGCTCAATTAGGCCGAATAAATTAGCGGTGAATTCAAATTACACAAGCAACTATTCGATACAACAATTCAGGCACATTGCCATTGTTAAGCAGAACTCGGGGTTTTGACTCAACGGAATTTCCACATCGTTGCGGAGTCTAGAGGGTTTCGCAATCAAGAAGAAAGGATATTGATGAAGAACTAGATGATGCAGTGTGTGAATTGGTTCGGAAAAGAAAGAGAAAAGAAGATTAGAATTGGCGAATACTAACTTATCGCTCTCTCCTCTCCCTTCTGGAACGTACGAATTATTTTGTTTTTGTTCTTGTTTTCCTTTCCCCGTGTCTATTTCCTCTGGTCTATCTCCACCAGACATCTTGTGCTTCCTCCGAAACCGTAGCCTGAAAAATCGATGAGAGATCCTGAGTCATGAGATTAAATAGCAGTCCGGAGGCAAACCAACTTAACCGTCGGACCGTTTTGACCTTTTCAACCGCCAACATGCTTTCCCATTTTATCATTTATGCTATTATTTGCGATGCAGACCTTGAATGTCCAGGGTCCAAGAGCATTTCATAAACCATCCTCGTTGATGTTAAAAGAATTCGTGGGCAATGGAAAATGCCATCATTTCCGCGCTTTCGAATTTAAAAAAAAAAATGGTATCGTTCTGTTTTTTCACACAAGAATGCATGCCATGCTACTCTTAGATAGCTAAAAAAGGTATTGGAGAGAATGAGGAAAGACATTAAAAGAAGCATAAACTTGTACTATCCTACATATTGATGTATTGCACACAAATTTTGGGGACAAAAGTTAATAAAAAAAAATAGTTGCCAAAAGATGTCAACATCTAATTATCTAGAGGTGACAAAAATGTTGAAGGATGTCAAATAAAAAAAGTACGAAAAAACTATATGTTATGTTATCTCTGGATCTCCTTCATCTTTAAAGCATATCAAACAAGCCACTGCATTTTTGAATTTTGTAAAAATTCAAATGTTTAGCCAAGTTAAAATTGTTTTGCTACATGAAAATCATGCCTACTAGTATTAATAAACAAACACGTAGTTCCACCTACATCGAATACACGTAATTCCCCCCCAAAATTAAGCTAAAGGGACAGTTTGTCATCCACATTCCAATTTGAGATGGATCGTTCACAACGTTTTGGAAGTCACAGAACAATGCAAAAATTGGCCTTTTTGCCAAGTAGGTGAATTTTTCCAGAAAAGGTATTGAAAGGAGGAGTTAATGTAAAGATTTGACCAGACATCCATATTTTCCTTATGCTCTCCATACACTCTTCTACAAAGCAGTAGAATTTTCTATCCATGCCTGCTAAATGCTAATGTCAATATCAAACTACCAAAAACAGCCTATTGGCCGGAAAAAAAAAAAGGAACTACAAGCAATGCCTCCAGAGGAAAGTAGAGACTTTTGACGAAATTACCGCAAGATAAACGTCAATTTACCCACTGTATGCTGCCGAGGAGCGAAATCCTCGACCAATATCTGCGAAGGCTTTCAGTATAATTAATTAATACAAGGTCACTTTTATCTTTCGCTCCACATGAAGGTAAAACATGAAAAAGGCATCAAAAGAGACCAGTTATAGGCAGAAACTAGACATGAACTGAGCTCCCGTGGCGCTGCAGACCACATCGACCCACAGGGACGAGATAAGTAACCGTTCTATCCATATTAAACACAAGTCCTTCCAAAGAATAAAGGGAACATACTCAACAAGCAATTAATTGTGCTCTAACTTTCTCATTAATAGTACAGTTAATGTACACATTTGCTCTATCCCATAAACCATTAAGCCGTTTGATAGATCAGCCAAATCTATCATTCTACACAATCGTGACAGCATCCATGTACCACAAAACCTCTACGAATACGACAGTGACTCACCAAGCTAAGCAATCACAATCCCCTCATCAGCAGCTTCTGTACAAAAAGCTGGCTGAAATACATAATCTTACCAACTCCGCTTATTGGCATGTCGAACTCATATTGTTATCATCTACGGGATAAGTGCATGGACCTGCAAGATAGAAATGAAGCGTGGCTGAGTAAGAAAATTCTCAGTCCTAAGTTTGTTCAAATGACAATAGATCAGTAATCATACAGAATTTAGGAAATTAATCCTGCGAAAACCATATCATACACAGCTTTTTACCAATGCCTTCGGCATAGTAAATGGTCATCCCAGGAATTAACACAGATAGCTTATTCCATGCTATAGGTTTTAGACACGATCCATCTACAAGATTTAAAGCAAAGAAGAAAGACAACTTTTCTGGCCACTTATTGTCATGGTATATTGGTATTATTTTTCACTGTATACGTTTTGATGAAGTGGATCAGTAATCATAATTACACTGGATCTCACTAAACAAACTGCTGAGAAACCATTACTGTGTACAACCTAATCATGTAACCTCAAGAGCTGCATCACTTCTTTTAGTTTTCTTATGCTGAAAACACCAAAACAATTGTAGCACTGACCAACTCAAGGCCTCTTCTGCAGTTTGCATCTTCTGCAGTACCGACATAATACCATCTCAATATAGCAAGCACGACAGAACAAACACCTAACTGGCCAATTCTAAATATGCCAACGTACTAAAAGAAACTGATCAATTAATCCACTGCCATGAAACTCATCATGAGCTTGAACACATTAATGATCATATAAAAACAAGGGATGGAATGTGATACCAATATGGCAAACAAACTACCTCGAAACTAATAATGATCTCCAGATGAGTCAATTGTACAGGTAGAGACTTCAACAGAAACCTCAGAAGGTTGGACTGAAGCACCAGAGCATGTTCTCAAAAATCATTCCGACAGTGAGGCAGGTTGCAGAGCACATATTGCATGCGGGTGATTTCTTGCATAAACGTACTGAAATTTCTTATCTGGAACTCTGTCTAAGGTTAAGCTCCTCTTCCTATACTTTATCATATAACGGTCAAAGTTTACATCACTTCCTTCGTGTTCTGGTTCGGTAAACTTATTGTGCTCGCAACAAAACTGACCTTCAGATCCCATAAAGTTAGAAAAGCTACCCTCTTCCTCCTTCAATGGCAGTTCTGTGTTTTCACCATCTCCATCGGACTTAACCATACACTCATCAAGCTTTTCATCAGACCTCACATCAATCACCTCTGTGCTAGTCAAATTTATCGTACTATCATCATGCATCCGCGATGGGGAAGAAGATTCTGGTGCCACAACCTCACAAAACTTACCATTCATGCCAAACCGAAGCTTCCCATTAGTGGTTGCGTTCCCCGGTCTCAATTCCTTAGCAGATGCCCTCCTAACGTACGTCCACATCCTTGGAACATCTGTACAGCTCTTACTTGTAGAGCACCAGTTCTTTGATATCCTCAAAGAGCTATTCAATGAGTGGTGCAACTGAAAAGCCAATTTTTCATGCTTCCCATTAACGGTTGCATTACCTGGTCCCGATGCCGCAGCCGTTGCCCTCCTAACGTACGTCCACATCCTCGAAACATCGGTACAGCTCCTATTCACAGAGCAAAAGTTCTTTGATATCCTCGGCGAGCTATTTATTGAGCGGTGCAACTGAAAAGCCAATACCTCATCGTCAACAACTTTATCATCACAATCACCACCTCTCTCTTTACACAGCAACAGACTACTCGCGTCCTTGTTGGCAACCTTATCGAGAGCGTCAGTCGCCAATTCCACCGCCCTTCTTGCCACAGCCACCTTCTTTTGCACCTTCTCCTTAGCCTTGCACGCAGCCGCATTCTTCAACTCTACCGCACAATTCGCATCCTTCACAACATCTTCCAAAGACTTCATCGCACAGTCCCCATCCTCCAAAAGCCTAGAACGTCCCAATCCACAAAGATCCCTCCCGTTACTCCTGCCACCGCTTCTCCTCCTCTTCGAAGCCCCATCCACTCTTACCATCGGCTTCGGGACCCAGCAATCGACACAAACAGAAAACTCCGAACCGGAGCACGAGTACGACCACGGGGCCACATTCTTATACTTCAAGAAGCAGTTTTTATGCACCCGGCGTCTACAGACACAACATCGGAAACACGCGTCCGAAGTCTCCGAGAAACAGTAGGAGCAAATAACAGAGGACTCGACCAAGATAAGGCATTTCTTGCAGAGCAGAACGATACGCCATTCGCTATACAGGGGTTGGAGCCTGTTCTTACCATCGACCAAGTCGATGCGGAACCCACAGGCGTGGCATTGCGACAGGTTCGGGAGATCCCTCGTCTTCTTTGGGGCGGAAGCGGCCGAGGTCTTCACGTTTCCCGACGACTGGGGCTTCGGACAGCCGAACTGGCGAGGCCTGCGCGCGTATCGAAAGACCACCGCAGGTTCCTGCGCCGATCGAGGTTGGAGAAGGTCCGGTTGATCCATCGCCAAAAGGCGTTGCCGGAATTGCGCGGGTAGAAAGAAAATTAGGGTTTTCAAAAGGGAATCGATTTGGGGGCGGATGAATTGAAGAGAGAGAAAGTGCGTTTCTTTTTGCTTTCTTTTTTTTTTTTTGTCTTTTTCGAGTGAAAGGTGAGAAACTCATCGATGTTCCAGGCAGGTCAACATTCGGTTCAACGTGGTCAATCAACTCGATGACGTCATAATCACGGAAAAACATATGAAGCCATGAAAAATATATAATAAAAAAAACTGAACTCAAAGAAACCGGAGAAATTGATATCTAAATGATAAAACAATCTAAAAACATGAAATCAGGTTCACAAATAGATAAAAATATGATGCCGTAAATTCTAAAAAAATATATAATGTCATAACTTGAGAGTGTGCGAAAAAAATTTCTTCAATGGGGCTACTTCGACAAGACGGTTTACATCATAAGAAAAGTCTAACAAAGGCTTCATGGTATAGAAACATGTGATTTTTACTTTCCTTGACTTGTGGTGGATAATGGGCTGACGATTTGTTGGGGGATTTGAACCCATTCGACCCAAAAATCAAGCTTTATGCTGAAAATCGCGGTTCAATGGGCCGAATCCGAGTTTGTCTGGGTCGTCCGAACTTCGACTAATTAAAATGGGTCTAGTTTTAGTCGGGCCGGTTTGGGAACCGGTTCTTGGCTTAATTAGTTAATCCAGCCAGATTGGTCCGAATTTAAAGACATGGTAACTGATTTTCAGTGTGTCGTCGTTAGTTGGTTTTGTGTGGAAATGAAACGGTACAATATGATAGGCCTGGCATGAAATGAAATGCTTTGGGCCAAGAAGATACCGTTGGCGCAAAAGTACATAGTTTTGGACATGAGCATGTCCTTAACATGCTTCATCTTGGGCTTTATTCGGACTTTGAAATCCCTAGAAAGTAAAACTTCTAAAGAGCATTCCCCCTCCTCTTCAAAAAGACAAAGATAATGGGGAACTTGGGAGATAAGGCGTGCAAGTACCGACAAGTTAAAATAATGAATGCATCTGTAGAACCTAGTGTTACTGCATGCAAACGAACATGCCGTAGAGACCCTTGTCGAAGCTTCAACTCATCTTCTTTAATGATGTTAACTCTTGACTAGTTAAGAGTTAAAGACATTGTAACTATATTTCAATGTGCCATTGTTAGTTGGTTTCACGTGGAAATGAAACAGTACGATACGATAAGCCTGGCATGAAATGAAAAGCTTTGGGCCAAGATACTGCTGGCGCGAAAGTACACGGTTTGGATTTCTTTCAAGATCATCTTGTAGCCAATGGTCAGCACTTCTATTCGTTTGGATAATTATGACATAGACCTATATACACGTTGATTTAGATAACTCTCATCTTATATTAGGTTTTCAAGATAAAATTGATTGTGTCTAGCGCAAGATGATAAATGTGATTGACATTGCGTGATCAAGATTGACGGTCATATGCAATAATAGTATCATCGCTATCAATCGAAAATTATCATCGCAGAAGCAATACCTATACTCTTTTGGAATGCAATTGTTAGTGCCAGTAAGCTAACTATTTTGTATTGGCAAGACTGAACTATGAAGTCTGATTTTGATGATTATTTGCTTACGCATATTAGTTAGTTTATGGGGATTTTCCCAAAGGTTGCTTCGGAAGTACTTATTGAGTTACTTGTAATAATGCACGAGTGTTTAAGTAATAATTATGTTATTCCGATGGTGCCCCTCACCCCAAAGCTCCTCGCCTTTGGGGGCCACGGCCGTGAGCTCCATCGGAGAGGAGAGAGGGTGGGCCATCGACGCAAGAGGGTCAGTGGCGTTGTGAGGTGACGGTAGTGGCGGCGAGGGGAGGAGAGAGAGGAAGAGTTTGCCGTGTGTGCACACACGGCTAAGTGCAAAAGAGGGTGGAGGAAGAGATAGGTATCAGGGGTGAGCATCAATCCAGGTTCATACCGGACTAGACTGGATCGAATCGACCAGTTATAAATGGTTTCCGATTCTACAAATTTGGAACCCCCTAATAAACGATCCGGTTCCCGGTTCCTTGTGCATAATCATACTGACGGAGCCGGCCCAGATTGCCTTGCTTTTTTTTCACCTCTTCTATTAATAAGTGATTGCCTCTAAGGCAATCAATACTCTTACAAATATCTAAACTCATCTGTGAAAGTTCAAAAAAAGTATAAACAAAAAGTCCTAAACATATTGCATTAATATTAATTCAGTCATACACCTTTTAATTAGACCAATTTAGTCCTAAACATATTGCATTGCTAGCAATTAAGTCCATCCAGCTAATTTAGCCCATAAATCGCACACGTGGATACCAACCGTTCTACATGGCACGATAGGACGGCCAACGCTGACATTAAAAATTTTAAATAATATTTTGATTTTTTGATTTTCTTGTTTTACTATTTTTTTCCTTCATTTTCTCCCAATCAAGGGCAATGAAGGCCCTGAGCGAGGCCATCACGACCCTTGCCTAAATCTGGTGACAGTTAGTGAACCCACGAAGGCCCTCACCCAGGGCCTTCGTGGCCCCGCCGTCACCGGTGAGGGTGCAGAGGCCCTCACCAAATTTGGGTGAGGGTCGCCTTGCTCGCGACCGTGAGGGTTTGTAAAAAGAAAAGAAAAAAATTATAAAAAATTCATAAATTTATTAAAATATTATTCAAAATGTCAACGTTAGCAATTTCCAGCCTAAATTGATTTAATGGACTGAATTGGTATCAATTTGAAAAGATTTATGACTAAATTAATACAATTGAAATATCTATGATTGAATTGGTATCAATATAATAGATTTAAGACTTTATAATACTTTTCAAGTCAAAGTTGAATGGTAAGTCGGTACACTCCGGGACTTATGACGAAATTGTGGACCTCAAAATAAGGCTAATTGACTTTCTGCACATTAAATTTGGTTTGAAAATTTCCTTTTGTGTAAGCAAATAGCATATCTAACCTAATCAATGTAATAGGTTTAGGACTTTATCGGCACTTTTCCTGTCAAAGTTGAATGGTAAGTCAGCACATTCTGGAACTTATGACGAAGTTGTGGACCTTAAAATGAGGTTAATGGACCTTTTTGCACATTAAATTTGGTTTGAAAGAGGGGAAAATTGTTTAAAATCATCAAATATATTGTACTTATGCTAATTTAGTCTTAAATCTTTCAATTTTGCTAATTGAATCTTAAATATTTTCACGTTTTGCCAATTGAATCAATCCGGCCAATTTCAGCTGGAGATCATTGATGTGGACGCCGATCGTCCTACACGGCACGATTGACGCTGATTTGAACAATTTTAAATAATATTTTAATATTTCTTTCAAAATTTTTAATTAATTTACTTCTTTTTTTATTTCTTTCTTTCCTTTTCTTTTTCTTCTTCCAAGCCTGGCGAGGACTGTGAAGCCCTCGTCGATCGCAGGCGAGGCTGCCTCTCCGGCCAAAATGAAGGGAAAAAAATTAAGAAAAAAATAATAAAAGAAAGAAAAAAAAGTTAAAATATTATTTAAAAATATCCACGTCAGCACTGGTCGTGTCACATAGAACAACTAACATCCACGTCAGTAATTTCTTATCTAAATTAGCCAGATGAACTGAATTGATATCAATATAATAGGTTTAAGACTTTTTTTGTACTTTCCCTGTTAAAGTTGAAAAGTAAGTTAGTACTTGGTGAGACTCATGAAGAAGTTGTGGACCTTAAAAGAAGGTTGGTGGACTTGTTACACATTAACTTTGGGAGAAAAATAGTAGAAGTGTCAAAACTTGTGTACGATGCTCACTTTAGGCTCCGTTCATTTTCGAAAAAATATTTTTCCGGAAAATATTTTTCACGTTTTTCGGTGTTCGGGGGCAGAAAATGTTTTCCGTGGGAAAACATTTTCTTTTCCCACCCCCAAATCCTTCATTGTTTTAAAGAAAATGATTTCCTCTTTTCACAAAGAGGAAATCATTTTCCCCCAAAGTGAAGGAAAAATTGCCCATGGGAGGGAAAATGTTTTCCGTGGGAGAGAAAGTTGATCGCCGGTCACCGCCATCAGCCGCCGGTCGCCGGTCACCACCATCGGCCGTCGGTCACCGGCAGCCACCGCTGCCGCCGCCCGTCGCCGCCGCTGACCGCCGCCGGTCGCCACCGTCGATCGCCGGATGCCGTCGGTCGCCGGCCGCCGCCGCCGCCGCCCGTCGCCTCCGCCGACCGCCGTCGGTTGCCAATCACCGCCGCCAGTCGCCACCGTCGATCGCCGAACGCCGCCGAATCGACGGTCGCCGAACACCAGAAAATATTTTCCGAAACTTTTTCAAATTTTAGTCGAACACCAGAAAATTATGTTCTAAGAAAATATTTTTCAGGAAAATGACTTCCGGGAAAATATTTTTCAAAAGGAAAATATTTTCCGGCAAACGAACGGAGTCTTAGTGTCAAAAATTTTTGCCAACTCACTTAAGTGCTAAATCGAAGAAAAAACAATCACTAAAGTGTCAAAGGTAAGAAATTCCAATCAAATTAATACATGGCTTTTATAATTAAAAATTTAATCTGAGTTGGATTTTTTTTAAAAAGATCAGTTTACATGCCATTTCCATGTGTATATTTCGATTTTTTAAATATTTCTTCTGATTTTTTTTCCTTCTTTTCTTTCTTACCGACAAAGAAGAAGAAAGAAAAGAAAAAAAGAAAAGAAGGAAAAAAATCAGAAAAAATATTTAAAAAATCCTATAAAATATTATTAAATATTGTCCCCGTCAGTGCCAACGTGCCACGTAGGACTGAGAAATTAATAAAATATGGCCATGTCAGATTTCTAGCGACCCAAATCGGACTTAGCACTTAAGTGATCTTTTTTTTTAAAGTGGCACTTAAATGATCCGAAAAAAACTTTTAGCACTAAGGTGAGCGCCGTACACAAGTTTTGGCACTTCTAGTGTTTTTCCCCTCATTAACTTTGGTTTGAAAATTTCCTTTCGTGTAACCAAATAGCGGATCCTACCTGATGAACGGTAGTATTACTAATTAATTGCCTATATCCGTCCCTGGTCTTAGCCCACATATACCAAGCTTTGAGTTATTAAGCTGCATCGGAATTATTTGGCTGTGCACCGTGCAAGTATTATAAAAAAGAAACCAAAAAAAAAAAAAACACTACCAGTTCCTGAGTGTATAGGGTCGATTCTCTGCTCCACAAGCCGAGAACCAATCTTGTCCAATCTCTGTTCTAGGTTTCAAGGTGAAAACTGACCGATCACCTCTAATAGGTATGATGTTTGGCGATAAATGTGTTTTTTTTTTCCAGTAAATAGAATGGCATATACCATCAGCTTTGGCCTCCTGTTTTCAACCCATTTTGTGGTCCTATCAGATTAAATATTTAGCACCGACGAGAACATGACTTTGAGAAACGAGAGAGAGATTCTTCACTTTAGTCACATGAACCTGTCTCGATAGCAAGAGAAGCTACGTTCACGTGCATCTCCAAATGTACTTTTGTCTCGTGACCCGAAAAGAAGAAATGCGCCATTCTCTTCTGAGTTTGGATTAATCATATGAAAATATCATACCAAAACGTAAGACGTGGAAAGGCAAGGCAAGAAGCAGGACCTTGTTTTTATTTTTTTCTTTTTGTAAAGACAAACCTCGTTTATCATAAACGCATCCGTGAACATAAAAATCTTTGACACTCGAAGGAATTAGTAAAGATAAGAGAGAAACTAAGGAGAAGGGTACCGAGGAAGAGAATAAGAAGAAAAATGAGGATAATATTACACATAACATTGCTTAGACTTCGGTCTTTAGCATATAGATCTACCGCAGTGCATGAGAAATAAGGGCAGATCCAAAACAAACATTGTTTAGACCGGACCGGACCGATGGAGCCGACCTAGTTTGCCTTGTTTTTTTTTTCTCCTCTTCTATTAATAAGTGAATGCCTTAGAGGCAATTAGTACTCTTACAATTATCGAAATTGATCTGTCAAAGTTGAATGTTAAGTCAATACTTCGTGGGACGCATGATGAAGTTGTGGAGCTTAAAAAAGGTTAGTGGACTTTTTACGCATTAATTTTGGTTTGAAGATTTCCTATCGTCTAAGCAAATAGCAGATCCCACCTGAACGATAGTATTACTAATTGCCTATATTGATCCCTGGTCTTCGCCTACGGATACCAAACTTTGAGTCATTAAGCTGCATCGGAATTATTCGGCTATGCACCGTGCATGCATTATATAGAAGGAACACCCCCCCCCCCCAAAAAAAAAAAAGGAACACCACCATTTCTCGGGTGGACAGGGTCGATTCTTGTTTATACAAACTGGAAGTCGACACTATCTGGTCCGATTCTAAGTTCTAGGATAAGAACCAACTCACCCAAAAACTGATCACCCGATATGAAATTTGCTGATAAATGTGTCTTTTGGGGAAATTGATAACATAATTTTTTCTTTAGTGGTGATGATTTTTCTCTATATGCTCACGTAAACTCGAATATGTTATTTTTTTTTACGATGATACCTAAAAAATTTGCCTGATATTGTATAATATACGAGGACAAGAACTTATGCACGTGTCTTCTTCATAATACATTCCTCTCTTTCTTTTGGCCCCACTGCACGTTACATTCTCAAGCCAGTTTTTTGTTTTTTGGTCTGTATCCTCAAGCCAGTTCAGTTGAGTACTTTTGGGTGTTGCAGAACGTTTGATTTGACTATAGCTAATGAGTACATGAATCGAATCCTAAAGAAAGTAAGCATTGTGAACTTCTTGAAAATTATTGGCCAAACAAGAAAACCAAAAGATCTTCAAAACTAACGGAGAGATGCATTGCGTTCTTGTCAAGGAAGATAGGTGTTAACTTTGCGAGGGTTGCAAGGGAAGGCATGGTGGTGTTTGGTGTGGGCTCGATAGTGGCTTTCTTTAACTGTATAATCATTGCTACTAGACACTTTGTCTAAAGATATTCCCATTAGAGGTAAGTAATTCCAAGTTCCATATAAATTTCACTTGAAACTTGAAACCTACCCATGGGAACAGTTTTTCATTTTTTGAAATCTGAAACTTACCCTATATACCTTAGAACCTGAAATGTATCCTGTCACAGGTTCCAAGGTCAGTTTTAGGGTTTACTCAGGTTCTACTTGTATTATTAATTGAATAATTACAGTAAATCATTAGTTTTAATAATCACCACTTGCTACTATTATCAACTGACCATAACTTATATGTAGACACATGAAGAATATAAAATATTACTCAAACTAGTGGTTTGAGATTATAAATTCATTATCTAATGCCATAAAATACCGTAGAATCACGTGAAAATCAAGAAAAAACACAAAAAATTTGTTTAAGGTTTTAGATTCCAGATTCTAAGCTCCACCCACCTAAAACCTAAAACATAGCCGTCGAAACAGGTTCCTTAATTTTTAGCATCTGAAACTTACCATACATACCTTATAACCTGGAACCTACAAGTTTTCATTAGTCAGGTTTTACCCTGAAACTATGCTCACCCCTAATTTGCATATATTGGACTTATAACCCTGCCTTTTATATTTGTGCAATGTATATAGTTACAAATATCGTGATCATCATTCATATTAAAGCTAGCACCAGCGATTGCGCACATAGATATACACGTAGATCTTTTCACTCGCTAAGAATGTAAATCTATCTTTCAAGATTCTTTAAATCGCTAAATAGAAGTGAAAGATGTGTTGCCAGTTAATATGCTGCAAATGCTAAACTTGCTCAAGCATCCTGCTAAAATGCCATTATTGTCATATATGACCAAAAGCGTGGGATGTAGAGGTACACGAGGATTATGCATTAGTCTTGTAACCTTGAGCGTTTCTTAGGCATCATGTGCATCAAACTCAGTAGCTATTTTTCAAGCTTTGAAAGGAAATGACCTACAATGACATTTGTAGTTCCTTCTCGGACAAGAAGGCCTAAAGTCGACTGACCTCATGCATGATATGCTTGCGCATCATCAACACCGGAAATCTGTTGCACACTGGGCATTAAATAAACCAAATTGCAGAGAGAGAGTGAAAAGAGCAAGGTAACTATGCTATTACTTTAAATAACATCTTGAAGCGAGGTTGCACATGTAAGGTTCGTCGGATTACAGCCAAAGGTGTCGCTTTCTCTTGTGTTGAGAGTCGGCAGGATTTGTGGGCCTCGACCTCCAAGAGGAAAAGTCAATGAACTTAGCTAATCCATGACGTGAATTTATGTAATGAACCGTCGAAATTATTCGCTCAATGCACATCTGAGACGGTCTAAATTCCCTAGCGACTACTTTCGAGGATTATCGTTAATAAGTAATGGGGTGTCGTGTGGAGGCCATGCGCCTGTAGGATTTGGCATTAGTTTAAGTGATCAAACTTGACGTGGGATGCCCCTCATCTACCCCACTTTGCTTTATTTTTAATGATTATGACATAAAGAAAAGATGGAAAGTGGCATGAAATCGCGTGGATGGTGCCACATAAGGCGGGCAAAAGAGAGTCGAACATAAAATGGAGGAAGAAAGGTATAAATGGAATGGGCTGCACTTTTTTAACTCTCATCATGGCTAAAACACTCATTATTACAGTATTTTGACAATATTAACCCTTGTGGATCTCATCTTTTATAAAGATTTTCTTTGTTTGATTGTAGTGCCTAGTTTGTTTTCTTATTTATTTTTTCTCGTAGGTCCCATTTTCCTCTTTCGTTACTTCCCTCAATTTTCCTCCTTCGTTACTTCTCTCCATAAGTTCTTAAATTTGGTCATAGTTGAAGCATTGGTGGTATTTGTAAAAAAAAGAAAAAACTCTCTTTTGTGATCTGTCTCTGTCACTTGTCGTCCAGACCATATTGCACTCATTGATTTTTCAATCGTTAACCGGAGTTTGATACCCTGGCTCCTGCATTGAACTTTACGCCTATCAAAACATGAGGATTCGAACAATTGACAGGCAATAGGGCCACCTCATCGGATAAGGGCTCGGACTTAAGAGTTGAGTTCGCAATCACCTCTTCAGTCCTTTCAATCACCAACGGCAGCAACTTGGTAATTAAGATTGGCACAGAAGTAAGAGAGACCGTAAGGGTGAGGAGGGGTAAATCCTTGCCGATTGCATTTTTGGTTTGCATTAACAACTTAGTAAGAGGGGGGAGGGGCAGGAGATTCGAGCCATGTATTTGGAGGCTGGTAGGGGATGGCAAATCAGCAATAGCAGTGACAATTAGAACCAAGAAGACAAAGACGAAGAACAAGAGATTGCTTATGAGATTGATGAGTTTTTGGGCGAGGGCTTCAACTCTTGGATTTGAATCTTTAATGGGTTTTTTTCTTGTCTTCGTGATCGATCAATCGAAAAGTTTGATGCGAAATGGGATAATTCAGATTTGACATGAGATAGAAGAGGATTAGTTGGGTGAAGAGGAGGATTCTGCTAGAGGTGAGCATGGTCCAGATTGGGCCGGTCCAACAGCTAACCCTAGGACCAACCTACACAGTGTTGGTCCCCAATTTTTGGGACCGAAGACCGACCCTATTGAACTTGGGACCGAGGATTGGATCGACCCTCTGGGTCCTCCGGATCCAGGGTCAACTTGAGATCAATCAATTTTTTTATGTTTCATTTTTTTTATTTGTTGAAAGGACAAACGGTACACTTTGAAAATATATGTCCATTAATAATGCAATATTGAGTAACCAAACTATGGATTCCGATACAAATCAAATAAAAATATAAGATGGCACAACAACAAAAATCTCCACTTAGTAGTATACAAACATGTGAAATAAAATTAAAAAATAAAATGGTCAAAATACATAACATAAACCATAAATTATACAATTTGATATCTTGTTCATTCTCAAAAGATTACTTCAATTTCTGAACGCTTGAAAACAAAATAAACAACTTCATATCTTGTTCGTGAGACGCCGAGGAGGGCCAAGTGAGGCGACTTACGTTCGCCATTCGTGAGGCATTGAGGCAGGCCAAGAGAGGCAAGTTAGTTCGTGAGGCGAGCGAGGAGAGGCAGATCTAGTGAATAGCCACAGAGAAACGAGAGAAGAAGAGAGGCGATGCTCAATAGTCAATAGGATTTCTATTTTCAACGCCAGAAGAAGAGGAAGGAGGGGTATTAGGTTCTTTGGAAAACAAATAAATATATTTTTATTTATATATTTATATATAGGGTTGGTTCGGGTTAGACCAACCCTAAACTCCCAGGATCGAGAACCAATTTGTATAGTGCAAGGTCCAAAGGTCCCAGGACTAAGTACCAACTCAGTCCCCCTAGGAACCGGATACAAGATTGGCCAAGTTGAGCCAGTCCAGGGTCGGTCCAGGGTCAACCCTGGACCGTTGCTCACCTCTAGTTTCTGCAAATTTGGGCTTCAATACAGATTATTGACATGAGAGGGATATTTTAGAAAGAGAGCACACAGAGAGAAAAAAGTGATAAGAAGAAAAGTGGCTTTATCAGAAAAGAGAAAGAAGATAAGTAATTAAAGAATGCTTAAAAAAGTGAGAGCCACAAAAGTTGATATTGTCAAAATATTATAAAAGGGAATGTTTTAGTTATAATGGGAACGAAAAAAGCGCGACTCAAATGAAATATTGATAACAAGGACAGAATAAGGTATTGGATTCAATCAGAACGTACGCTGTTGTACTCAACACAGATTTAAACTTAATCAGGGTGCTTCTGCTTCTTTCTCTTTTTCCCTTTGATTTGACCACACGTTCTCTATCAAAGCAAAAGGGGAAAACAAGGGGTCATTCTTAGAATATAATTAAAGAAAGAAAAACATGACCCCGTCTTCGTATTTGTCTTGCGTAGAAAGAGAACGTGAGAGAAGAAAAAGGCATGAGACTTCGGATGTGAAGGAGTGTGGAGCACACACGCCCTCCCCGACTCCGCATGCCATGATGATGATGATGGTGGCATAACTCAGACGAGACAATGGAAAGTGGGAAAAGTCGAAAACCAGATGCAGATGCTGTTTGCCAGGTGAGGAGTAATCGGAAACATGTCGGAAGGTGATGGCGTGAGAATCGGAATCCTGTAGCGTTCACGCCTCGAGGATTGCATTACGTAGCATCTTGGGGGCCTAACTCCGCTCCAGGGGCAAAAACGATATGCGGATATTGCCTCGTTTTCTTCTCTTTGAGGAGACCATCATCATTACCCTTTACTTGGCACCCAGTTACATAGCACATCACATGTAGCCTCAAACCCAATCCCTCAAACAATTCCATCTCAATAACATTTACGCTAGGGGTGTGCAAACCGGACCACATTTACCAGGAAACCAGACCAGATCACCCGAAAAATCAATCCAAAAACTAGTTCCATTTTTTGGGAACTGGTCCGATTCCAAGTGAAGATTCACTCGGGAACCAGACCGGTTTTGAAACCGATTTTTAGCTAGTGTTAAAAATATATTATTACTATATTTCGGATTGTTGTTTTTTATGGATAGTAATTTCAATTGCTCATATTAGATATTGTTACTTTTGACGAATAATGATTATTATTATTCATTTTTTACTTTGAATCATTTCATTACTGCTCATATTATTTTACTGAAAAAGTTGAAACCAAAAAAGGAACAAAAGAAAAACAAGTTCTCGGGTAGACTTTTGAACCAAACCGGAAAAACAGGGTAAGTTCCCATATGACGTGAAAAGGCAAGAAGCAGGACCCCTTTTTTCTTTTTTTCTTTTTGCAAAGACCAACCTCATTTATCATAAACGCATCCATGAACAAAAAAAATCCTCGACACTCAAAGGAATTAGTAAAGATAAGAGAGAAATTAAGGGGAAAGGCAGCGAGGAAGAGAATAAGAAAAAAATTGAGGATAATATCACACATAGCATTGCTTAGGCTTCGGTCTTTAGCATATAGATCAACGGCACTGCATGATAAAGATGGGCAGATCCAAAACGAACTTGAACTCTTACAACTCAGAAATGAAATATACGAGACATCTAAATCCAACAGAAAAATAAAACAAAGGAAAAAAATGGAAAAGTGAAGCTGCTTGTGGATGCCTCATCATGTGCCCTAGCTAGAATGGATGAAGTTCTTTTGGCAAAGAAATCGAGAGGACTTAATTAATTACTGACATAAGAATTGTTGGTTATTGATACCATCAAGGCAAAACTATGTACGATATTCATAATTCTTATACACCAGCAGATCCAATCAGCTTGGTCAAACCAAAGGTGATGCCCATGGCCAACCACCCTCCGACCAGCACCCTAGAAGCCGACTTCACCACCGGCGCATTCCCCAGCACTGCGCTCAGCCAGCCAAACCCAATCAACGCCATGCTCACCGCCACTATCACCACCGCCAGTCTCACATGGTACTCCTTTATGAACGCCGCCGCTAGGAGTGGCACCAGCGCCCCCACAGCGAAGGCAAGTGCCGATGCCCCCGCCGCCTGCCATGGGCTCGGAAGCTTCTCCTTCCTCATGTTTATTTCTTCGGCTCCTAGGGCTTCGTTCCTATCCTCTCTCTTGATTTGGGCCACCTCGATGTCATACTGCGAGTACACGGATACGAGCTCCCCAATGGCCATGCTACAGGCCCCGGCAATCAGCCCCGCCACCCCGGTTATCACCATAGTCTTGGGGTCCTTCCGGACAGCACCGACACCCATCATGAGCGACGCCGTTGAAAGCAGGCCATCATTCGCGCCCAGCACGGCAGCACGGAGCCATTGAGCTCGCTTTGAGAAGTCGACGACCTCAACCTCAACCTCTTGCTCGAGGGCTTGTTTGGTTTGTTCCTCGAGGTCAAGCTCGAGGGGAGGCGGAGGAGGCAATTTTTGGCGGTCTTGTGGTTGAGTTGATGGTGCTATTGCCATGGATGGATGGAGAGAGATGAATCAATTTGAGGAAGCTGCAGAAATTAAAGGAATACTAGAGAGGAAGATAAGAGGGCGTGTGGAGGGCACATTCCCTGAAAGAAGCTTTTTATAGAGAGATATGCGTGTTATAGAATAATAGACAAGTAGGGTCTGGTGGAACATGGAACATGGTTTTCTATAGTTGGTGGAATCTCATGTGTTCACACCAGAGTTGGATTATATTTTTGAGTAGAATGAAAAAAACCCTAGCTAGTGAAGAAACACAGTCTAATATTGGATCTTAGCTTTTATCTTTCACGTTTTTTTTTTATGGAATGCAAGTCGTTTTCAGAAGCTAAATAAGTGATCAAATTAATCGAGAGACAAGCTTTTCACGTAAAATGAGAGTTATCTTTTGGACAATTCCAGATAATGGAATTCGACGTGTTCACATTCCCTAATTTGCAAGATCTTCTATTAGGTGTCTCGATCAATAGGTGCTGATTGTTCTTACAATGTTATTAAGATCTCATTACACTTTTTTTGGAAATGGCAGAACAACATTTATTATTGTTTTCTTTTGTTATTAATGGACTAAGCGGAGTTCTTAGAGCATCCGACGAGCTCTCATCGAGCTCGATAGTCTCCCATCCAACACACCCGAAAATTACTGGTGACAACACAGGTAACCGCTCCTAAGGATGGTCCAAAGGGAATGCGCAACCGTGATGATTCTAATCTGAACCTTGAGCAAGAAAGACGAACATGCTCACCACTTGAACAACCCCTTCGGATTGAGCAATAATGTATTTTACTCATCTTGAGTGCATACAAAACAAAATCTTAGCAAAACTGACTAACCCGAATGGTAGTCATATTCTATATAAATAGTGTCAAAGGTAGATGCTCGCTAGTAAGACATGCACAAGACACACGCCACTTTATTAACACGTTTCACGAAATTTATTCTTTGAGCTTATATTGCATATATAGAGAAATGAATAGCCTGAACTATATGAAAACCTAAAATCATCATACAGCTTTCATATCTGGAAAAGTTTACCAATTCCGCAAGATCCCCAAAAACTATAGAGTTTAGATGTCATATACCACACGCCCATCATTTGACGTGATGACCTGAAAATAATACACGAGGACAAGAAATTACGCGCATGTCTTCTTCATGATACATTCCTCTTTTTCTTTTGGCCCAACCTCACGATACATTCTCGAGCCAGTTCAGTTTAGTGCTTTTGAATGTTGCAATACTTTTGATTTGAGTTTAGCTGATGAGTACATGAATCGAATCTTATAGAAAGTAAGCATCACGAACTTCTTGAAAATTATTGGCCAAAAAAGATTAAACAAAAGATCTTCAAACCTAACAGAGAGGTGCATCGCGTCCTCCTTAAGGAAGGAGAGATGTTACCTTTACGAGGTTGCAAGGGAAGGCATGGTGGTGTTTGGTGTAGGCTCGAGCGTGGCTATCTTTAGTGAGACTTAACTATATGATCATTGCTATCAGACAGTTTGTCCAGCAGGATTCGCATAGATTTTACCTGTAACTCTGCTTTTTATATGCATGTAGGTCATGTATTCAATGTGTATAGTTATAAATACTGTGACCATCATTCATATTAAAGCTAGTACCAGCAAATGTGCATCCGGATATACATGGAGATCTTCTTACTCGCAAGGAATGTAGATCTATCTTTCAAGATTCTTTAAATTGCTAAATAGCAGTGAAAGATGATGTTGCCAATTAATATGCCGTGAATGCTAGACTTACCTGGGCATCTCGCTAAAATGTCATTGTTGTCATATATGACCAAAAGCGTAGATGTAGAGGTACACGAGGATTATGGATTATTGTTGTAACCTTAAGCGTTTCTTAGGCATCATGGGCATCAAACTCAGTAGCTATTTTTCAATCTTTTAAAGGAAAGGACCTGCAGTGACATTTGTAGTTCCTTCTCGGACAAGAAGACCTAAAGTCGACTGATCTCATGCATGATATGCTTGGCATCATCAACACCGAAAGTCCGTTACACACCGGGCATTAAATTAAACCAAATTGCAGACAGAGAGAGTGAAAAGAGCAAGGCAACTATATTATTACTAACTAATATCTTGAAGAGAGGTTGTACATGTGAGGTTCGTCTGATTACAGCCAAAGGTGTCCCTTTCTCTTGCGTGGAGAGTCGGGACTTGTGGGCCTCGACCCCAAGAGGAAAAGTCAATGAACTTAGCTAATCGATGACATGAATTTATGTAATGAACTGTCAAAATTGTCCGGGCTGTGCACATCTGAGACGGTCTGCATCCCTCCGGTGACCACTTTCGAGGATTATCATTTATAAAGAATGAGGTTTCGTGTGGAGGCCATGCGCCAATGGGATTTGGCATTAATTTAAGTGATCAAACTTGATGCGGGATGCTCCACTTTGCTTAATTTTCAATGATTGTGACGTAAAGAAAAGATGGAAAGTGGCATGAAATCACGTGAATGGTGCAACAGAAGGCGGGCAAAAGAGAGTTAAACATAAAATGGAGGAAGCAAGGTATAAATGGAATACTAGCAAGGACCAAATGAGGCGTTGGGCTCAATCGGAATGTACAGCACTTAACACGGATTGAAACTTAATCAGTGTGCTTCTGCTTCTTTCTCTTTTTCCCTTTGATTTGACTTGTTATTCTCTTGTTTCGCTCGAATCTTGTAGCTCTTCAAAAGAAAGCAATGAAAGAGCATCAACTCATTTTTTAAATGCGCAGAATATCAAAGCATAAGGGGAAAACAAGTAGCCTTGTGCAGAAAGAGAACAAGAGAGGAGAAAAAGGCATGACACGTCAGATATGGAGGAGTGTGGAGGACACACGCCCACCCTACTCCGCACGCCATGGGGACAATGAAAAGTGGGAAAAGTCGAAAAGCAGATGCAGAATGCTGTCGCCACGTGATGAGTAATCAGAGACATTCGGAAGTTGACGGCATGGGAACCCGAATCTGTATCGTTCACACCTCAAGGATTGCGTTCAATAGCATCTTGGGGAGTAACTTTGCTCCAGGGGTAAAAACGTTCTGCGGGTCTTGGCTATAGGAGTGAGCAAGATGGATCGCCCAAACTGAAATCGGACCGGATCGGACTGGATCAACCGGCTTGGTCTGGTTCTCTAGAATATTTGTCCAATTCTCGGTTCCTAAAAATGAAATCGGTTTTCGGGTGGTCTAGTTCCCTGTTCTAGGGTGAAAATCGGATCGGATCAGACCGATCGGACTGGACCGATAAATATATATTTTTCTAATTTATATATATATTTATTTACGTTTTAAATTTTTTGAAAAAAATATAAAACATAATCTAATATCGCTAATTCCTTCTTGCCTTTACCAATAATTGGTCCAATTGGAATTGGATCATTGGTCCGGTCCACGGTCTCAAGACTAGCTGGTTCGGTCCCAGGTTCTAGAAACTAAGAACCAGTCCTCCCGGTCCGCTTCTCGATTCTTGAGTTTGACTGGACCGAACCGGGAATCGCTTACCTCTATTGCCTCAAACATAGCACCCAATTACATGACACATCACATATAACCGGAACTCAAATCCCTCAAACATATTCCGTCTCAGTAACATATGCATCTTCGCCGCCAGGCAACTTGTTAAGCATTACTTGCCAAATCGCAACATCGAGAGGTGAAGATATCGCTTGCCTTACGTTTCCAAAGAACATTAGAACTTGTATTACGCACGGAGAATTTCCAATTCAATGCACATGAGATGATGATTTAGCGACCAAGCCCATGCGCTTCTCGAGAACCAAAATAAGCAAAACCCAAGCGCTTTCATCTTTATCAATAATCTGCTCTACTCCTTATCGCTATTGTTTCTGAAACAACAGCGCATATCAAGCGTCTTTTCCAGTTCCTGGTACAAAATCGGAGGAATGGATGCTTTCATCCCGCTTGAACAAATCACAAAGAAGTTCGCATCTCTTCGTTACTTTAGCTTTTCAAACAATTTCGTAGCCACCTGCAATGCACCAGAATAGTTTCCCAGCAGAAACAAACCAAACAAGCCCTCGAGCAAGAGGTTGAGGTCGTCGACTTTTCAAAGCGAGCTCAGTGGCTCCGTGCTGCCGTGCTGGGCGCAAATGATGGCCTGCTTTCAACAGCGTCGCTCATGATGGGTGTTGGTGCTGTTCGCAAGGACCCCAAGACTATGGTGATAACCAGGGTGGCGGGGCTGATCGCCAGGGCCTGCAGCATGGCCATCGGAGAGCTCGTATCTGTGTCTCACAGTACGACATCGAGATGGCCTAGATCAAGAGAGAGGACAGGAATGAAGCCCTAGGAGCCAAAGAAATGGATGCAAGGAAGGAGAAGCGTCTGAGCCTATGGCAGGCGGCGGGGCATTGGCACTTGCCTTCACGGTGGGGTCGCTTGTCCCGCTCCTAGCAGCGGCGTTCATAAAGGAGTACCAGCTGAGACTGGCAGTGGTGATATTGGCGGTGAGCTTGGCATTAGTCAGGTTTGGCTGGCTGAACGCAGTGCTGGGGAATGCGCCGGTGGTGAAGTCGGCTTCTAGGGTGCTGTTTGGAGGGTGGTTGGCCATGGGCATGACCTTTGGTTTTGATCACTTAAACTAATGCCAAATCCCATTGGCGCATGGCCTCCGCACGAAACCCCATTATTTATTAATGATGATCCTCGAAAGTGGACACCGGGGAATACAGACATGTGCATTGCCCGAACAATTTCGACGGTTCATGACATAATTTCATGTCATCGATTAGCTAAGTTCATTGACTATTCCTTTTGGGGGTCGAGGCCCACAAATCCCGACTCTCCACGGAAGAGACAGCTACGCCTTTGGCTGTAATCAGACGAACCTTACATGTACAACCTCGCTTCAAGATGTTATTTATAATAATAGTATTGTTGCCTTGCTCTTTTCTCTCTCTCTCTCTGCAATTTGGTTTAATTGAATGCCCAGTGTGTGACGGATTTCCGGTGTTGATGATGCGCAAGCATATCATCCATGAGTTCAGTCGACTTTAGGTCTTCTTGTCCGAGTAGGAACTACAAATGTCACAGTAGGTCTTTTCCTTTAAAAGATTGAAAAATAGCTACTGAGTTTGATGCACATTATGCCTAAGAAACGCTCAAGGTTACAAGAATAATGCATAATCGCCGCGTACCACTACATCGCACGCCTTCGGTCATATATGACAACAATGGCATTTTAGTGAGATTGCCAAGGAAGTTTTGCATTCGCAGCATATTAATTGACAACATCTTTCATTGCTATTTAGCGATTTAAAGAATCTTGAAAGATATATCTACATGTCTTCCGAGTGGGAAGATCTCCACGTATATCTGTGTGCGCAGTCACTGATACTAGCTTTAATATGAATGATGATCGCGGTATTTTTAACTATATACACTACATACGTGACCTACATGCATATAAAAGGCAGACTTACAGGTGCAACCTATGTGAATCCTGCTGGACAAAATGTTTGATAGCAATAATTATACAGTTAAGCCTCGTTAAAGAGAGTCGCGTTCAAGCCTACAACCAACACCACCGTGCCTTCCCTTGCAACCGTCGTAAAGGCAACATCTCTCCTTCCTTGAGAAGGACGCAATCCATCTCTTAGGTTTGAAGATCTTTTGTTTAATCTTTTTTGGCCAATAATATTCAAGAAGTTCGTGATGCTTACTTCCTGTAAGATTCGATTCGTGTACTCATCCGCTAAACTCAAATCAAAAGTACTGCAGCATACAAAAGTACTAAACTGTGAACTGGCTCGAGAATGTATCGTGAAGTTGGGCCAAAAGAAAAAGAGGGATGTATCATGAAGAAGACATGTACATAAGTTCTTGTCGTGTATCATTTTCAGGTAATAACGTCAAATGATGTGCGTGTGGCATATGACATCTAAACTCTTTAGGTTTTGGGGACCTTGCGGAATTGGTAAACTTTTCCAGATATGAAAGCTGTATGATTATTTTAGGTTTTCATATAATTCAGGCTATTCATTTCTCTATATATGCAATATAAGCTCAAAAAATACATTTCGTGAAATGTGTTAAATGTGTCTTGCGTGTGTCTAACTAGCGAGCATCTATTTTTAACACTATTTATGTGGATTTTGACTATCATTTGGGATTTTCGGCTTTGCCAAGATTTTGTTTTGTATGCGCTCAAGATGAATAAAGTACATTTAATACTCAATCCGAAGGGTTTGTTCAAGTGATAAGCATGTTCGTCTTTCTTGCTTAAGGCTTGGATTCGAATCATCAAGGTTGCGCATTCCCTTGGGGCCACCCTCAAGAGCGGTTGCCTGTGTTATCTCAAGTAACTTTCGAGTGTAACTAAAGAAATTAAAACATGACCAAGACAATCGATCCGGTCTCCGTCTACGCATTTGTCTTTGCGTACAAAGAGAACAAGAGAAAAGAAGGCGGCATGACACGCCGGATGTGAAGGAGTGTGGTTGACACGCCCCCTCCCCCACTCCGCACGCCATGATGACAATGAAAAGTGGGAAAAGTCGAAAACCAGATGCAGATGCTGTCGCCAGGTGATGAGTAATCGGAAACATGTCGGAAGGTGATAGCGTGGGAATTGGAATCCTGTAGCGTTCACACCTCAAGGATTGCATTCAATAGCATCTTGGGGGCATAACTCTGCTCCGGGGGTAAAAACGATGTGCTGATTTTGCCTCGTTTTCTTCTCTTTCAATTTCAAGCGACCAGCAGCATCTCCCTTTACTTGACACCCAATTACGTAGCACATCACATACAACCCGAACTTAAGCCCTCATACATTTTCCGTCTCAGTTACATTTGCGGCTTCGCCACCTGGCAACTCATTAAGCATTACTTGCCAAATCACGACATTGAAAAGTGAAGGTATCACTTGCCTTACATTTCCAAAGCACATTAAACATCGATTAGAACTTGGAATTTCCAATTCAATGCATATGAGATGATGACTTAGTGACCAAGCACATGCGCTTATCGAGTTAACCAAAATAAGGCAAAACCCCACAACGTTTTCATCTTTATTCATAATCTGAACCACTCCTTATCGCTATTGTTTCTGAAACAACAGCGCATATCAAGCGTCTTTTCCAGTTCCTGGTACAAAATCAGAGGACGGGATGCATTCATCCCGCTTGAACAAATCACAAAAGAAGTTCAACTGATAAATTGCCTCTCTTCGTTACTTTAGCTTTTCAAACAATTTCGTAGCCACCTGCAATGCACCAGAATATTTTTCAGCAGAGGAAGAACTGTAATCCACAGGGGCATCATTTACTTGAGGGAGGGAGTACTCACGCATTTGTCAATGCAGTGCCAATAATCAAAGTATTGTCCCGTGCAGTGCTTGTGCCCGCTTTCGTCACCCTCGATTCTCTTGACACATGCCTGAACCCATAGAAAAACAAAAGCCACCTCATTTTCCTGAGAGGTCTAGGAGGCCACACAATGAAACGTTTCTCATCATTGGAAAAGAGGCATTAAGCTCAGAAAACCCAAAAACTTGAGATTCTGAGGTTGAGAATAACAATATTGTTATATCCCAAATAAGTAAAGCTTACTTTCACCTATGCTAACATCCTGCTTCAGTTTGCGCCACAGAATGCCTACTCTTTTAACAACAGTAAAAGATCGACATGTAGTATTAGTACGTGATAATACAGTAACACCTGCAAATCTAAAGAGTTCTTCAAAAGTAGTACACTGTTTAAACAAAGCATTAATCACCATCACCATCCTCAAAACTGCTTTGTGTAATAAGTAAAGGAGGCTGCTTTAGCATACCTTATATTCAAGCAAAGGTTTCACACATTTTGGCTTGCACAACTCTTCAAGATACTTCTTCGGATCAACAGGTTCCTCATCCGCCCTAGATATAACACAGCTTTTTAGGAGAATACAATTGATAGAAAGGCATGGTATACCATACTCACTTGCTAGAAGATGGAACATGTCAAAAAGATTCTGAAAGAACTTGTATAAAAAAAATAGACAAATTTGTCGAGAGTCCTACAAAGCCTGTTCTCTTTAAGGAACTCAAAATGCCTTTTCAGATTCATAAGATAAATTATAACATAAAAGTCATATCGGAAAATAAAAAATCAACTTAACAATAACAGAAAATGTAAACGGCATCACGGATGCGATTAAACAACAGAAGATGAATTCGCTTCCATCATATTAAGAGAACTTTTGAAAAGCCAAACAATATCACAATGTTTCTTCCCCATTGAGCGACACGTCCACGTTCTAGTGTAGATCTTTTTTTCAAAATGGTGTTATAGAGTCAACAAGAGCACAGAATGTTGCCCATAGGTAAAAATCAGAATCCGCTGGGATTGTCCACCATTTGTCTGCAGATTGACAACCCAAAAATCCAACTTCCTACCACCACTAGACTTAAAGACCTAATTTAATTCCATCAACATTCATGTTGACTGAATGCAAGCCACAACCTAGTGTTATGGTTCCGAGGGTTCCCATGAACAAAGGATCATGTACGATCCAAGAAGATCACCAAGTCTCCTAAGGTTTCCTGAATCCTCTAGAATATTCCTAACGACAGGCGATACAGTAAATGTACCATGTTATAGAGAATTCTTGTCATAAATACCGGTAGTTGATAGGATGCAATCTCCACCGTTAGATCTAGAGGAAATCTACGGCCGTAATGAGAGAGACACTTGTATAAATAGGGGTGCCCTCCCCCTCATTTGTATCCATCCAACACTTGTCAAGTGTTGGATGGATACAACACTTGACAATAGCCCGTCCCTAGGAATATTCTAGAGAATTCAGGACATCCAAGAAGACTAGGCCGATCTTCTTAGATCATCCTTTGTTCATGGGAACCCTCGGAACCATGACACTGGCACCATTATAACAAGGAAAGTTGAACTTATGGAAGACATTTACTAGACCATAGAAACTTATTTAAATTTAACTTGCATCTCTCCATCGCCTCTTCTTCCAAGCCAATCTCCATAAGTTCTAAGAGATCATCAAAGTCGGTATTAACAAACCTTGGGCAGTAATAACCCACTTCATCGCATGTTTTATTTAAACATTATTATGCGGCTGTTCCTACATTAGAAAGCTGGTTCTATTAGGCACTTCCTTAGTCCTTACTGAGATACGAAACTATCCTCTGTTCTACGAGCATGAAATCCCACTAATAATGTTTCTTTACTGAGCCCCGGTAAAACTACAATTGCTACGTCCAAGAAACTCAAACAAGATGTTTATGACAGACATCTGCTTATCAAATATGGATACATGCAGGTTCCAACATAGAAAAAGTGAAGTAATGAGGGTAGAAACTGCCAACAATCAGGACAGAAATGTCCAAGATTTGTCTTTAACCAATTGACTCCGAGTCCAACCACAAATGAGAGTTTCAATTTTCACATTTAAATAGAACATGATAGGAAACTCACACTAAGGGCATACAACATGAAATAGTAAGTGTCCCACCAATCCTTTGTGCACCCATTAGTGAGTGCACACGCGCTCAAACTCATATAAACACTCACAAGTATGGGCTAAAATCCAAGACTCACATGTAAAAGATGAATGGTCGAACGACTCAGCTGGAAGGAGCTTGCACAGTTGCCTGCACAATTCACAATGAAAAGCAAGCCATCTTAGCACCAGGTCAAGTATCATAAAAACAAGTAACAACCACTTAATAATCTTGTAAATGACAAACAAAAGCTAACAAGAATCGCACAAGTGCCACTAGAGCAAATGAGATCGAGCACTCATACAACATAAGAATGTGCTCTAGGTATCATGATGTATGAAAACTAAAACCAAGCTGCGACTTCTACCGAGCATAGGCATTCGGGAACCAGCTCTTCCCAGGACTGGAAAATAAAACTAAAACCACAAGAGGTCAATCAGCAACCCAAGATGCCGTCTTGCTTCCTGTATCCTCGTCATCTCCAATTAATTAGTCAGTTTACTCAGAAACTGACAGTAAGTAAACCCCTCAAACACGGGCAAAGTCCCACCAAAGGGATGGGACTCACTCACAAGAAATCAAACACCCACAATCCCAAAGCAAGAAATTGACACATCAAATGCCACCCAATGTTCAATTAGATAAGAATGTGCTTCAGGTATCATGGTGTATGAAAATTAAAACCAAGCTGCAACTTCTACCACGCATATGCATTTGGGAACCAGCTCTTCCCAGGACTGGACAATAAAACTAAAACCACACGAGGTCAATCAGTAACCCAAGATGCAGTCTTGCTTCCTGTACCCTCATCATCTCCAATTATTTGGGGCAAACAATCCAGCTCTCGAACCACTCAAACACGGACCAAGTCCCGCCAAAGGGATGGGACTGACTCACTCACAAGAAAATCAAACCCACCCACAATCCCAAAGCAAGAAATCGACGCATCAAACGCGACCCGATGTTCAATTAGAGACGGATCTGATCCTTACGGAGCATGGGAAAGTGAGAATCAATCACCTTGAAGCCTGCAAAGCTCGATGCAGTTGAAGCCACGAAGAAGCGAAACAGAGATCGGGTTTCTGGGCTTCGAGCGCTTCTAGGTCTTTTCTTACCAAGAGTCCACGGCCGCGCACCGCTCGCTGGAATGCGCCGTGTGCGCAGTGCGCACGGGAGGCAAATGTGAAGCCGACACCGGACGCGCAATCTGAGACCGTGGGCTTTTTCATGGGCCGCATTGGCCCGGCCCAATACGAGGTCTCCATCCCCCTGCTGATGTTCCCTCGATTTGACGCAGTTTCTAGATTCCGCAATTTTTTTTTTAGTCGGGGGGCATACTTTCCAGGTCATGGGCGGCTATGGCCGTACGGCCCACCACCACCGCCCCACGCCGCCCACCATCGACGCCGCCCCATGCTGACGTGGAAAACGGGGTAGGTCCACCAATTCCAGTCGCCCAAAAAGGAAAAACGGCTAAAGTTGGTATGTTCTCGGCACTTGATATTTCCTTATAAGAGCCGCAGAAAAAGGAGTACAACATTATGCATCCCTCGTTTTGCTGATCTTCAGAGTCTTCAACTCGCCGTCGCAGATATCGTAGCAAAGGTATTCACCATTCCATGCACATCTTTCTCTGTATGTTGCTGCTGCTCTGTGTTGTTATAGTCTCTTCTCTTCCATCTTCTTTGATCTTTAACCCCTCGCTGCTTCTTGGTTATATCTGGTATTTGTTCCCTCACTTCTTTTGGCCCGTTTCTTTTTGACAGATTGTAGCTAATGGCTGACACCGAGGACATTCAACCTCTTGTCTGCGACAATGGCACGGGAATGGTGAAGGTTGGTCTCCCTTTTCTTCGAATAGGATGGCCGAATATGTTACAGGAATTATCTGTTTGTTTTGGGAGGGCAAACTCAACATGCCTCGACTTACCATCAAGAAAATGATGGGTTAAG